>OY728153.1:1112354104-1113604104 GCA_963277665.1 Viscum album
TTCATGCCACTATGAAGGAAATCATTTTCAAACGATTGAAATAGCGCGGGCTTCATCAGGACCTCATAAAGGCAAAGCTACTCATCATCCTTAATGATTTCTAGGCTGCACTATCCCAGGTGGAGGCCAACCATACTAAGAGGCTAGCATAATTTAAACAATAGAAAATGAGAAAACCATTAAAGTGTTTCACCTTCAGTGAGAATTCGATGTCACTCAGGGGGAGCTCATACAACTCCGCCATTCATTATATGGATCTCAGACCAAAGGGTCAGCTGCTATTATGGCTGTAGTGGAAGCACTTTTTTGAGGCAAGGATACTGAAGCTATTCAATTGGATGGGATTCAGCAGGCGGTTAATGGGGATTAAGAGTCCATTCAATAAATGAAAATTTATGTTGTGGGTCTATTATAAATTGTGACAGAGAGAATCTATCTTTTGGATGCTCCTCTATTTTTTTCACCATAAATGAAAATAAAAATTTTAATCAGTTATGTCTTCATCCATGTTTTTTTTTCTCTATGGTCTTAATATTATTTTGAATATGATTTGTGTTGCAATATATTTTTCCACCATCAAGCCATAACTAGAGTGATGATATGGAGAAATTCTCTAATTATTGCCTAATCTAAGGGATCTAGTGAGCATAGTTCGACTATTTATAGGATCATATAGAAAACCCTACAAACTTTCCATCTTTTTATGTCATTATTGTGTTGAATCATCGCTGATCGAGGTGTTACCTATGGGAGAAACTGTCAACTCGGCTGGCAACGGCTCCTTCCCAGCTAGGGATTCTCTGGAAGAACTCTTCGTGGGGAGGGGGTTCTCGAGTGTGGAGGGTTTGAAAATGCCACTCTCTGGGATTCCCTTTTCCTTAATTATGTCATTGACCAAATTTTTTCCTAAGCTCAATATGAAGGAGACTTATCAGGAAATACTGGGATTTTTCTTAGGATTCCCTTTGCAGGTTTTTATCCTAACAATTTTTTGTGCCTTTTATATTTTTTTCCTAATTTTTTTCTAAACAATATAGAGTGTAGTTATAGAGAGCTGAGACTTGAATTTTTTCCAAAGATCCATTCATGGGTTTTAAACTTGTGAGTGTTATGTCTCTTTTTGTGGGCAGTTTAAATTCATGCATGTCAGACTAATGATACTGGTGTTTTAGATCTAAAATATTTTACCATAATTTTTAAAATGATGACTCAAATGAGCCTCATTGGACAAGAATGTTCTGACATTATTCAAATATCTAATGGGGAATATTGAGACATGATTTTGTAAAAACCCCTATTTTTTGGGCTATTTTATGCAATGTCTGGTTCATGTTACTACATAGTAGAATAATGATATCCTTTGGATGACAAAACCTGAAATTTATAAGAAAATTATGAAAATCCAACTAGGTCATATTATAGCATAGTTAGGAAAAGACTTTCTCAGGAATTATGACATTCTATCTCTAATGAAAAAATTTTATGAAGATTTGAATTTCTCAATACCACGATGTGTGGTTTTTCCAAGCGAAGATTTCTGAGAATGAATGGAATATCTATATTGAAATTGAACATGAAAGAGAAACTAATCCTGTATGAATTTGGATCGAGTGAAGGGGGTACATTTTGTTAGATGATTGATATAAAGAAGGAAGGACCCTTTCTAAAAAAGGTTAGTATTGTGTAATTTAATATCATGTGGATGAGACATTAACCATGTAGTTTAATATCTTATGGTGATGATATTTTCATACAATTTAACATCTTTTGACTAGGATATTATGTTATGCAGTTTAAAGCCATACAGCATGGACATTATGCTATGCAGTTTAAATTCATATAGTAAGGACATTATGTTATGTAGTTTAAAGTCATATGGTAATGAAATTATGTTATTCAGTTTAAATTTTTACATAAAGGATATTAGGGGATATAATTTAAGGTCATTATCTTTGACCTAAAGGTTAATGGTTTTCCTCTTTCTGGATAATTTATCAGGAAACGTGCTACCATATTTCGGCATGAGAGAATAAAGGTGTAAGCTATGATTTGGGGATCCTTGGATCCAAAGAGTGGTATGGGGAAAAGGTCTCATAGAGATAGAGGATGTCTCTTCCAATAAAGAATTCATTGCTGATTGACAAACACATTTTGTGGTCTATTTTATACAAAGCTGACTAGGTCATATTACATCATTGTCAATAGTGGATACCCATGGATGACAAACCTCTTTTTTGGGATACATTATAAAAATAAAATTGGGGTGTGTTATAGCATAGTCAGGAAAAGAATTTATTAGGAATTTTGACATTCTATTGCTAAAATCCAATGGAAGTTTATAGTGGTTCAGATTCCCCTGGGCACAGATTTTTGTTTGTGTAAGGAATTTAACTGATTATGGGAGAAGCATTTCAAGTAAAAATTCTAAAAGGATTGGGGAAAAGGTTTCCTACACGGTTCTGAATCAACAAAGGAAACATGATGCCTATATTTTTTGGTCATATGACTATGGATATAATATTATGGAATTGATAAGTGATATATGGCTTATCGAGCTAAGTTCATTCCTGTATACTTCGGACATGAAGGAAGAAGTGGTAAACCATAGTCTTGGAAATTTTTCGATTAGGAGAAAGTATGTGGGAAAATATGCAAGGAATGGTCATTGACTAATTATAATCATGGGTACCAACATAATGTCATCAAAGCTTATGAGGATGGAAGAGCTTCTCCCGAGGGAGAAGTTACCGCTGGTTTAAAAACCTGTTTTGTAGGTTGTTTTATGAAAATCTATCTGGGGTGTGTTAATGCCTAGTAAAATAGTGGAATCCTTTTTCTGAAAAAACTCATTTTTTGGGATACTTTATTCAAATACAACTAGGGCATGTTACAACATAATCGAGAAAAAGAGTTCTCAGGTATCAGACATTCTACCACCAGATGATGAATAAAGATTATGAAGATCTGAAAGTGTTCAAGATTTGGAGTTTGATGTGTATAAGGGATATGTCTGAGCATGAATAAAGCATTTGAAATGATATTTTTCATGAGTTTGGAATCCCTTTCATAGATATGGCACATATTTAGAAGTGGGAACCACTGTTTTCTTGGAGAAACCCTTGATAAGGGGAACCGAAATAAAATCTCCTGCATGGATCTTTGTTTATATGAAAAAGATGGGGAATTTTTCATTACCCCATGGAGAGGACTAGGAATTAAGGCCTAAGAGTATCTATGTATCTCAATGGGGTGAGAATAAAGCCACAAGTAGTTCTAAGAATAGTAGTCCCCCATATTGATTAAATTCATGTGTGGGGGATATGGGGGTTTTTGGATACGGTCCATGCATAGGGTGAGAACTCGTATTGGATCCCCTCATATAGATATGACTCATACATGGGAGAGTGGGGGAATTTCCTATATTGTGTTTTGGTTAATCTCATGATAGAAGATTTGTACATCACTATGTATCACATTGAAATGATAATCAAGCCATGCATAGTTCTTAATGAAATCTTGTAGTTTATTATCATGATATAAGGACATATGGTGTGAAATTTAAGGTCTAGCAGTTAGGTTCATGTTAACCCCAATGTGAACTGATATTCCATACTTATGAAGGGAATATTTTTACCAAATATCCTATTCTCTCATGAGCTATTATTGGTATGAGAAACAAGGAGTGAAAAAAATTTCTCCCCTGGCACAAAGGTAGCACAAGTGAATGATAGAGGAATTTAGATTCTATAGTGGTTGGGCTAGGAGATATGATCCATAAATTTCTACATATCTCATTAGGATGAGAATCAATCCATATTCAATTATTAAAATCCCATGATGTCTAACATCATGTGGTAAGAATAAAGATAAACCAACATGAAAGAAAAAAAAATTTGTGGATGGGCCTAAGAATGAAAATCTAGGAATCGCTATGTATCTCACATGAATGATAATCAAGTCGCATGTAGTTTTTAAGATGTTTCTTATGCATGTCTTATCTATACATAGGGAGTTGGAGATTTTTTTTTATTACAGCTGGACCCAAGATTGGAGACTTGAGTGTCACTATGTATCTTGTTGGAGAAAGAATCAAGCCACACATAGTTATTGAAAATTGTTTCCTACGTCAATGAATATTTTATGTGGGGAAGGGGGCTTTAAAATTTTCTCCAATAATGGTCGAGCCCAAGACAGGAGGTCCAGGTGTCACTATATATCTCATTGTAATGAGAATCAATCCATATATTTTGGAAATTTTCCTTGTGAAGATCTGGTTCATACACAGGGAAAAGGGGATATATATATATATATATTGTTGTGGATGAACTCGGTATTAGATATCTAAGTGTCACTACGTATCCCATTGGAATGAGAATCAATCCAGACATAGTTCTTGAATAGATCATGTATTTTACCATCATGCGATGAGGACATTGGTCATGTTGTTTAACATCATGCAGTAAGGACATGATAATTTTGGGAATTATATCTATAAAGGGGGGATAAATTACATTATGAAGTTGAAACTATGTGAGTGGAGATTATTCAGGGGAACTATCCATCATTTCTTCTTCATGTCTGGCCAAGGGGGCATCTCGAACCACTGAGGGATTGGAAAAATGTGGTTGGGATCTACACCTGAAATGGAGGCACATTTTTAAGGGACCATGAGGAGTATCTCAACTCATTGTACTTTGGGGGTTTCTTAACACCAAATTATAGGGATGTTAACCATGCATTTTAATGTCATGTTGTGAAGACTAATGGTGTCTTTTAGTTTTAAGTCATACGATTAGGACCTTATGTCATGCATTTTATCATCATTCAAAAAGGATAATGATGTTGTGCAGTTTAACATCATGTGGCATGGATGCTATGTCATTCATTTTAAGGTCATGTGACAAATACCCACTATGAAATTTAATTTATTTCATTTAGGATGAATTTCATGTGATTACATGAAATAATTCTTCAAAAATCTTTCATTGGTTGGAGTCGTAATAATTTTCCCATCCATTAAGATCAAGGAATAAGCTCTATTAGAGTAGACCTTGTGTATGAAGTAAGGTCCCTCCCACCTTGGTTAAAGATTTGGAGGCTTATTTCCTAGTATAATCATAATTTTTAGGACCAATACAAGTTCTACTTAGAGGAAGGAGAAGAGGTGAACCTTCTTGTTAAATGCCTATGCTATCCTATTCTAATAGACCTATAAGTGATGAAATATATGAAATATTTTTTCATCGAGTCACTCAAATTCATCCAATTGTTTTTTTAATTTCTCATCTATAGATATCTAGTCATAGATGGCAATAAAAAGTGATGTAAATTGGACATCAATGGGTCGTACATGTTCTATTCCGTATACCAGTGAGTATGAGGTTTACCATGTAGTTGTATGGGTTGTAGTCTAGTAATCCCATAAGGCATGCAAGAGCTTTTCAGGAAAATACTTTTTATATATTTCCACCATATTTCAGAGTATGTGTGATAGAGTCCTATTAAAATCCTATATCTATTTGTTATCCACTGCATGATAGATGGATGAATAGTTGGATATGATATTGTACTCCTGATATAGCTTTTCCGCCTCAGCAGAACAGAATTTGGTGATGTTGTCCATCAAGTATTGTGTGAGGGACACTAAATCTAGTAATGGTGTTATATTTCATGAAGATGATGATTATTTTGGCCGTAAATTATTTGAGTGTTATTTACTCATCTTATTTGGGGAATAAATTAGTAACAGTAAGGATGTACTTGAACTATTTGGTCGTAGCTGGGGGGTATGGCCCCACAACATCCATTCCCCATATGGATAATGTACAGAAGTATTTGTATGTATATAGAAACTCTGGGGGTTTATAGATGAAGTTAGAATGTACTTTATAGGACTGAAATTTCTTGGTGAATTATTTGAAATCCTATATCATAGTGGTGCAATAGTATCCATGCCTTCAGATTTGATAGGATATCTTTATCCCTAACTGGTGGTCACCTTAGGCTCCAGTATATACTTCTTCCATAATAGATACAATCTCTAATTCATCAATACATCTGAGAATGACTCCATAAAATCCTCATTTTATAGGAATTTATGGTGATTTTGGCCATCATAATGGGTGAAGTTAGCTACTCACCATCATATTTTCTCCTTCTCAACTCTATCCTATGGGAGAACTTCATTATGAAGGTAGTTCATGATTGGAATCATCCACCCAGTGGTAGGACCATATTGTTTGGGGATAGGGCTGACTTCATTGATATCTTCCATTATGAATTGAACAGAAGGAGATACCATTCAGTGATGGGAAATTTTGATGACCGTTTCATCCTAATTTGGATCTTCCAGAGCTGTAGCTACATTTTCCAATGCATCTTCCTGAGCATTCTATGATCACGGGACAAGAGTAAATGTTTTTTCTGAGGGTAAATCTTCAATAAACCCTCATAAATAGTTAATCAAGGGGATTATATCTTTTTTTTATGGTGTAATCCTCATTGATCTATTTTATGACCAACTCCGAGTTGAATTTCACCTATAGGTGGTCCGCCAGTATTTGGAGTGCCAATTCTAGGCCTGTAATGAGGGCCTGATATTCCACATCATTATTGGAAAAGCCTTATGATAATATAAATGAGTAAGGTAATACTTCCTTCTATAGAGAGATAAGTACAATCCCTAAAACAACTTTGTTGAGCTTAGGGTCTTCCATTATCTTCCCCGTCAAGATCCTGGATGCACCTTCAAAATACATTTCCCATGTTTGGGGGCCATCCTAAATATAAAATATCTCTTAATTAGAAAGTTTAGTATTTAATAATGTTGCTTCTGTAGATAGGTGGTCCATAAGTAAATATTATAAAGCCTAGTCTTTCACTACTTTCTGAGGCCTGAATTGTATATCAAGCTATTATAGAATAACTGCCCACCATGCCAGATGTCCTATAAACATAGGGTGGATGAGAATATACTTGAGCGGGATATTTTGAGAGACATGGTGTTATAGATAGTTCCTCAATTTCTAAACTACAAATATTAATGTCAATCATATTTTCTCGATATCTAAATAACAAGTCTCAGCTTCAATCATGGTTCGACTGAGATAATAGAGGTTGTTTTTATTCTCTACATAATTCTTTTGTGCAAGGAAGGTTCCTAGAAATCACTATATGGATATCACATATAGGATTATTGGGTTTCCTTAAAAATGTGTCATTAATACCCATGGACTTAAGAGGTACTTATTGAATTTTTCAAATGCCTCTTGGAAGTCACTAGTCCACTGATGACCCCCACCTTCATTTTTTTGGTGAAGGAAAAACACTTTCCTGCAAGGTTGGCTATAAAGCACTGGATAGAGGCCAAGTTTCCTTGAAGTCCTATCAACTATTTAAGGTTATGAGGAGGTGAAACTATAAGGATAGATTTTTTTTACTAAGGGTAAACTTTGATGTCGTGATGGTGTACAACGAAGTCGGGTAACTTCCTTGAGGTTACCTTGAAATCAAATTTTAAGGGATTCACCTTTAGGATATATTGTCATATCTTGTTGAAGATGGTGTCCAGATCTTTCAAGTTATTGGAAAATTATTGGGACTTTACCACTAGATCATATGCATAGCATTCAATAAACTTCCCCATAAAGGGTTAGAAGATGCGGTGCATAGCACATTGGTATATGGCACCAACATTCTTTAAGAAAAATGGAATTACCTAATAGAAAAATACTCCTTTGGGGGGTATAAAGGTTGTAGTTTCTTAATCTTCAAGGGCCATCTGAATTTGGTTGTACCCTGGATATCCATCCATGAAGGAGAGGGCTTGATAACTAGTGCTGCATCAATCAGGAGTTCTGTGATTGGAACTAGGAAGTCATCCTTCGAACAGTGTTAGTTAAGATCTCTAAAGTCAATGAAAACTCATATTTTCCCATTTTTTATTTACTGGGACTTTTTTGGCTATCCATTTTGGATATTTTAATTCTCATATGAAGTCTTAATTGATGATATTATACACTTAAACCTCAATTTTAAAGGTTTGAGTTAGTTTTTGTAATGGCCCGGACCTCTCCGGCCCTTTCCTTTGTCAAAAGAAGGTCAAGAAGTGTTCTGGAGGGTAAAATGGACTTTTCCCACACTTTCCAGAATTTTGAAACTACACGTTGTGTAGTTTGAGTACACGCTGTGTACCCCCTTGCCGGGTATACCCCGTGTGGATGGTCGTGTCTTTGCCGCGTGAAGAAAATGGGTACACACCGTGTGTCTAGTACTACACGTCGTGTAGTCCCTCCCCGCATACGCGTTACCATGTGTTGACCAGTCGTCGGTCGTGTGCCGCGTTGGAGTCGTGTCCCTACCATGTGCAATAAATGAGTACACACCATGTGTCTAAACTACACGTCGTGTAGTCCTTCCCCGCGTATGCGTTACTTTCAAACCGTGTGTTGACCAGTCAACAGCCGCGGGGCCACGTTGGAGGCCGCGTGGAGACCGTGTGAAAATGGCCGAGTACACGCTGTGTACTTTTTCTTTTCATGCCTATAAAAGGAGGGGTCCCCTCCTCCTTTCAACTCACACCTCTCCTCTCCTCCCCTATGAGCATAGCTCTCCCAAGAGACTTGAAGGCTCTTTCTTCCATAACTTCTTCGTCCGAGCTCCGATTTACGATCTGTCAGCGGCCATGGGATCGTAACGATGAGGCGGAGCTTCCGAGCTTGGATCTGTTGTCTTTCCTTCGGCCTTTCCTTTTCGACTTCCACCCGAGGAGGTTTTTCCGAGACCCGACAGAAGTGACGAACGCCGACGGACTTCTTCTAAGATTGATTCGAGGGAGCGTTGCAATCAAGAACCTATTGAGGTAGGGGTTTTACCTTCATCTCTCTAATTTGTGCATCATGCGAGGTGGGTATCCTTTTTGTTTTCATGATAAATGGTTGAACCTTTAAATAAAGATAATAACTAGTTAAATAACGGGGATGGGAAGTTTTTGATTGCTGTTACTTTACCTTTTATATCCTGTTATATTATGTTTTGAAATGAATTAGCTTATGCCTATTGAAAATCACGGTCGTTGGGGTCCTTTGCTTTCATAATTAAATGTTGCCCTATCTTTCTAGACCATTTTTGTGAGTGAAACTTTGTTGAATGAGGAAATTGGTTAATCACGTAAAGTTGGATGTTTAAAATCTGTAACCCTTGTGTGATCACCCCGGTTGAACCAAAATGGAATAATGAACATGTGGGTGTTGGCTTGGTTACGTGGCATCTGATGGGGGTGTTTTGTGGGTTGTTGTGGTTTGGGTGAGAAGTGGGGTTGCAGTTGGCTTGGTTGTGGGAAGGTGTGAATGTTTAATGGTGATGGGCAGCGGAGCTGTAATAAGTGGTAGTAAAGGGATAATGATGTATGGTGTGGTTATGGTGGTTGGCAGCGGAGCTACAGGGATGGTTTGATGTGAATGAATAGTGGGTTGTGAATAATAAATAAAAGTGGAAAATTTAATGAATGGTGGGGTTTGGTAATGAAACGGAAATGATAATAAATGGGTTGGTTGGTTAATAAGAAGGGACTTGTCGTGTTGCTGTGTTTTTTCTAACGTGCTTTGTGGATGACAGGGATATGCTTACGAACGATCTTTGTGGTTGGTTGTGGATAGTTTCCCAGTAGTTAAGGAACTAATAAACTAATTCTACTGAAACTTGAAAACCTTAATGGGGTTGGGGTTGCTTTTTTTATGCAAGCTTCGTGGTAGCAGTGCTGAGGCACGTGCTCAGTTTCTCTTTTTATAAGCCATAGGTTGGGCTGAGTGGTTTTTGTATATATATATAGTTGTATCCTTTTTGTTTTATTGCACCGCACCCATGTTGAGCACTTACTTCCGAACACTCCCATTTCATGGGAGAGGGTGTTTTCCCATAGTTACTAGCTCCTTCCTGCTCCTCCTACCATAGGCTGTGATGGCTTGAGGTGACCTTACACCCAAGACTCTTCGGGTAGGTTTCTATTGGGGTGATTAGGCCCAAGTCTCTTCGGGAAGGCTTATAGGCTGTGATGGCTTGAGGCGACCTTACACCTAAGACTCTTTAGGTAGGTTTCGATTTCAGGCCCAGGTGTCTTCGGGTGAGAGTTCTGTTACTATTCCCAAGAATCTTCAGGATGAGGCCCAGGTGTCTTCGGGCGGGGATGTGGTTGTGGTTGTGAGGCCCAGGTGTGTGCGGGCGGGATACGTGGTTGTGACGCTCAGGTGTGTGCGGGCGGGATACGTGGTTGTGAGGCCCAGGTGTGTGCAGGCGGGATACGTGGTTGTGAGGCCCAGGTGTGTGCGGGCGGGATACGTGGTTGTGAGGCCCAGGTGTGTGCGGGCGGGGAGAGTGTGACAGCGTCAGGACGTTCAGCTAACTAATGGGAAATGGTGCGGGGTACCCAATGCTCTTGTTCTTATACTACTACTACCTTCTGTGATTGTGTTTTGGTGAGTGTGGCTAGTGATATTGGGTGGATAGTTTTCCTTGTTAGGTTTCTTCTGTTGTTCTCACGGGACATTAGGATGTCTTCCCACTTGTGCATGAGAGCTTTAGGTTCCCTACTAAGTATACTTGTATGCTCACCCTACGTTTACTTTCAGGTTTCCAGGAGGACTACCAGGGTCGTGCGGGACCCTACTAGTCAGGCAGTTGGAGTTGTTGCAGTTGTTATTCTCTTGTTTTCTTTTGGTATTGTACTTTTGAGCTTCCTTGTACTTGTACCTTGTTATAAAATTGTTTAAATATGCATGTGGTCTTGGTTTGGGTTTATTTATATACACTTGTTATTTTCTTTTTGGTGGTTTACTTGTCCTATTTCCCGATCCAAATAATAAAAAGGGTAATGCCTCCCATATTTGTGAAAACTCATACCCTTGGTGCTAGTCGCCAACCCGGGGCCTACTGGAGGCGGGACTCGGGGGTCATTATCTCCCTTTCACCATTTCCAACTCAGGAGGGGCATTTTTGGTGGGAGGGGGTCGTGACAGAATGGTATAAAAGGAGGTTGAGAGATAGGATGGAGTCTGGAGTTAGGCACAGTGAGGATTTCATGGGATGGTAGGGCAACAGTGTTAGTTAATCTTGGTGTGTAACATAGGCCAGGGAAGACCGGCTAGGACACGATATTTTAGGGCCCCCCGTGATCCGATGCAAGGACTCTGAGCCTACCAAACGACCAAGTGAGACTACATTGATTGCAGGGTAGAGACCCTAGGGAAGGTACATGCATCATCATGATTGTGTTTTACTCGATTTTGGTGTTCTGGGAAAGAAATTGAAATAAAATGATAATTAAAACTTTGAGAAATTTCCTTACTACTTGGGATTAGGCGATCCTTGTCTATCGTACAGCTATGGCACCTGGACGTCGTCCCCGGGTGACTCAGACGGTTGAGGACCAGCAGATCCAGGCGGTCGATCAGTTGAGGATTGACCGAGAGGAGGAAGATAGCCAGTGGCAGAAGACTCTCTGTTCCTTCCAGCTGCAGACCCTCAAGAAGTACGAGGGTAGTACTTCAGATACGGAGACAGAGGGGTGGCTTGAGGAGCTAGGGATCTCTTTCACCTTTATCCGTGGTCCGAGGGAGTACTAGGTTCCCCTAGCAGTCAGTCAGCTGAGAGGTGCGGCGCGACAGTGGTGGACGCTCTACCTCGGAGAGAGGATAGAGGCAGAGGTTCCATGGGCTGACTTTGAGAAGGAATTCCGAGAGGAATTCCTTTCTTCCATGATCAAGGCAGAGAAGCGGCAGGAGTTAATCTCCCTTCAGCAAGGGAGTATGTCAGTACGAGAGCTGGGGATCAAGTTCAAAGATCTCCTGCGCTTTGCTCCGGATCTCTTTCCAGATGAGGAATCTCGGGCGAGACGTTTGGAGGAGGCGCTTCGTCCTTTGCTCCAGTATGATGTCACCCCCTTCACCCTTCTGAAGTACTTGGTAGTGCAGAAGAATGCAGAGGTCATAGAGAGGATGCACTCACTGGGAGGTGCACTGCGTGAGGTGTTTCAGCCAGGTTCGTCGAAGGGGAAGGCAGTCAGCAGCAGGTCTCCTATGATGGGACCTTCCAGGTTCAGGCCAGTGGGGAGCAGGCCCCAGCAGTTCCAGTACAGATCATCGGGTCCTCGTCCCTTTTCCACAAGCTCAGGACCGAGGTGTTTTTCTTGTGGAGGTTTCGGGCACGTTCAGAGTTGGTGCCTGACCCGAGCTCTGTACAGTGGAGGTGGGCAGGTTCAGCACCCACCGCAGCAGCACCAGTTGCCGGCGAGGCCCTTCCAGCAGCAGCAGGACCATGCTCCTCCAAGGGCAGACTTTGCGGGAGGAGTCCGACCTCAGGGTGCTCCTCAAGGACCTCTACCAGGGTGTGGTCGGGGAAGTGGACGACATTAGAGAGGTATAGGAGCTGGTCATGGATAGTTGCACACAGCAGATTTGGCAGTTCCAACGGGACCAGAGGTGGTACGAGGTACGATTTGTTTGTTCAGTACTCTTGTTTCTGCTTTGTTCAATTCGGGAGCCTCGCACTCTTTCGTTGCACCTAGTCTAGCCCATTCTTTGGGATTAGACGTAGAGAGACTTTTCGTACCACTATTACTGATTACACCAGTTGGAGGCCAGACCAGCGTATCTTTTGTTTGTCAGGGATGTGGGCTGATGTTGGGACCACATCGATCTAGTGGGGACTTTCTTCTGTTATAGATGCAGCCATACGATGTCATCCTAGGCATCGACTGGTTGTTTTCTGTTGGTGCCGTTATCGACTGCTTCCATAGAAGAGTCGTGTTCTCCGACGTAGATGGGCAGCGCGCATCTTTTGTTGGCGAGAGGAGCTATCAACCAGGAAGCCGGCGTGTGGAGCCTCTCCTTTCCTTGTTGAGCGGGTTATCAGTGGTTCCAGCTGATACAGAGATGATGGTTGTCCCAATGGTTGTTGGGGAGTTCCTCGATGTTTTTACTAAGGAGTTTGTAACTCTACCCCCCCCCCCCCGAAGAGACGTTGAGTTTGGGATAGACTTGCAGCCCGGTGCCCGTCTGATTTCGATGGCCCCTTATCGGATGGCACCTTTAGAGTTGCGGGAGTTGCGGATTCAGACTGACGATCTGATGGAGAAGGGTTTTGTTCGACCCAGTGTGTCACCATGGGGTGCTCCAGTTTTGTTCGTGAAGAAGGAAGATGGTGGTCTTAGGCTATGCATAGACTACCGAAGGCTGAACCAGGTAACGGTCAAGAACCGTTACCCCCTTCCAAGGATAGATGATCTCTTCAACCATCTGAGGGGAGCAGGTTGGTTTTCTAAGATTGATCTAAGATCAGGATATCATCAGCTGAGGGTGAAGGATAGTGACATCTCGAAGACAGCTTTCAGGTGCAGGTATGGGCACTTCGAGTTTGTAGTGATGCCGTTTGGAGTTACCAATGCACCAGCTGTGTTCATGGGGCTTATGAACTTTGTCTTCTGAGAGTTTCTGGACCGGTTCGTCGTTGTGTTTATCGATGACATCCTGATCTACTCAAGATCATAGGAGGAGCATGTTGAGCATCTCAGGGCAGTCTTAGAGGTCCTTCGACACCACCAGCTTTATGGGAAATTGTCGAAGTGTAAGTTATTGAAACAAGAAGTACACTTCCTTGGGCACGTGGTGTCTCAGCATGGAGTGTCAGTGGACCCATAAAAGGTGGGGGCAGTTGTTTCTTGGGAAGTACCCAAGAGCGTGGCAGAAGTTCGTAGTTTCCTGGGGTTAGTAGGTTACTATCGGAGGTTCGTTTCGGACTTCTCTCGAGTTGCTGCTCCATTGACAGCTTTGACTAGGAAGAACCAGGTCTTCCTGTGGAGCAAGCAGTGCCATAAATCTTTTGACTACTTGAAGGAGAAGTTGTTCAGTGCTCCCATACTCAGGTTTCCATAGGAAGGGTTGTTGTATGAAGTGTTTTGTGATGCTTATGGCTTTGGTCTGGGGTGCGTGCTGATGCAGAATAAGGGCGTGATTTGTTATGGGTCTAGGAAGTTGCTCCCTCACGAGCATAACTATGCCACACATGACCTGGAGCTTGCAGCAGTAGTGTTTTCATTGAAGTTGTGGCGACATTACCTCTTTGGGAAGTGCTTTGTGGTCTTCTCAGATCACAAGAGCCTGCGTTATATCTTCTCCCAGTGTGACCTGAACTTACGGCAGCGGAGATGGTTCGAGTTTCTCCAAGACTATGACTTCGAGATCTCTTACACTAAAGGTAAGGGCAACGTTTTGGCTGAAGCTCTGAGCAGGAAGTCACATAAGGAAATGGTTCGAGAATCCGCCGATGCTTGGAAGGCGATGGGAGAGTTGGCTTCCCTGCACTTAGATGCAAGGTAAGAAGGTGTTAGAGGCTGTTTATTCCAGATGATGGTGCAATCCTCCTTGTCGCAGCAGGTGGAGGAGTCTTAGTGGGGGGACTTCGAGGCAGAGGTGATGTGGGATCATGTCGATCAGGGGAATGCTCCAGAGGGATGGTCAGAGGACAGCCGACATCGGATTCTTTTCCGTGGAAGGTTTTTTATCCCAGAGGAAATGCGTGAGGGAGTTCTCCATGAGTTCCATAGATCAGCCTTGGCGGTATATTCAGGAGTTTCAAAAATGTACCGAGGCCTGAGGGGTCAGTTTTGGTGGCCCGGTGTGAAATGGGTAGTGGAGGAGTTTGTGGCTAAGTGCCTAGTATGTCAGCAAGTGAAGGCTGAACATCGTGTTCCCGGTGGTTTGTTGCATCCTTTAGATGTCCCCGAGTGGAAGTGGGATGACATCTCGATGGACTTCGTCACAGGACTACCCAGAGCTCAGGGTGGTTATGATTCTATCTGGGTAGTGGTGGATCGACTGACGAAATCAGCTCACTTCTTAGCAATCAAGGAGTTGGTCCCGATGAGTACCTTAGCACAGAGGTACGTAGACAAGGTAGTGCGTTTTCATGGAGTTTCGAGGACTATCGTCTCAGACCGGGATACTCAGTTTACCTCACGAGTCTGGAGGGGGTTGCAGCATGCTTTTGGCACCCAACTACACCTTAGCACTGCTTTCCACCCCCAGACCGATGGGCAGACAGAGCGGACTATCCAGACGTTAGAGGACATGCTGTGAGCATGCGTTCTAGATTGCGGAGGATCATGGGTACGACACTTGCCTTTAGTAGAGTTTGCCTACAACAACAGCTTTCACTCTACTATTGGCATGGCACTGTTTGAGGCTTTGTATGGAAGGCCATGTCGTTCACCCATTTGCTGGGAAGAGGTTGGTGAGACAGGTGCTCTTAGGCCAGAGGTAGTGCAGAGCACCACGGAGAAAGTCCAGCTTGTACGTGAGAGGATGAAAGCAGCTCAGGACCGACAGAAGTCTTATGCTGGTCATCGGAGAAGTCCCTTAGAGTTCTAGGTGGGAGATCATGTGTTCTTGAAGGTTTCCCCTCGACGGGGGCAGCGGAGGTTTGGGAGAGGGAGAAAGCTCTCACTAAGGTTCATCGGGCCTTTTGAGGTTCTGAGGCAAGTCGGCGAGGTGGCATATCAGCTGGCCCTGCCACCTCAGTTGGAGAAGGTTCATGATGTCTTTCACGTCTCCCAGCTACGTCGGTACTTACACGACGACTCTCACGTCATCAACTGGGGAGAGTTAGATATGGGAGACGACGCGACCTTCGAGGAACGACGAGTCAGAATTGAAGATCGTAAAGAGAAGGTTCTCTGTGGATGAACCATTCCCTTGGTTCGTGTTTTGTGGAGGCATGGCGGCCTCAAGGAGAGCACTTGGGAGCGGGAGACCCAGATGCACGCTCAGTACCCGGAGTTGTTTTGACTTGTGTTTTCCCTTGTTCTTCTGAGATTTGTGTTGATGTTGTACTCTGTACCTTTGATATATGGAATGCTTGGCTTATCAGTTGTGAGACCTTTTTGTTTTCTTATTCCTTGGTAATGTGTAACATGTCCGAATGCATGGGAAAGGGAAAAAACCTGACCCTTAATCGAGATGCATTAATGTGGATGCGATTGAACCTGTGCGGGCGAGTCAGTGCTGCCTAAAGCGGATAATATCTCGACATAGGTGAGGGAATTTCTCAAACCCATGTGTTCGGGCAGTGCGTTGGTTGTGTGGTGCTGGGGTTAGTGCGAGTTGAAAAATCCTAATGTATGAAAGTGGGAAGACCCGATTCTTAATCGAGATGCATTAATGAGGATGCGATTAAACCCATGCAGGTGAGTCAGTGCTGCCTAAAACGGATAATATATCGACATAGGAGAAGGATTTCCTAACATATATGATTAGGGTTGTTGGTTGGGTTCCTGTTATAATGAGAAACCTAAGAGGTATCTTTTTGGGTTTCCTCTGGGTTGGTTTTTGAATTCTCAGGGATGAGAATGTTTTAAGAGGTATTTGATGTAATGGCCCGGACCTCTCCGGCCCTTTCCTTTGTCAAAATAAGGTCAAGAAGTGTTCTGGAGGGTAAAATGGACTTTTCCCACACTTTCCAGAATTTTGAAACTACAAGACGTGTTGTTTGAGTACACGTCGTGCACCCCCTTGCTGGGTATACCCCGTGTGGATGGTCGTGTCTTTGCCACATGAAGAAAATGGGTACACACTGTGTGTCAAGTACTACACGCCGTGTAGTCCCTCCCCGCGTATGCGTTACCGTGTGTTGACCAGTCGTCGGTCGTGTGCCGCGTTGGAGCTGTGTCCCTGCCGTGTGCAATAAATGAGTACACGCCGTGTGTCTAAACTACACGTTGTGTAGTCCTTCCCCACGTATGCATTACTTTCAAACCGTGTGTTGACCAGTCAATGGCCGCGGAGCTGCGTTGGAGGCCGCGTGGAGACCATGTGAAAATGGTCGAGTACACGCCATGTACAATAAGTACACGCCGTGTACTTTTTCTTTTCACGCCTATAAAAGGAGGGGTCCCCTCCTCCTTTCAACTCACACCTCTCCTCTCCTCCCCTCTGAGCAGAGCTCTCCCAAGAGACTCGAAGTCTCTTTCTTCCATAACTTCTTCGTCCGAGCTCCGATTTACGATCCTTCAGCGGCCACAAGATCGTAACGACGAGGAAAAGCTTCCGAGCTTGGATCTGTTGTCTTTACTTTGGCCTTTCCTTTCCGACCTCCACCCGAGGAGGTTTTTTCGGGACCCGACAGAAGTGACGAATGCCGACGGACGTCTTCTAAGATTGATCTGGAGGAGCGTTGCAATCAAGAACCTGTTGAGGTAGGGGTTTTACCTTTGTCTCTCTAATTTGTGCATCATGCGGGGTGGGTATCCTTTTTTCATGAGAAATGGTTGAACCATTAAATAAAGATAATAACTAGTTAAATAACGGGGATGGGAAGTTTTTGATTGCTATTACTTTACCTTTTATATCCTGTGATATTATGTTTTGAAATGAATAAGCTCATGCCTACTGAAAATCACGATCGTTGGGGGCCTTTACTTGCACAATTAAATGTTTCCATATCTTTCTAGACCGTTTTTGTGAGTGAAACTATGTTGAATGAGGAAATTGGTTAATCACGTAAAGTTGGCTGTTTAAAATCTGTAACTCTTGTGTGATCACCCCGGTTGAACCAAAATGGAATAATGAACATGTGGGTGTTGGCTTGGTTACGTGGCATGTGATGGGGGTGTTTTGTGGGTTGTTGTGGTTTGGGTGAGCAGCGGGGCTGCAGTTGGCTTGGTTGTGGGAAGGTGTGAATGTTTAATGGTGATGGGCAGCGGAGCTGCAATAAGTGGTAGTAAAGGAATAATGATGTATGGTGTGGTTATGGTGATTGGCAGCGGGGTTGTAGGGATGGTTTGATGTGAATGAATAGTGGGTTGTGAATAATAAATAAAAGTGGAAATGTTAATGAATGTTGGGGTTTGGTAATGAAATGGAAATAATAATAAATGGGTTGTTTGGTTAATAAGAAGGGACTTTCCGTATTGCTGTGTTTTTCCTAACTTGCTTTGTGGATGACAGGGATATGCTTACGAATGATCTTTGTGATTGGTTGTGGATAGTTGCCCAGTAGTTAAGGAACTAATAAACTAATTCTGTTGAAATGTGAAAACCTTAATGGGGTTGGGGTTGCTTGTTGTATGCATGCTTCGTGGTAGCAGTGCCGAGGTACGTGCTCAGTTTCTCTTTTTAGAAGCCATAGGTTGGGCTGAGTGGTTGCTGTATATATATATATATATCTGTATATTTTGTGTTTTATCGCACCACACCCATGTTGAGAACTTACTGCCGAACACTCCCATTTCATGGGAGAGGGTGTTTTCCCATAGTTACTAGCTCCTTCCTGCTCCTCCTCCCTTAGGCTGTGATGGCTTGAGGCGACCTTGCACCCAAGACTCTTCGGGTAGGTTTCGATTGGTGTGATTAGGCCCAAGACTCTTTGGGCAGGCTTATAGGTTGTGATGGCTTGAGGCGACCTTACACATAAGACTCTTCAGGTAGGTTTCGATTTCAGGCCCAGGTGTCTTCGGGCGAGAGTTATGTTACTATTCCCAAGAATCTTTAGGATGAGGCCCAGGTGTCTTCGGGCAGGGATGTGGTGTGGTTGTGAGGCCCAGGTGTGTGCGGGCAGGGAGAGTGTGACAGCATCAGGACGTTCAGCTAAATAATGGGAAATGGTTCGGGGTACCCAATGCTCTTGTTCTTATACTACTACTACCTACTGTGATTGTGTTTTGGTGAGTGTGGCTGGTGATATTGGGTGGATAGTTTTCCTTGTTAGGTTTCTTCTGTTGTTCTCACGGGACATTAGGATGTCTTCCCACTTGTGCACGAGAGATTTAGGTTCCCTACTGAGTATACTTGTATGATCACCCTACGTTTACTTTCAGGTTTCCAGGAGGACTACCAGGGCCGTGCGGGACCCTACTAGTCAGGCAGTTGGAGTTGTTGCAGTTTTTGTTCTCTTTTTTTCTTTTGGTATTGTACTTTTGAGCTTCCTTGTACTTGTACCTTGTTATAAAATTGTTTAAACATGCATGTGGGCTTGTTTTGGGTTTATTTATATACACTTGTTCTTTTCTTTTTGGTGGTTTACTTGTCCTATTTTCCGATCCAAATAATAAAAAGGGTAATGCCTCCCATATTTGTGAAAACTCATACCCTCGGTGCTAGTCGCCAACCCGGGGCCTACAAGGCGGGACTCAGGGGTCATTATATCCCTTTCACCATTGCCAGCTCAGGAGGGGCATTTTTGGTGGGAGGGGGTCATGACAGTTTTTTCCTTCTTGTTGCCTATTTTTATCCCTAATGATCTTCTAGAAAACCCAAGTGATGGCTGGCCACCTCAGGGTTATGTCCTAACATCTTTGTGAAATTCAATGAAAATGCATCCCAATGTTATTTTAGGAAGAATACACCTTAGGTTCATCAGGATTCATGGTCATACTAATCTAAGTGGGTCTTGGATCTTCTTCTATAACCAGATTTATTTCTATGAGTTCATCCAAAGTGGTGGAGACACCTTCGTCAAATACTGGAGTGGCATCCTCAAGGACTTCCTCTCTTTCCTATTCCTTAAACTTTACTTATTTTTCCTCTTACCAGGAGGTAGGTGATGAAGCAAGATTCTCAAAGTTATGGGATGATTCATCATTTTTGACATCTAGAAGATAAAGTAATCATTTTTGGATAAATCAATGGAGTGAGGCCTTTTTGTAGCTCTAAAGGGGAGATGAGGTACTAATAATATACATATATGTATTCTCTAATTAACATGATAAATTCTTCCAGCCTAGCTGATGAAATATGAATTTTTTGAAGATTAGGGATGGAATGAATACATTTGCATCCAAGATTTCATTACTACTTACAGAGTTGAAAAACTTCTCCTACATTGTCAGGTTTAGTTCTCATGGCTGAAATTACAGAATTCATTGAATGAGTTCTTTAATATGGGTCCACCCCTTCAATTTGATTAATGGGTAGTATGTACTCTACACTGAGTTTCTTGAAAGGGTTAGTTGGGATCATATCTAGGCCATTTGGGGCATTGATCTGGGCAATATTATCAGCCATGGACCATTTTCCCTCTTTATGGTATAATCATGCATCAATGTACTGTGACTCATGGGATTTGAATGGGGATTTTTCACCCTGGAATTTCCCAATTTGACCATTGATACAATATTTAAGGCATTAGTGGTATGACGAGTCGATAGTCGTGTGCTGATGTAGTGAAGATCCTACCAAAAAAACATTGAAGGTTGTATCCTATCTAATAGCCATAAATTCTGAGTCAGATAGGAGATCCCTAAAATAAGACCTAAGTTTGATTTTTTTGAGAGTATTTTGCTCATTATTGTCATAAACCTATAAAATTAGGGTATAGGGGGACAAGTGAGATTCATTGAAACCCATTTATTGAAGTTTTTAGTTCATAATGAGGTTGACTCCTAAGCCATTGTTGATAAACACTCATCAAATATTAATGTCATTTATCTTTTCAGATATATACAAGGTCCTGACATGTCCTTGTATGATAGAATCCTCATCCTTTTCTATGAAATATATGATCATATGGAATTTTGTTGGATCATTCTGTACATGATATACTTCATCAGTGGAAACCTCAACTTCAAAATCATGGGGGATCGACAAGGACTTTATGAGTGCTTCTAAGAGGTCTTTTGACATACTCAAAGCATCCAATATTGACAACTTGTCCTGTACCAAGGCTAATTGATTCAAAAAATCATATTTTTGGTCCAAAGTTCTATGTTTCCCAGCATGGTGATGTTCTTTCATAGGTGATCTGGGAGCTGATATTCTTGATGTAGATAGATCAGTACTTCAAATAGGAGTTGAAGGTGCTTCCACTCTTAATGGATTGTGCTAGCTAGGCCAGCCTATGCACTGTGGTTAATTATTTTGTGGCCTTTCCTCTAAATAATATTCTAGGATTATCATTTTAGGGAATAACCTATCAAGTTGGGGGAGACTTATTTTCTTCTTCTGGGAACACTGTAGAGATCTCCCATGAGTTTTGGATGTATAGACAGTTTGAGTAGGGGCATGGTTAAAGTAGTGACTTATGGAATGACCATGTCTTCCCATGTATCCTCAACCATGATATCCTCTTCCCCAGTTACCTAATAAATTTTAGGGAATTGGGTTTATAATCATGATCATCATCTATAAAGAAATCCATTAACTGAATAATGTTAATGGAACTGAAAATCAACTCCTTGTCTGATGAAGATTTTATCTGGTGGGTGGACCCTTGTTGTGTCATTAGGTGGGGCAGTGCCCATGCCTTTGAGACCATCAAAATGAAATCTACTAAGGTCAAGGATAATTTTATCCTTAACATAATCACATATTCTTGTTTTTTCTTCTTACCCTTCTGGTCAGGTAACTTTTTGGAGGACTATATTTCCTAGGGATGATCTATTGATGAAGTTGGTTGTGTTATAGCGGAAGTAGAAGGGGGAATATTCGGCTACTGTAGTTGTTATTTGAGGATATCATGAGTCTTTTTTATCATTTTTTGGACCATCTAGTCACTGAACTTTCGCATACCCTTTCTTTTAACTTCCTTTAATTCATTTTACTCCTTTGGATTAGTGGTGTAAACATACGCAACCTGAGCAGGAAAATTTTTTAGCTTCACTTTTTTAAAGTACACCATCTTTTGTATGAGGTATTAGAAAACAAAAAAATCTTGGATTTGGTTCCCCAGTACTTGATGTAAGTGGAAATAATTTGGGATATCTTCATCACCTTATTTTCTGGGATTCCTATTCTTTTGAAACCTAACTAATTTTTTTTCCAATTTCGAGATTAAGTATCCAGGTACTGGTCATTTCAAAAAGAATATACCTTGTTTTTTATCTCCTAAAACTATTTTCACCTTTATTCTCTTTGATCATACTAATGAGGTGGGCATTGTTACATATGCTCGGGAGGTGTATCCACATGATATGGTGCGGGCTTTGAAGTGGGGTGGGTACAGGGGCATGCATAAGTGTAACTATAGTAGCCTTTACTTTCCATGATATCTTTCCTTGATTTTATATAATTACTTTATCCTTGGATTTGGACTCTATGATGGATCCTTCCACCATTTTAATAATTATAGCAAGGTCCTAAAACCCTCCAGTATATTTCATAGGGATAAGCAGTGTGCGCAACTTCTCACAAAGATTCTCTATAAAAATGGGAAACAACACTTCTTGAGGGAGGGGTAGGTTCAAGGAGAATTTCAATCCTTTCCACCAATAAATGAAATTTTGGACTCTTTAATTCTACCACTTCTTACTGTTTGAGAGGTCGAATACTATTGTTTTCTATAACGTCAAGCTAAATGGGAATAGAAACTTCTAATGGAGTTATTCCCACCCCATGATTGACCAAGCCTGTAAGCTTGTGTACCACACAAAGGATGGTCCCAACAGTGATTTCCCGATGCACATGAGTTTCAGTGCCTCCTTTTTTCAGGGGTACCCACCATGGGATCATAATAAGAGACAAAATGTGCTAAGTGCTGCTCTAGGTCTCCCGAGACAATAAAAATTTGAAATTTACAATTTCTAAAGTTTGGAGGGGGAAGAGTCGGATCTACCAATTCAGGGTAAGGATTCATTTCTATGTGTATCAGTGTGAATCATTCCTCCATGGATTCTAGTTGAGCTGTTAGTGACTCAATAGTGTTCATAAACATTTAAGGAATGTCTCGCTAAGCTAGATCCTAAATAGGTGTGGCGGTTGGTAGGTCCATTATTGGTGGCACTTTTAGTTCTTCCCATGGTTATCCTATAGGATAAGGCCTATAAGGATGCACCTAACCCTATTCTTATTGTGCACCCAATAGATTTAATTCCCAATCTACTAATTTGGGATCCAAGTATATTGTTGGTTGGTATCCCAAATTGATCGGGTGTTCCAGATCAACTTTGGTTGATTTAATGAACCCTCTTTGAGGAGGTACTCTAGATGGGAGAGTGAGTTTAAGACTTCTTGTAGAGTTAATTCAGTAAGAAGTATGCCTCAGATTAGTTCTATATTGATTCTTCTCTATTCTTTCATCTCTTTCTCCTGTTGAAAAAATATTTCTTCTAGATAAAGGGAATTAATCTCTCTAGGAGGAAGGTGAGGTATAATCTAACCCTTATCCTTTTCCCTTTTTGATTCCTTTTGATGCAGTAATGATGGATTTTATGAGGTAATTCCTAGATTTAGGGAAAGCCTCTAGTTATGGGTAAGAACACCTTCTTCAATTGTTTCAATGTGGACGGAATTATGAATCATAACTTCTTCCACTAACTCCTCCAAATTGGCCTAGTGTTCTAAAAAATATACAAGGGCGGTGTTGATGAAATTAACTGATGAAAAATTCATTGCAGGCATTCCACCAGTGTCTTTGTGTGACTGTATTCTTAGGTTCCCTCCATGAGGTTTTTTCCTCCCCTTTTTTGATTCTCTAGGAGCTACTTGGCGGATAGTCATCTGAAGGGAATCTCCATATAGTTTAGTCGTGCATGTCCCTAGTGAAGGTACCAGATCACATAATGGGATGAACTAGGAGGATCCATTCTGTATTATTTTCGCTAATCAGAAGAAGATTGATATACACTAAGGAGGAGGTTATGGAGGTGAAAAGGGAATCAGAAATTATTGGCCTTGGAAAGGCATCATAAATTATTGTCTTCTAATTGAGAAATGATTTTACCTGCTAATGAAAAGGCATTAGACATTACTGGACTTGTTTTTTCAAGTACCTAATGAAAGGAGGGATTTGACTTCACTACATTTACAATTGTATAATTCTCTTGAAAATGTGAAATACTACTGTGGAGAGAACTTTCACAATGAATGAAATCATATGGAGGACCACCATAATGGATTATAGTAAGGGGAAGACCCTCTTGCTCCTTGATATTCTGGCCATGTGGGGGGATACCATGACTCTCATCGAGAGATGGGATCTCGAGATCGATCAAATTGTGGTCATGAATCAAGCCTCCATGGTGAAGTGTTTGGAGAGGACCTTCAGAATTACTACTACTGCTCCTGTAATTTGGAAATGGGAGAGTAGGATCTTGATCTACCATAGATAAGCATCTAATGGCTTCAAGAACTCTAGCACTAAGTATATAGGAATTGTAGATATGATTTTTATTTTCCAATAATGTTTTATGAGGATTCTTCTTGGATTCTTTCTTACGAGTAACCATGGCCACTTACTAGGGGAAGTGGTCTTCATGGTCAGGTGTTTGTGCCTGCCTTGGAGTGACCATTAGGATGGGTCTATTATTTCCAATTAGAATGGGTGTATTTTACTAATTCGGTTTTCTATATAATATGAGGTATTTTTTCCCATGACCCTTCTATATGGGAGCATAGGTGCCACCCCATTTGGGGGGTAGAGTTTTGTGTTTGTCCCTCAAGAACTACTTTCTTCATCGTTATGATTCCCTAGAAAGTCTGTAGGATATGGTAAGGGATTTTCATCTTCCCTTTAACCATTTATAGGATATTCTTGGTGAGTTTATAAATCTTAATGGGGATATATTCCCATTATGTATCTAGAGTATGTTTATGTTCTTTCTTCTATCCTCCCATTCCTATTAGTGGATATTGATAGTACTCGTGTGTGGAGGAAAAGAGTTGGGTATGCCCCTACTCATCATCGGGACTTTCCCACTGACTTATCTAGATGCTTCCAGATGAAACTACTAGTAGACTTGATGAATTTAGTTATGTGTGTGCACCTACTTGCGGTCGTCCACCACACTTGGTTGATGGGATTCTTCAGGTGCTTCCAGACAAATTTTCTAGTAGGATTGGTAAATGCGGGTAGGTGTATATTCTTGTTTGTGGCTAGATTCCACACTTGGTTGGTGGTATTCTTTAAATTATACCAGAAAAGTATTCTAGATAGTTGAATTGATGTGGGAGGTTGTATGTTCCCACTCATAGTTGGACACAAAATTGGATTGGTGGGCTTCTCTAGAGGGGAGATGGGTGTGTCCTTGCTCCTTGGAGACTAGTCGCAACCCCCAACGGGCCATCTTGCAACCCCATGTCTAGTTTACCTAGACTTATCAACTAATGATGTCACCCTCATCAGTTTGATGGATTACTACCGTATGGTGTTGGTGGTGGTGATTGCTAGCAGGCGCCCTTAAGAAGGACCTCTATGTCTTCTAGATGAATCTACAAGAAACCTCTTAATCCACCTCCCTGAGATATGGGAGGGATTGGTTGTCACATTATTGGGATAATCTCCCAAAACATTTGAAGACGGCGGTTGGCACCATCTTTTTAAGAACCATCTTTCATCACTGAATGGATGGTCGTTGGGGAATGGTGAGCTAAAGGGCCTATCGGGTGGCCTCCAAGGTCAAGTTGGTACAGTTTTGATGATACTCCTGAACTAGCATGTTAGAGACCCAGCATTGAAGATACTGGGTTGGTGATGGCATCCTTTTCTTGGATGAAGACTTGGTGTGAGTAGTATCTAGGGCATACATCCATCGTAGCTATAAGAAATTCATTAGATTGAGGGGAGTTGTAAAAGGAACTAACTTAAGTATATGAAAATCAAAAACAAGAAAACCCTATTAAAGCAGCATATCTTTTGAATAAACACATGCCTAATTGATTGTCTTATTTGGACCACTTTTATTTTGAGAGTTAAGGGGCCTAAAATATGAGTGATACTATTATATTGGTTAAGGTTTCATGTCAGTTTCATCATTTTTGTTTCCCTTGGATAATTGGTTCACCCGACAGTTGATTGCTAGTGGTTGAGTTGTGTGAAATCATTCACATAGGGTTCACTATTTCTGAATGGTTTTACATGGGTTTGTTCATGGAACCAAAAACATCCAATGGTTTTGTATCCATGGGGAATTGCTTTCTAAATGCATGCATTCATTGGTAAGTTTGGACAATGATGCTTAAGAACACACATTGCTAGAGAGGATGGGAGGTCGAGCTCATCACACCCTTTTGGGGGGAATTATTTTCTACTTTGGGACTCACTTATATATTTAAGATATATTTATGAATCCTTCATTAATTACCAAGTATGAATTGGATCACCCTTTAATTAACAATCAATTATTAATATGTATGGAATTTATAATCATATGTACGTATTTGAGGTTCTTCATCAATGGAGATATATGTATGTATCTGAGATTCTCCATAGATTGTATCCTCTTATGTACTAATTAGGGATTATTTGATCATTATTATGATGATGTTGTTTTTCTATCCATGCAGTGGGGAACTATGGAGTATGTTTTCATATAGGGATATTGGGGTTGTTTTGATGTTGGGATCAAACCCATGCGATGGGATTCCTACATATCCTCATGAAAGGAATTAGAACCCATGTTGTTCAGTGCTGCTTAATGGGGAACATCATACCTTTTAAGGTCATGTTATAAGTAACAAACCATATAGTTTAACTTCATGTGGCAAGGAAATCTAGGCGGTAGGTACCTAGTCAGAGTTTGGTGTGGTACTTATGCCAATGAAGCATAGGGAACTTGGAAAGGGTATAAATTTCTAGGTTGAATTAGTCCCTATTGAAAATGTGGATCTGAGTGAAAATGGTTTACTTTGTGTGATTGAGTTTAAACCACATGGAGTCTTCCTATATATCCCATGTGGATGGTAATCAAATGCCACATAGTTCAATTGTGAGGCCTCTGACCTATGGAGGCTCTTAAGTTTTTCACATGGGGAGGCATATCCCTTTGATAGGATTGAGTTGGGGCTTAATAGTGAAGAGTATTCTTTGATGAATGGGGTTATGATTGGGGATTACTCTTGAGAAGTATGCCCATGGATGATATTTCAGGTCTTACTCCTGAAGAGAATTCCCTTAGGATAAAATGACTGGGGATTACTCCTGAAAATGAAGCCCAGGGATTGGGGATCATGAGATGTCATGACCACCATCTACCTTTAAGCCAACATTAATCATGCTCGGTGTGAGAAACCAGAGGAAATAGAAGATTCATAAAACCACGCAATCTTCTTTTCACTGAGGTTCGATACATGCCCTTGTAGACCTATTCCTATGGAGGTACTCTAAAGGAAGGTAATAGGAAGATTCAAATGATGATACCCAACCAAAACATGTATCTTATTGGGTAGATATTATGATCATTGTTATCTCATATATCAACATGAGTTAGGATGATTCATTCTTGAATGTTATGGACAAGGTAGATCAGAAGATCTAGAAAACCACACACTTATCCTCCTCAACTAATGGAAGAGGCCTAGGGTATGATAGAGAGAGGATAGAGGACTTTGGTTCCCATCCCCTCTCTGACCTGGTGGATAATAGGTAGAGAGGATCAAGGGTGAAACCTCCCATGAGAAAGTCTAGGGGATTACTCTAAGAGGTATGACCAAAAATTGGTCCTGTAGTGATGGAGAAGGATATCATTCCATGTTGAATAGAAAATAAAGCATAATTCATACCCTCCCCTCCAAGAACTAGAGGCTTTGGGTCTTAGAGATAAAAATGGTAGGACATGTTCCTATCCCCTGTATCTGAGACTGATAACTCACAGACACTATCCCTAGGGTAGGGGTCCTCATGACCAAGGGAATGGAAAACCACATGCATCCTGAGGACCCTAGCCAGCTAGTATGACAAGTGTAGGAAGCCTCCAACTAAAGGAATGTAAATCCAAATGGGGGACATGTTGGTGTGCCACTTTCCATGGTTGTTCGAGTATGGAGTCTTTGGTGGAGGTTTCAATTTATTCCTTCTCAAAAAAGGTATCTGAAGGAATAGAGTCCCTGCTATGGATTTCCTTGAAGAGGTCCTGATCAGAGGCTTGCGTAGGGTATAGGATAAGATGATCCTAAGAAGGATTGTTCAAGTAGGCTAGGGTGAACCAAAGGGTTCACACAGGTAGGCCTGGGTGAGGAGATGGTGCCTTGGTTGATGGACCACCTGGAAAACTACACTTAAGAGAGACCTTGCTCAAGCCTTCAAGGGTCTCCACATGTATTCCCAAAATTGGATCATGTAGGTCCCTACTTAAGGAAGGGGGCCTCACGCTAGTGTTCATCAACCACAGGGAGCGAGTTCCTTATGCAGGTATTTTTTATTTTAAACCCTGTAAGGAATTTAGTGTCACTATCCCTAATTAATCTCCTCTTCTTCAGGTTTCATAGGAGAATCTATAAGGTTTCAGAGGGCTTGGGAAAATGACTAGGGTGATCAAAGCATCGGTGGGCCTTCGGGGATTTATATTTGTACAAATGAAGGCCCCAAAGTCTTATTTATAGGAAAATATGGGACCCTGGGCAAAGGGGATATCTTGCTTAGGGGTACCACGTAGGTATCTCACGCAAGAACTCACTCAAACCAATTACACAGGCTGATGTGTAGGTACCCTGAGTGTTGATGGTGCATTGGGGTATCTGGTAGAATGGCCTTTGGAGTACTTTTTGATCCTTATCCTTTTTTATTTCCCTTTTTCTCTTCTCCCTAAGGTATTTCTCTTTGTTGCCTTTTCATCCATGTGAAAAAATGAAGTGTCAATAGTGGAAAAGATGGAGAGACAACATGTAAGAAAGGAAGAAGAAGATCTTACCCACTGACACTATTGAATCACACCCAAGATCACCAAAAATAGAGAAGGAATGAGGGAGGGTTGGTCCGGCCAAACCCCTATCGTGTTCTCCCGGAATGTCCAAAGAAACAAAAGGCCAAGCCCCTATTTAAAATAATAATAATAATAATAATAATACCTAGAAACTTTCACTATGTGACACTAAGGGTCACACTATGAATTTTCAAGAAGTGGACCTGGATCCCCCATTTTCTATCCTACAACTATTTGGTTGTTCCCCATGAAACTTATTCAAGGCATGTACTATATACAAGGTGTGAATGGCCTCCATGGGATGTTTCCAGCATCCTAACATGTCTTTTCCACCTCTAATATTCACCTAAACCTCTAGAACTTACACAAAAACAAAAAACACATTGGAAAATTACATGTTTGGGCACTCAAACACCCAAAACCTCAGTTTGATATCTAGATTTAAAAATTAACCATCCACCAATGGAGAAAAATTCAAATTCTCGTTGAATTTTTTTTACTGTTTTAGATGTGGGTTTTTACAATATCCCCAACATAAAACTTCTCATCCCTAATAATACTTTCTTGATTAATTTACTAAAAAACATGACCTATATGGGTAGAAAACCCATCCTCCATTCACCACATTCCACTCTAGAACACCGATAGAGCTTATGCTACACAACTCCAAACATGACGCACATTATTCACCAAAACTAAATCCACCACCCTTATCCATTACCAAAACCCAAAATGGTGTTTTTGACAACCATATATTTATAAAATACACTATTTCATTAGTCAATATCTTAGTTGTTTCATAGTGCTCTCCACCATAGAAACAAACCTTCCATGATCTCTTCAGACCCACAACATTCCCTGCTATCAAGATCACTTAACAAAACCCATTTTCAATAGTCCCATGTCCTACTCGACATGGTTTCCCATCTCACTAGGCCCAAAAACAAAAAAAATACTTTCCATAGGTGATACCATTCTCCTAACTCTAATTCTGATCCAAATGGAAAAGTATTCACTGCCCATGCATAGGGCCCACACATGACGAGATCTACTCGAAGGGGCCTTGATAAACCTTAGCATACTCCCTTCATGCCTAAAATAACATTCCCAATACATGGTACCAACATCCTAATATTTTCTAGGCATTTCTCCCCAAACTAGACCATGATCACTTTTTTCACATGTTTCACCCCTTGAAACATGTCACAAAATATTTTTTCCCATGTTTCACCCACTGAAACATTCCATGAAACTGGGATTCGCCCTTTAAAGCAGATGAAAAAACTTATTCACCCCCTGAACCAAGCCATGTGTCATGGATCACCCCACAAAACATGTCACGAATCTATAATCACCCCGCGAAGCATGTCATAAATATGGGATCAACATAAAAAATTCCTACCGACCACACCAAAACATTCCAAGATCGATGGAAACACATTAACACCATCCAATATTTTTTTGAGTTTGAATATATTATTTACATGGAACAAAATAAATCAGACTTAACGGATCACCATATTTCACATTCCACCTCGACCTTCCTACAACTGATTTGACAAAGCCAATGACCCTTCTCAACGAAAGGGTCATTCTCTAACTCCCTATGGTTATATCCACACCATACAACTTTTCTTACACCAATCTATAATAAATATTGCAAGGAGGCCTTGTATACAACCATAAACACATTTAAGTATCTTGAAATATATCCAATGTTATCGTAGTGTACTCAAGATGATGTCAATGTATTGGGCATGATTGCCTCAAAACTATATATACACTAATATATCATAAATTATTACCATAAAAAACTCAACCATTTGTGAATTCAACTCTAACTGTAGGGACATTTCATCCTCATTTAAAGGTCATGGGCCTACCTTCACATAAGATTCTCACCAACTCTTGACCTCCACAACACAAGTGGGACTCATTATTCACAAACATCTAATTCCACATGGTTCTATTTCAATAGGCATGAATAAAAAAATTTAAGGAACTACTACCACAACAGTTATTGAGTTCCTCTACCATAATAGGAATTATTCTTAATGAAAAATAAACAAATTAATCACACTGATCTAAAATCATCGATTCAACTATAATTGGTATAAATCACAACGATTCCTTAAAATAAAAAGGTGCCTACTCTTGATCTTCCCATTTACACATCCCAAATGGAATTTTTTCATTTCCATCACATGCCTACTATCTTATTCTCATAGAATAATCTAGATCAAAAACCTTCATGAAACCATTCATTGAACCTGACTCCAAAACCTTGAGTTGTTTATCTCTAAAACTAGGATCTAATGGACATTCCAGCAGCTGACCATGTCTCATGGCCTGTCATCCCCTTTTAACTTGAGGAATCTTCAAATTTATCATTTAAAAACATAACCTTATGCATGATTCAAGTATAAAAACATGTCCAAACATCACCCCATACATCATTATTGGGTAAAGAGTTTCTACTACCCTATTTCCATCCTTGACTCACCCATCCAAGTTCAATAGTTATTCCCACACCAAACAATATCATAACAATAGGTTTTGGTATCTGAATAATATTTCCCCTCAAAAATACCCTCAATTACAACCATAAGCACTCAATTTTCTCCCCTTAGAAGAAACCAAAGCATAACCATGAATTTTTCAGAGACATGATAACACCTACAGTGCATCAATTTCACAAGACAAAGCAATTGAAACACTGGTGTAACCCCTATAATAGGTCACCATCAAACAAACAAAATGTCAACCCACTAGGGTCTGATTTGAAACTAAGGACCTCTCGGTCTCCCAACTAGACCTTATGGTCACGTATCACTAAATTCACTAGTTTTGACTATAACGACCCAGTCTTTTCATACATGGATAAGACATCTTTTTATATGAATATTCATTACATTATAAAAACACATCCCTGAGGATCGTAATAGTTTAGTGCCTTTGGAAACTTAGAACACAAACTTCTATTATAGTGAAATATCTTCAATGTTTCCCACAAAGATCATCCCCTTTAATTACCCTAGTTAAAAACTATATTTATAACTTATGGAAAGGAAACAATATAAAAGGTTGAGATAAGATTCTCAATAAGAGTAAACATGGAAGATATAAATTTATGATCTTATGTAAGGATAATATAAGAATATGGGTATGTGTTCATGATAATAACATACAAAGTTTATACCCAACCAATTATAGATCATAATCATGATTCATGGAATAAAACATTAATATTTCAAAATCCATGAATTATAAGAATGAAAATTTATCATAAATAAATCATGAAACATAAGTTCATATCATAAATGTGTGTGGCATCATCATAAGTATAGAAAAACATTTCATATGATAATGTTAACTACTAAGACTCTACAATTGGGACTTATAACCAATTTCACAAAATGGATCAAGCACGTCGACTTGTTTCCCATAACGGATCATGAACATCGACTTGTTTCTAATAATGGATCATGCACATCGACTTGTTTCCCATAACATATCAAACACATAAACTTGTTTCCCCTAACTATCTCATGAGATATAATTCATTACCCAATGCATTAGAGGGAGATATAGGTCCCACCTGTCATAAAATGAAAACTATAAATATGTGTCCCACATGAAAACAAATCATTTATCATATCATAACCCATGAAAATAAATGGGTTTCATAAACATTTCATCATAACACAACCCATAGAAATGAAATGGGTTTCATAAATATCATTCCATAATAAATATAATCAGACCATAAAAATAATAAGGATGGTATATTTGAATCATAACCCTAGTAAATCATAAGTAACATCAAACAATGTTTTCCTATATAGAAAATGGTTTTCAAATATTACTTGAAATAATTCTTAAGGAAAATATCCTTCCCATTTTGAAAACATTCTTTTAAAGGATGTGAAATTAAAAAGGAAAACATTTTCTTTGAAAAGAAACTTGTAAGATTTTAAATTAAGCTTCAAGGAGCTAAGTAATCATGATGCTGGTAGAATATACTCATTTAGTATAATTTTAAAAAAAAATCTTTTTGTATATTTTTTTACAAAATTCAAAAAGGGACTTGTTGAGAAAATGAGAAAAATATTCTTTTCAAAATGTTTTGTAAAAAGTAAAAAATGGGTAAAATGAATTAAAATGATTTTAAGTGAATAGTAAAAATATTTTCAAAACATTTTTTTAGGAAACATTTAAATGGAATATAAATATTCCCCAACAAAGTATTAAACATAAACAATCTTGAATAATGATGAGATTGTAAAATAAAACCTTAACACTTTGTAATCAGTCGAATCATTTTCCCCATGAAAGAAATAAAATTATATGGATACCTAAATACTATAATACTCAGGATAAAATACATTCATTATAAGTATATAAACCACAAAAAAAGAAACAAGTAGTGTATAAGGCATGTGTCCCATAGATTTAAAAGTGAGAAAAAAATCCTTAACCTTAAGTATTGATTTCATTCATACACGTTCAAACCTCTTATATAATAAATATAATTTTATTATAAATCTACCAAATAACCATATTTATACATATAATACCATATATTATTTACTTTTGACTTTATACTATTCTTTTATTAACAATTCCATGTTAAATTTATGTTTCGGGTAATAACCGTTTTGTTTTTCATACATGTTTTGACATATTATGCTTGTTACTATTATCTAGATCCTGATTTTATCATATAAATAATGACAAAAATGACATAAAAATAAAATATATTCTTTATATATTTATTTATGGTGATTCATAAAAGTTATAGGTAGAAAATAAAACACATTTTTTATGGAGATGGTAGGTCGTATGTACGCATGAACATTGTTTTTATTTTCTTGTAGAATTAAAAGAAAGAAAATTATAAGATATATTATCATTAAAGAATAATTTTTATATCATATATATTATATATATTTATTAAAACCATTCTTAATACATTCCATGTAAAGTGTGAATGAATCGCATTGCTTCGCGAGGCGGTAGTCTGCCGTACACACGAACGATGTTATCATATCCCCACAAAATCTAAAGCATTAATTTATGTGTGATATAACAATTAAAGATTCATAATAACATCATAAAAATAATATATAACATATATTAACTATAAATCCATCATTATTCCCTACCTTTAAATGTTTTGATGAAGGAACAAATGACATTGGTTCGTGAGGAGGTAGTATGTCGTACACACGAATGATGATTGTGTATCCCATTTGATGAAAGTGTGTAAAGTTATAGGTTGTAACCTTAACATAAAAATATATAAGTATATTTAATAAACTTAATTTATTATATTAACATTAAATATAAATAATATAATGGGTTTAAGGAAGAAATAAAACAAAACCTTCATTGATGAATGTTACCTCTTCTTCAGGTATCTCCTTTTGGTTTGCACCAAAGGACTTCCTTGGTTCAATTTATGCCCAATCGAAGGATTCTAGGATGAAGTTACGGAATTTATGAGGATATTTTTATTGGTTTTTTCTAAACCAAATAGGTTTTTAAGTTTGAATAAAAGATAATTAGAGGTTCCCTTTTATAATTAAAGTGAGGGGCACTTTTGAAATTTATTAAAATGTTAATTTATAATAAATTAAATATAAATCCAAATACCTAAAAAAGGAAATTTATTATAATTTAATATACTATAGTTTTTTAATATCATCAAAAAATATAATTTAGACAAGTTTTTTTGTTTATTTTAAACCCTATCATTTGGTTAACTCTTATTTAACCTATTTTAATTTTAACTACGGTAATACCTTTTCAATATTAAAAGGTTGTAATTTTTACTTATATGGTGTTTATTGTACATAAATGATAAATTTATTAAATTTTATACCTTATCATAGTCACTTTTAATCTTTTTAAATATTTTATTTATTTTTAAATAATTTAATAAAATATTATTTTCATAAAATATCATTAGTGTCAATTTTGACACCATTTATTACATTGACTTTATGAAAATAAATAAAACAAGATAACTTAGAAAAAAATAATTTAATACTCACAATATGTCATATTAACCTATAAAATTCTTGTATCACCTTAATTAATTAAAATTATATTTATTTTAATATTTCAAATATCATTTAATTGATTCTTTCATTAATTGAAATGATTTCATCATAATTGTTTAATTATTTATTATAATTATTTATTCACTAAAAATTAAAAATAAACTTCCATGATGTAGATAAATCATTTATTTTTAATAATAATATTTATATTCTATCATATTATCTATTTATTTTCATATTAAAAATATTATACTTATTAAAAGTAAGAGTGTGACATTTTGTCACTCTCTTTGATTTTAATAATATCTAAGTCATTTTCATGGAAAAGTGTCCATTAAATAATTAAATTTAGAACTGTTGCTATTAAGGGTAAAATTTACTTCATCTAATAACATTTAGACATGTTTTAGTGTAATTTGATAATATTTGTAATATTATTTTTACCCTTAATTACCCGATTTACCCTTAACCATCGTAATAAAATTACTAAGTTTACTATTCATGTTATATAAAAATAAAAGGGACCTATTTACTAAATTTTTACATTATTATTAAAAATATGGAATCCATTTTTCAAAATTCAAAACACATGAGTTGCTAAAATTAATATGAAATTAATTCCGTGGACGGGGTGAGAAATAGGGTTTTTAAAGAGAAAATGTTCAAAAGTTTACTAAGTTTTTATATGTAAATTAAACATAAAAATGATTGTTATGACCTTAATTGGATTAATGGTTGTATAATTTCACTATTTTTAGCTTAAAAAAATTCAAAATATAATTTAACATTATATATTATTTAGATAAAGGGTAGTTTTCAATTAAGATCTAGTATTTTCCATTATTCATCAAAAAATGAATCTTCTCATAAAAGTACCAAAAATTAACCCTAGAAAAAAATTTATATTCCACTTTAAAAAAAATATTTTGTATAATAAAATTTATAAAATTGTCAAAATTTAGTTTTAAAATAAGTTATCTATTAAAAGGTGATAAAACTTCATTTTAGAATAATACAGTTTTTAAGCATAAAACTGGATTTATTTTTATATCATGTATAAAAAACACATAGGATGAATGTTAAAAATAAGATTTAATATTATATATATATCATTAATATAATCCAATAAGAGTGATTTTTTATTTTATTGTTATAAAACATACTTGTGCGCATTTAAATAGTTTTTCTTAAAAATATTTCCTTTTATTTTCAAAAGGGTTTTTCATGTGTAAACCATAATTTCATAATTCAGTTTATACTATTTATACCCACCATTCTAATGATTAGGTTATAATTTTATTGTTTAAATAATTATAATAATAATAATAAAATTGTAGAAATTTATGGTTGCATGTAACGCAAGCTAAGTCAGTGTTGCATGTAAAGCAAGATATCAAAGAAATCAAATTATTTTAAAAATATATATTACATATAAATCTTAGGATTTTACATTCTAATCCTCTTAAAATTAATTCCTCCCTTGAAATTTTGTGGGTTCATCAAAGTTTTAATACATGAAAGTTACTTTCATAGAAACCAACAACGTAAAAATGAATACTAAAACTTTCTTTAAAAAAAAGGAAAGTTTGAAACTTAATGGTTACCCAAAGTAACTCATAACTAGGTTTCCAAATATGATAACATAGTTGGAAATTGAAAACATGGACATGGAAAATAAAACTAACTATCAAGTTCTAATGGATAGTGATATAGAACTTGTTCTAGATAAGGTTAATGATCACAAAACCATAGACCAAATAGGTTTGGAAAAGTTCATTGATATCATCAAAAATGATGATAATAGATAATCCTTTATTTCAAAATCATTTGAGAATATATACTTACTTTATTTCATATCATAATTAAAGTTGCACTCTATAGTTGTTCCTTGATCAATTTTCACTTCATCTCTTACTCCAAAAAAATATGAAGTTGAAATTTTAATGCCTGAAGAACTAATGGATCATAAGATCTATAATGGGATGATAATTCATTACTTCTATCTCTAGTTATCATCACAACAAAATGGTTAGAACATGTTATCCTATATGAATAAATATTCATATTAAAAATCATTAATCACTAAAATATCATTCAAATGTCAGCATTAACCTTTTCATAAATGGTTACCCTTATAATCCTTTCAACATTCAAAATTTATAAAAAAAATACTAAAATTCTCAAAAATAAAATTCACATTAATCTCTCAAAAAACTTGATGTAGTTATTAATTATTACATACTAAACATTTCAATATTATTATCATGTATTATCTTGAAACAATTTAATAACTTAAATTACCAAAAAAACTTAGTGAAAACATGCATGCTTTCAAAAATTAACTCTTTCCTCGTACCATAAATCCAAAAAATTCTATAAACTTAATTAATAATATCATAAACCACCTTGTCATTATATTACTAATTAGTTATAAGGTCATATATACTATCCCATTTATTTTATCATAATCAAAAATTTCTTTATCTCATTATTATCCCAATATCATGTACATATTAAGGGTTTTCTTTCCCTTAATCATGTGTTCTCCAAAAATATCACTTTACCACCTCAATCACTTTTCATGATTACCAGTACCATTCAGAAAATGCTTTCAAATCCTTAAGGAAAAACTATTTTGGACCAATCCTTAGATATTTCATTATTCTATAATACCATAAAAGTAATTATACAACATTATTCTTGAATTCCAATACATAAACACTCAATCATTCCACCACTTCAGTGTCATACTCCACATCTCCAATTGTGATCGCATGAGATTTCCCTTTTTATTTGGATTTAAGAGGTTAAATTCAATAATCATTATTAAATGATTATTTCATCAATTAAGGAAACCAAAAATTTGGAAGATCCAAATAATCAAATCCATAAACAAAATAGAGGCATTCATAGCATAAAAGGCATCACCAAAAACTCATAGTTTCTGTAGAGACATCAAAATGCCATATTTATAATATCAACCTTATGAACCATCAACTGGTGGTAGATGGACCTGAGATTGATCTTCAAGAACCAACTCAGATCTCAAAAATGGTCAAATAGGCCATAGATCCTTGGAAATGGGTAATTATTCTTTATCATTGCCTAGTTTATGTGTTGATAATTAACACAAAGCTTCAAACACTCATCCGTATTTTTTACGAACAAAATTGAAGATACCTAGGGGACACACTAGTCCTAATGAAACCCTTCTCTTAAAGGTAATTCAAATATACCCTTAGATCCCAGATCTTGGTAGGGGACATTTTATATGTTGTAGAAGATATTAGTGTGGTCCTTATGATCAATTCAATACAGAATTTCATCTCCCACCATGGAGGTAGACCTATAACATCCTTAGGGAAGAAATCCATAAAGTCCTTTACTAGTGAAGGAATATAGATTCCAAAAGAGACCGCTATGCTAAGGGACAAACTAGCCAACTTATGGGTGATGGTTTTCAGCTTCCTACTTTAAAGACCCACTCATTCCACCATGAGACATCTCTTACCCATACAGGATAATCTAATCCCATATTTTTATAAGCATCTGAATCATCTTTGATAATAGTCAATATAGTCATGGACCATATAAAACAAATCCATACCCAATATTACATAATAAGGTTTCATTAATATAACCAAGATGTCCCACAAGAAACTCTCTCCACCAAGTGATATCTTGCACTACTAGAAGATGTGTGATATCAAATAATCGCTCCTTATAAGAACATCTAGCTATAGTTGCTAGATAAAAGTCTCAAATGGAAGATTTATCTCTCATTCCATGAATAATTAGATAAAGTAATGACTCACACGTATGTCTAATATTATTAAGGATAGAGTATAATAAACATATATTATACCTCAAATCATATCATTTGCAACCTGGTCATAGCCTTCCATGGCCTGCAACTGCCCGCAGCCCTAACTGCCATCTCTTTGGGCCTAACGTGGGCCACCTAGTGGTGGTGGTGGTAGTATCTCATACCGTCTTCCTATATTAACCTCACCTACCTTCAGAGTATATCTTACTCCTCTTTTAGCATCACCTCCATGAGGGACACCCTGGACACATCTAAGAGACCCCTGATCATGGCATTACCACTGTCTTGGGGGTCCATCCACTATCTGTATTCCCTAATCATCATGAAGGGTTAGGAAATCATGATCCAAGTGACCCCACCCATCACAAGAATAGAAACTTCCCTCTACATTCTATCTATATCCTATATACAATCCATAATCCATAGATCCATGCATCTGAATCCAAGAATGATAATGTCTCCTCTACCGAGACCTCGGCATTTAAAGCCTCCTACTTGTTGCAAAAGACTCGGAAAAATGACACCCACTTCTAGGTCTATCTACCTAGAATCCCTCAAATAGGAATATCTCAATCATCGGAGCTCTCTCTAGCACTCTAGTATAAGTTGGTAGTCATAAAGATACCACACTAGCTCGAATGTATCCAAGAAGACCCTTCTTGAACGTCCTCACCCAAAAGAATAAATCTAACACCATATCAAGGGAGTATCATGTGAGGCCAATGAACCTAATTAAATGCTTAGAAACTATCACACTACCCTACTGAAGCTCAAGAAACTTATGGATTTGAACTGAGTGCAATAATGAAGGGTAATACTCCTCACAAAACAACTGCTAGAAGTCAGACCATGAGAGAGTCATCTCATCATGAGTTTTCATCACTAGATTCTACCAACACCCTCATACTCCATGTAAAATACTATCTTTATGCACAACCATCTGATAAATTAGGTTCTGCATGATCCTGATGACTCGGATCACTGAACCAAGTCAATCCTCTGCTGCCTAGGGATCTGGATCACCATGGAACCTTAGTAGTATTTAACCCTAGAACTCATTAGGTACTCTAATACTACACACATCATCATAAAGAAATATTGATACTGAATACTGCTCAGTAGGTAGGGGTGCTTCTCCCTGATCTCCTATAGGAAACACCTCATGATATTTCCCCTGAATTGAGGCCTTATCACTCATTGGATTGTCATCTTAATCCTGAATCGATAACATGGCTGGTTGTATTCATGGAGGAAATATGAATGTAATTAGTACATACCATGTTTAAATGATAATATATATATGTGTGGGGATTTAAATCAAGAAGGAAAATCAAAATAATCAATTATATATAATTCATGTATCAAATTCCCCACAAAAAATTGTCTCAGTATGTCGAGTCAACAAATGGGTAGTTAGAGTCCCGGTGAATTGATATGTTGGTTTTTGCATCAACAGTGAGTTCCCTATCCTAAAATACACACTCGATACATTTAAAAACTATTTACCTAAGTCTTACCTAATTCCTCGTAATTGGATAACTACTAACATTGTCCTAATAAATGAACTACTCTAATACCACTCTATCATGACTCGACCCACTGGGGCCTGCCTAGTTGGAAGAAGGCTTAACATGATAACCCCAAGCCTGCCTCTAACAGTCTAGGGTCTAGTGACAAGCTCTAAGAAGGTGTAATATAAAATGGTATGACTTTTGGATAATGTAACTATATGCATTCACCCATTTGTATCCATAAAATAGTGCAGAGAAATAATAAAAGATAGTAACATATAGAGTAAACCATGCATGCAATAACCTCTAAGGAATATATCAAAGTGCGAAAGAATAAAACCAATCTGTAAAGGGGTAAAATTCGTGCCCAATCAGAAATAAAGTCTCAAGATGAAAACAACTAGAATAAAATAAATCTAAGAGAGATCAGCTCCTAATATCCAAGATCGACCACCGTACATGGTCAATGCACCCAGGTATCACTATGCTCCACCAAAGTTACTATCAATCTATCCATAGTCTTCATAATACATGACACATACAGGAAAATACCATGTAGGGGTGAGTATATACATACCCATTTGGATTCCCCGACAATCAAAGATAGAGAAATATAAAGATACAAAATAAGGTCAACTCAAATGAGAGTAAGAGGGAAATGAAACCCAATAGATACACTTATATATGCTAAAAAAACCTAGATGAGAGAGAAAGGTTGTATCCATATTTAAACCCAACCAAGGTTGATGAGTCTTCCTGTAGCTCTAATTTTCCATCATCGTTTCCCAATATCAAACACAATTTCACCTGAATATGTATATAGGGGCCCGCTCCTTACTATTGTGATCCATAGTCTATGGAGACACAACTCCCTTGGAGGACCCAAACACCATTGGAGCTCGAAGATGGTGGAGTAACACTTTATAGATAGAAGACCTACACCCAGTGTAGGCGAGTACTGTCTCTATCTATGTAAAGAGTATGGGGGACCCACACTTGGGTCTGATAGGGGAGTTTCAACCCCAGAATCTCTCTAATGATCAATCCTCAATCACTGACATCATCAAGTGTCACCTAAATAAGCATAATACTCAGAACATCTCATATTGTGCCTTTTATTTCACAAAAAAAACTATGATCACATTCTACATGGAAAAACACTCTGGATAGGCTACACGCAGGACAAAATTCAAGTACCAAAAAATAATATACGAGAGGAAGAAGTTTCTCTTAGGGGTACACGATGTGTCCTAGGGGTACACAGTGTGTGACCTCACATGGAAACCTAGCCATGTCTTAGCCTTCATATGGATTAGCATGGAATGTGGAACTACATGGTGTGTACAGGTGGTAAATGGTATGTATCTGCCTCTTGGGGTATTCCTCTATATTTCTGGTCAGGACCATGTACCTATCCATGTACTTGGTCATGCCTGAGTATTGGGTCATGCCTATGTACCTCTGGGAATTCTCATGTACTTTAAATCTTTATTATGTGTCATCTTGCATGGGTTCTTGGGTGTGTGCTAGCTAGAACATAGTCTGGCCACCCAAGGAGGGTCACACGACATATAGGCCTGGCCACATGATGTGTGATCCTTAACTCCACATGAAAACTTAGCATCATGTCCAGGGGGGATACACATCATGCACCCTTCTAGGATACACGATGTGTAGTCAAGAATTTTCTATATCTCGAATTTCCTTCACTTTTTTCTAAATCTAGCCTTTTTTCATGAATATCACTATTTTGACCACCTAAAACTAAAGGAGAACACCTCCATTCTTCAATTTCATCCCTCCAGTGGAAAGAAATCAGAAACCGGATATCCGTATGAAGATCTGTCGTGCATCCCAAATCTGATAATCCAAAAACCATCCATGATATGTATCACTATCACCCACATCTATGAATCCAGCCTGATCTAATCATAATTCACCATCCCAATAATTGTTCATACAACCGCCATGAATATGAGGGTTTGATCGTGCTCAAACCCACCCCAAAAATGTTAAACTATGGACTCATGGTCCAAAAATAAAAAATATGAAGAATAGAAGGGTAGAATGCATATAATCAATGTGAACCCTTATTTGGACAATAATTCTTGTCCAATGATCATATAAATAGGGATAAGCATGAGTGAATTCAGGTGCGAAAAAATATTGACTAAAACAGGATCATGTGATAAACAAATAAACATAGATAAATAAATAGGTAAAAATATACATGCTCAATATTTTAATCAAAAGGGAGGATACCATAATTTAAAAGTCATTCCTCAATTTTGATTTATCATTAGTTAAGAATGCATTCTCTAGTGAAGGAGAAGTCTCATTGCATTTTTTGCCTCTCGATCCACCTTGATTCAATCACCCATCACCCTCCAATGCAATCCACCATGGAAGAATGTTTAGAGATCTTATAAAACCCTCCAGGGTTATGAGGCTAACCCTGGTGATTTGTTATAAGTGGGTACTTATAGATTATTCTCTATGTTAGTTCATTTAATAAAATAAATAAATAATCTAATTATTTATTTTATTAAAAGTATCTGCCACAGATGCCTCAACATATGTTCGGTGTCGACCAACCTTAGGTCATTCCTAGGGTAAACCCCACATTACAGAATCAATCATGGTATAAAATTTTCTATCTGAGACTCAATTTGTGAGTTATTTCTCCATTTTAGGAAAACTATGCATGTGTCATATTAAAATATTTAATATTTTTATAATATTAATACTGGGATTATCGGGCCTTGGAAACTCACACCGACTCGGTGCCTAGATCCCAAAATATTCCTTAATATATTATAAATTCTTAAAAAGAAAAAATAGTGTCACTAAAGGATATGAATATATTTTTTAGAGATAATTCCCATTAAACATAGCATTCTTTTAGCATCATATGTTCAATAAGGAAGATCATTTTATTCTAATGGCATATCATTCAATAGATAAAGTAGTTTTGTAAAGATGGTGTTGCACCATCTGTTGCTATCTTTCAAATTATATAACTTCAATACAGTTTTCAATGTTGTATATTTAATATAAATAGTATACAATGGTCTCTTAGCACGGCTACTTAACTTCTCAAACAACTTTGAAAAATCATGAAGGTCATCTTCAATTTCCATTTTCATTTCTTCCATACGATCTTTATCATCATTTACACTAGTATTCATATCAAATAATCCATAAATCACTATATCATCCCATTAAATGTGTATATTTAGTTTATCCTCATGTTTAGTACAACATTTATAGATCTGATCTATTCCATGAAAAATCAAATGTTATTTCAACTCTTCCATGCTAATTTTTTTTTGAATAACAACAATGTAAACATGAAAAAAAGGGTTTTAGAAGGGTCATATACGTGCCCCATTGAAAAATTTATGGAATCTTTAACTCCATACTCATACTCCTTTTTCATATGATTAACGCTAATCCATTTTTGATTCATATCCATCCCATTAGGTTCATAAAATATTCATTTTAAAAAAATACACATATGGTATTCATGATCAAAGGAGAAAGTTATAAAATATTCTAATAAAAGGATCCCAACATTTGAATGTTGTTAGTGATGATTCCTAAAAAGTTATTATTTTATACAAGGGTGACATGAAAAAAACAAGTTGGGGTAAACATGTGGCTATTGGTCTAGGATATTAATTTGATGTTTTGTGGGATAAAAAGGTAGTAATTCTAGGATGAAAACTGTAACTTTTCTAGGTGTAAGTCCAATAGGAGGGAGGATTTGATGTTTATTTAATTATTCACTTAGTACTTGGTGGGTTAGGTGGTATTTCAATGATAAGGTTATTAGGAACCAAAGTTAATAATCGTTTATTAGATGATGAAATAATCAACTTCAAGTGAATTAACCTACTTAATGATGATATGAAACTTTCTATTTTGTATGCTCACTTTTTTGTATCATTCTTACAAGGATTCATTTTTTAACTAAATATGAGTTTAGTAGTTTGTATTGAAAAATTCCTATCATAGATTTTCATAGTAATGAAAATATTTGTTATTTTTCATGTTAATGTAAGAAAATGGGAATTATTGGATTTTAATCCATGACAGCATGAAGGATACCTAGAACATGGGATTCTTATCCCTTATGTTTGAAGTTCGATTCAATCCCTCGCTCAAAAATTACCTCAAGATGAGGAAGGAGTGGGAAAGTTCGAGTGACCAACACTTTTCAATGGCCAAATGTCGTGTATGACAAGTATTAGTCACCTGATCTTTCACACTCCTTCCACATCCTGAGGTGAAGTAGCTGATAGGCAACCAGTGTGTGATTGTGGTGCCATATCAGGTATGCATGAGGGAGGTGATGCACACAAAGGATAGTACCACAAGGATAAAGATAGTTATAAAGGAGAACATGTGATATCGACTAAGGATATACATTTTTAAATAAAGTATATGCATCAATATAAATCAATCTACATGATGTTATAAAAATATAATAATAAAATATTCAAAATATAATTTCCATAAATTAGTAAAAAAAAGATCTCCAAATATTTTTTTAGGAATTGATTATTTTTAAAAAAAATGTCTTAAATTAGAAAATAATACCATATGAACTTCTTATGAAATTAATCAACATGATTTTAAAAAATAATCTTCATCCTATTTAAAGGTTCATTCTTTATAAATTGGAAAATTTACAATTTAAAAAAAATTATAAGGCATATTTAAGCTACCCGCTCAATTTTTCAAGAAAAAAATTGAAAAAACTAGTTTATATGAAGAATAATTTAGTTTAACTTCCAAGGATACATTCAGTGAAAATTTACACACATCAAACTCTTAGAAAAAATAATTGATTATCATTTTTCATTTTAAATTCAGCATAACCAAATTTCAAAAAATGATCATTTACTCCTCATGAAACTTCAATAGATCAATTGAAAATTTTGAACAAAACAAATTTAACTGATAAAATAATAGCCATTTCTAATTCATGAATGTATTTACACTTTTATAAAAAAAATTAGAAACATCAAATAATGATAGGTTTATGCACATCCTAGTTAAATAGATCAATAACATGTATAAAAATGGATTCAAACACAACTAATCCTCATTTCTTAATAACAGTTAATAAACATGAGTTTGGGGGAGAGGGTGAACCAATAGTGTCTCAAGGTGAGGGATATTGGATGGAGAATCAGGGAGATCGAGGTATAATTTCTCAAGTGAACCATTCAATTTTTTTGGGAAAATTAAAAACACCCAAAGAAGGACTAAAAATGCCAAAACAATGAAAGATCTTGAACGAGTCACACACTATGGGTTTTAAAAGTTTCGATCATCTGAGGAGTTTAAGGGAGAGCAACAATGAAGTTTCAGTTCCACAAGAGCTTGAATGGTGCGAGTGATGGGTTCCTTTATTAGTGTTCTATTTAAAATATCATAAAGTTTTTAACAGTGATTTTTAAAAAGAACTGATAAAGACCCATATTTATCAGTGCTAAAATAGAAATCATTGATAAAATCGTAAACAGTTTCCATGTTGTGTGTCCCACATCGATGTTTCGACCATCTGATCACTTCTATATAAGTTAAATGCTCCCATAGACTTGTAAAATGTGAGTAGCATGGGGTCTACTTTCATACCCACACTGCAGACACACCCAGGATCATGGGCCGCAACGACCCATGCAGGCCCACACCCATGCGCTCACCTGAGTGCGCTTTGTGGGAACTTCTTCCTCCATGCAACCTACCTAGTAAACTAGCCTCCCATTTGGTTGACCACCTGGCTCCATATGTGGTTGAGGCTAGTCCTTGGTGTGTTGTGTCGAATGGACAATTTTTTATATATATACTTAAGAAAATTATAAATTAATTTTTACTTAGGAAGAAAAATAGTAAATATACATACTATATTTAATTAATATAAGTTATATTACTATTATAAAATTAACCATGTTATATAACTTATCATCAAATACTTATATTTATCTTGAAATAAGATAAATTAATTAATATCATACCTTATTCATAACACCTCTTAAGTGATAATTATAATTTAATTAATATTTTAAATTGATTCATGTCTTATTTCTTGAAAATAATAAGTTATTTAAAAATAACAATATTAAAAACATATGATTTTGAAAACTATAAATTTTTATATCAAAATAAATTTACTTTTAAATGATCAATAATCACTTGTATTTTTTATTAAAATGACTTGTAATTTATGAAATAAGATCAAAATGGATTATTAAAACATATCCTCTTAAAATATTAAGCTAAAATGCATTTCAACTTGTTTAAATAATAAAATTTATCTAAATAATATAAATATATAAAAATTAATATATTTTCAGCAACATATTCTTCAATTAAAAAATACTATTTTTTGGAAAATAAAATAGTTGCTATAATTTTATAATTTGAATATTCATTTATAATAAAAACTTATTTTGATTAAATAAAATCATTTAGTTTCATAAAAAATCATTATATTAAGAAAATATTAAAAGAATATATATATTAAAAATTAATAAATAAGAAAAAAAGCTACAAATTAATTAACATAATTAATGAATAGATAATTTTAAATTCATGAATGTTATAAATGAATGAAATTTAATAACTAAAAATGAATATACTTCAAAAATATTAAAAAAATGATAGATTTTCATTAATTATATAAATTATTCAAAAAATAAAACTGAATACATATTTAATTTGTACATTACAACTACATTAAAACACTTAAATGTTAATGAATAAATATTTATAAATAAATATTAAAAAAGAAGAAATTAAAAAATAAAAAAAGAATAAATATTACAACTGAATAAATTATAAATAAAATCAAAAATTAAGTAACATTATTATTGAATAAATAATACTGAATAATATGAAATGAATGAATTTTAAAAAAAGATTGAAATTTAATAATTCAAAAATCAGTAGATTGTAAAAATATTACAAAAAAGAACATGTGTTATTAATTATATATATTATTAAAAAAACTAAAATTGAATATATTTTAAAATGAAAATGAATACATATTAATTATATAAATTATAGTCATATTAAAAACATTAAATATTAATAAATAAATATGTATAAATAAATATTAACAATTGATAAAATTACAAAAATATTGAAGTATGAAAAATTGAAAATGAATAAATTGAAAAGATGAAAAAAAAATTATGATTATTAATGAATAAATAATATTAAAAATGAATAAATTCAGAAAAAAATATTAAAAAGTAATAAATAGTATATATTGAATAAAAATATAAAAAACAAATAAAATTTAATGATTGGAACATGATATATATTAAATATATTATGTTAATAAATATAATTCTAAAATTAATATTAAAAAATAAATAAATTATAGAAATATTGTGTGTGTGTTTGTGTTATAAAAAAATGATTTAATTGCATATATATATGTATGAAATTAATGGAACACATGTTTGATATATGTTAAATTGAAAAAACAAGTTACATTTAATTAAATATCCATTACTTAATTTCATTAGTCAATATTTTTATTTAATATTAATTTTTAATTATAAACCATTTTTTACTAAATATATGACTTATTTAATGTAAATATACAGATTTTGAATAATATAAATCATATTTAAGGAAATATTATATATATTGATATATATATATATATATGAATATATTTCTATATTAAAAATATAAAATATATTATTGAATAATTATGTATAAAAACATTAAAAATGAATAAATTACAAAAAATACTAAATGGATAAATATTTAAAATCTATAAATCAAAAAAAAGTAAAAAACACTTAACATTATTAATGAATTAATAATATTAAATTAATGTATGTTAAAAATGATTTAAATTTAATTAAAAGATGAATAGATTGAAAAAATATTACAAAAATGAATAAGAGATTATTTATATTAATTAAAATAAAATTAAAAATGAATTTATGTTTAAATAGAAATGAATATATATTAATTATATGTTAATTACAATTGTATTAATGACATTAAATGTTAATAAATAAATATAAATAAATATTCAAAATGAATAAAATTAAAAAAAAATATTAAACAAATAAATTGTTAAAATGAATAAATTAAAAAAAATATCAAAAAAATTAATAATTAATTAATTAATAATAAAAATGAATAAATTTAATATATATATATAATAAATATTAATAAATAGTATATATTAAATATAAATATAGAAAATAAATAAAATGTAATAACTAAAAACATATTGTATTAAATATTAAATATTAATAAATAAAAATATAAAATGATAATATTAGAATTTTATATTATTTGTGTATTTATAGCTAAATATTTCCTTATTGAATGTCATTTCAACTCCCATAGGGTTTCTGGTGTTGGATTGGAGACCTATAAAGTTGTTCGTGGATGGTTTTTTGTAACTACGTCGGTCGCTGATTATTCCCTTCGGATGTCTTTATCTCTCTTAAAAGGATCTGTCACTGGTGGCTTTAAATGGAAAGGAAATGTGGATCACATTTATGTTGATCCAAATTATGTTTCGGAATGTCTTGAAATTTGAAAGCACTTCGTTGTTGCCCGTATTTTTTCAATAAGGGGTTCAATGATGTGGAAAATTGGGGACTCGGTTGTGAGAATTTTGGAGATCTAGGGTATCTCAAATTGGAATTGTGTCTCATTGGGTCATGGGTTTTTCACATTATTTTCCCTACTAAAGATCTGAAAATGAGAGTATGGGGCTTCGATTCGATTAATCTCAAGTGGGTCATCCTGCACATCAGGGATTGGGATCAGAGCTTCAATCCATTGGAGGTAAGTAACATCTTTGTTCAACTGTGGGTCATGGTTTGCAGTTTTAATTGGGTACTTTGGAAACCTAAGATTTTATTTGATATTGTAATGGATATAGGAATCTGAATAAATTTGGATAAGGAAACTAAGCTGGACAAATTTTCCCATTACGCTTGCTTCCTATTGGAAATTGACTTGTGTTCTAACTTAGTTGATAAAGTATTTATTTTGACTAATGAAGATGAGTTTGAATTGTGTATTGAGTATAAAAAGTTCCCCAGTTTTTCAAGGATTGTAAGGTTATTGGGCATGATATTCTAAACTATAAGTGATATATTGTCTGTAATTATTGTTCTATTCATGAACATGAAGAAAATTCATGTTTTAAGAAACCAAATCCTCGGAGATCCACTTCTTATGGTGGTCCTGTAAATTACTAGACTACTCAGTTGCAGGATGGAAGATCGCATAATCAGGTGAGCCTATTAGGACAAGGATTTAACAACAAGCATGGGATTAAGCTGAGAATGCAGCCATCCTGTTTGAATAGACCTGTGGATGGTCCTGCTAATATTTTTTTTGGCCATTTTGAAGAAGGGTATGAGAACATGGATAATGGAAAGGATTTCTCCAATGTGCTAGATGTTTCAGGTAATTTTAGCTAGCTTATTCTAGCTAGTGTAAAAGAGTTTAAATCTTGGGCTCAAATTATGGAATCACTTGATGAAGTAACCACTCAATATAATTTTGACCAGCAGCTTCTCTAAGAACAAATGATTGCATCAAGAACCTAAAAAGGCAATAATAAATTGGATGTTGAGGCACCTTTGTGCTTGAAGAAGGGGTTTGCCAAGGAATTTGGTTCTGCTGTCTTGACTCCAGGTCCCAAAAAGCACTGTTTGGATGGTCTGGATAACATGAGAAATATGAAATTAGAAGATGAAGCTTCCCCTCATGAGAATCAAATTATTTTTTACTCTTTGATAGGTCACTCCAAAAGAAACAACCATCCTGTTGTGGTTAACATTGTGGAAAATACTCACTTGAACTCTCCTAGTGATGCAATTGGTATGCACATGAATTATGGAACTAGATTTAATTTTGATGCAAGCAAGGATAAAGGGGATTTTTCTAGACAGGCCTCTAGGTAGGGAACCCAGCAAGGGACTCTGATCAAAGGGAAGAAAATATTGGTGGATTAAGAGGGCTTCTAATTGGTCATCCCTAGGAAATCTAAAGTATATGAGTCACAATCTCAGTCTATGCAAGTTCTATATACTCTGATCCAAATGAAAACTGATCCTCTAGGTGATGAGTAACATCCCCTAATCTGTAACTCTCTCACGTGGCCAAAAATGGTTGGTTACGAGACCTCAAGCGCACCTCCCCATATGACAGAGGCTGCTGACTAGCAGCGGAGGTGTGAATAGTATGGTTGTGAGATTATACCCCCTGGTATGAAGTGTCATGGAAGAATAAAAAACCATAAATAAATGAAAATAATTAGAGTAAATACATTGCATAAGATAATAATAAAAACCAACTGAATAATCTAATAAATAGATAAGGAACAATGTAATGATGTGCTGGAATATAACTAAATGACATTCTAGAAAAAATACAACAAAAGACGAGCATACTCAACTAAAAGACTCAGAGGCTCAGGTCCTAAACCCCACATCAGTCCCATCTCCAAACTCTATCCCAGCAGCAAACAAGAAATCAACAATAAGGTCTTTTTTTCTTGTCCAAACCTGCATCCCTAAAATCTTATTGGGTTCCAAACGACAGACTGAATAGGGTGTGAGTATAACTCAATAGGTCGACACCATCATGTCTAAACAAAACCATTCTAATAAGAAATGTATACAATAAGGTGTTAAACAGGTGTATTAATTAATTCAATAATTAATAAAATACAACCATAACTTACTTCGGCTTCATGTCAAAATATCTCTGAGCATGTCTTACAACCATTCCAACCACAACCATATAACCTAGATAAAATAAACTTCTTTGGCACCATGATAGAATATCTATGAGAATATCTTACAACCATGTCAACCACAACCATATAACTATGGTATAGTCACAGCAATTTGGGTCAAAGACCTATAAGCATTACAACATTCTAGGTCAAATCCCTATAAGAATTATAGCATGGGATTGGTCATAGCCCGCTCTCTATAATCATTTCAGCATGGGATTGGGTAAGCTCGCTCAATATCATCATTAAATCATAAAAGTGTGCAAGTTCTAGGGTTGGGGCCAATATATAAGCATTACAACATGGAACGCATTCCTTTCATACAACATGAATATCACAATATCACATCACAATATCAATGGTTAATTATGTGAATTACCAATATTATTTTATATTCCACTTGCAATTCAATTCACAATTTATTAACAATTATACCAATAATAAATAATCCACAATTTATAGAATCTATAACAAGAAATTACCCTAGGTCACATGTCATGCTAAACATACTTTAATCCATTAGAAAATTCAATTATATTCAAAGGTTTTCTCACCCAATGGGTAGCCATAAGCCAAGTTAGAATCTAATTAAAAACAAGGGCTTTAATGGATAATCTCATTCATTATTTATTCAATTTATGTGCACATTTTGTTGGTGCAATCACAATATTGCATAAACTTGGAAATTATCAAATCATAGGGTTAAGATTTTAACCCCTAACTTTAACCAATGATCCAATAATGCTTCCAATGGCCAACACTCATGATAAAGAAGGTTAAGATGATTTCAAAGAGGTTCATAGATCAAAACTAATCAAGATCAAAACCAACAATGTGATCAACCAAAGGATTTCACCACAAAGGTTGGAGAACCAAAGGGAAGAAAGAAGAAACCTAACCAAAGGAACTTACTAGGGATTAAAGATGATAAAGGAACATCCATAAGGGAGGCTGGAACTCCAAATTTGTCTTTAGAATGACCTAGGGTCAAGAGGAGATAAGTTTTAGTGAAATTGAATGAATTTCAACCGCATAGCATGTTTAAAATTGTAGGTCAAGCATTTACATGACATGTAATGTGGTTACACATTGTGTAAATGTTTTTAATGAAATTTTAAAAAAAATCATCACCTAAAATTATTTTATTAGAATCCATGAACAATTACATGATGTGTAATCCCTTTACATGACTTTTAAATTTTTTTTCAGTTTATTTTTCAGCCCATTTTCCTTTTAAACAACTCGAACCCCCTTTAAAGCTTCTAAAATTACTAATAACCCATATTAACACTTAGTCCCATTTATATATGGACTCCATTTATTCAAACAAGCATACATACATAAACTTTAAGTCATTTTCCCTAACAAATCCTCTCTTTCTCTGAACAAGACTTGTCCACCAAGGCTCAAACAAAAAACTCAGAGAGAGAGACATACCTAGAAAAAGACGGGATCATATAACCTACCCACCTTATAATAGTTCATCCCCGAGATAATCCAATAATCACTATGAAGCCTCATAAAATAATTATAGCCACTGTGTTCATGTATCTGAATCCCTCTCTTAGGTATCCTTCTTAACTTTTCCATACTTCCACTACACTCGAACCAACAGTATAGTCTGACCCCGAAGATATTTCGCACTAAGATCCACAAGCCCTATCGGATTCTCCTCAAAGGATGCATTAGCATAAAGCTTGAATTCTACTATGTCTATCACATGGGAACGGTCTAGATGATATATTTGTAGTTGTAACATGTGGAACTCATCGTGCATGTCATTGTAGCACTGTGGAAGGGATAAACGGTATGCCACTAGACCGACCATGGCCACAATTTCAAACAGCTTGACAAACCTGGGCGCTAACTTTCCCTATTTTCTAATATGGTGTTTCCCCAACCTAGGTGACACCTAAAGGAAAACATTTTGACCAACCTTGAATTTCAAAGGTCATCTCTAATGGTCAGAATATGAATTATTTCTGCTCTGTGTGGTCACTAATCATTGTCTGATCAATTAAACCTGCTTAGATGTCTCCTATATGATATTAAGACCAACAAGTGCTGACTCACTTATCTCCAACTAATAGAGGAAAATTGCAAGTTCTTCCATACAAATATTCAAAAGGTGTCCTTTGGATCAATGCTTGGAATCTATTATTATATGAAAACTCTCTATTATTATATGAAAACTCTGTGAGTGTCATATGTTTCTCCCATGAACCACCAAAGTCTAAAACATTGGATCATTAAATATCCTCCAGAACCTAAATAGTCTATTTAGATTGACCATAAGTATGTGGATGATAGGATATGATTAAAATAACTCGTGATCCTAGGCCTTTTTGAAGACCATGTCAGAAACATAGTGTGAAATTAGGATCTCTGTCTAAAATGATACTCATCGGAACACCGTGCAACTGAACCACCTCACACGCGTAAATATTTCCTAGATATTTAACTGTGAATGTTTCTATAATAGGTAATAAGTGGGATACCTTATTCATTTGATCCAAAACAACCCATACATCATCATTCTTGTGGGTCATCCTGGGTAATCCCATCACAAAATCTATCATGACATCATCCATTTTCTACTCTGGGATGGGTAAAGGCTGCAAAAGTCCAGCTGGCCTCTGATACTCAGCTTTCACCTACTAACAATTGAAGCATCTAGATATGAATCTTGACACCTCCTTATTAATTCCTAACCAATAGTACTGCATATGGATATCACAATACATCTTTGTTAAACCAGTATGTACCACCCATTTAAAATCATGAAACTCCCTCATTTTCTCCTCACGTAAGCCCGTAGGAACCCATACTCAGCCATTAAAAAAAGAGAATTTACACTATTAAGAGACCATTATGATGGAATCTCCCCACCATATAATTTTTCTCTCATAATTGATCCTTTCAGATCAGACAACTGCTCAGTCTTGATCTGGTCCAAAAGCATGGGTATAACCGATGTCAATGTCAGATCTACTCACCTTTGAGATTCCTAAACATCGAGATGCATGTTTGCAAAAAGGGCCATTATATTCTACTCATCACAAGAATATCCTACTACCTATATCTTTTTATTTTGGCTCAAAACTTTGACAGTGATGTTTCCCTTTACATCTGTATAATCCAATTCAATGTTGAAAGACTGTAGATACTCAACCCACCTCCTCTACTAAAGGTTAAGGTCTCACTGAGAAAAGGTGTACCTAAGGCTCTAATGATTCATGTATACCGCAAACCTATCACCCATGAGATAGTGTCTCTAACACCTCAGGGAATATACCCCTACTGATAACTCCAGACTATGAGTAGGGTAATTCTTCTCATGCGGTCTCAGCTACCTAGATCCATAAGAAACCACATGATCCTCCTACATTAGAACTACTCTGAGTCCCACTCTAGATGCATCACAGTACATGGTATATACTTTACCTGAAAAAGGTAAAGTGAGGATAGGTTCTAAGGTCGAACTTCCTTTAATCTCTTGAAAATATCTCTCATAAGCACCAGACCAAACAAACTTCACCCCTTTCTTGGTCATCCCAGACATTGGTGCTTCCAAATGAGATAAATCTTGGATAAAACACTGGTAATAACCTACTAATCCAAGAAATCTATAAATTTTGAATATGTTCTTGGTTTTTTCCCAAGATACCACAACTGTGACTTTTTCTAGGTCCACTGACACTCCTGCTTCTGAGATGACATGGCCTAAGAAGTGCACTTTATTTATCCAGAAACTGCATTTAGTTACCTTAGTGTAAAGTCGATGCTCTCTCAATGTACTCATGATAATTTCAATATGTTTAGCATGATCATCTGATGACTAGGGGTACACTAAGATATCATTGATGAAAACCACCATAAAATGGTCGAGGAAAGGATGAAAGATCATATTCATTAAATCCATGAATACTGCAGGCACATTAGTCAACCCAAATAACATCACTAAGAATTAATACAAGCCATAACTACTCCTAAAAGTAGTCCAAGGTATGTCTGATAGACTCACACTTAACTAATGATCCTGAAATCAAATCAATTTTGTAGAAGATATTAACACATCTCAACTGGTAAAAAATATCATCAATGCATCGAAGAGCATACTGGTTTTTTACCATCATCTCGTTCAACCTTCAATAATCCACACATAAGTGCAAGGATCCATCAGCCTTTTTGGAGAACAGAACTGGATAACCCTAAGGAAATATACTATTACATATAAAGCCTTTAGATTCTTGATCTTCCAATTGAACCTTAAAATCCCTATACTCTAATAGTTCCATTCGGTAAGGCGGGATAGAAACTAGCTCTACTCCCAGCACCAACTCAATCATGAACTCGATCTATCACTTGGGAGGTAAAACATAGAAATTTTTAGGGAAAACATCCTGAAAATGTTCTACCACTATAGAAAAATAATCCTGCTACATTCCACCATTATCTAGAGCAAGTTTTGTGATTTGATCTATGAGGCAATCCAATCTACACTAAATTGGTCATGCACGACCAGCCTGAAGATCCCACCCGCCCTAATGAGAATAGTTGCTTCCTTATAGAGATAGAAAGGTAACTCTCATCATGTAACATTCTATATGATCCTGGTATATATTTAACCAATCCATACTAAGAATAAATTTGAATCTTATTATTTCCAGTATGAACGGTTCCCAAAAGAAATGGTAACCACCAATCTCTAGAGAACATGCCTTGAAACATTTGATATTCTCTAAACGCACTTCCAACAGTGTGTCAATGGTTAAAACACCATCTAATATTTCCACATACAAGCCCAAACCATTTTCAAAATGAGTAGATAGAAAATAATAAGATGCTCCTACATCAAACAAAACACACACTGAGGTAGATCATAAAATAATTATACCTCTAATGGTAGATGGTCTTGCATCCACTTTAGTCAGAGTAGTCTGAATAATGTGAAACTTACTTTTCCATCTTCCTTAGGATCTAGTCTGACTACCCAGAGCTATTTCCCTTTCTTGGTATTTTTTTTCATGCACTAGGGTACCATGTCCCCTGCCTCGGCCTGAACGGCCTATGGAACTCCAACTACTAGCCTTTTGAGGGGTAGCTAAGCCCCTTCCTGACTCTGGTGCTTATCCTAATCCTCTTCCACTGGTCTACTATAGAAATTTCACAAAAAACCTTTGAAGATTACCCAATCTACCACAGATACGACACTCGAATATGGGGTAAGGATACTCTGGGTGCTTATGACCAAACTTTCCACACTGATAGCACCGGGACAGAATGTTTTCTTGAGATAGTAGACCACTGCCTTGAATACTCTACCCTCTATTAATTTCATAGAAACTATCATAATGTCACTTCTTACCACTCGAAGAAGAACTTCCAGATCACTCTACTAAAATATCCTGACTGCTACTCAAGGCCTCTCTCAAATTCCCTTCTGTGATGAGTGTATGATTCATTACGTATTCAAAGCTTATTAAATGGAAAAAATTTACCTATGACTTGATTTTATAATAAAGATCATCCTGGAAACGTCTTTTCCTAGAGATATAATCAGCTTCTAAAGATGGCACAAAGTGTTGTAGGTTAGTAAAACAACCAGCATAGTCCAACACTGACAAACCCTCCTGCGTCAGATGCATAAACTCATGAGCTTTTACATCCCTCAAGGTTTTGGGATAGAAATGGATTAGGTTCTTTATCTTGAAGTACTTCCCAACATAGATCATCATGTTTCCCAACTTCCTCCAAAATATCCCACCAATGCTTAGCAGGTCCATGAAGCATATATGTATCAAGCTTCACCCACCTATCTATGGGTATCTCAAGATGCTTGAAGATTTTCTGGAGTGACTCAATCCAAAACTTGGCTGCCTGGGGTACCCCTTCCCCAATAAACACAGGCATATGCTAAATCTGAAACTCTCTTATCATCTCAAACATTGAGGGAATGGTTTGAATAGTATCCATTTCCATAGATCACATGACCCTCAAGAAGCTGTCATGAAGCTGATGATCCATATACTCCTTAAGAACTATATGAATTTTTGGTTCAGCTGCATTAGGAGTGTTCTGATTTCCACTCTCCAGAAACTCGAGTCGAAGATGATGATGAGGCATTTTCTTTACAAGACAAGCACACACCTTAGATAACTTGCTAGCAACAAGGTCAACCCCAACATGTGACTAAAACTTATAGACACTAACTCTTGATCTCTCTAGACATGAATTATAAGTATTTTAGCATGACATGAAAACTCATTTCATTTATCCAGTGAAACAGATATCTCATATTATAGTTCAATGGGAAAGTATATATCACATATAGAAATAGATATGTCTCTATCATGAACAATGCATGTCAATATATCCCTATGTTCCTATTATGATTCATGTATTCTTATCTCGCACCATACCAGGTCATGAGTACAAATCTCAAGAAAAAATAAGATCATAAAACAATAACCTCACACAACATGTGAATCACCCAAGATGAAATAACATCAACTATAAAAAAAATGCAGCAGAAACAACAATCCCATCCGTAGGTACTCGGATTTTCCACCATGTATAGGTTAGCTAATCCCATGCACAAGATCATTACCAAGTCCTAAAACATCCTAGTCTCCTTTCTACCTTTCCCCAAATTGTAATGCATATGATAAGAAAACCAACCTACCTTTGATACCACTTTGTAACATCCCCCAATTTGGCACTCTCTCATGTGGCTGGAAAGGGTTGGTTATAAGACCTCTAGCGTGCCTCCCTATATTCCAGAGGCTACTGACTAGTAGAAGGTGTGAAAATAGTATAGTGGGGAGACTATACCCCCTAGTATGAAGTGTCATAGCAGAAGAACAAACCATAAATAAATGTAAATAATCAGAGTAAATACATTACGAAAGACAATAATAAAAACCAACTAAATAATCCAATAAATAGATAAGGAACAATTTAATGATGTGCTAGAATGTAACTAAATGAGAAGCTAGAACAATACAAGAAAAGACTAGAAAACTCAAATAAAATACTCAAAGTCCCGGGTCCCGAACCCCATGTTGGTCCCATCTCCAAACTCTAGTCCAACAGTAATCAAGAAATCAACAACAAGGTCCTTTACCCTTGTCTGAACATGCATCCATATAATCTTCTTAAGTTCCAAATAGAGTCATGAATAGGGTGTGAGTATAACTTAGTAGGTCGACACCACCGTGTCTAAAAAAACCAGTCTAATAAGAAGTGTATGCAATAAGGTGATAAAAAGGTGCATTAATAAATTCAAAAATTAATAAAATACAACCAAAACCTTCTTCGGCTCCGTGATGAAATATCTATGAGCATGTCTTATAACCATGAAAACCACAACCATATTAACATGGTAAAATAACCTTCTTCGGTGCCATGCCAGAATATCTCTAAGCATGTCTTGTGACCATGTCAACCGCAACCATATAACCATGGTATAGTCACAACAATCTGGATCAAATACCTATAAGCATTACATCATTATAGATCAAAGCCCTATAAGAATTACAGCATGGGACTGGGCATAGCCTGCTCTGTATATGCATTATAATATGGGACTGAGCCAAGCCCACTCAATATCAACATTACAGCATATAAGTGTGCAAGTTCCAGGGTCGAGCCTGGTATATAAACATTACAGCATGGAACACATTCTTTGTCATAGAGCATGGATATCACAATATCACATCACAATTATCAATGTTTAATTATTATAATTACCATTTTCTTTCATATGTCACTTGCAATTCAATTCAAAATTGATTAAAAATTATATCAGTGAGAAATAATCCACAATTTAGGGATTCAATAATAAGAAATCACCCTAGGTCACATGTCATGTTAAACATACTTTAAGCCATTAGCCAATTCAATTTTATTCAATAGTTTTCTCACCCAATGGGTAGCCATAAGTCATGTTAGAAGCCAATTATAAATAAAGGTTTCAAGGGATAATCTCATTCCTTATTTATTCAATTTAGGCGTACATTTCATTGGATCAATTACAATATTTCATAAACTTGACAATTATCAAACCATAGGGTTAAGATTTAGACACCCTATCTTTAACCATGTTGACGCTCCTTTCGTCACAGAATCTCAAGATTGGAAAAGCGGAAGATCTAAGATTAAAATGGTTCGACCTTTGAAGAAAACATCAAAAATCGACAAAGGGATGAACAAGGAGAAATTTTCCACTATACCGCGCAAGTTTCCTCATAGTCGCGCAAGTGGACTTGCGCGACGCACTTTGGCGCGCAAGTCACTTGCGTGACCTAAGTGATAATCGCCCGGTAACTGCCCAGGGTCTTCTCCTGCCTATAAATAGACCTTGTGGGCCCCACATTCGGGAGAGGATCTTTTTCCAAAAACTCGGATTGAAGCTCCCGACACCCAAGTCTCTTCTCAAAGCTTCCGGAACACTTCTAAGGTAATTTCTTACCTAGAACGGAAGATCTAAAGAGAGGGAGGAAGGCCTAAGTGTTGAAACTCATCAACACTTGCGCGCCTGAGTGGCCAGCCCTTAAGGTAAGTGGTCACACTTGCGCGCCACCTTACTCCTTCGCTAGAACTTGCGCGTCCCTTTTCTGGAAGAACCTCAAGAGGATTATAAAGGCTTTTATAAAGAGTCGCTCAAGTATTTCAAATGTTGGTTGACCATCGGGCAAATACACCATATGTCGCGCACGTATACTTGCGCGACCAATACTTGCGTGCCCACACAGTACTTGCACGTCTTCCAAGACTTGCGCACCCCTTTCTTTTTGGGTGCCCATCTTGCCCATTTTTACCCCTCTTAATCCATTACACCTCTCCTATTCAAGATTCAGTCTTCAAGACACTCTTCAAAACCATTTATGGCATGATTTCTTGATTTGACTTCCTTATCTGAAAGGAATTATATGGAATATCTCTCAAAACCTAGTGATTTAAATATCCTTATGTCACTAAATATGGAGAGTTCATTCATTCAAACCTCATCCATTAATATGAGAGAATCCTTAACCTAGGTCTCCTTTTCAGGAATAATTTCTAGTTATAAGTCCTCTAATTTGGGCATCCTTCTCAGAAGTAAGCCCCAAACCTTAATCCTTAACCTGGGCCTCCTTTTCAGGAATAAGTCCTGGTCATAATCCCTTAACCTGGGCCTCCTTTTCAGGAATAAGTCCTAGTCATAATCCCTTAACCTGGGTCTCCTTTTCAGGAATAAGTCCCAGTCATAATTTTGGGCTTCCTTTTCAGGAGTAAGCCCCAAGTCCCCTAACTTGGGCCTCCTTTTTTAGGAATAAGTCCCAGTCATAAATTTTGGGCTTCCTTTTCAGGAGTAAGCCCCAAATCCCTTAATTTCTCTTTAACCAGTCCTAATTTACATTTGATCTGGGATTCCTTCTCAGGAGTAAAACCCAGTTATCAATCCTCTCCTAATTTGGGTTTCCTTTTCAGGAATAAGTCCCAAGTTAGAGTATTCAAATCTCCATGAAGCACATATACCTTTATGGACCCTGTTCCTAGATTTTCTCCCTAAAGTAAATCCTAACCTTCATTTATCTGGGCAGTAATACATACATAATCCCCAAACCATTTCTTATGATTACATCTTTCATGGTCCAATTGTCTATTTTATTACCAATACCTCTTGTTTCTCACACCGAGCATGACTCACGTGAGCTTAGAGGGTAAAAGTAATTATGACATCCTGCTTTGAGCCATAAATCATAAACATCATACTCCCTTATTCGAACTACGTGGGTTCTGATTCCTTTTTCAATACAAAGGATATGTAGGTAGCCCATCTACGGGTTCGATCCCAACTCTAAAATAATTCATGTCCTTCTGAATGACAATAAACTTCAAGTGCCCCACTGAGTGGCTTTAAAACCAGCCTGGTCATCATAATGACCAAGAGACTTTTATACAAATGTTTTGAAGGATACCATTGACCAAGAATCTCTAAATAAATATAGATGATTCTCTATTGATGAAGAACCTCAAATACATATAAAAGATTCTCTAAGTTTTTTACATGTTTAATCATTGATTGTCAAAACTGAAGGAAAGCTCATTTTATACTTGGTAATGTAATAAGGATTCACGAACATAACTTAAATCTATAAAGAGAGTCCCGGAATAGACAATAATTCCCCTCAAAAAGGTGTGATGAGTCCCACCTCCCATCCTCTCGACCAATGCAAATTCCTAAGCCTCATCAGTTCACAAGCTAATGAGCACCTACCTTTAGAAAGTAGGTCCAAATGGATGTGGAATCATTGGATGTTTCCGGTTCTACGAACAAACCCGTTAGAAACCGATCGGAGCGTTTGAATCTCCCATCCAGGAGGTCATCCTCGAATTCTGAGGGAAACAAAAAATGGTGAACCCGACATGAATCCTTAACCAAGTTAAAATGATATTTTACCTATTTTTTAAGACCCTATTTTAAGCTCAATAAGTGGGCTAACAAAAACAATCATTGACATGTGTGATCATCCAAAGGATGAAGTAGATGAATTTATCTTGATTACGTCTGTTATATCAAACAGGCACTCTTTTCCAAGATCTTCTGTATTTCCATAATGGATGCTCTCAAAATCACACCTGTGAATACTGCTGCTGCAAATACCACTGCTACTATTCCTACTGGATCGTCATCCGCTCTAAGGATGACATCACCTACTCAGCATCTTCAACGCTGGGTATCAAATGCGCTGGTTAAGGAGTACCGTCAACACGGTACCATCCCAACTCTGGAGGCTGCCCGACAGGCCCTCCAAGTGAACAACTCACACAGGTCGTCCGGACAACGACGACCAGTGATCAAGAGTCAGGCAGTACTGACTACCGTCTCCAACCGTTTCGGGTCGTTATCCCCGGAATGCAATTTCCATTCGCTCCCTTACTCTGAGGAAGTGAATGAGCAGGTCCCTTAGGGCCTTAATTCAAAAAGAAAAGAGTCCTTCCCGAGGGCTCCCATCAACAATCGCCACCAAACTCGTGCGGTAGTTTTCCCTCAACATGATGAGGGTACCGACTCCAGGCATTCGGCTCAGGTTCCTCGAACCCGAGCAAGAAAGACGAACCGCCAGAGATGGAATCCAGTTAACAATGGGTAGTTTTTCATCCCTGCCATCTCCGGAGAAGTCCACCAACCTAACTTGGTGGCGAACAACAAGCAGGCACACACACCTGTCCGTTTTAATTCCGCTGTCCAGCAAACTCGTCTGGCAGCATCAAGCCAATCCCGCCAGGCAATTCCGGCGGAGTACTATAGGCAGGAACATACACCCGATTATACATCATCAGTTAGTCAGCAGGCTCTCCTGACTACATATGATGGATCTCGCCAACCGCGTTTGGAGAAGTGTAATCAGCAGGCACATACACCTGCTAGTAATAATCAAGCCTACCAACAGTCTCTCTTGGTAGCACACAGAGAAGTCAGTCAAAAAGCTTCGACGGCAAACAGGAGGCAGACTCAACTCTCTGCCTCCACACTTGAGTACTGTCAGGATTCACTGATAGGAAAAGGAGGACAGGAGTAGGCACATACACCTACTCCAAGCCCGGAATGGACGTATATCCCCGTTCCGGCAGCTGAAGTCACCAAGCATATTTTGTCAATGGTGAAAGAGCAGAAGCAAATTTCTGCTCATATTCTGGATGCTTGCCAGGATATCATAACAGCTTTAGTATCATCTCAGGGAAAGACACATAAATCTATCCCTAGCAGTGGAGTGACACATCAACGATTCACTCCAGAACAGACACACACATCTGTTCCAGTCTAAGAGGGTTATGGGGCATACTCCCCCATATCATACGAACAACCAAGTCAGGCACATACACTTGGTTTGAGTGGAGATCATCAGCCTAACCTGACCATCTTTCCTGATCAGGCACATACACCTGCTTAGAGCAACCACTTTCGTCAACAAGTGGTTTCCAAAGCGAGTAAGAAGGCATCTAAGAAAAAGATCCGCCCAGTACAGTCAGGAGATCAAAGGCCAATCTGTAACAAGGCCTTGCTCGATGCTGGAGTTCTTGAAGCCCTCAGACATTTATCTGTTGGAATTCAAGATTATACTCCCTCAGTTCCCAATAATGGGAACATTAATTCTGAAGGTCTTCAACAGACACTTCCTCATGAAGGCTTGCTTTGTGAAAATTCGGTCAATCTTGAAGTTTCGTCTTCAGATGAAAGCCACAGGAACCCTCTGTGTGGTCAGAAGACTAATGAGCAAGAGATATCATCTTTTGATATAACCCATTATGGTGGTCCTCCCCATGATGATGAATTTCGCTGCGAAAGTCCTCTCCGCAGTAGTGATTCATATTTCCTAGAAAATACTCCAGTGGACAATGTAGTGCCGAGAAAGCCCTCTTATCTTGAGGCACTTGCAAATGTGAAACCAGTCATGTATGATGCTTTATCGCTAGCAAGTGAAATACTTTCTCAATCATAAGATAGCCCAGGGTGTAGGTCATTCTCCGAACCACCCCTAAGTCATGCATCTTCTATTTTGATCAATGATATCTCTACCAATCTTGTTGAATCCGATGAAGCAACAAGGAAACACCAACTATGGTCAAAATAGGTAGAAGAATCTTCATTTAATGATGAAGAGGAAATGCTGAACATGAGGAAAAAACTGGCAAAAAATGAGGTACCAGTCATGTTTTGGCCTTTGGCTGACTCCCAGTATGACGTTCCAAAGATGTTGATGGAAGATGGAATCCATGATATTCATCTCAACATATGGAAAACTCTTTTTCAATTGAAGAAGAAGGTATTATCTTATGATGAATATGAAAATCATCTTAAGATAATAGAAGGGCTACAACGTCAGATTGATTTGGCATCTCTATCAGTATCTCGGTATCCGAAGGCTGAAAAGCAACAGAGAACCCTTCAACGTTCATGCCTTGGCGCACTAAGAAAATTGTGTCAGTTAATTGCCAATGCTCCATCTGGTGTTCATATCAGAGGATGGGGTGTTCATGGAGCACTACATTTCACAGGGATTTCCAGTCAGAAATGCCCGCCGAAAATGGTCTCATGCAATGTTATTGCCCATGGCCGGCCACAGTCAATGGGCTTTGTTCGTAATCAAAAGCTTGCTCAAGAACAGGATTCAACTAGTTCCTCTCAAAATCAAGCATATAGAGAATAAGTTGTTGAATTTCTCCTACATCAAGTAGGTGAGAATATTGCACAAGCCTCTTGTATAGAGAAAACACATCATCAAATAACAGAAGTTTCGGAAATCATCCAACGGTCTGTTAAACTAGGTGATAAAAGTGGATACAGGTTAATGCATCCAGCTAATTTCCGAACTAAGATTCGCAAGATCAAGAGAGATTGTAAGAAGGTCTCAGACATAGTATGTCAAGAGCCACCCCAGCTTGTCAGACTGGGGACTCCTTTAACTCAACCCTCATAGTCAACAAATGGGATTCGAGGAGTTGAGAGAAAGCAGCAGGAACATCCCCAGTTTATGAGACTGGGGACTCTTTCAAATCATCAATCCCCTTCTCAGAGAATATCGGTCTTTTCTCGATTGGGGAAGAAGCCCCAAGAGGAACGAAGAGCCAAATTATCTGGAGATTCCCTCCAAATTATAGCTCGTCAAGAAGTTCTTAAAGGATTAAATCAACAAAAGGCAATGTCTCATCAAAGACATGAAAGAAGACAATATCACAGAAATGTTGATAGAAGAGATATGATGCATTATGCATCAATCAATGTCATCAATTCCGTTGTTACTAATCCACCAGGGGAGACTCACTCAGGGGACTCAGATGAAGAGCGTCCTGCTCAAGAAAATGTACGCGCCGATACAAATGAAGAAGGTGTGCGTACACGAAGTCAAAGGATTACTCAGAACCTAGTTAATCCACTTCCTTCTCTCCAAAAAGTATCCAACAAAGGGAGGGGAAAGAATCAAGTTACATATCCTTCATCTGGAGAAGGTCAATCGCTCTCATTAGAGAAAAGGTTTGCACAACAGGAGGAAGAAATGGAAGAATTAAGAAGGTTGAATGCAGAATTACTTCAGAATAGTCTTCTTCTTAAGAATGCTGAAGTTCGATAGCCGAAGGAATTTGTTGCAGCTACGGAGATGGATCAGGAATATCCTCCTTTATCAGTACACCCTCAGAGGTCTAATCCTACGGGTTAAACGCAACAACGGTTGCCAGTGCTACCATCAGCTGCAGCACCAATAACCACGTCTGTCCAAGCTCCATTCATTGCACCTACCCAAGACCAAATTCAACCTGATGTTTCTCAAAAGTTAATAACTACTATTGAGTCATTAACATCTCGGTTAGAAACTATGGAAGGGAAATGGGCGCAAGTTCAACCAGAAAAGAAAGTTTACCCTGAATGGGTAGATTCAATTTCTCCTCCATCCAGTTTTGGAAACCCTGTTTTCCCTACTTTCAATGGATCAGGCGACCCTGAACAACATTTGACGCATTACGTATCTTGTTGTGATCCTATTATGGGAACTCCATAGTAGCAAGAAGCAGTGAAACTCAGATACTTCATGCGAACCTTGCAAGGACCAGCTTTTTTCTGGTATACAAGCTTGCAATCCCGGTCAATTATCGGATTGGAGGATCTTCGCCAAAAATTCCTTCTTCAGTTTAGCTCAACTTTGCCAAAAATGACAGTTTTCGATCTTACAAACTGCAAGCAAATGGAGAATGAAAGAGTCTCTGATTTCATTGCTTGCTGGAAGGGATTAACATATTCCCTGAGTTTAGCACTCCCTTGGGAAGATCTATTGCCAATCTGTGTGGCAAATTTGTGTGATGAATTACGCACGCCATTGATCCCTGTGAAATACACAGGAGGGTTTCGAGACCTTACTTCAATCGCTCAGAAGATTGAAGATTCCCTTATACAGGCTAAGGATAAATCTCGTGTAATTCCATCAGCTCCAGGAAGGATAATGGGTAAAGCAGAAACTGCTACAGTTATGCTTAAACAAGCGCCTGTACCTATTTCTACTTAAAAACCTCCATCTTCTCAAAGGGCTCCACCTTCTGAACTCCAACAACAAAGGCCATTTCGTCCAATTAATCAAAGAGATCAATAATGAAAAAATTTGAGGATTTGAAGATTAAAACATACTCTTTCAAAAATGAGCAAGTTCCTGGTTACTTCATTTCAGCTCTGGAAAATAATTTGGTTCAATTACCAATGCCCAAGAGGCCAAACAAAGAAGGAGATGAATACCGTCCCAATTATTGTCCCTTTCATCAAATGTTGGGGCATCCCATCCAGGAGTGTTTTTTCTTCAAAGACCTCCTGCAAAAGATGGTCGACTTGGGACAAGTCAAGTTGAAAGGTTCTTCGACTCAGGTAGCATGTGTTACTGCTACAGTTCCAGAGGAGGAAGGTGAATGGCAAGAAGTCAAAAGCAAAAATGCACAGAAGTATGATGATTGGATGGTCAGAAAGACAATCAATCGGACTCATTCCATTTTGCGAACACAATTAAAGAAACCAATTGTGTCTTCTGCCATGAATATTGCGGTAAAAACCTCTTCGTCAGAGGGAAAGTCCTCAAAGAAACGGCTTGATTCAAAGAAGGAAAAAGAATCAGAAGAAGATGAGTATGTGTCAAAGCCTAAATTGTCTTTGACTCTGGAAGACTTTATGCCATCTACTTCAAAGCCACGGGCACCGCCCCATCAAATAGCACAGCCTAAACAGGCTAGTCAGGCAGAGTCTTTATTAGACGAAGAGTTAATCTTCGGTTCTGTTAATATGATTCAATTAATAGATCTGTATTCCAGTCGTAATTTCAATTTTGATGAGCCTGAATTCCCTGTATCAAATAAGGGAATCCGAGGAAGTTCCCGAGGTTCAGGATACAGGGGAAGATGTGGATCTTTCCAAAGCCACTACTCCAATTCTACCCCTGCTAGCACTGTGTATGCAGCAGAAACTCGTGGTAGAGCCCTTCAGCGAGCTCAAAAAGAACAAGCAAGTTCTTCTACTAATAGAAAACTTAGTCTTGGCACAGTTATTTTAGAAGACCGATTGAAGGTTCCATCTTCTTTATCTAGGCAAGTAAATGGATCTAATCGGTATAATCTTCCAAAACCAAGGATGTTTCCAACTTCTATCCCAATACAAGATGCGTCAGATTCCAAAGCATCTGCTTCCAAGGTACCTGTTAAACCGTATATTCTTGTTGGGAAACGCAGACCTCTTGATCAAAAGTATGATATATTGAAACACTTGGCCCAAATACCAGCCAAGTTATCAATTTTGGATGCTTTGAATCTGTCAAAAGATCTTCAGGAAGCACTCATTGAATCTTTGTCAAGTCCTCAGGAATTTGAAGCTGAAATAGCTGCAGCTGAAGTCCATCACATAGAGAATAATCCTGCAGAATGCCATGCAGTGATGACTTTTACTGATAAAGATGAAGATGATGTTGTGCATGGGCACATAAAACCTTTGTACTTATCTGGAAAAGTTAATGGTGTAGATATCCGAAGATTTTTCATTGACAATGGTTCAGGAGTCAACCTCATGCCCATTCGTACACTTCGTCGATTAGGCCTTACGGAATCTGATTTATCTCCTTCTGCCATGATGTTACAAGGATATGATAAAAATGAACAAGAACCACTGGGCGAAGTTACACTCAGAACTCAGTTTGGAGATCTTGTATCCAATTCAGATTTCATGATTGTTGATCAAGACTCAGCTTTCAACATCTTGCTTAGAAGACCCTGGCTACATCAGCATGCGGCTATCCCTTCATCATACCATCAATGTCTCAAATACTGTTTCAATGGTCAAGTTGGAACATTGTATGGTGATAAGGCCCCATTAAAGACATGTGAGTCTCAATACATTGAGGCAGAATTTTATCACATGAAGGGAAGAGAGAAATCTACAATAAAAGAAATTACCAAAGTTAATGCTCCATATGGTTTGGAGAATATTCCAATAAATCCATTTACACATGTGAGTACAGATTATGTGTTACCTATTAGTCAATTTGACAAAATAGGCCCAAATAAAAATACTCTTATGGAAAGATCCATAATGTCAATTACGGCAATCGAGCCAGACAATATGGGAGAAATTGGTAACCTACCAAACAGTGATGAAAGCATAAGTGGTGATGTTTTCATTTCATCTGCTGAAATCCAACAGGTCTATACTTCGCCAATCAGGCCAGAAGAAGTTATAGAAACATCGGAGGTGAATAATGATGTCAATTCTCATTCCATAATATCCTCTTTATTGAATCCCAAAGAAGGCCCTTTATCATCAATAGGGTCGGAAATGGAAGCTTCTTCTTCAAAATGTGCAAATTTTGACATCTCTTCTGATCATGAAAATTTTGTTTTGTTATCTACTATGCAATTAGAAACGAAAGAAATAGAACATGATGAAGAGGAAGAAGAAGATCTTAAAGATGCTCCTCCAGCATTTGAAGAGGGTATCTCTACCACTGTGGATGAACTCAGAGAAATAAATTTGGGTACAGAAAAAAAATCCACGCCACACTTTAATTAGTGCGGCCATGACCCTTGAAGAGCAAGAGATGTATATTTCTTTTCTAAAGAAAAATAAAGATATTTTTTCTTGGAACCATACGGAAATTCCTGGTCTTAATCCTGATGTTGCTAATCATCATTTGGGTTTACCAAAATAACATCGAGGATTTAAGCAAGTCGCGAGAAGAACACACCCAACTTATGATTCCAAAATTGAAGCTGAAGTGGATAATGTGATCAAAGCTAACTTCATAAGAGAAGTTCAATATCCCAAGTGGTTGGCTCATATTGTCCCTGCAACATGACACTAAACTGTGCAGCACCAGTTCGTCCTTGCTATATGAAGTTAAACTATACATCAATGGTCCAGTATGACCTTAAACTCCTCCTTGGTCCAATATGACCTTAAACTATTCACAAGATTTCCCTGCAACATGACACTAAACTGTGCAGCACCAGTTCGTCCTTGCTATATGACGTTAAACTATACAGCAATGGTCCAGTATGACCTTAAACTCCTCCTTGGTCCAATATGACCTTAAACTATTCACGAGATGTCCCTGCAACATGACACTAAACTGTGAAGCACCAGTTCGTCCTTGATATATGATGTTAAACTATATAGCAATGGTCCAGTATGACCTTAAACTCCTCCTTGGTCCAATATGACCTTAAACTATTCACAAGATGTCCCTGCAACATGACACTAAACTGTGCAGCACCAGTTCTTCCTTACTATATGACATTAAACTATACAGCAATGGTCCAGTATGACCTTAAACTGCAACTTCGTCCCACACGACGTAAAAACTGTGAAAAAAATCCCTAAAAGGTCTTGTATGACTTCAAACTACACCATGGTCCTGTATGACTTTAAACTACACCATCCACGGTCTATGCATATGACCTTAAACTATTCGCACTTTCGTCCAACATGACACTAAACTATACCATCCTTTTTTTCGTCCTACATGACGTTAAACTATGAAAAAAATACCCAATGCGTCCAACATGACATTAAAATGGTACACTAATCTGTCCTCACTGCATGACATTAAACTGCACAGTCCCCCTTTCGTCCAATATGACGTTAAACTGTATTGTCCCCGCAACATGACATTAAACTGTGCAGCACCAATAGTCCTAACTGTAAGACTTTAAACTGCATAGTCCCTTCATATTTTCCCTGCTACATGACATTAAACTATGCATCGTTAAGGTTGTTGCTACCTCTTGTTTCTCACAACGAGTATGACTCACGTGAGCTTAGAGCAAACCTCAACCATAACACTCTCTTTGGGCCGCTAACCATGTGTAAGTCCCAACATCATTTTTTTAGGTTCGTTGTCCCCAATAACAACTTGATTATTAATTCATTCTTTAATTTAACTACGCGGAATTTGATCCTTGCCTTCCAGGATGGGTACGTAGGCAACCTCCCAAGGTTCAAGCCCAAAATCAATCACTTCACATCGGTTCACCTCCATCTCATATGATGTTGATTCGTGAAACCGCCCCTAGAATCAATATCTTTACATTGGTTCATATTCATCCTTGTTATACGACGTTAAACTATACAACACTTTTGTTCAGTATGACAATAAACTACAATACTCTTTGATTTCCTCATTTGAGAGGGAACTATTATTTACATTGATTTTTTCAATCATGTTTCATTTCAAAAGACTACGTGCATACATGGCAATGCCTAAATTTTTTTTCTCGGGTTAAACCATCATTGTACTAAAGTCCCTTTTCACCCTTCACATGTACGAACCAAATTTGTACAAAGGGTAGTTCTAGAATTACGTGGGCTTGATTCCCATCCTTATGGGATACGTAGGAACATTCGAGTATCCCTCGAATCCAGTCCCAAGTCTTTTAGGCCTAACCCCAAATTTCACTTTCAGTCCCTTGGTTGAAAAGTCCTCATGAAAACACACACTGTGTATTCATTATTATGGTCTGAAATCTATGACCCTAAACTAAAATCTCTCATCCTTTCGTCCTTCACGACGTTAAACTGCATTTCAAGAACTACGTATAGCTTGATTCTCATTCTTATGAGATACGTAGTGAAGTCAAAAATTTCAATTCAAGACCCAGCCACAACATGCTTATGGTTATCATTGACCTATGTATTTCTATATACATTGGACAACACCCATATTTATGTGTTATAATCCTAACCTTAAATATTTTCAGATCTTCATAACCCTTTTCATGACTTTTAGTCACAAAAATGTCAAACTTCTGAGAATTCTTTTGCCTGACTATACAGTACGTGCCCATAGGTGGCCTTGCATAAACAGTCCACATAACAGACTTGTCAGCCGAAGGATACTATTTATTTGACTATGCAGCCAATGCCCTTAGGTGGCCCTGCATAATTCAACCCCCTAACGGGTTTGTCAGATAGTGGTAACTTCATTCTTGGGAAGAATGCCTCTTTTGTCCTTATTTGTCTTAAACGACAGTATGTAGGGATCTGCAAAAAATATCCATCCTTAACATATTTTTTCCATATCCTTTTTCATGATCTGAAAGTATTAAAGTCTATGGTTTATTCTTCTTCCCTACGTTTGGGTCAGACCTTCGTAGGAGTGATATCTATTCAATTCTTCGATAGTCTTGTTCGGAAATATCTTCTCCATATTCAAGTACCTCTTTCCATACAGCAAACTCTATACTTTAGAAAATTTGAATCTCCATAAACTTTCACTGGCTTTTTAGCACTAGGAAAGTAAATTTCTAAGAATTATTTTTGCCTAACTATGCAGCATGTGCCCATAGGTGGCCTTTCATAAACAGTATACATAACAGACTTGTTGGCCAAAAGATACTATTTTATTTAACTATGCAGCCAATGCCCTTAGGTGGCCCTGCATAATTCAACCCCCTAACGAGTTTGTTAAATAATGGTAACTTCATTCTTGGAAACTACTTCTTCTAATGCCTTTTAGCTCTTTTTCATATCATTCCTCAGATTCAAATATTTTTAAGTTATAGCTTACATTTTTTCCCTCATACTTGAGTATGGTAGTATGTTTTCAGATGAATTTTCAAGGAATTGTGTCAATTCTAATCCATTTCGATCAAAGCTATTTCGACCTTAAACATTAGCCCCTTTATGTCCAGCATGCATGACTTTAAACTGCCCACAAAAGACAAAGGAACTCTGAATAAAAGTCAAGTTCTAGCTCACTAAACATACATTTTGTATGATTTAGGTAATATTGAGCAATTCAAAAGATTCAAAGTTTGTAGGGTTATTTGTAATAATCCTAGTAAAAATTAAACTATGCTTACTAGGCCAATTGGATTAAGTAAATTTGAAGTAGGTGGTAAAAGAATGCAGGTACAAATGATTGAAGATGAAAGTGTTTTTCATTGATACACAAGAGTTAGAAGGACATCCACATACTGGAGTCTCTTCTCTTTTTTCAAGAATTACAAAAGGCTTTCAACATAACTCTTTATTTGATTTAAGGGACCCCGAGCTTCATCAACAACCACCTGGAATTCATTCATTCAACTGGATACAATAAGAGATGCAGTGATACCAGCTCTTCTTGGAACAATTGAAAAAGAATGTTCTTGAGTGCGGTTTGAGAAAATTTTATGCTGATCAAACAGTGACTCTGTTTTTGTCCAAGAGACTTGGAAGATGGATACATGGATTTGAGAATGGAGCATTGGAAGTAAAGATCCATTTAGAGAGAGTACTCTTTTCAGATATTTCTCTAATGCCATGTTTGTCTTCTCTCCACCAACCGACAGCGGAAAACATTTTAGCCCATGGGTTTTTCATTTTCATATCTGCAAGGAAATGGCATGGAAGGAGAACTTGAAAGTTCACACCATTGTTGTTGCTCTTAATGCACAACATAACCGAAATAGAGGAGTAGCAGTGCAGATGCATCTCAGGTGTATAATTCTTTGCATTTGGAACATTGAATCCTTGCAGGTGACCATGACCACATAGAGGCAGATAGATGCTATGTGGAAAATTAGGATGATATTTCTTCAAGTACTTAGCCAAATCTGGGAGAGTGTTGTCACAGATATCATAGTAATCATGGCCAATGATGTTCATCATGTCATCAATCCGCTTGCTAGCCAGTTCATTAGCCATTCCAATTCCCTTGGGAATCACTGAATCTGCACAAAAGATGAATAAACTAACTCTTAAATGGGTTTATTTTTTCATAAAATTTGTGAAGAAATTTGGAAAAAATAACTAAGGCATTAAGGCGCGCAAGTCTAAAAAATTGACGCGCAAGTGTTCGTATGCCGTGCTAGTGTTTGACGCGCAAGTATAAAACCGCGCAAATCCAGATACCTTGACAGCAGAATGCCATCAAGAAAATATTGGAAAACAGAGCAACTTGCGCGGCAAAGATGACCTGCGCGATGAGAGCTCGAGAGGTTTGAAGTCCGGAAATCCAGATGCTTTGTACGGAGGTGAGGCCATGTATTTATAGGCCGAGAAGCCTATCTGCGCGCCGTACCCAGTGCGCTTAAGGCCTGCGCGATGCGCACTTGCGCGCAGCCCTTTACATATTGGAACACTTGCACGCCATTATTTCCTTTGGATATATTCGATTTTCTCAGAGTCAAATCCTCATTTTCTCTCCGGATCCAACTCTGAGGGGGGACTTTTGTTGACGCTCCTTTCGTCACAGAATCTCAAGATTGGAAAAGCGGAAGATCTGAGATTAAAATGGTTCGACCTTTGAAGAAAACATCAAAAATCGACAAAGGGATGAACAAGGAGAAATTTTCCACTATACCGCGCAAGTTTCCTCATAGTCGCGCAAGTGGACTTGCGCGACGCACTTTGGCGCGCAAGTCACTTGCGCGACCTAAGTGATAACCGCCCGGGGTCTTCTCCTGCCTATAAATAGACCATGTGGGCCCCGCATTCGGGAGAGGATCTTTTTCCAAAAACTCGGATTGAAGCTCCCGACACCCAAGTCTCTTCTCAAAGCTTCCGGAACACTTCTAAGGTAATTTCTTACCTAGAACGGAAGATCTAAAGAGAGGGAGGAAGGCCTAAGTGTTGAAACTCATCAACACTTGCGCGCCTGAGTGGCCAGCCCTTAAGGGAAGTGGTCACACTTGCGCGCCGCCTTACTCCTTCGCTGGAACTTGCGCGTCCCTTTTCTGGAAGAACCTCAAGAGGATTCTAAAGGCTTTTATAAAGATTCGCTCAAGTATTTCAAATGCTGGTTGACCATCGCGCAAATACACCATATGTCGCGCAGGTATACCTGTGCGACCAATACTTGCATGCCCACACAGTACTTGCGCTTCTTCCAAGACTTGCGCACCCCTTTCTTTTTGGGTGCCCATCTTGCCCATTTTTACCCCTCTTAAGCCATTACACCTCTCCTATTCAAGATTCAGTCTTCAAGACACTCTTCAAAACCATTTATGGCATGATTTCTTGATTTGACTTCCTTATCTGAAAGGAATTCTGTGGAATATCTCTCAAAACCTAGTGATTTAAATATCCTTATGTCACTAAATATGGAGAGTTAATTCATTCAAACCTCATCCTTTAAGATGAGAGAATCCTTAACCTGGGTCTACTTTTCAGGAATAATTCCCAGTCATAAGTCCTCTAATTTGGGCATCCTTCTCAGAAGTAAGCCCCAAACCTTAATCCTTAACCTGGGCCTCCTTTTCAGGAATAAGTCCTGGTCATAATCCCTTAACCTGGGCCTCCTTTTTAGGAATAAGTCCTAGTTATAATCCCTTAACCTGGGTCTCCTTTTCAGGAATAAGTCCCAGTCATAATTTTGGGCTTCCTTTTTAGGAGTAAGCCCCAAGTCCCCTAACCTGGGCCTCCTTTTTTAGGAATAAGTCCCAGTCATAAATTTTGGGCTTCCTTTTTAGGAGTGAGCCCCAAATCCCTTAATTTCTCTTTAACCGGTCCTAATTTACGTTTGATCTGGGATTCCTTCTCAGGAGTAAAACCCAGTTATCAATCCTCTCCTAATTTGGGTTTCCTTTTCAGGAATAAGTCCCAAGTTAGAGTATTCAAATCTCCATGAAGCACATATACCTTTATGGACCCTGTTCCTGGATTTTCTCCCTAAAGTAAATCCTAACCTTCATTTATCTGGGCAGTCATACATACATAAGCCCCAAACCATTTCTTATGATTACATCTTTCATGGTCCAATTGTCTATTTTATTACCAATACCTCTTGTTTCTCACACCGAGCATGACTCACGTGAGCTTAGAGGGTAAAAGTAATTATGACATCCTGCTTTGAGCCATCAATCATAAACATCATACTCCCTTATTAGAACTACGTGGGTTCTGATTCCTTTTCCAATACAAAGGATACGTAGGTAGCCCATCTACGGGTTCGATCCCAACTCTGAAATAATTCATGTCCTTCTGAATGACAATAAACTTCAAGTGCCCCACTGAGTGGCTTTAAAACCAGCCTGGTCATCATAATGACCAAGAGACTTTTATACAAATGTTTTGAAGGATACCATTGACCAAGAATCTCTAAATAAATATAGATGATTCTCTATTGATGAAGAACCTCAAATACATATAAAAGATTCTCTAAGTTTTTTACATGTTTAATCATTGATTGTCAAAACTGAAGGAAAGCTCATTTTATACTTGGTAATATAATAAGGATTCACGAACATAACTTAAATCTATAAAAAGAGTCCCGGAATAGACAATAATTCCCCTCAAAAAGGTGTGATGAGTCCGACCTCCCATCCTCTCGACCAATGCAAATTCCTAAGCCTCATCAGTTCACAAGCTAATGAGCACCTACCTTTGGAAAGTAGGTCTAAATGGATGTGGAATCATTGGATGTTTCCGGTTCTACGAACAAACCAATTAGAAACCGATCGGAACGTTTGAATCTCCCATCCAGGAGGTCATCCCCGAATTCCGAGGGAAACAAACCAATGATCCATCAACACTTCCAACAGCCAACGCCCGTGAGGAAGAAGGTGCAGATGATTACAAAGAGGTTCCTAGATCAAAACTGATCAATATCAACACCAACAACACGATCGGCTAAAGGATTTCACCACAGTAGTTGGAGAACCAAAGGGAAGAAGGAAGAAACCATGCCGAAGGAACTTACTAGGGATTGAAGACACAAACAGAATGTCTGGAAGGGAGGTTGGCACTCCAAAATCACTTGGAGAATTCCATAGGGTTGAGAAGAGAGGAGTTGCGATGAAATAGAACAAATTTCATCTGCATAGGATGTTTAAAACTACAGGTCAGGCATTTACACAGCGTGTAATGTGGTTACATGTCATGTAAATGTTTTTAATGGAATTCACCGAAAAAATTGTTGCCTCAGATTTATTTTTTCAAAACCCATGAATAATTACATGATGTGTAATCCCTTTACATGATGTGTAAATGTTATACAGTTGATTTTTCAGCTAATTTTCTTTTTAAAAAAACGAACCTGCTTTAAAGCTTCTCAACTTACCAAGAACCCATATTAACACTTAGTCCCATTTATATCTTGACTCCATTTATTTAAAAAAAACATACATCCTTGAACTTTAGGTCATTTTCTCTAATAAAGGATCTTTGTCTCTGAACAAGACTTAGCCACCAAGGCTCAAAAAAAAACTTAGAGAGAGATACATACCTGGGAAAAGACGAGATCTTACATAACAAGTATTTGCACATCCCCTCATGTAGGAGTGTTAATGGCATTAAGAAAGTGGAGTGGTCTTTTCCTTCCCATTTTATTGATCTAATGAAAAATGTATATCTATCTTTTGGAAAGGCCTCTGATGAAGAGTGTGATACTACACGGGACAAGAACTCTAGTATCATACCTCTAAAGGATCATGAAGGTGAAAGACCCACTGACAGCCTTAGTAAAGAAGTGGAATATTGGTATTTCTCACAACTTGAAGCCACTTTCTCTATGATGGAGTTGGATGTATTTGGTTTCAATGACTATTTAACAATTTATAAGTTGTTTTCAATTAACATTGAAGATGGATTTTGATACAATTCAAAGATGGATTTGCAAGATCTAACTTGGAAAAACAAGATTTTATGCATTCCAAAGGTCTCCTCTGAATCCTCATCAGATAAAGATATGAGCCTCCGCAAAGGACCAAGACATGGTGAAGAGGTCGACATCCAAAGGCCAGAGGAAAATTATAACAACCCAATGTTTTTCAATAGAAATTCCCTTCTTATAAATATGTCATAAAATCACATGAAAACACAACATAATGAACTACTAAGTGCTAAGTGACCTTTAAATATAATCTTGTCACTTCTGTGTTTGGAATTTCGAAAATCTGACAAACACGGTTGCAATTAGTAAGTTATTTGGAGTCCGATAAGAAAAACTTATTTTTTGGTGAATAGTAACCTACCATTATGAATAGTAACATACCCTTAGGAATAGTGGAATACCCTAATGAATAGTAAACTTACCTATGATAGTATAAAAATAATATTCAAGTGAAAGTATGATATACCTATATTTTAGAATAAGTAAATAAATGTTTTAAAACTGGTTTTTTAATAATAAATTATGAGTTTAATTAAATAATAAATTAATCATATTTAGAAAATTATTTTTGAAAAATGGACTTCATTTTTGGATTGTACACGTTGAAAAATGGTTAGGTTGAATTTTTTTGATTTTTTCTGAAATACTTGAATTTTTAGTGAATAGTAAAATACATTAATTTACTGTATAAATACACTATAGTGAAAATCCACTATTCCTGACATCACAAGTGATGTAAGCACCCAAATCTCTAAATCACATGCATTTACTACTATTCTTGGTCATGAAATACTTACTATTCCTTGTCTTGTGAAGAAATAATAAATTAATGGTTATAATATTATGAAAATCCCTCTCCCTTCCACTATAAATACCACACATTCTTACATCTTCTCTTCACTACTATCAAGCCTTGTGCCTTGCCAATATTCTGCCAAAATCTCTTCCCAAGCTCCTCCCCTACGTCCAAAGGCCCCTAGTCTCTTTAATATACCAAAACCTCTCCCCTTAAGAGGTCCTCAAAGGAGGAAGACTCAAGAGGTAAATTCCTCTTTCAAATTCTTTTATTTCTTTTAAGTTCTTTTCTTTTCTTGTTTCTTTCCTCACCTCCCTTCACCCTATGATGAATCTAGAAACATACATGTACTGGAATTTTTTTATACTAATGGGATATTCCAATATCATCTCTCCTTTCCCTGTATTTTATTTGAAAGAAATGAAAGCACAGTTTGAGATGTGCTAATTTAGCACCTTCAAGGACAGTGGTTTATCAATTTCTATTACCATCTTTAATTATGGTTGTAAAACCATTTGTGTTATGGTTGAACCAGATTATTATATATGTAATATATCCTTGTTTTGGTTCTGTAATCCTTTTGTACTAATGGTATTAAGTTATAAATCAAAACATGTTCATTGTAATCAAACCCACTGATTAACCAAAACGGTTATCACTAAGGTTTTATATATAATAATTCGAATTCACTCTAAGTAACCAAATTAAATTTAAAACCATGTAATCTTCTGTATGTTCACTAATATCATATAACTTCAATTCTAGACAACCACTTTCATCTTACATGTTTATCCAAACATTAATATAAGCGAACCGGTCATTAAAACCAAGTAAACAAACAAGCCTGAACAATGAAATTGAAACTCATAACCAATAAAAACGGTTATAAATGAACTTAAAATGATTATACTAAACCAATTACATATAGAATAGGTTTTGGAATTATTAATTAATAAACCTAATTTTATTTATTCAGGTCTTTAATAACATGTGGAGAACACCAACAGATTTAAGGTAAGGGATCCTCTCTATTTCACTCTTAATCAAGATTGTCCTCTATGCTATACCTTTTTATGTGTAATCCCAAATGATGGGGTATGTTTTCTCACCTCCTCCATACTGCTCTCATGTTTTAAAAGTGATGAGAAACCCCTTTTCTCTCTCACCAAGCCCTCTTAGGTACACCTGACACCATGCCAATAAACCGTAACAAATTCTACCCAAACCCTTTTTGTTCATTTGGGTTGCCGTATATATTTTTTTTAAAGGTCAGACAGAAGCAAAGCTTCTGACCAATTATTATTAAAAAGGACATAAGAGTGGCGAAAGGGTTCAAACAAACAGAATTACCCTCAGTCAGGAGTAATAATCATAATATGACATGTCATGTCCGTAATCAGATTCACCAGAAGACCCCCACTCCGATTGAGACTGCTCCCGGTTGAACATCTTAAGAAGATTTGCATCCATCTTTTTTGACACCTTTGAAGATAATCTAGTCGACTCGATCTTTGGAAGATGGGAAAAAACCTTGCGAGGTCTCCTCCTTGGTGGAATAGAGGGAAATTCTTCACCATCAGTCATCCTTGCCTCACCACTTAAGAAAACATCCTTAAAGGATATAGGTCGCACGTTGCCCAGAGCAGGGGTTTTGTTGTTTCCCCTTTCATCATCAGAGAGATTCCCCCATTTCCCAGAAACATTAAAAGACTGCAAGAGATTCTGAATTTCCTGGTGACAATCAGCATTTTGCGATGTATCAATTTGATGAGAGTCATCAACAAGGGAAGGTGCAAAAATTACTTTCTCCGTTGAGGTAACCACCTTAACCAAATCATCTTGCAGATTAGAAGGACCGCTATGAACTCTTTTTGGTGACGCATCAATCATCAACTCTTTGCCTTTCAAAAGAGATAGTTGAGAATCAGGCTTCCCTAAAAGCAACCCAATAGCCACACTAGAAGTTGGTTCTTTGGGGAGGTCACAGTCCTTATTATCAGGTTTTGACAACATTGCATCTTTCACATTTTTCTTTCTTTGACAGAGGGTGGTAGGATGACCTTTCATCCCACACTTCTCACAAGAAACTTTTTTCCAGCATAGCTCCACAGAGTGTCCAACAGCCATACTTTCAGAGCAGAAGAGGGGCTTTTTTCATACTCAACATCAATTTGAATATTATCATATGGAGTAGATAGGGTTACCTTGTCAATTAGTGTGGAGCTGAGATCAACCTCCACCAGCATCCTAGAAAAGTGCCCAAATCGAACATCCTCAGTCTCCTTATCAAGAGGAATAGGAGTCCCAATTTCCATGCCAATGTCATGCAGAATCTTCGGATGCAAAAGGACCAAGTTAAGACCATGCAGTCGAACCCAAACCTGAGAAAAATCATTTCTTGCACGAGAGACATTGAAATCTAACGACCATTCATGTAAATGAAGCTAACCAGGTTTCAGAGATAGTGCACCAATACTCCACGCACGAAGCTTCAAGTCATCTGACGGAAAAAGACAGTGAAAAAAACCACGACCAAGAGACACACATTTCCAATTGGAAAATCCCCACAACATCGATGTTCTTTGGAACAATTCATCTAGCTTCCACGGTTGTGCGCCTTTGGGCAGGACAATGCACGCAATCAATGAGTTTTTTCCCATTTCCAATCTCTCAGCAAACGCTGCAGGATTGGCCTCAACATGCGCAGACGAACCTTTACGAAGAATTCTTCCACGGTGTGAGTCTTTAAATAAAGACCCATCCAGCTTCGCCCCAGAAATTGTGTCTTTCATCACATCCACAAAGGATCGAACTCCAGGAAGAGCAGCGGCCTGTGATTCTGTCCGCGCAACTCGCAAGGTCTCCGCAAACCCGTACTCAATAGAAGACCTCTTCCCCGCGACATCAAAACCCGCCTGTCCAGAAGAGTTCCGCGTGAAACCCGAAACCTTCAAGGAGTGAGAAGCCCTAGCACCGTCCACGTGCGATCTGTTTAATCCCGGATCCTGTAACCAGATTTGTTGCAGAGGGGAAGTCAGCCTTGTTGTCCGTGTTTTCAGCAATCGATGGACTGCAGCGACGAATGGAAATTCGCGAGTCACGTGAGCCCACCTTCGCTGGAGTCACCTTAGCGCCGGGAGGCGCCTTCGCTAGAGTCACCTTAGCAGTATCGCCAGAAGGAGGGAGGAGATTGAAGCCAAGGAAATGGTGGATTGCCATCGCCAAGAAACCCTAGCATCGGCCATTGTGGGAGAGAAAGGGGGTCGCCCGCTCCGTCGTCTCTCTTCCAAGAATTTTCTCGGGTTGTCTTATATTTCTTTATATCAAAGTGGAGTTATCTTATTTGTTTATGTACATATTCTAAATTCTGTTAAGTTTTAAAAAAAATCATCTATGAAGACCCTTTAATCACTATTTTTCAGGGATATACATGTTTTTAAAAGATTCCCTCCTTAGAACTTTCCAATAAGCGAACCTGTTTTAAGGGAACTTCCCGATTTTTTACCCAATTTCAAGTGCACTCTATCCTCTGTTTTAATCCACAATTGTCTTTATAAAATCAGTGTTTTTTATTATTAAACCCTTCTTGGTTCAATTCTGGTTTTATATAAAAGATCGTCCTCTTTTCTATTTTAAAAGCACTATAGTATTTTCCTTAAAACCACACAAAAATTTTTTAATGATAATGTTTCTCAAAAAAATTCTTATATGTTGTCACTTTTGTTTGACATCACTTACCATGTTATATGTCTATTTTACTCTATGAACGTCCATGTATGTTCTAATCTCTTTCTTTCATGCACACTTTCATAATACACTCATTGGTTATGCTTTATGTCATGATTGTGCTTCCCAATTCTTTTCATGGGTACCCTTATGTTTATATATGGTTGATTGTGTATGATTATTTATGTGGCAAGCATATTCATGAAAATGTTGAGATGGGTGCCCCCAGATAGTGCTCCAATGCATTGGGTAAAGTTAAGTCTCATGAGATGCGATGGGAAACGGGATTGGCGGTTAGCCTTGACCCGTACTAAAATGGGAAACGGGGTTGACGGTTAGCCTTGACCCATACTAAAATGGAAAACGGGGTTGGAGGTTAGCCTTGAGCCATACTAAAGACATGTTTTATGATTCTGTCACATTTATATGATTTCATGTTTATATGATTCAATGCTTATATGATAAGATTTTATAAGTTTCATGCTTTGGATATCATTATGTCATGCCTCCTAACTCATGTGCTTAAGATGTATCCTTATGTTCATTCCCTTACTGGGCTTTTTAGCTCATCCATTTGTTCATGTGTTCCTCAGGGTACCCTATGCAGATATAAGGTCTCAAAGGAAGTTAGGAGCTATTTATGGAGATTAAATAAAGAAATGTTTTTTTTTAGCCCCATGTTTTATGTTTTATGTACCTAGTCTTCCAAGACACTAGACTTAATGATCCTTGGATTGTACTCCGATGTGTAATTATGCTTAAAATCATGTAATGTTATATGTAAAAGGCTTGGGTCGCTATAAAAATATCTTAGGAATTTGGAAACTAGAATGACTTGGAGGGATTGACTTATGAGGTTTGGACTATTTTCTTCTGATGTGGGCATTTTTTATCTTGTTTTGACCATTTTACTTCATTGTATGTTTTCTTTTTATTAATAAATTTGGGGTTGTGAGTTTGGTTTCCAAATCCATGGTTGAGCCATCTTGGTGTTATTATATAAATAATATTTAAGAAAATTATATATATATATATATATATATATATTATTTTATATGATATTTTTAATTAAATATCTTATATATAATGTGAAAATGTATATTTAGTCATATATAAATCATATTTAATAAAATGTGTTATATTTTTATCCATATAAATATATTTATATATCAATAAATGAATTTAATGATATCATTTTTTTAAGGAAACATACCTTTTATCAGCGCTAAAAAAGAAGTGTTGATAAAGGGTGGTCATTATCATTGTTTAAAAAACACTGATAAACACCACCATTTATGTAGGTGTTTTTATCAGCGCTTTTATCTAGCGCCGACAAAGACTACCACTATTTATTGAGGGTTTTGTATTAGTGTTTCTTCTATTTCTACAAGTCTTTCCCTCTCTTCAACACATAAGGTCCTTAATTCATTAATTTTTCTTTATGTGTTATAACATATTTTAATTGGCCAGTATCTCCTCTTTTTAAAAGGGAATTCCCTAGTGTGACCTTTTCGAACCCTCCACACAGAGAACCCCCCCCCCCCCCATGAAGGGGTAGTACCCGAAGGTAGCTCCCCAGCCGAGGAAGGAGTCGTTGCCAGCCGAGATGACAGAGCGTCCCGGAGGGTTACGTTACGTCCCGACAGCGATGGTTCGTGATTAATGTGCTCTCGTTAATGTTTTATCTGAAGAGATGAAGCGGTCATCTATAGCTTTGAGCTAGTCCTGTACATTATTATGCTCGTCGACTGAATCACATCTGCTAACACTTAATTTAGTTTTTATGAATATCAGATAGTTTGACTGCTCCAAATGTTCATATAATGTTATATCATCTAGTGTGTTATCATTGTTAATTGTAGGTGGTTCGTTTTTCTAAATGACATAATCAATGTTCATCCATCGCGGATGAAGAAGGATCTTCTCCTTCCAAATTTTATAGTTGTCACCATTTGATTTAGGAATATCACATTGAATATCAGAAAAAACTGACGGTATAACTGCAAATTAAATATATGCTTATTAGTCAAAATCAGATAATTTACATAGTAAATTCTGTTCACATGAGTCTAAAAAATATCAAATTGAATGTGGGTAAAAATTTAAAATTTAATAGATTCCCAAAATTAATTAAGAATTATTGATTAATATTTTAATTAATTCATTCATTAATTATAATTTGATAATTCAACAAACCATGCGACATAATATTAAAATTTTAATATCCATAACACCTGTGGGCAAATTATAAAAATTAAATTTAATATTTCACCTAATGCAAATATAATAAAAATTCATGTGGGGTATAATTTATTATATTTTGCATATATATATTTAATGTGATTTAATGAACATGTAAATTTTATTTAATTAGGAATGTTGTGGCAAAACCCAATTTTAATAAAATTTATAAAAATCACAGTTAAATAGTTATTTTACTTAATGAAAATTAAAGATATATAAATATCTTTAATTAGTGAAACTGCAACAAGTGTGTGTATTATTTAATGTGATTTTACTAAATATGTAAATTTTATTTAATCAGGAATACTCTGGCAAAACCTGATTTTAATACAATTTACAAAATATGACAAATAAAAAATGACTAACTAAAGATGTGTAATAAACATCTTTAATGCGAAAGGGTTTTATTAAAACAGAGTGTAAATGCGTTTTATTACAATATAGAGGTATATGATCCCTTCGATACCAAATATAAGATATTTTTGATAAAAATTAATTACAGGATCATAATTTCTTAAAAACAAAAGAAATAATTGATTACCTTCAACCATTGCAAAATGCAAGAAATTGAGAAGTCAAAACCTGAATAACTACTACACTCTGCACGGGGATGTAGATGGTGTATGTTCTCATGTATCCGTTGTGTGTAGAAGGATTAATATTTATTGCGGGTTCTACCATCAATAACCCACGCCAATTTATTCGATCAACCAAGGGTATTAATGTACAAGAGATTGATTTTAATGGAATAAATAATAATTATCATGCACCGAATTTAATACATTAAATTCATAGATAATAATTTATTATATTTAGCTTAATGCACCGTATTAATTTTATGTACTTTTAATTTATTGAGCCATGATTTTTTACATTCACAAATACCACCATTTACGGAATGGTGCATTTCTCGGCTAACTCCTCCGATGCCTTCACAATAAATTTCAGCTGTTGATCCTCCAATGGCATGCCGGGTAATCTTTCCTTACCGGCTGTCAATGTTGTCTAACGCGTTGAATTAAAATTTCAGTTTTCAAAACATTTCCGGACAAAATGGAATTATAATCCCCACGTGGGGATTTTAAATTGAATTGTTTAATAATATACTTATAAAACAAAGGAAATAAAGCCATTATTACGAAAAAAATTAAATAGCCTAGATTTAAAACCGCAATGATATTTTAACACCTTTTTTTTGTACATTCTTGTTACAAATCAATTATATCATATTTGAAAAACATTAAACTTATCACCGAAAATTTTCACGTGCTTTATTTAACCGGAGTAGACCAAGGTTGACTTTTTTTTTCCTCAAAATATTTGAATTCTTGTACTTAAATGAAAACTTTCTACATTACTGGGAGGTGAGATAAAGGGGGTAAATAAATTTTTACTTTAACCTGCTTAAATTCAAGCTGGAACGTGTGTCCTATGACAAACTCAGCAAAACTTTTTTATTATACTAATCAAGTAGGTCGATAAACTCACGAATTAGTCTATGAACTTCCAAATATTTAATATTTTTAAAAATATAGTTCTACATATCTTTCAAATTTTCTAATTTAGATTTTATGTGTATTCCAAATAGGGTTACCTGCAATCATAGGCGACCCTGAAAATTCCAAAAAAAATGCAGATAGAAAGAATGTAGATAGAAACAACCTTCGTCGTCGCTTAGCACTGATAAAAGTACATTTTATCAACATCTTTTAACATTGATAAAAGCTACAACAGTGTGGTGCTACATTTACAACACACCACAACAACCATTTATTAAATTACAACTTAATTAAAAAAAAAATACATTACAATAAATTCACTACCACATATCAACTTTTTATTACCGATAAAATTCACGTTTATCAGCACTAAAAAAACATTGATGTCATAAGCACCCTTAAAAGGCAGTTACTTTTATCAATGTTAAAAAAATATTGATAAAAGCTTTTCGAAATGTTTTAAATTTTTTTTTTTTTTTGGAATTTAAAAAAAATATATGGAAAAAATATGTTGATGACCCACACCACTCACACGTCCCTACCCCATCTGGGAACCCACACGTGGACTTGCCCAGGTGACCCAATTTTCTGATGTCCCTGAGACCCGCACCACACACTACCCCACTTGTAGTACCCCCGGTTTCAAGTAACCATTTCTTTATACTTTCCAAGTATGTAAAGTATATGGGTGAAGTTTGAGAGAGTTTGGGGAACTTTTGGAATGTCTTTGGGGCATTTCTACATGTGCACGGTTTGAGAAAACCGTGCAACACATACAGAAAACTGTGCATAATGAAACAGAGGCTAAAGGGAAGCCGCACAAGATGCACATGGTTTGTCCAAATCGTGCGACAGTCTAGGAGAAATTGTGCTACTTGCGATAGTGGGCTTTGACACGGTTGGCTCACGATTTGGAAACTGTGCGAGCCAACTGTGTGATGTTCAACCCTTGAGGTAGTAGCTTGTGCACAGTTTGTCTAACCATGCAACTAATCATGCACGGTTTAAAAACCAGATCCACAAAAGTGGATCTAGGTCGGTTTAACGTTTTAATGCATCGTTTTTGCCCCAAAACGACCCTAACTCGGGATTTTGCCTCCTCAAAGATTGAAGAACCTCTCCCCATCGAATTGTAAGCGATCTGGAGGCGTTTCTTAGTGTTTTGAAGCCGCATTCTCACGGTATGTGATCATGTTTGTTGGTTTTTGGTGGTTTTCCTTAGATCCACCCCCTCTCTCTCGCTCTCTCTCAGTTTCTTAGATCTACGCCTGTTGTGGGTAGATATAGGGTTGTGGATGCCAAATATAATTAGATTTGACCTTGTTGTCAGTAGGGGAAGAGATCTAAGGCGGGTTCATGAAGATTTAACCCGGTTTCATGGACGTTTTTCGCGTTGTTTACTGTTTTCGCCAATTTCTCGAGGTAGGTGGATTCACCCTCGACTCCTCTATTTAGAATATGAAGGCTTGATTTCAAATTGATTAATTTGTGTGAAATTGATTGTGAATTTGTTGTGTAATGATCGTTGAAAACCCTCTTGAGTGACGGTTTGTGGAAACATAAAAATTGGGTGTTTTTGTAGAAAGTGCTTTGGTTCTTGATTTTAAAATATTGATTTTAAAATGTGGATTTTCTGGAATTGTGGTAAATGGATTAATCAAAATGTTTTCAATAAAAGGGATGGTTTTATTGAAATGAATTGGAATGGTTGAAGGTTTTCAATAAAAGAACGATTTTATTAAAATGTTTGAAATGATTGTTTTGACATTGGTTTGGCATAATGGTCGTGTGTGTTCATGTGCATTTGGGATGGATAAGGGTAAGAAGTCTCCCCCATCATTAATGAGATGGATAAGGGTTAGGGCTTCCCCCGTCAAATCTCATTTGGGTCAGATAAGGGTAAGGAGTCTCCCCCATCATTAGTGGGATGGATAAGGGTCATGACTTTCACCCTCTTCTAGGTTTTCATGCATGGTTGGATGTGTGGATAAGTGATGTGGAATGGTTATAACAACCACTACTAAAAAAACCTCCTATAGCGACCGCCAAAAGCGGTCGCTATAGGGCTCTAGCGGCCGCCCAGCGACCGCCAAAAGCGGTCGAATCATTGTGATATAATAATTTAAAACCCCCGATTTAAGAAATGCTATCATTTCAGGTTTTTCGGAGCACGTTTGCTCCGAATTGGACCGCCGCACGCCGTTTTGGTGTTTTATGGCGCCGGAAACGCGTTTCCGGCCGCCGCGGTCAAACGGCACCTCCGAATGATGTGCCGTCTGGCCGAACATTTCAGAATTCACGCACCGGCTGTTGTCGTGCGGTTTCGTGGCATTCGGAGGTCGTTCGGGTGGTTTTGACCCCCAACGCGCCATTTCAGTGCGCGCCGAGCTGCTGAAAACGATGCATTCGGTCGTACCGCGCGCACCGCACGTCCGATGGACGTGCCGCCTCCTCCTGCATCTCAGGAATAATATTCCTATCGTTCTCGTGCGGTTTCAGGTCGTTCGGAGCACGTTTGCTCCGAATTCGTCCGCCGCACACCGTTTTGGTGTTTTATGACTCCGGAAACGCGTTTTCGGCCGCCGCGGTCAAACGGCACCTCCGATTGACATGCCGTCTGCCCGAACATTTCACAATTCACGCAACGGATGTTGTCGTGCGGTTTCGTGACATTCGGAGGTCGTTCGAGTGGTTTTGACCCCCCAACGCGCCATTTCAGCGCGCGCCGAGCTGCTGAAAACGACACATTCAGACGTGCCGCGCGCACCGCACGTCAGATTGACGTGCAGCCTCCCTCTGCATCTCAGGAATAATATTTCTATCGTTCTCGTGCGGTTTCAGGTCGTTCGGAGCACGTTTGCTCCGAATTGGACCGCCGCACGCCGTTTTGGTGTTTTATGGCGCCGGAAACGCGTTTCCTGCCGCCGCAGTCAAACGGCACCTCCGAATGACGTGCCGTCTGGCCGACCATTTCAGAATTCACGCACCGGCTGTTTTCGTACGGTTTCGTGGCATTCGGACGTCGTTCGGGTGGTTTTGACCACCCAACGCGGCATTTCAGCGCGCGCCGTGCTGTTGAAAACGACACATTCGGTCGTGCCGCGCGCACCGCACGTCCAATGGACGTGCCGCATCCCCCTGCATCTCAGGAATAAAATTTCTATCGTTCTCGTGCGGTTTCAGGTCGTTCGGAGCACGTTTGCTCCGAATTGGACCGCTGCACGCCGTTTTGGTGTTTTATGGCGCCGGAAACGCGTATCCGGCCGCCGCGGTCAAACGGCACCTCCGAATAATGTGTCGTCTGGCCAAACATTTCACAATTCACGCACCGGCTGTTGTCGTACGGTTTTGTGGCATTCGGAGGTCGTTCGGGTGGTTTTGACCACCCAACGCGGCATTTCAGCGCGCGCCGCGCTGCTGAAAACAACACATTCGGTCGTGCCGCGCGCACCGCACGTCCGATGGACGATCCGCCTCCTCCTGCATCTCAGGAATAATATTTTCATCGTTCTCGTGCGGTTTCAGGTCGTTCGGAGCACGCTTGCTCCGAATTGGACCGCCGCACGCCGTTTTGGTGTTTTATGCCGCCGCGGTCAAACGAAACCTCTGATTGACGTGCCGTCTATCCGACTATTTCAAAATTTACGTAACGGATTTTGTCGTGCGGTTTCGTGGTATTCGGAGGTCGTTCGGGTGGTTTTGACCCCCCAACGCGCCATTTCAGCGCGCGCTGAGCTGCTGAAAACGACGCATTCGGTCGTGCCGTGCGCACCGCACGTCCGATGGATGTGCCGCCTCCTCCTGCATCTCAGAAATAATATTCCTATCGTTCTCGTGCGGTTTCAAGTCGTTCGGAGCACGTTTGCTCCGAATTCGTCCGCCGCACGCTGTTTTGGTGTTTTATGACTTCGGAAACGCGTTTCCGGCCGCCGCAGTCAAACGGCACCTCTGATTGACGTGCCGTCTGCCCGACCATTTCACAATTCACGCAACGGATGTTGTCGTGCGGTTTCGTGACATTCGGAGGTCGTTCGGGTGGTTTTGACCCCCCAACGCGCCATTTCAGCGCGCGCCGAGCTGCTGAAAACGACACATTCGGACGTGCCGCGCGCACCGCACGTCCGATGGACGTTCCGCCTCCCCCTGCATCTTAGGAATAATATTTCTATCATTCACGTGCGGTTTCAGGTCGTTCGGAGCACGTTTTCTCTGAATTGGACCGCCGCACACCGTTTTGGTGTTTTATGGCGCCTGAAACGCGTTTCCGGCCGCCGCGGTCAAACGGAACCTCCGAATGACGTGCCGTCTGGCCGACCATTTCAGAATTCACGCACCGGCTGTTGTCGTACGGTTTCGTGGAATTTGGACGTCGTTCGGGTGGTTTTGAGCACCCAACGCGGCATTTCAGCGCGCGCCGCGCTGCTGAAAACGACACATTCGGTCGTGCCGCGCGCACCGCACGTCCGATGAACATTCCGCCTCCTTCTGCATCTCAGGAATAATATTCCTATCGTTCTCGTGCGGTTTCAGGTCTTTCGGAGCACGTTTTTTCCGAATTGGACCGCCGCACGCCGTTTTGGTGTTTTATGGCGCCGAAAACGCGTATCCGGCCGCCGCGGTCAAACAGCACCTCCGAATGACGTTCCGTCTTTCCGACCATTTCAGAATTCACGCACCGGCTGTTGTCGTACGGTTTCGTGGTATTCGGAGGTCGTTTGGGTGGTTTTGACCACCCAACGCGGCATTTCAGCCCGCGTCGTGCTGCTGAAAACGACACATTCGGTCGTACCGTGCGCACCGCACGTCCGATGGATGTGGAGCCTCCTCCTGCATCTCAGGAATAATATTTCTATCGTTCTTGTGCGGTTTCAGGTCGTTCGGAGCACGTTTGCTCCGAATTGGACTGCCGCACGCCGTTTTGGTGTTTTATGGCGTCGGAAACGCGTTTCTGGCCGCCGCGTTCAAACGGCACCTCCGATTGACGTTCCGTCTGTCCGAACATTTCACAATTCACGCAAGGGATGTTGTCGTGTGGTTTCGTGGCATTCGGAGGTTGTTCGGGTGGTTTTGACCCCCCAATGCGTCATTTCAGCGCGCGCCGAGCTGCTGAAAACGACGCATTCGGTCGTGCCGCACGCACCGCACGTCCGATGGACGCGCCGCCTCCTCCTGAATCTCAGGAATAATATTCCTATCATTCCAAATTCGTCCGCCGCACGCCGTTTTGGTTTTTTATGACTCTGGAAAAGCGTTTCCGGCCGCCGCGGTCAAACGGAACCTCCGATTGACGTGCCTTCTGCCCGACCATTTCACAATTCACGCAACGGATGTTTTCATGCGGTTTCGTGACATTCGGAGGTCGTTCGGGGGGTTTTGACCCCCCAAAGCGCCATTTCAGCGCGCACCGAGCTGCTGAAAACGACACATTCGGACGTGCCGCGCGCACCGCACGTCCGATGGACGTGCCGCCTCCTCCTGCATCTCAGGAATAATATTTCTATCGTTCTCGTGCTGTTTCAGGTCGTTCGGAGTATGTTTGCTCCGAATTGGACCGCCGCACGCCGTTTTGGTGTTTTATGGCGCCGGAAACGCGTTTCCGGCCGCCGCGGTCAAACGGCACCTCCGAATGACGTGCCGTCTGGCCGACCATTTCAGAATTCACGCACCGGATGTTGTCGTACGGTTTCGTGGCATTCGGACATCGTTCGGGTGGTTTTGACCACCCAACGCGGCATTTCAGCGCGCGCCGCGCTGCTGAAAACGACACATTCGGTCGTGCCGCGCGCACCGCAAGTACGATGGACGTGTCGCCTCCTCCTGCATCTCAGGAATAATATATCTATCGTTCTCGTGCGGTTTCAGGTCGTTCGGAGTACGTTTGCTCCGAATTGGACCGCCGCACGCCGTTTTGGTGTTTTATGGCGCCGGAAACGCGTATCCGGCCGCCGCGGTCAAACGACACCTCCGAATGACGTTCCGTCTGGCCGACTATTTCACAATTCACGCACCGGCTGTTTTCCTACGGTTTCGTGGAATTCGGAGGTCATTCGGGTGGTTTTGACCACCCAACGCGGCATTTCTGCGCGCGCCGCGCTGCTGAAGACGACACATTCGGTTGTGCCGCGCGCACCGCACGTCCGATGGACGTGCCGCCTCCTCCTGTATCTCAGGAATAATATTTCTATTGTTCTCGTGCGGTTTCAGGTCGTTCGGAGTACGTTTTTTCCGAATTGGACCGCCGCATGCCGTTTTGGTGTTTTATGGCGTCGGAAACGCGTTTCCGGCCGCCGCGGTCAAACGTCAACTTTGATTGACGTGCCGTCTCTCCGACCATTTCACAATTCACGCAACGGATGTTGTCGTGCGGTTTCGTGGCATTCGGAAGTCATTCGGGTGGTTTTGACACCCCAACGCGCCATTTCAGCGCGCGCCGAACTGCTGAAAACGACGCATTCGGTCGTTCCGCGCGCACCGCACGTCCGATGGACGTTACGCCTCCTCCTGTATCTCAGTAATAATATTACTATTGTTCTCGTGCGGTTTCAGGTCGTTCGGAGCACGTTTGCTCCGAATTCGTCCGCCGCACGCCGTTTTGGTGTTTTATGACTCCGGAGACGCGTTTCCGGCCGCCACGTTGAAACGGCACCTCCGATTGACGTTCCGTCTGCCCGACCATTTCACAATTCATGCAACGGATGTTTTCGTGCGGTTTCGTGACATTCGGAGGTCGTTCGGGTGGTTTTGACCCCCCAACGCGCCATTTCAGCGCGCGTCGAGCTGCTGAAAATGACACATTCGGACGTGTCGCGCGCACCGCACGTCCGATGGACATTCCGCCTCCCCCTGTATCTCAGGAATAATATTTCTATCGTTCTCGTGCGATTTCAGGTCGTTCGGAGCACGTTTTCTCCGAATTGGACCGCCGCACGCCGTTTTGGTGTTTTATGGCGCCAGAAACGCGTTTCCGGCCGCCGTGGTCAAACGGCACCTCCGAATGACTTGCCGTCTAGCCGACCATTTCAGAATTCACGCACCGGCTGTTGTCGTACGGTTTCGTGACATTCGGACGTCGTTCGGGTGGTTTTGACCACCCAACGCGGCATTTCAGCGCGCGCCATGTTGCTGAAAACGACACATTCGGTCGTGCCGCGCGCACCGCACGTCCTATAGACGTGCCGCCTCCTTCTGCATCTCAGGAATAATATTTCTATCGTTCTCGTGCGGTTTCAGGTCGTTCGGAGCACGTTTGCTCCGAATTGGACCGCCGCACGCCGTTTTGGTGTTTTGTGGCGCCGGAAACGCGTATCCGGCCTCCGCGGTCAAACGACACTTCCGAATAACGTGCCGTTTGGCCAAAAAGTTCACAATTCACGCACCAACTGTTTTCGTACGGTTTCGTGGCATTCGGAGGTCGTTCGGGTAGTTTTGACCACCCAACGCGGCATTTCAGCGCGCGCCGCGCTGCTGAAAACAACACATTCGGTCGTGCCGCGCGCACCGCACGTCCGATGGACGTTCCGCCTCCTCCTGCATCTCAGGAATAATATTTTTATCGTTCTCGTGCGGTTTCAGGTCGTTCGGAGCACATTTGCTCCGAATTGGACCGCCGCACGCCGTTTTGGTGTTTTATGGCGCCGGAAACGCGTTTCCGGCCTCCGCGGTCAAACGGCACCTCCGATTGACGTGCCGTCTATCCGACTATTTCAAAATTTACGTAACGGATGTTGTCGTGCGGTTTCGTGGTATTCAGAGGTCGTTCGGGTGGTTTTGACCCCCCAACGCGCCATTTCAGCGCGCGCTGAGCTGCTGAAAACGACGCATTCGGTCGTGCCGCGCGCACCGCACGTCCGATGGATGTGCCGTATCCTCTTGCATCTCAGGAATAATATTCCCATCGTTCTCGTGCGGTTTCAGGTCGTTCGGAGCACGTTTGCTCCGAATTCGTCCGCCGCACGCTGTTTTGGTGTTTTATGACTCCGGAAACGCGTTTCCGGCCGCCGCAGTCAAACGACACCTCTGATTGACATGCCGTCTGCCCGACCATTTTACAATTCATGCAACGGATGTTGTCGTGCGGTTTCGTGACATTCGGAGGTCGTTCGGGTGGTTTTGACCCCCCAACGCGCCATTTCAGCGCGCGCCGAGCCGCTGAAAACGACACATTCGGACGTGCCGCGCGCACCGCACGTCCGATGGACGTGCCGCATCCCCATACATCTTAGGAATAATATTTCTATCATTATCGTGCGGTTTCAGGTCGTTCGGAGCACGTTTGCTCCGAATTGGACCGCCGCACGCCGTTTTGGTGTTTTATGGCGCCGGAAACGCGTTTCCGGCCGCCGCGGTCAAACGAAACCTCCGAATGACGTGCCTTCTAGGCGAACAGTTTAGAATTCACGCACCGGCTGTTGTCGTACGGTTTCGTGGCATTCGGACGTCGTTCGGGTGGGTTTGACCACCCAACGCGGCATTTCAGCGCGCGCCGCGCTGCTGAAAACGACACATTCGGTTGTGCCGCGCGCACCGCACGTCTGATGGACGTTCCGCCTCCTCCTGCATCTCAGGAATAATATTCCTATCGTTCTCGTGCGGTTTCAGGTCGTTCGGAGCACGTTTTCTCCGAATTGGACCGCCGCACGCCGTTTTGGTGTTTTTTGGCGCCGGAAACGCGTATCCGGCCGCCGCGGTCAAACAGCACCTCCGAATGACGTGCCGTCTGGCCGACCATTTCACAATTCACGCATCGGCTGTTGTCGTACGGTTTCGTGGCATTCAGAGGTCGTTCGGGTGGTGCGGGGAGCTGTTCGGTGGTGTGTGGGGGGGGGGGCTGTACGGGGTGCGGGGGGGGGGGGGGGGGGCTGTACGGGGTGCGGGGGGGGGGGGGGGGGGTGTACGGGGGTGCGGGGGGGCTGTCCGGGGGTGCGGGGGGCTGTACGGGGGTGCGAGGGGGCTGTCCGGGGGTGCGGGGGGCTGTACGGGGGTGCCGGGGGGGCTGTACGGGGGTGCGGGGGGCTGTACGGGGGTGCGGGGGGCTGTACGGGGGTGCGGGGGGGGGGGGGGGGGGCTGTACGGCGGTGCGGGGGGGCTGTACGGGGGTGCGGGGGGCTGTACGGGGGTGCGGGGGGGTTGTCCGGGGGTGCGGGGGATGTACGGGGGTGCCGGGGGGGCTGTACGGGGGTGCAGGGGGGCTGTACGGGGGTGCGGGGGGGCTGTCCGGGGTGCGGGGGGCTGTACGGGGGTGCGGTGGGGCTGTACGGGGGTGCGGGGGGCTGTACTGGGGTGCGGGGGGCTGTACGGGGGTGCGAGGGGGCGGGGGGTTGTACGATTGTGCGGGGGGCTGTACGGGGGTGCGGAGGGCTGTACGGTGGTGCGGGGGGCTGTACGGGGGTGCGGGGGGTTAGAGTTTTTAAATGCACGTCTTAGATAATATTAGCTATCATATAATAAACAAGAAAAGAAAGAAATTATAAGTACACAACCTTCTAATTTAAATTAAATGAATAAATACAGTACATCAATGTCAACCCCACCAGTAAAAACAAAAAACATATCTCGTGAATATATGATCCGTCACGCGTTGTCATCACTGCTACCTCCTTCTGGTGGGCCAGGGGCCTACAACAAATAAAAATTATAAATATTTTAATAACAAAAATAATTTAAATTAAATAAATAAATACAGTATATACCTGCGTCGTATGATCCCCTGCACCATCAGCTCGACGCACATATTCCCGCAGTGCTCTAACCTCAGTTGTCAATTGCGCATTTGCCTCCTTGGAAGCGCGCAACCGTGCCTCAAAATCTGACATCTGCTGTGTCATATGAGCAATAGCAGGACCGACAACCGCAGCGCGTGACACTACAGAACGAGGAATCCCTGCTCCATAGGTCAAACTATAGCCATGCCCGTCCCGACCGATAATGCGATGAAAGATCTCATCCCGTCGCATGGGTAGCTGTCGCTGGTCCTCTGGCAGATGTTCTAACTCAGCTTCAAATTGAGCCTGTGAAATATTTAAATATATATAAATATATATATGTTAATATATATATTTATGTAATTATTGGTAAGTACAGACACTATCAATGCTGCAACCTCTGGATCATTGCGATCACGAGTCCTCATCCACACCGACATTTTATCAGTTGCTGCGCCTTGATCTCGCAAATGTATATTAAAAGAATATAAACACAAAACCATATTAATTAATAAATTAAAAAATGAATAATATATACCTCATGTCGGATCTGAGACACGTGACGAGTCCCGAGCCTGTGAGGTGGTCCCTGCAACGCTCGATTCTCAAAATGGCGTGTTGACACCTCCTATATTCAATTCATTCAAATTTCAAACAAATCACATATTCTTGAAAATATATATACACCAAAATAATTAATATACAAACCACAACACCCTCAGTAGACCAATATGCAACCAAGTCATGCCACTGAGCCGGGAGGACACCTCTCGGAACTTTTTCCAAAATGTCTAGGGCACCCACATTTGGTACCCAGTGGTCCCTCTTCACTTTGCCTTTATAATCTTTCCACATCTTACGGCATTTGCTCATACACACGGGCCGAAACTCTTTAGGGAATACTTTCAAATTTTTCTATAAAGAAAATAATCAAACATATTAGTATTCTTTATACATAGAAAATAAAGTAAAATGATTTTCTTACCTGAACCTCCCTCCATAGACGATCTAATGTGTCCTGAGGGATAGAAGCCCAGTCACGCGTGGTCAATGGAAATCGATGTGGGTCACGTATGATATGAACCAGTTGACGAATAAATGCCGGGGCATTCGGTCCCACAGGATGAAAAACCTCATCAAATGAAACATCTATCGTCGTGTCGGAATTCCATGATAATATGCCACGACCAGGGCCTCTCCTGCGAGAGGAAGAAGCAGCCGAGTCTGATCCTGTTGAAAACAATTTTATATATAAATTGAAAAATGTTATATATATATATATATGTATGTCAATTACATAAAAAATATAGACAATGACATTCAAACATACCTCGACCCTGAGACGTAGATGCCTCAGATGGATGATGTGGATCTTCTGCCTCTTCCCCTGACATGTCTGCAGTCATAGAAAACATCAGTAATGAGTCCAAAGTGTTTAAAAGATAAATTGGATTGTTCTTAAAAAATCAAACTTGTACAACTATTAATCAAACAAAAAATGGATTGAATAATTAGTTGTGAGTGAATTTTAAAAAATCAGAAAGTTAACAAAACAGATATACAAATTATGTACAAAACCAGTCAATGTATAGCCAAATTTCAGATAGAACTAATAAAAATTCAAGCAGCACATGAATCAGATGAAGAATACCTCAAAGGGATGATACACCGACCATAACATCAATAAATCAAGAGTAAAAACAACCTAAATATTTATGATTGAATTAACTTACAAAAGTGAGGATTAAAACTTATAAAGATTTATAAAATGATTAGATAATTTATGATATCCTAGGACATTCTACTGAATAGCGGGAAAACAATTATACCTTTCATTAAGCATGAAAATCGACCATTTCTCCTTCAACAGCCGCTCCGACCCAATAAATATCTTCTTCACGTTGAACTACGGTATATTGATCAAGTTGTTGGTAAACAAATAGAACAATCTCGGGTTCATCTTCTTGAAATAAAAACACTCCTCGCCGAGACATTTTGACAACAACTTGCCAACTTGGATCCGAAGGCAAAGTAACGAAGAATACTTGTTCCGCTTGTGATGTCAAAATGAAAGGTTCATTCTCAACTCGTTCATTATTTCTGTATAACATATAGTTAAAATTCACCAATGAAAACTGATATTGATCGACTTTACATCCACGCACTGGATCAACCCAATTACACTTTAACAATATATACTTCAAACCGTGTGTGTATACAACTTCAATGATGTCTATCAATTGACCATAGTAATAACCAAAATCGACAAAGGGACAACCGATGCCACTGTTTTGTGTTGTTCATTTGTCGTCAACATCTTTAATGCGAAATCGAAAACCATTAGCATCAATAGATTTATAACGACGAGCCGTTATAGATGGACCCTCAGCCAGTTGGATAAATACTTCAGGTAGCGTGGGGTCCCCTAACTCCCTCAGCTTACGAACCTACATAATTTATAAAAATCAATACTGATATATGCAGAAAGAATTATTATAATACTTCACTCATAATGAAAATTAATTTATACATACATAATCCTTGAACCAATCATGAAATGACGCATAATGAGATTGTTGAATTTTCAACTCAGTCGCACGATGCATCTCTTCTTTTATCTCATTAATGTGTTTCCTGCAAATGATAACGCGATGTTTAAAAGATCATCTTATGCAAACAAAACATGTAAAAGTTATACAAGCACATTGATAAGATACTTACTGCATTAATGGTGCAACTAATGGAGTATTGAACAAGATATATCGATGTGCTTGTATCCACTCAATGTTGTCCATATCAAATGTGGTTCCTTCTACAACTGGACCATCATGAATCCGAGAGGGCTTATCTAATTTTGTTTCAACATCTGTAAGATATTCTACACAAAAGGTAGTACACTCATCCATCAAATAACCATTGGCTATTGATGCCTCTGGACGAGCTTTGTTGCGTACAAATATTTTCAATGTACTCAAATACCGTTCAATAGGATACATCCACCTGAATTGCACTGGACCAGTAGCCATTACTTCATCAGTTAGGTGCACTGTCAAGTGGACCATAACATCGAAAAATGAGGGGGGGGGGAAAGTTTCTCAAAGTGACAAAGCGTAAGTACAATTCGGTCCTGCAAACTTTTTAAATCACTCATTTGTTGATTTCTTAAACAAAGCTGTCTAAAAAAATTACTCATCTCAATCAAGGGCTGAACAACATTGGGGGATAAACAATCACAAATTGTGATTGGAATCAACTGCTGAAGTAATATGTGATTGTCATGACTTTTCAACCCTTGCAATGTCTTTCTCGTCAGATTCACACACTTTGAAATATTAGAAGAATAACCATCAGGCACCTTGACCATCTTCAAAATGGAAAGAAATGTCTCTTTCTCCTCTATAGTCATCATATACTGTGCAGCAGGCATATATGCCTTGTTTCCCTCAGCTAACTGTAAATGAAACTGTTTCCTTAAACCCATTTCTTCCAAATCACGACGTGCATTAACATGGTCCTTTGATTTTCCACTGACACCTAAAATGGTCCACAATATGTTATCACAAACATTTTTTTCAATGTGCATGACATCCAAATTATGCCTCAACATGTTAGTTTTCCAATACGGAAGACTATAAAAAATACTTTTCTTTTTCCAATTGTGACTGCGCTGCCTACCCGCAGCACGAATATTACGTACTGGAGGAGCCACCAAATCCTGAATTTCATATACCGTGCGGATGTTTTCTTCCTCAATCTGTGATAACATTTTGACTCCTGTCATGATCTTTGGTGCTGGGATGAACTCTCTAGAACCATCAAATGCCACTCTGTCCTTTCTGAATCTGTGCTGAGGAGGGAGAAAACGCCTGTGACCCATGTATACCCATTTTCTGGAATGTTTAAGCCATACAGATTTTTTACTTTTATTGCAACAAGGGAAAGCAAATTCCCCTTTTGTACTCCAGCCTGATAAATTTTCATAAGCTGGGAAGTCATTGATTGTCCACAATAAAGCAGCATGCAGTTTGAACATTTCATTCGTTTCGCAGTCATAAGTCATCACACCATCGCCCCAAAATTCATTCAACTCATCAATCAATGGCTGAAGGTAAACATCAATCTTATCCCCCGGACTTTTAGGTCCATCAATAAGAGTGGAAATTAATATAAATTGTTGCTTCATACAAAGCCACGGAGGAAGATTATATGGAACCAACACCACGGACCATGTGCTATGAGTTGCACCAACGATAGACTTAAATGGATTGAAACCATCTGCTGCCAATCCCAATCGGACATTACGAACATCTTTAGCAAAGTCGGGATGTCTCTTATCAAAATCCTTCCATGCATGAGAGTCTGCCAGGTGGGTTAACATATCACTTTCATGAACTCTTTCTTCATGCCATCTCATTAAATTAGAAACTTTAGATGACATAAAAAATCTTTTCAACCTCGGTTTAAGGGGAAAGTAACACATTTGCTTTACGGAAATTGGTTTCCCCTGTATCGCAATCTGACTTTGATGAGTATTATTTCCCCTGTTCTCTTTCCACCTGGAAGCACCACAAACCTTAAAAATATCCAAATGGGCAGTTTCTTTTCTAAACAACATATAGTTGTTTGCACATGCATCTATGGTCTCATATGTAAAACCTAAGTTCTCTGTCAACTTACGAGCATAGTAATACGACTCAGGAATCTTAGCGTTTACAGGAAGAACTTTTTTCAATAAAACCAAAAGCATGTCGAATGATGTGTCTGGCCAATTATTCAAAGTCTTCAAATGCAACAACTCCATGATAAACGACAGTTTATTGTAAGAAGTACATCCAGGATATAATTATGTTTTCGCATCATCAAGTGCTTCATAAAACCTCCTCGAATCACGATCTGCACCAGAGCGAAGATTTATCTCACTGGTCTCAAGATTTTGGATGTCAATGCCTTCAGGATCAAACCCATGTACCATTTCAGTAAGCATTTCATGCATTGGATCAGTCATCCTTGCATCAACATCCATCTGAGCTGCATCTGTATTTTGAAAACGAACATATTATTCTCCATGACGAGTCCAACTCTTATAATTTTTCAGAAATCCATTAAAGAAAAGGTGATCCCTCACAGTATCTCGTGTGAATTGATATCTGTTAGCACATTTTCTATATGGACAACTAATATAGTCACTTTCAAATCCTCTCATGAAGTCAATAAACTGCATAATGCCATTGAAATATTCTCTAGACGTTCGATTTGGAAGATCAATCCAACTCTTATCCATAATTATATCTGTATAACAAACATTTACACAATACTTATTATTACATTTACATTTTTCAAATCAACTATATTTAAAATAAATATTAATCATTTGTTTATGAACCATTGACAAAATAATAATGTAACTAAAAGCCCATGTTACCTGATTGAGCTACAAACCTGAAAGGGAGGGGAGCCGAAGGCGGTGCAGTGAGAGAGAGGAGGCAGCGAAGGGGAGCCAGAGCCAAAGGCGGTGCAGCAAGGGAGGGGATGGGCGGCGGCGGCGGCGGGGAGCTGGAGGAGAGGAGGCGGTGAGGGGATGGGCAACGGGGGGGGGGGGGGGGGGGGCTGTCCGGGGTGCCGGAGCCGTCCGTGGTGGGGGGGAGGGCTGAGGGGGCGGAGGGCGGAGGGCGTGCAGAGGGGGAGGCCGGGTGGCGGGGGAGGCCGAGAGGCGGGGGGGGGGGGGGGGGGGGGGGGGGCGACGGGGGGGGGGGGGGCGGCGACGGGGGGGGGGGGGGGGGAGCGGGGGAGGCCGGGAGGCGGGGGGGGGGGGGTGGCGGGGGCGGCCGGGCGGCGGGGGAGGCCGGGCGGCAGGGGAGGCCGGGAGGTGGGGGGGGGGGGGGCGTCGGGGGGGGGGGGGAGCAGGGTTCGATCGAGAGGGGGGCGTGGGGGGGGGGGCAAAAAGGCTCGTTTTTTTTTATCAAGGCCAGCGACCACCATTGGCGGTCGCTATTAGATATCTACAGCGACCGCCAATGGCGGTCGCCCGATTCTGGGGGACTTCAATGCCCCCTTTTCTAGTAGTGAATAGAGAATTTGTAAAATGATTTTAGAACATTGTTTGGCTGCTTTCCTTGGAAGTTGATGTTGTTTTTTAGAAATTGATTTCATTGGAACTTGTTTATATTTTGAGATAAACTATTTTAGAAATTGTTTTATATAAATTGTTTTTATATAAATGTTGCTAACATGTTTTAGTAGCATGAGATGGGAAGTCATTGGGGAAAATATACTGAGTTTCATTACATACCACTTCTTTGGTACTTTGGTGCTTTTGCAAATGTTGTTTATTGAGACATGGAGAAAGGTAAAGTATCACACATCTTTAGTAGTACTTCGTGATACTTGGATTGTTTGGTGGATTTGGAACATGGATCTTGATGGAGACTTGGAGTCTCAATTGCCTTTGATTCTTGTTGGTTTTGTAGTCTTTCGTTGTGTGCTTTGATATTGTAGACTTCCGTGGTGACACTTGGTTTTAGTTTGGTTTTGATATAAATGAAATGTTTGAGTTGTCTTTCATTGTTTCATGCATCATATAGCATTTATTTGGTTATGGAATGTTTGAGTTGTTGTTTTATTTTAAAGGGAAAATCATCCCCCACATGTATTGAAACCCTTCGACATTTATTGTCAGCCTTTGGCATCTTGAGGATGTTGCTTAAGTCCAATTAAAGTTCTTCCACCTTCTCATGCCAATGAGGAGAGGAGGGATGTTACAAGTGGTATCATCTTGGTTCTTCCTTTGTGGAACAAGTGGTCTAAGTGTTGGTTGGTATTTGACTTGGTATTGGTTGTCGGCCTTGGAGTTGAATTCATTCTAGTCTATTCTTTGAGTTGGGATCATAGAAAGGAGTAGGATTTTCGGAACTTGAAATGTAGAGCATAAAAAGGTGCAACTAACCTTTTTATGTTGAACTTAAAGTTAACAGAGAGTTGGATACATAAGTGTTTTGGAGACACTTATAGGATTTGGAATCTCATTGTCATGGGTTTATCCAATGATATGAGCATGACATGCATTAGAAATCTGACTTCCCACTAGGAGTGCATATTTAATTTTCAGTAATGATAAATGATTTGGTGCAATGTGTTGATTTTTAAAAAATGTTAAATTTGTTTTCAAATGAAAGATTTTGAAAAAGAGCATTGTTTTGTTATTTTGAAAATGGTTGGATTTTTTCAAAATCAAGTATAGATTTTTCAAAAATGGAAGAATATAGAAAAGGTTGATTTTGGAAAAGTGTTGATGTGATAGTTGATGCGATAGATTTTGAAATATTAAGCCTTCAATTAATAGAGAGTGAGACTGCATGTTGTTGTGTTTATAGAACATAGAACCCAGTGGGTGTCATAAGAACCAATCAGAAGAGGCCGTTGAGAATGTGGTTTCACCTGAGACATAGGTGAACAAACAGTTGGTCTAAAGCATCGCTTAGGCTTTTCAAACCATCAAGTTAAAACTAAAACCAGATACTCTTTTTATGATATCTGTCACTACTAAAAATCCAAGTGGAGGAAGTATGGTTGTCTTTACGAGAGGAGGTGAGAACTCTAACACTAAGTGCAAGAGGAAGAGGGAAACCTGTTCTCAAGGTGGATGGAACTCTATTCCTATTCATATATTATCATAATCTTAATAAAGTTACGATAAAGAATAGATATCCACTTTCACACATTGATGATCTGCTTAATCAATTAAGAGGAACTCAATGGTTCTCTAAGATTTACTTACGATCAAGATATCACTAATTGCAGGTTCAGAAGGAGGATATTCCAATGACAAATTTTAGAAGAAAATATGGCCATTATGAATATGTGGTAATGCCTTTATGTTTTGCGAATTCACCTGTGGTTTTTATGGTATTGATGAATCAAATATTTCATAGATATCTGGATTCTTTCGTGGCAGTGTTTGTGGATGACATATTGGTGTATTCAAGGACAATAGATGAGCATGAGAAACACTTGGCGATAATGTTAATAATTTTAAGATATCATTGTTTGTATGAAAAATTATCAAAGTGTGATTTTTGGATACAAAAGGTACACTTTCTTGGCCATGTAATTTTTTAAAGAGGTGTTTCAGTGGATCAAGAGAAGATAGAGGCCTTAATCTCTTAGCAACCGCCAAATAATGTCTTTGAGATATGAAGTTTTCTTAGTCTAGATGGTTATTACTGATGCTTTTTTCATGATTTTTCACGATTAGATTCACCTGTGATAGCTTTGAAAAAGAAGAATGTTCCATTCTAGTGGAATGAAGAATGCCAAAAATCTTTTCCAGACCTAAGCTTAATCTTACATCAACACGTATCTTGATATTGCCTGAATCAGGACAAGGGTACGTGGTGTATTTTGATGCTTCAGGATCAGGGTTGGGATGTGTTCTCATGTAAGGAGATCATGTTGCTTCTTATGGCTCAAGGAAGTTATGAGTGCATGAGAATAATTACCCAACACACGATTTGGAGTTAGTTTCCATAATCCATTCTTTGAATACTTGGAATCATTAGAGCTTGAAACATATTTTCTCACAATGAGATTTAAATATAAGAAAAAGAATATAGATAGAGTATCTCCAAATGTTCAAATTTGACTTGATGTATACACCGAGAAAATACTATTTAGTGGCAGTTTCATTAAGCAGAAAGTCATATGCTCAGTTAAAAAAAAGAGGCTTTAGATGAGTGGCAGTTTATATCGGTCCTATAAAACATGCACTTGGAAGGTGAAGACCGAGGTGATGCTACAATTTTATTCCCAGTTTGAGTGGTTCCTGATTTGGTAAAGATGGTTAAAGAGGCACAAACGTTCGATTCAAAAGGCCTGGCTATGAGGTCAAAACACAATGGTGGGGAGACCATTGAGGGCTGGAGGCTGGATGAGAGCTTAGTGTTGTGGTCCATAAATTGGTTGATTGTACTTATAGATTTTCAAGAAAAACTTCTTCATGCTTACCACCATTCAAGATGGGTTGTTCACATTGGAATACAGAAGATGAATGAGGTGTTGAAAGCACCATTTTGGTGGAGTGATATGAAAAGGAAAGTGGTTGAGTTTGTTTCGAGATGCTTAACTTGTCAGCAAGTTAATACAGAGCATCAATGACCAATTAGTATGTTGTAGTCTTTACCTATTCTTATTTGGAAGTGGAATAAGATAACTATGGATTTTTTAATAGGTCTCCCAAGAATGGTTTGGAAACACGATGCCATATGAGTGATAGTGGATCAACTCACAAAGTCATCTCATTTCATCCCTATTCATGAATCTCACATGGTGGAGGATCTATCCAAAATATATATCTAAGAAGTGGTAAAGAGGCATGGAATACCAATTTTGATCATGTCAGACAATGATCATAGGTTTATATCTCTTTTCTATAAATCCTTACAAAAATACCTTAGGATTCAGTTGACAATGATCACGAAGTATCATCCTCAGACAGATGACCAATCCGAAAGAATGATACAAAGTTTGGAAGACATGTTGCGGGACTGTGTAATGGGTTTTGGTGGCTCGTGGGAAGAGAACATACCATTAGTGGAGTTCTCATGTAACAACAATTATCATGACTCAATACAAATGGATCTATTTAAAGTGTTTATTAGTGTCCTTTTCGCTCTCCACTTTGTTGGGTGGAAATAGGTGATACTTTACTAGGTGGCCCGAGCCTTGTCCAATAAACAACAGAGAAGATTTAGTTGATCAGGAAAAGGATGGAGATGAAACAAAGTCATCATAAATCGTATGCAGATCATCATCGATGACTGTTGTCATTCACAATGAGTGATCATGTGTTCTTAAGGATCTCTCCAAGTATTGGACATTGTCGTTTAGGGAATCAGGGAAATTTATCTCCTTGGTACATAGGCCCTTTTGAGATACTAGAACATGTTGGTGAGGTGGCTTATTGATTGGCATTACCACTATGGATTGGTGTGATGCATAATGTGTTCCATGTATCTTAGTTAAAAAGTATCATCCTGACCCTGACCATGTGATTCGATGGGATCATGTTGAACTAGAGTCGGATGCTTCATTGGTACATATCCTGGTGCAGATTGAGGATAGGAAAGAGAAAGTATTGTGTGGTAAAAGCATCAGTCTAGTGAGGGTTATGTGGAAACACGATTGGATTCAAGAAGAAACTTGGGAACGAGAGAAAGAAATGAAAGAACAGTGGCCATACCTCTTTCACAATAAGGATGGTTTTCTACTTTTCGAGGATGGAAAGACCAATGGTGGGGAGAATTTAGTATCCCTAGTTTCAATTAATCAACCCTTTGTTTATGATTTCTAACTATGTAAAGTATATGGGTGAACTTTGGGATATTTTAGGGAAATTTTGGAATATATTTGGGGATTTTCTACAGATGCACGGTTGGTGCACGATTTGAGAAAACTGTGCAACACCTAGAGGAAACTGTGCATAGTGAAATAGAGGCTAAAGGGAAGGCACAAGGGCTGCATATGGTTTGTCCAAACTGTTTGATAGCCTAAGATAAACCGTGTTACTTGAGATAGCGGGATTTGACATAGTTGTCGCACATTTTGAAAATTGTGCGATGAAATCGTGCGATGTTCAACCCTTGAGGCATTAGCTTGTATACGGTTAACACACAGTTTTTCTAACCGCACGACTAACCGTGCACGATTTAAAAACTATATCCACAAAAAGTGGATATAGGTCAGTTTAATGTTTTAATGCCCTTTTCCCCAAAATTCCCCTAACTCTAGATTTTCCCTCTCAAAGGTTGTATAACATCTACCCATTGAATTGGAAGTGATCCAATGGCGTTCCTTGGTGTTTTGAAGCTAAATTATCACGGTATGTGACCATGCTTGGTGATTTTTGGTGGTTTTCCTCAGATCTACTTCTCTCTATCTCCCAGTTTCTTAGATCTACGTCCATTGTGGGTAGATCTAGGGTTTTGGATTCCATATATGATTATATCTGTCCTTGTTTTTGGTAGGGGAAGAGATCTAAGGCGAGTTTGTGGATATTTAACCCAGTTTCATGGATGTTTTTCATGTCATTTATCGTTTTCACCAATTTATTGAGGTAGGTGGATTCACTCTAAACTCCTCTATTTGGAATATGAAGGCTTGATTTAAAATTGATTATTTTTTGTGAAATTGATTTTGAATTTACTGTGTAATTATCATTGAAAACCCTATTGAGTGACGATTTGTGGAAACATGGAAATTGGGTGTTTTTCTGAAAGTGCTTTGGTTCTTTATTTTAAAATGTGTATTTTTTGGAATTGGGGTAAATGGATTAATCAAAATGTTTTCAATAAAATGGATTATTTTATTGAAATTAATTGGAATTGTTGAAGGTTTTTAATAAAAGAATGGTTTTATTAAAATGTTTGAAATGATTTTTTGGCAATGGTTTGGAATAATGGACTTGTGTGTTCATGTGAATTTGGGAGAGATAAGGGTAAGGAATCTCCCCCATCATTAACAGGATGGATAATGGCTAAGGATCTCCCCAGTCAAATCTCATTTGGGTCGGATAAGGGTAAGAAGTCTCCCCGACCGTTAGTGGGATGGATAAGGGTAAGGGATTTCCACATCTTCCAGGTTTTTATGCATGGTTGGATGTGTAGTTAAGTGATGTGGAATGGTTATCACAAAATAGAATTTTTAATATTATTTTAGAACATTGTTTGGTTACTTTCCTTGGAACTTGATGTTGTTTTGAGAAAATTATTTCACTGTAACATGTTTATATTTTGATATAAACTATTTTAGAAATTTTTTTATATAAATTATTTTTATATAAATGTTGCTAACATGTTTTATCTTAGCAGCATGATTAGGGAAGTCATTGGGGGGAAAGTCTACTGAGTTTCATTACTCACCCCTTCTTTGGCACTTTGGTGTTTTTGCAGATGTTGTTTATCGAGACAAGGGAAAAGGTAAGTATCACACATCTTTAGCAGTACTTTGTGATAGTTGGGATGTTTGGTGGATTTGGAGCATGGAGCATGATGGAGCCTTGGATTTGTAGTTGTTTTTGAGTCTTTTTGGGTTTGTAGACTTCCACTCTGTGCTTTGATATCGTAGACTTCTGCTGTGGCACTTGTTTTTAGTTTAGTTTTGATATAAATGAAATTTTTGAGTTTTAATTCATTGTTCCATGCACCATATAGCATTTATTTGGTTATGGAATGTTTGAGTTGTTATTCTATTCTTATAGGGAAAATCACCCCACACGTATTGAAGCCCTTTGGCATTTATTTCCAACCTTTGACATCTTAGGGATGTCTCTTAAGGGACAAGTAATGTTCCTCTTCCTTCTCAATCCAATGAGGAGGTGAAGGATGTTACACCACCCCATCTCACACACATGGTCTAGAAGACCAAAACAAACTCACACCAAGCCCTTTTGAACTTCCTAGAAAAACTAAGTTGAATCCCCTTTTCAAACTATTTCAAAAGGAATTAAAGGATCTTGTACACACACTAGGCCCTTGACCAAAATATTGTCAAAAAATCATTTAGGAAACTCATTTTCATTTTGAAATACTATTTCAAAACCCTTTTTCTCAAATCACCCATTTTCCCTTGAAATTCCCATTTAAGCCAAACCCCCTTTAAAACACATTTTAAAAAGTAATTCTCTTGTTCTTTGAAAATCACTCATGCCACCACACAAATCCATAAAAAGGGCCATGAGTACACATTCGACCAAGGAGCCACCATCGAATCATTTAGTAAGCTATGTTGTACATCTTGACTATTAGGCCAACATGAGTTTTCCCAAAGTTATATTAGAACCACATAGTCATGAAACATGTAGATTGATAATAATAGTGATGCCACATAAACATAAAATAACCAAATAACCAAGATAATCAAATAAAGCCAAGGTCACTTACCTCAACCAGCGTTCTGATAATTTATCCCAAATCTATTAAAACCACCTATGAGTACAAAAAAACCCATCTCATTAATAAATACTAAAAAATTAATTAATTAAACATTTAAAACCAAAATCCCAAATTTGCATAAACGACGCGAGACTCATTGAGAAACACCATGGCACCAAATCCACATGAAATGGGATGTTGTCTACTCCCAACACCCACCCAAAACTAAGACATAAAAAATATACAAATTAAATCTCCTAATCAATGACCAAATTAACCCAAAATTGATAAAAAACTAAAGAAACTCACTTGGAATCATAACTCAAGGAAAACAATGAACGAAAAATTGATTTCATCCTCCCAAGACACCCTCTATGAGACACACATGAAATACCCATCAAGTGTGATGATTTAACCATGATATAGTGAAATCATTCTTCCAAAATTATAGATGGTAAAACTAAATTGGAGAATAGTCAGGAGAAAAGAGAAAGAGAAAGAGAGTGAGATATGTTAACTTAAACTAACATGATGAAATGCTCTATAATCAACCTGAACAAACAGGAAGGAATGGGGATAGGGGGGTTTGGTCTCCCCTTTTTTATCATGACATTATAATAGGAAAACCCAAGGGGGTTTCTAGTTTAGAACCCCCATGATTTTTTTAAAGGATGGTTTGGGGAATGATCAGGTAGTTTGAAGTGAAAAACCCCCTTTCCTATAACTTATTCACATCATGAATATAGGTCGTGGTGCGAAGCATACCTTTGCATGAGAGGAGGCACTGTCTCCCTACTTCATGGCATAGAATCTTATGCCTCGTACCTTTTGTGTCATGAATCACACCTCACTGTAGTGATTTTACGCCATGACTGTCATGACCCATCTCGATGGGGCCTGTGTTGTGACTCCCCAAGCCTGCCTCTAATAGGACGGGGCTGACGACTAGCACTGAGTAGGCATATCACTAACATGGGAGGTATTATCCTAAAGTATCTACACACACACACACACACACACACTCATCTCCATTCTTATACAATACTGAAATGTAAAATAACTAATAAACCATGCATGCATACATCTAAATCTCACAACCAGAGTACGACGAATAAATATTGGAAAGTAAAAAGGTCCAAATAAAAACCTATCACAAAGAGTCTGAAAAAAATCCCAACATGAAAGTATAGATGGGGACTACTATCAAATAACCACAGGAACACACCTCGGTCTGTCTATCTCACTAAGCACCACCTGGTCCTGGTCCCTCTAGAACTCCATCAAAAGGTCAATCATTTTCATAAGACACAACACGTCCAGGAAAATCCCATGCATAGGTAAGTATAAAAATACCCAGTAGGACACCCTGAAATCACTAAGAATTTAACAACAAGAATAATAGTCATCTTAACAAAAGTATATGTCTATAACACATATAACAATAATATCTATATATACTCAATAAAGACACACAATCTCAAAGTAAATTCACAACTGTAATGCCAGTCTAGGGATTCCTACCTGAAGATTCCACATAAAACTCATCTAGGAGAACACACTCCATGATTTATATAGAAATGATGGTGTCCATCCAATATGTATTGATCATTGGGTATCGCCATTATAAATACACACTATAAGTCTAAAGATAACAATACACAGATGATGATCACACCCAAGGTTATGGGGTATACAAAAAACTCAAGTTGGAATAACCAACTAAGTATAGGATTTATGCTCACATAGTATTGGTCATGATGATACTAAGAACTCCACATAGGGAAATATGAAAATAGAGGATCTCACTCTAGACCACATGGAAGGATTCCAAAAACTCTATCCAAGAATTCCCATTGAAGGGATCACTATCCTATGTGTAGGATGTGATTCCACACTAACCTCTAGGGAATATATCAAGTGAATGCACCCTAACAAAACTTGTCCAAGTTGAAGAGGACAAGAGATCTAATCCAACTTTGAAGAAGTAAATGGTGTGTACTAGTAGTACACGATGTGTCACATCTATATCAGGTTCTTCCCGTGTAAAATGGATCGTGTCCATGTCCTTGTCATAGTATACGGTGTGTCTAAGCCCATGTACTCCTAGCCATGTCCGTGTTCCACTGTTTGTGTCCATGTACCAACTGGTTGTGTATCCTTCGTGATATATGACGAGTGCCAGACAAGGAGTCACATGCCCTGTGGTAGGTGTCATACATTGTGTGATACTTAAATCCATACTGAAACCCTAGTCGTTTCTATGAGGGACCCGCATGGTGCATTCCTCCAAAACACATGTCGTGTAATGAGTGATTTCATAGAATCCACAAGTTCTTCCTCCACATCATCATCATCTCCCATGACCCAAAAATATATCCATGAATCATAATGTGAAGGGTAGATCTACTTCAACCAATCCTCACCTTCGCCACTCGCTAGTAACTAGTCTTTGAAACCGCTCGAGAATCGCCCAATTGTTCCATCCATAGTCGTTCCATCAATCCAAAATGAATGGGAATGATTGAACCAATCCTAATCCATCATTTATATCATCATATCATGATCAAGTCTTTATACTAGGCCTAGATCTGCAATATTAAATCATTGAACCCATAATTGGGTGCACAATGGTTGATTTCTTGGTATTTTTTGAACCACGAGCCAAGGGATTTGACCGCAATGAATGAAAGAATGGGGGGGAGAAATACACAACCAAAAACCCAAGGAATGAAACTTGACCAATATTCATGTTGGATTTAATTCTTTTCCTCTATAATGATGAATGAAGAGATAAATAACAACCACAAATAAAATTCTCCAATTCCCGAATAAATCTAACTCGTACCCGTAATACGCACGATCCGTGAATCAATCCATTGGTCGATTGATTCATATTCATTATAGGAATAATAAAATGGAGATAAATCTAACAAAAATCAACATCCTTCCTATATTTTTATCAATCTCTGGAAAAGAACAATTTTATGTCATTGTCATTGGCGGGATCCTTAAACTCCATTGCACACCGATCGTTGAACCAAGACCCGGTTATCGTCTACCCAAAGAAGCTCCTCCAATGACTCCTGTAAATCTACAGGGTTATGTGGATAACCTTGAGATTTTTCCCATATCCATATAATTATATAAAATAATTAGTTATCGCCATTTTAATTTAAATAAATTGATTTCATTAATTTATTTGTTATCCATGCCCACAAAGTTTTTTCCACAAACACCCCGCACCGATAAAGGTTATGTTGCGACTAGGGAAAAACCCATACTTTGAACTCAACAGTACCCTTATATTTTTTATTTGGACCATATTTTAGAATTTATTCTTCTTTTTCAGGAAAACTATGCATGCATTCATTTCATAGATTTAATATATTTTGAAAAATTAATTCAGGAACACTAGGCCTCAGAATCAAGCACCGTCTTAGCGCCTGGTCTCGAAAAAATTTCTAGATATATTCCAAGACTTTACATGGAAATAAATGGTGTTAAATTATTCCCATATTAGGGATTTATGTCTTGAAAATCCTAACAAAAGGCTACATAGAGAGATGTGAGTACTAAGAACGCATTTGTGTCTTCTGCTCCTAGGTGACCGCACATAAACCTCAGCCCGGTTGGTGAGGACTCGACATGTGCATCCAAGAGACCTGAGATCAAATCTGGGTAGAGGCGAATTTCTGGGATATTGTAGCAGTACTGTAGCAGGCACTATAGCAGCCTGAACTATTAATCCATCTAGGCCTTTGGGCCACCGGTTTGGTCCTCAGGTCCGATAAGGCTTTTAGGCCACCCAAGGCCTTCAGGCCAGTTGTTTGTCAAGGCCTTCGGGCCACCTTAAGGCCTTAGAGCCACCCCAAGGTATTCGGGCCACATGAATGAAGAAGTACCAGTCAGACTATATAGGACATGGCTTCAGATGAGGATTCAGGGCTGGTGCATTCACTGGAGCAAAGCTAACCAGAATTGGAAGAATGAGAGGGTATGACTTTGCCATCAGTACCTAGCCTACGCAGCTTTGCATATGACAGCTATCTGACCAGCCATGTGAAGGTGGAGTGCTAATTTCATGACATATGTTGGGGGGAGTAGTTCTAAGTTGTCTTGCCTGGGTGATTCCCTCTAAGACCTACAGGTCATGTAATTGTCTCTAAGTCGTCAGGCCTTGTAAGGGTTCCATCTCACCCCTTGAAAGGTGGATTATCAAAAATAATAAAAAATGAAGGCCTTCGGGCCATTCCGACCTAAGTGATCTCTTGAAGATTCTTATGCTGCCACCGGACATGCACTAGGGGAATCAATTTCCCATGAAGGATCCTCTCATTCTAATCATAGATCTCTATTATGCACTCAGTAAAAGTATATCCATATTCGATCTCAAGCTCACCCTAGTTGGTAACGTGCGACAGATCGTGTACATACCTCCTCAGGTATGACACATGGAAGAAGTTACGTACCCAGTCTAACTATGGTGGTAGAGATAAGCAGTACACCACCTTGCCAACTCTAAGTAGTATTTGTAAAGGACCAATAAATATCAGATATATATTTCCACCCTAGTTGAATATCTATAATCCATATTTAGGTGATACCCTCAGGAACACATGGCCTCCCTCCTCAAACTCTAAAGGCCTCCATTGTTGGTCATCATAGGACTTCTAATGGATCAGTGAAGTCCTCATACGATCTTAGATAATCCACAAATTATCTGTAGTGGATTGAACCAAATCTGGGCTCATAAGTGCTAACTCTCATGGGTTAGTACAACAAAGTGGTGACCTACAGGGTTTCCCATACAAGGCCTTAAATGGTGCCAAACTGATGGTGGAATAGTAGCTATTTGTTTTACACAAACTCCACCAATGATAGGTGATCCTCCCAACCATGGAAAAAGTCTGACATGCAAGCCCACAATATGTTCTCCAAGAACTAAATGGTATACTCAATATAGACATCAGTCTGTTGGTGAAAATTTATGCTTCAATGCAGTTGAGTCTCAAAAGCCTCCTGTAATCCCTTCCACAACTTAGATGTGAAGTGAGCATCACAGTTAGAAACAATCGTTGAGGGAACTCCATGGAGTTGGACTATCTCCCACATATAGAGGCATCCAAATATCTCTACTAATCTCTTCTCCTGAATATCTAGGAAGTGTTCCAACTTGGTGAGTTGATCTAAGATCACTCATATTTTAGGTTCCAGGCACAAAAGAAGCATGTGATGGGTCATGCCCAACTTTTCTTTTTTCCCCCATGATCAATGATTAATCCAAGATTTTATACAATGTTGAACATCATGATCAATGAAATTAAATAAAAGAATATAGATATGGGATAAAATTATGAAACCAGAGAGATAATCATGACATATTATTTATAATCAATTTAATTAATTAAGAATTACCTTGTTGGAATTATTTCTTCATTGATGTATCTGACAATAGATATGCATTGTGCCATTGTTGTGTTGTAGGAATCAATAGCAAATTCCCTCTAGTGGGGATCCACATGTGTTCCAAAAATCTCCGAACATCTCCATAGGAATCTCTGGGTTTATCATGAGATATCCTATCGCTTGCATCGTCCGCATTTGATCGCCATGAGAACTGCTTCCAAAACGTTCTCCTTGATATCTCTATAATTGAGAGTGGGAGGTGGAGGAAGATCTCTCTCCATTCTTGGGAGCGTTCTTAGAGAAGGGAGCTCTCTAGGGCTTGAGAGGATTCTCCAAATTCTTTGTGCACAACCAAACAAATTAATTGGATCTTAGAGAAAATAATATAATTAGGTTTATATATCACTAGGGTTAGAAATAAATAATTGCACAAGTTCCCTTTATTATTTATTTAATCACTCCAAAACCTCATATCAAATAATAATAATAATAATAATAATAATAATAATAATAATAATATTTGTTCTCGATATATACTTAACTTTTGAATTAAATTAAATATTATTTAATCAAATAGTAATCAATATTTATTTTTTCTCACCAAACCATTAATCTTGGTCCTCCATTCCTCCAAATATTTTTCAGGCCTTGAATAATGACTATTTATTTATTAAATAAATATCACTTCATTATCCTCCAATAAATAAATATATACTATATTCACCAAATAGTAAATAAATATTTATTAAATATTCTGCTCAGATTATATTCTCTCAAATAATAGGTGATAGAATATATGAGATCAATCAAACATAAATAATTATTAAACCACATGTGGGAATAATATTTATTCAACTTGTTAAATAATAAATATTATTATTATTTAACTAAGATTATGGATACACTTAGTGTGTGAACCTATAGGCCTCTTTTACAGTAGCATTAGGTGAAGCAGCCTAAAATCCTAAGTCAAAATCTAACAACATGCCAAAGTACCAATAGAAAAATAAGTTAATGCCTCAATGACATAATACCTCATACGGATGTTTACTATGTAATATAATCCCTTTATCATGACATCTCTAATCAAGAAGGTTTCATGCTGGCGCTATCAACCAATATGCTCGATGTATCTTTCTTTGACTTCTCAAAAATTTAAATTTCCTATAAAACACCATGGCCATGGATTTATTTAGGCTATATAATTTCCATAAAGGGAATAATATATTAACTTCCCTTAAAGAACATAAGGGAAAAATCCTTTCTCACATTATTTATTAATACAATATTACTCGTGACGCACCCAACATATCCTACCTCACCATGAACATATGTCATCATGGTTTTCATCAATTCATCATAGAACACGAATAATAATACTCATTAATAATAATCTTAAATTCTAAGGATCAATATATACGTCCACAAATAGGAACATCCAATGACACATATAAATGTAGATTTCTTACTGGTGGATATTGTTCTCATAAAATCCTACACTAGATATTACCAAGGGCGTACACCATGAGAAGGTGTCTCAACATCCTATGAGTCTCCACCCATAATAGACTATATCATTTGTGTCCATAAAATTATATCATCTGGTTATAGAACATATATTTAATAATAGTATCATAGCACTTCCGGGTTCTCATCATAGTAGGGAACTGCTATGATCTTTTAGTGTGATAACTAATCTTGGGTCATTATTACATACTATGTTACATAGATGAAAAATCGTGATGTGATAATAAGTTTATTAATATTCAAAAATATGAATATAGGTTATCATAAAGTAAACATAAGTTGGTTCTAGGGCACCAAATCCAACAGACTCCCACTTTCAATATAGCCAACTGATAACACCCTTCAGTCCGCTAGCTCGCACATGATACTCATGATTTTACTAAGATAGGACTTTAGTCAAGGGGTATTCAACATTCTCTTATGTGGGTACTCTAATTACTACAATTTCACCCCTATGATAAAAATACCTCAAGAGTTGATACTTTCAAAGTATATTCTTTGATCATTGGTGTAACCTTATCTAGTTTTCAAGATCCACCACTGAAATATTATCACAATACAATGTGATATGGTCATTATTGCTAGGTACCACATCCAGCTCATAGAAAAAGTTCTTTATCCAAATGTATTCCTTGACTACATCATAAGCCACTATATACTCATACTCTGCTGTAGAATTAGCGACAACTAGCTACTTTGAAATCTTCCAAGTCACAACTCCTCTATTGAGATAGAAAACATATCTTGAATACGATTTTAGATCATTTTAATATATTTAAAAACTATCATCAATATAGACTCTAATGAACTATTTCTCATCTCTTCCATACACTAGGAACATATCCTTAGTTCTTCTCAGATACATAAGGACAACCTTAACATGAGACCAATGCTATTATCCCAGTTCTGCTTGATATCTTCCTACCATGATTAATGCATAGGTAACATCAAGTCTATTACATAATATGTAATACATGATTGATCCTATCACTGAAGCATATGTGATTTTTCTCATTCCCCCTTTCTCCTATTTTTTTGAGGATATATTTTCTTAGAAATATGTAAACCATGTTACACTAGAACCAATCCCCTCTTGGATTGTTCCATACTAAATCTATTTAGCATCTGGTCAACATATGTACTTTGACTTAGTCCAAGAATCATCTTGGATCTATCACGAATGATCTTGATCCCTAGAATATAGGATACTTCACCTAAGTCCTTCATGGAAAACACTTTTTTAACCATTACTTAATAGACTGTAAGACTCATATTTAATTTCCAATAAGTAATATATCATTAACATATACTACTAGGATAACAACTACATTTCCACTAAATGTATTGTAAACACATGGCTCACATTCATTCTTAATGAAGCCAAATTATTTTATATATTTATCAAATAAAATGTTCCATGATCTAGATGCTTGATTCAATCCATAAATAAATCTCTTCAACTTGAAAATCCTTTTTACATCACCTAAAGTCACAAAACCTTCTAATTGTGTCCTATAGACATCTTATTAAAGGTCCCTATTAAGGAATACAGTTTTTAAATCCATCTTCCAAATCTCATAGTCATGGTAAGCAGTTATAGTAAGTATAATTCTAATGGATTTTAATATGGAAATTGTTAAAAAGGTTTCATCGTAGTCAATTCCTTGACACTGTTTAAACCTTTTATCCACTAGCCTTACTTTATAGGTATTTACTTTACCTTCCATGTCTAGTTTCCTCTTGAATACCCATTTGTATTAAATGGGATTTACATCGACTAGTTCATCGACCATAACCCAAAATTTGTTCTGATACATGGAATCCATTTCAGAATTCATGGTTTCTTGCCATCTTATAGCTTCTGATCTCTCTACTTCCTCTTTGTAGGAGATAGGTTCACCATTTTCAACAAATAATGAGTCACCATATTTTATGACTAGAAAACCATATCTCTATGGTTCTCTTATATATCTTGTGCTCATACACAATACTTGTGTTTTAGGAACTACTTTTTCCACAAGGACCTATAGAATCTGTTCCTGTACCAACTATTGTGTATCTTAAGCATTAACTCCATAAAATTCAATATTTCTCCCACTATCCATTCTGAGGATGTTCTCCCTCTCAAGAAAGATGGATTGTCTAGTGACAATCACTTTCTTGTCTGAGGGGTTGTATAAGTAGCATCCCATTGTTTCCTTGGGATACCCTATAAAGACATACTTTGTACCCTGAGGTGCTAGTTTTTTGCCTGAGAAGACCTTAACAAATGCCTCAAAACCCCATACACCTATATTCAACAAAAAAGGTTTATTCACTCCATAACTCAAAGGGAATTCCATTTTCCACTTTAGTTGGTACTTAGTTTAATGTATATGCCATAGTTTTTAATGTATATCCCCAAAAGGATAATGGAAGATTTTCATGACTCAGTATTGACCTTACCATGTCTAACAAGGTATGATTCCTCCTTTCACTAACACTATTTCACTGTGGTATGTAAGGTGGAGAGAGTTGAGATAGAATTCCAAAATCCCATAGAAAGTTGATAAACTCTTGGTTAATATATTTACCACCCCTATCTAATCAAATATTCTTTATCTTATTAGTTGATTCTCTACTTTATTATTGAATTCCTTAAGTTTCTCAAAGGAATCAGACCTATACCTCATTAAGTAAATATAACCATATCTACTCAATTCATTAGTAAAAGTTATGAAGTAAGAATATAAACCTCTTGGTTTTACTGGAGATGGTCCACAAACATCTGTGTGTACCAATCCTGGAAGCTCTATGGCCCTTTCACCCTATCAAAAAAATGGTGTTTTGGTCATTTTTACTTGTAAAAAAGAATGAAATCTTTCAACTGTTGGGACCACTTTGGGTATAAGGTTGTATTTGTTGTCAATAATTGTTAATAAATATCAAAATGAAGAAGAAGATAAATAAAAACTCTCAAGTTATTTAAAGTGATAAATTCAGATGATTGTTGAACTGATATTAAGTTCAAAATACATGTATCAAAGGTGATACATTGTATACTACAATGAAACCATATCAGAGAGTGTTCAAGGGATTCAAGTTATAAAGTGATCATGAAAAATCTCATTATTCAAAGAGATTATGAAAGAGCCTAACTAAATAGACATGCATCATTGAATGAGGGATCATGTGGAGATTTAAAGATTTAAGAATGATCATGCAAAGCTGAGAAGATAATGCCATTCATATTCAGTGTTGACTGTAAAGACTAATATTGATGGAAGATAGAGAAGTTGTAGTACTTTCCCTAAAAAAATATGATGATGCTAAAGGTGATTGATCAAAGACTATATATCATGATAGATAAGGTTCATGATGAAAGAAGATGATTGATAAAGAATAAAGATGATAGTGAATTAGCATGGGTGTTCTTGCCGAAGATGATATTTAAGGTGGTTCCATTTCCTAGTGCTTTCCAAATTGTTAGACCTCAAAATCGGGATTTTATTTTTGGTAATGAAAAAGGATTTCTGCATAGGAGTGAATGAGATGCAGAATGAAAAATTAAATTAGAAAAGAAATCAAACCGCATACCTCGGAGCATGGACCGTGTACCATGTCCAGGAATGGTTCACGGCTGCGTACCATGTAGTGGGAAAGGTACGCGGAACGGTTTGCAGAATGGGTCATGGTACCAAAAATGGTTCACCACAGAAGGAGTTGCGGTATGCATAATGGTTCTTCATTGGAAGAAGAGATGAAGTACGCAGACCGATAGACACACGGTACGTGGTGAAGGTTTGTAGTTCGCAGGAGGGTCACAGTATGCGGTGGAGGCTCATAGTACACGGAAGGAGCATAGTCTATGATGAAGATTGTCCCACATTGAAAATTTGGGTAAATCAGATTAGAAAAATTTGTAGAGTTATTTACCAATATAAGGAGTAATAATCCCATAATTAAGGGAGAGTGAATTCTATAAGAAAATATCATCACTGTGAAAGAACTCAGCTAGGTCCAAAAGTGGTATGCGAGAGAGATTTTGCATATGACAAAGTGGTACGTGAAGAATGAAACAATTTGAAAAATTGGAAGGAGAAGTCTGCAGAAGAGATTATGCATAAGAAAAAGTGGTATGTGGGAGATGAAATAATTCTCAGAATTTGAAGAAGAAGTCCGCGGAAGGAAGAAAAAGTTTGTAAAATTGGAAGGAACAATCTACAGAAGAAGGATTTCTATAGAAGTAGAAGCTATAAGAAGAAATGGTATGTAGAGGCGGTATGCAGAGGTAGTACATAGGCATGGTATGCGGATCAGGTGTGGTACGCAGAGCAGGTGCGGTACACGGAGCAGGCGCGGTACGTGGAGCAGGCGCGGTATGCGGAGCTGGCACAGTACACGGAGCAGGTGTAGTATGAAAAGCAGGTATAGTGCGTAGATCAGAGACAATCTGCCGAATTAGGGGAAATTCATAGAATCTGAAACACCATAAAGGGATTTTACAATTCTAGCAAAATAAGAATAATTTTTCATGCATTCTGTAATTTCACTAAAGGAGAAAACTAAATATAAAAGAGAATCAATTCAGGACTTCGATGCAAGCAGTGTCTCATGCTGAACAAAGACAAAGACTTTCATGCTAATCTATTAAAGATACCTTCAAGTCGATAAATTGAGTGAGACTTCTCCAAAGGCAGTGAACCAGGGGGAGTCAACGGAAGTGGCCCAAGGGAAGTCGTGAGCTATCCCTAAACCTTTGTAAGGGCATTGTTCCTGGGACAGAGTGACTATGCTCGAACCTTTGTAATCCACATCTAGTGAAGATTAGTGGAATTAGGTATGACTAGAAACCTGTCAGTGTATGATCCTTGGATGTAGATCTTAGTGGAAAACCAAGTAAAAGTGTTGTTCTATCCTTTTACATGTGAATGTTTTAATTACTACACATATCCATCATAAAGGTTTAAACAAGTTCCTACCAACATGGGAACAAGATCTAGTAAATAATAGAAAAAGTTGACACCCTGTTTCACCCCCTCTCAGGGTGGTATAGGGTCCTTCAATTGGAATTAGAGGAAAAGGTTGACGTATGTTGGATGCTCTACAGTAAGTCTTTTCAGAAGAGGATTTGATTTTTTTTCTTTCCAGAGTCAAAAATGAAATGCAGTGTTGATGGAGATTCAGTTATTCTTGAGCAGAAGTCTATATCTAGCAAGACCATGAAAAATAAGAAAAAGAAATAGAAGATACAGTTGAAGAAATACCTCATTTATAAATAAGATGATGAATCCAGTTCTCCATGCCTTTATAATAATAAAGAAATATCAGCCTTGGAAAGTAAAGAGCAGTTGGATCAGGTTTCCACCAAAAACATATGGATTCCAGCACAAGTGGTGATGTTGATCAAACTTTTACCTCACATGAGATTTCAAGTGATCAGGATAAATTAAGAATCTATTTGCATAATATTTCTGAATAAAGAGTTGTTCTTGTTTTTAGAATATTTCAATGCATGTAGGATGAGATCATCTGACTGGAAAGAGAAGCTAATAATATGGAAAAGGGATCAGTAGGAAATTTTTTAGAATGTTATAATCTATCCAGACAGATTGAAGCATTTGAAAAGAAAGAATGAGTCAATAAGACTCTAGAAGAAAGGATCCATGCACTTAAAGATGATATGAAGAATAGTAATGAATAAAAAGGTTTATATTTGAAAGAAACTTCCAAGAAGATCAAGGAATTTAAATATTCTTTTAAAAACAAAGTTAAGATGCACAAAGATGAGGTTGAAATATTGACGAAGACTTGTTAAGAGAAGATGATCATGATTGAAGATTAGAAGATCATCCTTAATATGGAAAGTCTAAAATTGGAAGCTTAGTTGACCAATCTTGAGAAGACACATATTGAGCCTTTACAAAATAAGGAAACAATTTCTACTGGTACTCAGTGTCCACTGGATAATTCTAAAGCCAAAAGACCTTCAACATGTGATAAGAAGATCATGAATTCTGTTGATAATATATCTCAAGAAACAATGTTTGTTTCTAATCAATTCTCACTAGAGGAACCTAAAATTGAAAGACCCCCAACAAGTGATAAGAAGATCATGACATCTGTAGGTGATATACCACAAGAAGTTGAGAGGAATAAGGTACCATCCAAACCATCTTGTACTCATGTTTCTAAATATGTTTCCACAAGCAGTACAGGCTGGAAGATAAATTCAAAACAAGTATGGATGAGAAAAGGTGAGGAGTTACCTACCTCCATGTCTATGGTGGATAAGAAGAACAAAAAGTTGGAAGATGGTTCCCCATAGAGAGCACAAAAAATAAATAAGAATACCCAACAACCTTATCCAGAAGATATCAATAAGTCAAGTTTTTTTGGGCCAATGTTGGTGCTACAACAAGTTTGGGCATTGTGTATTACATTGTTGGTACAATCTTAAAAATGAAAAAGTAAAAAGGAATCCCATCACAAGGGAGAGAAATCCAGAGAGGAATAATCCACATCCACAGATTTATAAGCATCTATATACTGAAAATAGATTTGGAATGCTTGAAAACATATGTAATGTATGCAATGGTAGTGGTCACAAGGTTGGTATGTGATCATCTTAAAGTGAATCAAAATATGATAAGAAGAGAATACTATAGAAGCTAACTAAGAATGAAAAAGAAACCTTGGGGAGAAATCAGAAGAATACTGTGAACAAAAAATTCCCGAAGAATATCTCAAGTAGGGAAGTTGAGAAGACCCTAGTTTTTAGATCCATGAAACTAAAGGTAAATTCATCCAAAAGGTAAACTAATAGGGATGCCACTTAGATGAACCCATGTGGAAGATCCAGACCTACTACGATAGTTCCAAATGATATATTGGTCATCTGACCATAATATTTGAATATAATGAGGAAAATTGAAGATGAAATGGCCAAGGCTGATGCTAAAGGAAAAGAAAAAAATTTCCCATGATGAAGATAAAGTGCATGAGAGAGTGAGAGACAAAGGAAACACATGTGTTAAAGAAGTTCCCTGTGAGAGATGTATGAAATATGGTCACATTATAAAAGGGTTTCTAACCTTAATACTAGAGAAAGAATCAGTCCTTAAAAGGAGTAAGAATGTATCATCCATGATGGCTATTAAGAAGAACAACTCTCCACACAAAGAAGAAGAGAATGTGAAGAGATCCATGCCACATCAACACAGATCAGAAAATATTTTCAGATGTGCAGGCATGAAGGATGGAGCAAATAGAGCATCTTGGTTGAGTAAACTATCTCAACCTTTCTTCTCACATTCAATAAGAAAGTAGGAACCACCTTATTTCCTTAATCATTGGTGTATTGTATTTGTGCTAATAGTACAAGGAATTGAAGGTGAAGTATGCTCTTAGGGGGAGAACCTGAGAAGTAGTGAATGCTTTCAACTCTTGATAGCTAAGATGAAGAAGTTTGCATCCTTGGAAGATTATTCAGTTGATATTCAATGATTATAAAATGATGAAGTATCACCCTTTATGAAGATGATGAGGAGTGTTTCCCTTAAGGGGGAGAAAAATTAAGATGCTTCAAGAATTATTATTTTAATTGGTATCAACTTCAATTGGTATTAAATTTAATTACTCAAGAAATTACTTTAAGAACATGTCATTGGAAAAGGTTTTTCATTTCTCAATCTCTCGTCCATGGTTCACTACTAGAAATACAAGTTTTCCCAACGGTTTTAAACCGTTGGGAAAGGCTGTAGAACTGTTGGTATATGTTAAACCATCAGTTCTGCAAACCGTAGGTAAGTAAGCCATTGAGAAAGCTTTTCCCAACATTTTACAGTGAACCATTGAGATAGGTTGGGGAAAAATTAACCTACCCCAATGGTTGTTCCAAACTGTTGGGATAGTTTTTCCCAACGGTTTGGTTCTATTGGGAAAACCAAGCACTATCTTCTTTCCCAAAGGTTTATAAACCATTGGGAAAGAATTTTTAACAATGGTTCTATGAACCGTTGGTAAAAAAAAACTCAGAGAGGCTATGCCAACGGTTTGAAACCATTGGCATAGCCTATGCTATGCAAATTGCACAACAGCCTGTAATTTGCACAACAACTCTCATTTTGTTCAATTTGCACAACAGGTCTCATTTTTTGAATTCCCTCTCATTTTTAATCCAATTATTGTACCTACAATAAACTAACAGATACATATACAATTATTGTACCTGCAATAACCAACTAACACATACATATAGAGAAAACATTCATACACATTTAACATATAATGCATCCTGGAACTATACACATCCATAATTAAATTAGAATTCATAACGTAATTATAAACATACATAATTCATTTAGAATTCAATTTAAAATTTAGGTGACAATTATATGTGGAATCCGGAATTCAATTCATAATTTGATCAGTTTTTCGTATACCATATATTTTTACCTAAAACGATGTCCATTTTAAACAAAATACATACACCTGGAGTGATACCGGTCACACCGTGCTTCAGATTGAGGCGAGGTTAACTCATACATGTCACAAATTACCCATCGATCATTGTCCTAAAGTATCAACATATTCTGAAAGCGTTTGGTCGGTTTTCCGTATGTCAGTTGTTGTTTTCACTTTAAATAAAGTGATTTTTAAATAAAAGAGATACAATTTGAATCATGCCAGCCACACTGTGACTCGTATTGAGTTGGGGTTGACTCGTACACATCAAAAATGACCCATGTATCATTGTGCTAAAATATCAATACTATCAGAATCCGTTTGGTTGGTTTTCCATATGTACTTAAAATATTGTCCATTTTAAACATAAGAGAGACATTTTCGGTGGTCCCGGCCACACCGCGACTTGGATTGAGGTGCACTTGACCCGTACACATAAAAAATGACCCATGTATCATTTTCCTAAAATTTCAATAGATTACGAATGCGTTTGGTTGGTTTTCCGTATGCCAGTTGTTTTTTTCACTTATAATCATGTCCATTTTAAACAAAAGAGACACAGTTAGAGTGGTACCGACCACATCGCATCTCAGATTTAGACGAGTTTGACTCATACACGTCTCAAATGACCCATGTATCATTGTCCTAAAGTATCAACACAATTCGAATGTGTTTGGTCGGTTTTCCGTATGCCAGTTGATGTTTTTCACTTTAAATGATGTCCTTTTGAAACAAAAGATAGATACTTTGAGTGGTGACGACCACACCATGTCTCATATTGAGGTGGGGTAGATTCGTACATGTTACATATGACCCATGGATCGTTCTCCTAAAGTTTCAATGGAAACTGAATGCGTTTGGTTGGTTTTTCATATGTACTTAAAATGTTGTCCATTTTAAACAAAAGAGAGACACTTAGACTGATCTCGGCCACAGCGCGACTCAGATTGAGCCTGGGTTGGCTCGTACATGTCACATATGACCCATGGGTCGTTTTGATAAATTATCAATAGATTCTGAATGCGTTTGGTCAGTTTTCCGTATGTCAGTTGTTCTTTTCACTTATAATCCTGTCCATTTTAAACAAAAGAGACACAATTATAGTGGTGTCGGCCACACTGCGCCCCTTATTGAGGCGGGGTTAACTCGTACATGTCACATATGACCCATGGATCGTTTTTCTAAAGTATCGACACAATACAAATGCGTTTGGTTGGTTTTCCGTATGCCAGTTGATGTTTTTCACTTAAAATGATGTCCTTTTGAAACAAAAGATAGACACTTTGAGTGGTGCCGGCCACACCGCATCTCAAATTGAGGCGGAGTTGATTCTTACACTTCACATATGACCCATGGATCATTTTTCTAAATTATAAACACAATCAAAATATGTTTGGTCAATTTTCTGTATGTACTTAAAATGTTGTCCATTTTAAACAAAAGAGAGACACTTAGAGTGATCCCGATGACACCATGCCTCAAATTGAGGCAGTGTTAACTCGTACACATCACATATGACCCATGTATCATTGTGATAAATTATCAACAGATTCCGAATGCGTTTGGTCAGTTTTCCGTATGCCCATTGTTCTTTTCACTTATAATCCTGTCCTTTAAAAAAAAAGAGACACAGTTAGAGTGGTGCTGGCCACACCGCATCTCAAATTTAGACAAGGTTGACTTTTAAACATCTCAAATGACCAATGGATCATTTTTCTAAAGTATAAACACAATCCGAATGTGTTTGGTCAGTTTTCCATATTCCAGTTGATGTTTTTCACTTAAAATGATGTCCTTTTGAAACAAAAGACAGAAACTTTGAGTGGTGTTGGTCACACCGCATCTTATATTGAGGTGGAGTTGTTTCTTACACGTCACATATGACCCATGGATCGTTATCCTAAAGTTTCAACAGAAACTAAATTCGTTTGGTTGGTTTTCCGTATGTACTTAAAATGTTGTCCATTTTAAACAAAAGAAAGACACTTAGACTGATCCCAGCCACACCGCGACTCGGATTGAGCCTGGATTTGCTTGTACATGTCACATATGACCCATGGATCGTTGTGATAAATTATCAATAGATTCCGAATGCGTTTTGTTGGTTTTCCATATGCAGTTGTTCTTTTCACTTATAATCCTGTCCATTTTAAACAAAATAGACACAGTTAGAGTGGTGCCGGCCACACCGCATCTCAAATGACCCATGAATCACTGCCCTAAAGTATCAACACAATCCGAATGCATTTGGTCGGTTTTCCATATGCCAGTTGATGTTTTTCACTTAAAATGATGTCATTTTGAAACAAAAGACAGACACTTTGAGTGGTGTAGGCCACACCTCATCTCAGATTTAGGCGGGGTTGATTCATACATGTCACATATGACCCATGGATTGTTCTCCTAAAGTTTCAACAGAAACCGAATGCGTTTGGTCGGTTTTCCATATGTACTTAAAATGTTGTCCATTTTAAACAAAAGAGAGACACTTAGACTGATCCTGGCCACACCGCGACTCTAATTGAGCCCGGGTTTCCTCATACACGTCACATATGACCCATGGATTGTTTTGATAAATTATCAATAGATTCTGAATGCGTTTGGTCAGTTTTCCATATGCCAGTTGTTCTTTTCACTTATAATCATGTCCATTTTAAACAAAAGAGCCACAGTTAGAGTGGTGTCGGCTACACTGCGCCTCGTATTAAGGCTAGGTTGACTCATACACGTCACATATGACCCATGGATCGTTGTTCTAAAGTATCGACACAATCCGAATGCATTTGGTTGGTTTTCCATATGCCAGTTTATGTTTTTCACTTAAAATGATGTCCTTTTGAAACAAAAGACAGACACTTTGAGTGGTTCCGACCACACCACATCTCAGATTGAGGCAGGGTTGATTCGTACATGTCACATATGACCCATGAATCATTTTTCTAAAGTATCAACACAATCAGAATCCGTTTGGTCAGTTTTCCGTATGTACTTAAAATGTTGTCCATTTTAAACAAAAGAGATCCACTTAGAGTGATCCCGGCTACACTGTGCCTCGGATTGAGGCGGTGTTGACTCGTACATGTCACATATGACCCATAGATTGTTGTGATAAATTATCAACAGATTCTGAATGCGTTTGGTCAGTTTTCCGTATTCCAGTTGTTCTTTTCACTTATAATCCTGTCCATTTTAAACAAAAGAGACACAATTAGAGTGGTGCCGGCCACACCGCGTCTCGGATTTAGACGAGGTTGACTCGTACACATCTCAAATGACCCCTGGATCATTTTCTTAAATTATCAACACAATCTGAATGCGTTTGGTCGGTTTTCCATATGCCAGTTGATGTTTTTTACTTAAAATGATTTTCTTTTGAAACAAAAGACAGAAACTTTGAGTGGTTCCGACCACATCACGTCTCAGATTGAGACGGGGTTGATTTTTACACATCACATATGACCCATGGATCGTTATCCTAAAGTTTCAATGGAAACCAAATGCGTTTGGTCAGTTTTCCGTATGTACTTAAAATGTTGTCCATTTTAAACAAAAGAGAGACACTTAGACTGATCCCGGCCACACCGAGACTTGTATTGAGCCCTAGTTGGCTCTTACACGTCACATATGACCCATGGATCATTGTGATAAATTATTAATAGACTCAAAATGCGTTTGGTTGGTTTTCCGTATGCCAGTTGTTCTTTTCATTTATAATCCTGTCCATTTTAAACAAAAGAGACATAGTTACAGTGGTGTCGGCCACACCGCGCCTCTTATTGAGGCAAGGTTGACTCGTACACGTCACATATAACCCATGGATTGTTGTTCTAAAGTATCGACACAATACGAATGCGTTTGGTCGGTTTTCCGTATGCCAATTGATGTTTTTCACTTAAAATGATGTCCTTTTGAAACAAAAGACATACACTTTGAGTGGTGCCGACCACACCGCATCTCAGATTGATGCAGGGTTGATTCGTTAATGTCACATATGACCCATGGATCATTTTACTAAAGTTTCAACTGAAACCGAATGCATTTGGTTGGTTTTCCGTATGTACTTAAAATGTTGTCCATTTTAAACAAAAGAGAGACACTTAGACTGATCCCAGCCACACCGCAACTTGGATTGAGCCCGAGTTAGATTTTACACTTTAAATATGACCCATGTATTGTTGTGATAAATTATCAATAGATTCCGAATGTGTTTGGTCGGTTTTCCGTATTCCAGTTGTTCTTTTCACTTATAATCCTGCCCATTTTAAACAAAGGAGACACAGTTAGAGTGGTGTCGGCCACACAATGCCTCGTATTGAGGTGGGGTTGACTTTTACATGTCACATATGACTCATGGATTGTTGTGCTAAAGTATCAACACAATATGAATGCGTTTGGTCAGTTTTCCGTATGCCAATTGATGTTTTTCACTTAAAATGATGTCCTTTTGAAACAAAAGACAGACACTTTGAGTGGTGTCAGCCACACCACGTCTCAGATTGAGGCGGGGTTGATTTGTACATGTCACATATGATCAATGGATCGTTCTCCTAAAGTTTCAATGGAAACTGAACACGTTTGGTTGGTTTTCCATATGTACTTAAAATGTTATCCATTTTAAACAAAAGAGAGACACTTAGATTGATCCCGGCCACACCGTGACTCGGATTGAGCCCGAGTTGGCTCGTACACATCACATATGACCCATGGATCATTGTGATAAATTATCAACATATTTTGAATGCATTTGGTCAGTTTTCCATATGCCAGTTGTTCTTTTCACTTATAATCCTATCCATTTTAAACAAAAGAGACACAGTTAGAGTGGTGTCGGCCACACCGCACCTTGTATTGAGGAGGGGTTGACTCGTACACGTCACATATGACCCATGGATCATTGTTCTAAAGTATAGACACATTATGAATGCGTTTGGTTGGTTTTTTGTATGCCAGTTGATGTCTTTCACTTAAAATGATGTCCTTTTGAAACAAAAGACAGACACTTTGAGTGGTGCCGGCCACACCGTGTCTCAGATTGAGATGGGGTTGATTCGTACATGTCACATATTACCCATGTATCATTATCCGAAAGTTTCAATGGATGAATTAATTTGGTTGGTTTTCCGTATGTACTTAAAATGTTGTCCATTTTAAACAAAAGAGAGACACTTAGACTGATCCCGGCCACACCGCGACTCGGATTGAGCCCGGTTTGGCTCGTACACATCACATATGTCCCATGGATCATTGTGATAAATTTTCAATAAAATCCGAATGCATTTGGTCAGTTTTTCATATGTCAGTTGTTCTTTTCACTTATAATCCTATCCATTTTAAACAAAAGAGACACAATTAGAGTGATATGTTAGTTGTTTATTCACATTATTCAAATACACTATTTGACTATGGGTCTTTAAATTAATTTATTTATGAAAAATTTACATTTAAAATGAGAATATTAGAAAATTAATAGAAGATAAAACTTTTACTAAAAATTCATGTGGAAATATTAAGGTAAACATGATTTATGAGAATCCTCATGTGTCTATTAGTGGAATGGTATTTACTTAAATTCTTGTGGAAATTCATATAGAATATTTTTATATCATTCTTAGTATGGATTAGATTTTAGTTTATCATGCTATGAAACATTTCAGAGCTAACAATGCCATGCCCAATGAATACACCCCTTTTATAACATACCAAGAATCTATGATATTGATTAGATGTGTAAATGTGATTTATGTTGATTATCATGATGACAATAAATAAAATATATATTATAGATTTTATAGTAGTAAATGAAATCAAGGAGGGTGGGGGGGGGCTTTCCGGGGGGATGTCCGGGGACCAAGTATGAGGGTGGGGGGGGGGGGGCTGTGCGGGGGGCTGTGCGGGGGGCTGTCCGGGGGGTTGTCCGGGGTCCAAGGAGGAGGGTGGGGGGGGGGGGGGGCTGTCCGGGGGGCTGTTCAGGGTCCAAGGAGGATGGTGGGGGGTTGTCCAGGGTCCAGGAAGGAGGGGGGTTGTCTAGGGAGTTCACAAACACACAACCACTAAAAGACATCAACATCCATGAAAACATGCAATATATAAAAATAAATCAACTGCAATAATATACTACAGGTCTGGATAAAACCAACAAATAGAATAGATTAAACATCAAATCTCAGTAATATTAGTCAAAAATGTAACAGATCAACTTGTCCCACATCAACATCACCATTATCACCATCATCATCACCCTCGTCCTCGTCCCCATCATTGTCCTCACCCTCCTCGCCCTCCTACTCACCCTCCTCTTCTGCATCAGACTCCTCACCATCATCATCGTCAGTCTGGAAATCATCTTGACCACCAATAGAACTACCACCTGGTGATCCATATATAGAATGTATCAACAACATATATTCATCAAAAGCTGGGCTAGCCTTTGGTAGAAGAGTCAGACGTAGAACTTCAATAAATTCCATAAATTCACTATTTGCCCTAGCTGACTGTTCTGCCGTCTCTTTGGTCCTTTTGTTAGCTTGTTCTGCCTATTCCCTAACTTTCTATAGCTCGGTGGCACTACAACTCGTACCTGAGGAGGGCCAATACCTCGTCAGGGCTATCCATGTCAGCAGCGTACTCTACCAGGATGCTCCTCTCCCAAAACCTGATGTAAGTGATCAGTTGGCCCAAAATTGTCTGGTTCTTGGGCATCGAGGGCCTCTAAAGTAGCCTGTTACAAAAATAAATATATTATCAAGTTACAAAATAGATATTAAAATATAAAATCAATAGATTAAAAATTACAATCTGCTGCTGAGTTGCTTCGTTGATGGCACTTTCATCCTTTTTCCGTTTACTCGAGCAAAACAGTTTTGCTCGAGGCACACGTCCTTAAATATTTTGTATTTTCCTTTATAATGACATTGAAAACTAAAGTTATATGAAAACTAAAGTTATATGAAAACTTTAGAAAAATATTAAATAATTGAGGAAACAAAAGAAAGTGTAAGTCGTAAATAAAACTTATAAACAATTGTCATACCTGCTTCCTCTCATGATCAGGCATCATAGTGCGTCCCAGCGTGTAGAGGTATTTTTTTGCATCAATGTTCTTTTTATTTTTTTCATATGATTCCTAAATAAAATTCAAAAATGCAACATATAGTATTAATGAAAAACAAGAAAGTTATTATTTAAATACCTCAAATGTAATTAATACCTTAAACTGGGTACTCGTCCAATGAGTAATCATCTGACGATACTGCTCTATAGGACAATCATCCACTAATGGTACTACCTCTAACTCAGTTCCAACTCTAGCAACCCAGCCAATATATAACTCATGCTTGTAGGCTCTCCAAAGCTCGCCTAAATCCTTTAGACGTTCCGGTTGTGCACCCTCACCATCGGGAAAATTAAATCGAAGCTGACATCAAAATATTAATTCATATAAATACAAAAATAATTCATGGCATTAAATAGAATAGATTTTTTTACCCATATCTCTGCCCAAGCTCTATCCTTGACCTCATGTGGAAAATGTCGCCATGACAGCGGGCTGACGGGAATGATGTCGGAGTATTTGGAAAGTGTTGCCAAAAAACTCCTACATTACTGCTCTGTTTTCTCAACCATTTTGTTGTCTTTATTATAATCCACCATAACCTGTGTGCGGTAGTTCCACACCGAACGCATGCGTGTACGCCCCCACCCACGCCTCATATCAGTATATGTATCTGTCATGAAAGAAAAACAAATATTTTATCAAAACATGTTATAATGAAAGAAAATATTGCTATAAAAATTTGTTAGGGTTCTATAAATATACCTATGTCGGTCTGATCACTGAGCGCCACTGGATCCACAAAAACTGATGGAACACCCTGTGGTGGAACAGGAGTCGAAGACGATGGAATATAGAAGCTCAGAGAGATGGAAGTAGAAGGAAAAGAAGATGGGACAACTGTCTGACCGGATTCTGACTGGGGAGTGGGAATCATCATGGGATGTGAAAATGATGGGCCAGAAGATGCAGAAGGTAGCGAAAACATGGGAGGCCTAAATATCCCTTGTGTCCCTAACGACACACCGAGATCAGAATATGGGAAGGATGACATGTCAGTGGGAGGGGCAGGGTCTAGTTAGGTGCGCGCAGCTGCTCGTCCACCTCTAGTACGAACCCTCCTCGTACCACCGGCCTGAGTACTAGGACCAGTACTAGGCTCCTCGTTGAATAACTGTTGACGTATAGGTGGATCCTATAGAAATGTTTACAAAAAAATTAATCACATGACATTATATATTCTTTAAATATATCTATTTGAAATAAAGTACTCACTACAGGCACTAATGATGGAATTCACAACTCTGCCATTCGACGATTGTTCTCCATCATTGTTTTCCTTCATCTCTCTTCAATTGGATGCATTTCCTACTTTTAAAAACAAATATGTAATTAATTAGAAAAAGGAAACTAATGTGTAACCCAAAAAACTAAATATATGAGGTAATAGGGGGATTCATTGGTAATTTATCTATCAATTGTTTTAGAAGAGCTTTAATGAATTTAATAAATCATACAAGTTGTAATGTTCACCAAGTTAGAAATATTGTTTGACTAGGTTTGAATACAGTTCAATTCCAAATTAGAAAATGCAATTCAAATACAACTGCAACCAATAAAAATTAAAAATTCACATAACAGTCAAGTCAGCTAAAACATATTTGTGATCAATACTAAATCAATTTGAATATTACCAACCTTAACAACCCAACTCGAGGAAAACCAAAAGAATTGAGAACATGGATGAATGATTCTATATATTTTCAACCACAAATTCAAGTTCACAATGAACTCTGAAAACTGAGATATTGGAGTTATCAAAATAAATAAATGGATTGGTTCCAATGGAACTAGGGACAGTGTCAATTACATCATCACCATCATCAAAAATATGTCTTGGAATTACTTCAACTATAACACCAAATTCAGGTCGAAGTTGGTCTTTGACATAAAAAACTTGTTTAACCATTGATGGAAACACATATGGTTCTTCAGTAGCAAGAGTGCGAGTCATATTAATTACTCAAAATCCAAAATCATCAATAAATGTGCCATGTCTCATCATCGAATCAAACCAATGGCATTTCATCATTGTGACTCTTCCATGAGAGTAATAATCCAATATTATTATTTTCTCAACAAATCCATAATAACCCACATTTTCAAATTGCGGTCTACTATCTGATGCACTGGCATAACAATCTATTGTGGCAGTAACCATAACACCATCATGTTGTGTTCTCATGTTCTTTTCTTGTTCAGTGACAATAAATTTGTACCCATTGATAACAATTGATTTATAGTCACGAACCACGATATTAGGACCAAAAGCCAAAGCACTTATTTCCTCAAAGACAGAGTCAGCAGACAAACTCAATACCTGCAATATAAATGACTATTAAACTTAATTAAATATTGATATAATTATTTTAAATAGTAATATTTTTACCTTCAATTTTAACCAAGTAGAAAAATCTTTGCTATGCAAAGTCTCTCTCCTTCTCAAAGATAAAGAATGATTCTTCCTATTTATCATTGTTTTATGTTCCCTGTAGATAAAAAATATGAATAGTTTAACAGATATATATGTAAGATATGCATAATCAATTTAGTTACCTGATATAGTCATCGAACAAATCACAGTTGAACAAAACTGTGCGATGTGCCATCTCCCGCTCTTCATGGCTTAATGTCTTCAATGTATATGATCCAGGAATTCCTCCTATTTGAGAAAGTGATAGAAAACTGGGTTAAAATTTCTCATACTATTCTTCTTCATTTCTCATTGGTCTATCCAATATTGTAGTAATATCATACAAATACATCGAGTAGAAATTAATACATTCTTGAGCCAAGTAACCGTTCACGATAGAACCTTCGGGATGATTTTTGTTTCGGACATAAGAGTTTAATGTGAACACATTTCTTTCAGTTGGATACATCCAACAAAAAGAAACAGGTCCTCCGAGAAGTATTTCAATGGGAATATGGACAGTCAGATTCAACATGCATTTGAAAAATTATGGAGGAAATATTTTCTCTAAATCACACAAAATTAATGGGGCATCTGTCAAATTTTTTGCAAGAAAGACTTGGATAACTTCTTAGAAAAAAGATCTCTAAACAAATGGCACAACTGAATAACATCCACCCTTACATTATTGTACAAAAGATTATAGATTGCTATTGTAAGAAACTCATGCATTAGAACGTGATAATCATGAGTCTTCAAAGATTTTAGCTTCAACTCTCATCTGTTGAATCATTTAGATATGTTTCTTAAATAGCCATCAGGAACTCTAATAGTCTCTAATACTTCCAAAAATTGTTTTTTTTCGTAGGTGTCATCACATAAGAAGCACATGGATGTTTCCATTTATTTTCACTGATACGCACATGATGCAATTCTGGTCTGATGCTCTAATCCACCAAGTCATGCCGAGATCATAAATCATCTTTTGTCTTCCCCTTGAAATTTAGAAGAACATAAAGAAAAATTTCACATATATTATTTTCAATATGCATTACGTCTAAGCAATGACATAACAAATTGGTTGACCAATAAGGAAAATCAAAAAAGATACTCCTCTTCCTCCAATTGTAACAGGTTTTAGTGGAAACATTCTTTCTCTTTCCAGATTTCATTTGACCCTTCCTGAACGAAAAACTGAAATCTTTCAATTCATTAAGCACATCAGTTCCAGACATACGCTGAGGTGGATCATCGATCTCTATGGTATTATCAAATCTTTGACGATTCATTCTATATGGATGATCCTTTGGAAAGAATCGTCGATGTCCTATAAAACTGAAACTACAATGACGTTTCAGTCTTCTGGATCGTGTATTCTTCATACAAACTGGACATGACAGTTTTCCCTTCGTGCTCCATCTAGACATCATTGCATAATCCGGAAAACCATTGATCGTCCACATAAGCGTAGCACGCATATGAAATATTTCTTTCAAACATGCATTGTATGTGTGCACACCTACATCCCAAAGAAGTTTCTACTCTTTTATTAAAGGTTACATATATACATCAATATCAATGTCGGGATCAGAAGGACCAGATGTGAGTATACTCATGAAAGTGAAAGGTTTTTTCATACACAACCATGGGGGAAGATTATAAATGTGTATAAAAACTTGCCATGTGTTGTGCGAAGTAAGCATATGCCTAAACGGATTAAAACCGTTGAATGAAAGACCCAACCTCACATTACGCACGTCAGTTGCAAAATCAGGATGTCGAGCATCAAATCTCTTCCATGAAAATCCATCTGCAGGATGAACCAACTCATCATTAGTCTTCTTTCTCTTGGTATAATTCCATCTCATTTTTATTGATATATCATCATACATAAAAAGATTCTGGAGTCTGGGGATCAATGAAAAGTGCCACATTACTTTCTATGGAACGCGGGATGGTGTTCCATCAGATTTTGACTTCCAGCGGGATGCGCCACATTTTATACAATTATTTTGTTCAGCGGTTTCCTCCCAGAATAAACTGCAATCTTTCGGGCAAGCATGAATTTTGTTTCTTGAAAATCCAAGTTCCTCAACTAACTTCCATGCCATATAGTGGTTTGAGGGAATATCTGCATCATCTGGAAGTAAATCCTTTAAGAGGGTAAGAATATAATCGATTGCTTTATTAGAAATCCCATACATAGTTTTCCCATGAAACAATCAGATTAAAAATTCTAGCTTTTTCATTTTATCGCATTGTCGATATACTGGAGTCGTGGCAGCATAATTCAATTTTTTCACCCTATCAATATCATAATTTTCACTAGATGCATCATCTGTCCTCATATTGAAGTCTTATTGAGTTTAAATCCTTTCTTTTTTCATGATGACGAATAAACGGAAACCGATCATCTAACAAATTCTCCATTCCAGTCCTTTCATTTCGATCATCACAAATTTGAGATTTCATTTTCTCCCCATTTTGATACCACACAAAGTAGTTTGATTGAAAACCATTTTTGGTTATGTGGTAGATGACTTCTTCACAGCTCAAAAAAGATCTACCAACACAATTGGAACATGGGTAGTGTATGCGACCACTATCTGAAGCATTGTGAAATGCAAAATCTATAAAGCTCTTCGAATTGTTTTGAAAATCGCTTGAGATCTGATCGGTTTCATAAATCCAACTTCTGTCCATTTTGTAAAAAGAATTTATATAAGTCATTTTGTCATAAACAATTCAACAGGATTGAACTTTAATAGAAAATACATTTAATTAAACAATTAAGGTTGAATTTTCTAGTCGATGTAGTGAACTATTAAAATAATGTAAAGAACAAGTACTCATAAATTAAATTAAAATTTATTTATATTCATTTTCATTAGGTCTATAAGAGGCACATGCCTTATGTCCCATAATGTGTTATAGGCATCCCAAATCATTCACTCATGTTTAATAACTCATTATTGGCACCTCTATGGCCATACCTTTCATTACCCAATTACTTCCCCAAGTCAAGCGCACCCCATGGGTGAATAAATTTTAGGATTCTACACTAATAGGTTGTTCATGGATTATAAAAAGGTTTAATTTCATTAAGTATAGACAAAAAAATTTATTTTTAAATTTGAGATTAATAATAAAGTATGTCAATGATAACAAAATTACTGAATTAAACTTGTGACTTATCTAACATTTTTATGGATGTCTACACATGCCAGAATGGGTAGTGAAAAGCACCCCACCCTCATAAAAGTGAGTATTGGACAAGAAAGACACATAATATACATCTTACAATGAGAACCATATTTAATTGACCCTAAAGTTATATTAGTACAATCATCTTTGGGGAAATGGAATATATGATCCTGGTTAACTGATGAATTCAAAAGCTCGTATTTCATATGTTGGACACTATCTAAGGTAAGAAATCATGTGAGGATGGGTTTACATCGTTCAATTTCTTACATGCTAGTGAGAATGAAGGCTTGAATTAATGACTTGAGTTCACTGATTAAATGAGGGTATAGGTTGCATACGCTGTGTAAACAGAATGATTAAATAGGTAAATATCTCAAAATATCTTTAAAACAACTCATTAATAGGCTCAAAACGTAAATATAATCTTGAACCAACCATGGAATCTCTTTCACAACACATTCTCACACACTAGTTATCTCATGTGTTACTTAATACCAAACATATCCACAAAACAAGTGTACTATAACAAAATACATTACACAAGCCTTATTAAAAAAATTCTCATTTTAATAAAACACTTTCCACAAGATTAAATCATTTCTGAAATATCTTTCAAAATCCATTTTAAATAATAAAATCCCTTTGATCATTTTTAACAAATATTTGGAGTATTCTCAAGGCACCCCCATTTGGAAAATTCACATTAAATGCCCAACCCCACCCCACCCACCCCAATTAAAACATTGAATTTAGAGTTTCCACCCCACTTGGAAAACCCTACCCCCACCCCACCCACCCCACTTGGACAGCCCTACCCCCACCCCACTTGGACAACCCAGCACCCCCCAGCCCACGTGGACAGCCCTACCCCAACCCCACTTGGAAAACCCAGCCCCCCCCACCATACCTAGACATCCTACCCCCCACAACCCACTTGGAAAACCCATACACCCCCACCCCACCTGGACAGCCCTATCGTCACCCCACTTGGACAACCCATCCCCCCCACCCAACCTAGACAACCCCTCCCCCACCCCACCTGCACACCCTCCCCACCCCACTTGGACAACCCTGCCTGGAAACCCTCCCCCACCCCACCTGTACACCCTCCCCCACCCCAAACAGCCCTACCCCCACCCCATTTGGACAACCCAGCCCCCTCCCCCACCCCACCTAGACAGCCCCCTCCCCCACTCTACCTAGACATCCCCTCCCCCACCCCAAACAGCCCTACCCCCACCCCATTTGGACAAACCATACCCCTCCCCACCCTACCTAGATAGTCCCTCCCCCACCCCACTTGGATAGCCCTAGACATCCTCCCCCACCCCATCTGCACACCCTCCCCCACCTCAAATTGAAACATAAATTCATCCAAATCAAAATCAAATTTTCAACTAAAATAAATTCCACCAAAAGTACTATATCACCCCAATAAACAAACCCTTTACCATGTTTGAAGTGTAGAACAAAAAATAGAAAAAAAATCCAAGGGTTCCATAGACAATAACCCTAATTTAGCCTAAATCAAAACATCAAACACCAAAAAAATATTGGAATAATGATAAAACTAAGGCAACACTTACTAATTTGAAGTGTGAAATATGATTTTGTTTGATTGAAGATGGATCTTGGCTAGAATGAGTGTCTCGGCCGAGAAGAATTCAGAAGATCGATTAGGTTCTATCTGCAATCGGGCTGAGTGGGGGTTCAGGTGGTCTGTATTTGGGGGAAATCTTTCCCAACAGTTTTTAAAAACCGTTGGGAAAGATAGAGTTTTCCCAACGGTTTCATTAAACCATTGGTAAAACTGATTTTTTCCCATCTTTTTCAATGTTTTGATGAAACTGTTGGGAAAACTAATTTTATTCCAATATTTCCCAATAGGTTCATCAAACTGTTGGGAAAAACCAATTTTTATAGATCATTACCAACGGTTAATGCAAACCATTGGTAAATATCATCTATACCAACGGGTCAAAAGAACCGTTGGTATACAAATGTTGGGAAAACCATGATTTCTAGTAGTGGTTACTTAGAATGAAGATCATTTTACAAAGGGGGAGTAACTAAATTAACCAGTGACATAAGAATAATGGAAGTTCCCCAAGGCCACTTATCCTGCCAATTGAACTTGAATGTTTTTGGTTTGTTTATTGAAGTGAGTGTAGGAGTTTCAAGTTGATTATTCCCTATCAAATTCAATTTATTCAGTCTAGAATGAAAGTGGAAAACCCTTGAAGAAAAAGTAAACAAGTTCTCATCTCATGTGGTATCATGATTAGTGAATAATGGAAAACCTTGTTGTCTAAATCAAATCCTCTTGTTTTCTAAATCAAGCACTCCTCAAGTATACTTAGAGTGAAATGATTGACGACACATTGATTAATAAAGGATGGATACCCTTTTCCTATAAAATTTGTATTTGTTTTCAATAAGGGGGAGAGAAAGTGAAATGAAAGTTTGAAAGGGAGTTTGAAAGGTGGAGATAAAGAAAAAGAAAAAAGGGGAGAGGGAAAATTCTCATTTTGATATCGACTCATTCATTTGAGGATAACTTTAAGGTATTGATAAAAAAATTCAAAGGGGTATATTTTTAGGACCACTTTGTGTATAAGGTTGTATTTGTTGTCAATAGTTGTCAATAAAGATCAAAATGAAGAAGGAGATGAAGAAGAACTCTCAATTTATTGAAAGTGATAAATTTAGACAATTTTTGAACTAGTCTTAAGTTCAAAATACATGTATCAAAGGTGATACATTATATACAACAATGAAACCATCTCAAAGAGTGTTTAAGGGATTCAAGTTATAAGTGATCATGCAACATATCAATGTTCAAAGAGACCATGCAAGATCCTACCTGAAGAGACATGCATAATTGCATGAGGGATCATGTGGAGATTTTAAGATTTAAGAATGATCATACAAAGATGAGAAGATGATGCGAGTCATATTCAGTGTTGACTGTAAAGACTGATGTTGCTAGAAGATAGAGAAGTTGTATTACTTTCCTTGGAAAAATCTGATGATGCTAAAGGTGATCAATCAAAGACTATTTATCATGACAGATAAGGTTCATGATGAAAGTAGATGATTGTTGAAGAAGAAAGATAACAGTGAATTAGCATGGGTGTTCTTGTCAAAGAAGATATTTAAGGTGGTGCCATTTCCCAATGTTTTCCAAATTGTTGGACCTCAAAATCAGGATTTTGTTTTTGGCAATGGAAGGATTTATGCATAGGAGTGAATGAGATGTGTAACAACAAATGAAATTAGCAAAAAAATTAAACCACATACCTCAGATCATGGACTGCGTACCATGTCTAGGAACGATTCACAGCCGCGTACCATGTAGTGGGAAAGGTACAAAGAATGGTTTGCAGAACGAGTTTCAGTACCAAAAATAGTTCACTGTAGAAGGATTTGTGGTATATGGAATGGCTCGTCATTGGCGGAAGAGATTAAGTACGTAGACCGATAGACACACGGTACGCGGTGAAGGTACGCAGTTCGTAGGAGGGTCGCAGTATGTGGTGGAGGCTCATAGTATGCAGAAAGAGCATAGTCTGCAGTAAAGATTACCCCACATTGAAAATTTGGGTAAATAAAATTAGCAAAATTCATGGAGTTATTTGATTATATAAGGAGTGGTAATCCCACCATTAAGGGAGAGTGAATTTGATAAGAAAATATCATCACTGTGGAAGAACTCGGCTAAGCCCAAAAGTGGTATGCGAGAGAGATTCCATGTAGGACAAATTGGTATGAAAAGGATGAAACGGTTCATGAAATTAGAAGGAGAAGTCCACAGAAGAGATTCTATGTAAGAAAAAGTGGTACACAGAAGATTAAATAATTCACAAAATTCAAAGAAGAATTCTGTGGAAGGAAGAAACGGTTTAAAAAATAGGAAGTAAAAATCAACAGAAGAATGATTTCCGTATAAGTAAAATCCGTAAGTAGAAACGGTATGCAGAGGTGGTACATAGAGGCGGTACATAGAGGTGGTATGCAGAACAAGAGTGATACATGGAGGAGGCGCGGTACATGGAGGAGGCATGGTACGTAGAGGATGCGCGGTACACAGAGTAGGCACGGTAGGCAGAGCAGGCACGGTATGCGAAGTAGGTGTGGTACGCGGAGCATGTGGGGTACACAGAGCAGGCACGATACGTGGAGCAGGTGCAGTATGCGAAGTAGGCATGGTACGCAGAGCAGGTATAGTACATGGAGCAGGCACATTACAAGGTGCAATACGTAGATTAGGCACGGTACGTAGAGGTGGTATGTGGAGAAGGCGTGATATGCAGAGCAGGCGCGATACACAGAGTAGGCGCAATACGTGGAGCAGGCACGGTACGCCGAGCAGGCGCGGTATACGAAGCAGGCATGGTACATAGAGCAGGTGCAGTATGAAAATCATGCGCAGTATGCGAAGCTGGCACGGTATGCAGAGCATGCATAGTAAGCGGAGCAGGCACAGTGTGCAGATCAGAGACAGTCCGCAGAATCAGGGACAATTTGCAGAATCAGAGACAGTTCACAGAAGATGAAACATATAAAGGGAGTTCATGATTCTAGAAAAAAAAGAAGTTTTAGTGCATTTCGTAATTTCACTAAAGGAGAAAACTGAATATAAAAGAGAATCAATTTGGGTCTTCGATACAAGTAGTGTCTCTTACTAAAAAGAGACAAAGACTTTCATGGAAATATGTTGAAGAGACCTTCAAGTCAATAAACTAAGTGAGACTTCTCCAAAGGCAGTGAGCTAGGGAGAGTCAACGGAATTGGTCTGAGGGAAGTAGTGAGCTATCCCTAAACCTTTATAAGGGAAGTGTTCCTGGGACATAGTGACTATGCTCAGACTTTTGTAATCCACAACTAGTGATGATTAGTAGAATTATGTACGACCTAAAACCTGTCGGCATATGCTCCTTGGACGTAGCCCTTAGTGGTGAACCAAGTAAAAGTGTTGTGTTGTCCTTCTACATGTGAATGTTTTAATTACTGCACATATCAATCATACAAGTTTAAACAAGTTCCTATCAACATGGGAACAAAATCTAGTAAAGAAGATAAATAATTTACACCCAGATTCACCCCCTCTTAGGGTGGTATAGGGTCCTTCATCAAGTGGTTTTAGCTCATAATATTCTATATAACCATTTTGATAGAGCTTTTTCAAATGATTATCGTTTATACAACCAAGATGGTGATGCCATAACTTGGTGTTATATGAGTCATGTGAACATGATTCGTTATCAATTTCCAATACTTATTTTTTGTAATTTAATACATGAAGATTGTTATTTAAATGTGACATACCATAACATATATTGTCTTCATAAAATAAACAAATTTTATTTCCAAACTTGAAAATAAACCCACTTGTATCTAAGCATGATACATAAATTATGTTATTGGTAACCATAGGTACATAATAAAAATATTTTAAAAAGCAAAATCATTCTCGTTGGTAATGAAAAGTGGTAGTAACCAATGGCTAGAGCAGTAAACCTCACACCATTGGCAGCTCGCAGATCCACCTCTCCTATAATAATCTTTCAAAATATACTCGGTTTCTACATTTAAATACAAATGTTAGAACCAAAAGCTCTACCTAATACCCAAAATGTATATATTTAATGATTACACTTGATAACTAATTCACCTTTAGATTCCCCTTACTTCTAGGTGTAGTTCCTCTTTCAGTGGCCTAGCTTTCCACATGCAAAACATACTGTCTCCTTTTCCTTACCTTAAATTTGGATCATCCTCTTCTTGGAAGGATAGTGGTCAATATATTTAGACTTTTTATGAGTCTTGGGTCTCTTTTACTTATTATTACTTTTCTTTTTCACCATAAGGATTGCAGGTTTATCACACCCCATGGCCTTATCCACTTGGAGAGTCAAAGTAAGAAGTTCCAAAAGAATCTTCTCATTACTTCTCATATTGTAATTAATAATAAAACTAGAGAAGTAATTTTGAAGTGATGAAAGTATGAGATCTATATGCAAATCATCCAATAATTTAATCCCTAATATGTCTAAGTGTTCAATGTAGCTAATAAGATTAACTACATGAGTCCCAACTAACATAGAATCTCCAAGATTAGTTTTAAACAAAGAATTGGAGATCTCATATCTATCTTGTCTTGAATTCTCTTGATAGAGACATTGAAGGTGATGCATCATGCTATATGCATCCATGTCCTCATGTTGCTTAAAAATCTCATTGTACATGGATGATAGCATGAAACATAAACATTTGTGGAATCGTTCAAATGTTTCTCATAGATTGATAACTCTTCATCACTTGTCTAATTACCAGGTGTATCATTAATAGGTTCTTGAAACACATATAATTTCCTTTCATGGCTAAGGATAACGTGTAAGAACCTTTTCCACCCTTGTAAATTTATGTCGGTGAGAAGGTTATCTTTCTCAAGTATGGATCATAGTGATATGTTTTAAATCATTTTAATACTATTTCTATAAATAATATGAGCATAATTTTAGTAATTTATTTGTTAAAATGTAGTCAAATAAATAAATATTATATTTATTAGTCTCCCACTATTTTATAGAAACCCAATATACCTCACCATTGGCTTTAAAATATCCTATTTATTAGACATTCTAGAAACAATAATCTACATTCCCTTTCTTATTACCCCAAATTCAGTTGGTCAAGCAACTTCAATGGTTTTAGGTTGTCATTCTAAATGAAAACTGCATTAACTTATAGTTCCTCAATCTATTGAGTGGACTCCCCAATCATGAAATCCTTAAATTGGGTTTCCTCAACCCTTGACTATTAGTTACACCAAGTCCTATTTTGGCAGTCAACCCTTAATGTGAACTAAGTTAAGTTAACTCAAAACCTCAAGTTATAATTCCTCAATAATTAAAAGCACCCCAACTTTGGCTGGTCAAGCACTTAAACTATGATTTGATTTTAATTGAAGTAGTGGAAGGCTATACCGACTTAATATATGTAATTGAAGGGTTTTATCCTTTATGCATAAATTACCAATTATTATATTCATTACATTATTGTTAATATTAAGAAGATTTTTTTTAAGTGATCAACCATGTATTAGATAATATTTACACATAATCCAATTTATTTTAGTTCTATATTGCAATCTCATTAATTTCATTAATTTATGTGATTGTGAAAAAACATCCATAATGAAATAACCATGAAATTTGACAAAAATAATATAATAAATTGGTATGATCATAAGATTTTACTAATGGTTAGTTTATCTAGAGGTTGATAAACTAACCATTGACCTAGGATAAAATCACATTGAACCAATTAAGGTTTGTGTTACAGCTTTTCACTTGTCCACCTATGTATCTCTCTTAGATTGGTTTTTACTCAGCTCCAAACTTGAATCGCCTCCACTAGTTTGGGAGATCCATCCATTGCATATGCTCTTAATTACATGAAGGTGATAGAAACAAGTGGTTTACGTAAAATAAACTATGGGTACTCAAACCCTTATATAATAAGAGGAGAGAAGGCATGCAGACCAACAATTTAATTTAATAATAAATTAAATGAAACTGATCTCATACAAAGGTATTGTTTATGCTAATAATCATCCATATACATGCAATGTATTATGCATTTAATAAAACTAGAATTCAATTATTAATCGTTCTTATTTAAGATAAATCATGCTCAAATCAATTAATTATATTCTTCGATTAATCAATTATTTTTATCTTAATTCTCATCTGAATTTCCTTGAGATTCTCATCCATTATAATTTTTAAAAAATTAAATAAATTTATTTAAAAATAACCATGTACATAAATTTACCTTGGAGGCAACATGGAGAATAACCATAAAAATATACCCAACATGTATTATACTCATATACAATTTATTTTTTGTGATATATAACATACATGACTTATCATGCACTTTCATGATGTTTAGTATCAACTTAATGATTACACAAGTTATATGATTTTTTTGTAATGTGTCATGATTTAATGCACATAGAGTAGCAGCTGTAATATGACTCATACATGATATAAAAATATGAACATTACATAGATATTAATTAAACACACACACACACACATATTAAAACCTATCACATGGCGTGTCTTATCAATTTAATGACCACACACAAGCACATATCGATAAGGTTTACATAGTGTAATAAATAAATTTTAAATCTATGTAATTTGGTATAAGTACATGGTATGTACATGCGTGCTACATGGCGTGTACATATCTCACTATGTATCTGAGGTACATGCCTAGGGACTGAGTGTGTAAACCATGCGTTGAAAAATTGGAGTACACGATGTGTATAAGCGACTACATGGTGTGTGGTCTCCAAGTTACATGGTCACTGATCAAGTAGGCCATGTATGATACACAACCCATTTTTGACTCAGAGGGACTACATGCCATGTACGTGGGATACACGGTGTGTACTCCGGCTGACCGTGCACCACCTTGGCCCGATCAACATGCGGTGTAAGAAATAAATACACTGCGTGTCATCAATGCACATAGTTTGAATTAATTTCTAAATTAATTTATAATGCATTTAACATAAGTACATGGTGTGTAACTCTGGTTACATGGAGTGTACTCCTGTGTTACTCATCTAGAATCCTTGGCACCTACGGACGAGTTCTTCAATTTTATTTCATTCATAAAATTAATCATATTGATTAGATCTATGAGAAACGAAGGAGGAATAAGCATATCTCACAATTCAGATTAAAAGAATGATTAAAATTGAATTAAAAACTAAATAAAAAAATGCATAAATCAGTCAATGATATTTAAATAATTATAAATAATTATGTGACAACATTGATACCACTTGTAAATTCCGGGCACAATGGATGTGTGCGATGGGTCGCGTCCAACTTTGATTTTTTCCATGATCAATGATTAATCCAAGATTTTACATAACGTTGAACATCGTGATCAATAGAATTAAATAAAATAATATAGAAAAGGGATAAAATTCCATAACTAGAGAGAGTATCATCACATATTTGTTATAATCAATTTAATTAATTAAGAATTACCTTATTGTGATTATTTATTCATTGATGGATGTGACAATATATATATATTGTACCATCGTTGTGTTGTAGGAATCAAGAGAAGATTCCCTCTAGGGGCGATCCACATGTGTTCCAAAAATCTATGAACATTGCCATAGGAATCTCCAAGTGCTAGAACATCAAATCCTATTGCTTTCTTTATCTTCCTTTGATCTCCATGAGAACCAATTCCAAAGCGTTCTCCTTGATCTCTCTAGACTTGAGAGTGAGAGAGGGAGGAAGATCGCTCTCTATTCATGGGAGATTTCTTAGAGAAGAGAAATATATAGGGTTTGAGAGGATTCCCCAAATCTATTACGTGTAACCAAACAAATGAATTGGCTCTTGAAGAAAATAATATAATTGGGATTATATATCACCAGGGTTAGAAATAAATAATTACACAAGATACCTTTATTGTTTATTTAATCACTACAATACCCCATACCAAATTATAATTATGATATTATTATTTCTTGACAAGTGATTAACTTGTAAATTAAATTAAATATTATTTAATCAAATAATATTCAATATTTATTATTTCTCACTGAACTATTAATCTTGGTTTGTCATTCCTATGCAATATTTATCGGGCCTTGAATAATGAATATTTATTTATTAAATAAATATCACTGCATTATTCTCTAATAAATAAACAAATAATATATTCACTAAATATAAAATAATTATTTATTAAATATTATACTCACATTATATTCTCTTGAATAACTGGTGAAAAAATATACACAATCAAGAAAACATGAATAATTACTAAACTATGTGTGAGAATAATATTTATTCAACTTGTTAAATAAATAATAATAATAATATTATTTAACTAAGATTCTGGATACACTTAGTGTGAGACACTCTAGGCCTATTTCTTAGTGACATTAGGTGAAACAGCCTAAATTCCAAGGTTAACATCTAGAACATTACAAGGAACCCATATATAAATAAGTTAATGTCACAACAACATAATACCTTATATGGATGCTTACTGTGTAATATAATCCCTTTATCATGATATCTCTAATCAAGTAGGTTACATACTAGTTCCATCAACCTATATGATTGATGTCTCTTTCTTTGACTTCCTAGGAATTGAACTAGCCTATAGAACACCATGGAAATGGATTTATTTAGGATATATCATTTCTATCAAGGGGACTAAGATATTAACTTCCGTTAAAGAACAAAAGGGAACAATCCTTTCTCACATTATTCATTAATGCAATATTTCTTGTGATGTACCCAACATATCCTACCTCTCCGTGAACATATGTCATAACAATTTTCATAAATAAATCAAATCATGTGACTAATAATACTCCTTAATAACAATCTTAAAGTCTAAGGATCAATATACATGTCCGCAGATAGGAAAACTTAATGACACATATAAATGTGGATTTCTTACTGGAAGATCTTGTTCTTATAATATCCTATACTGGATATTACCAAGGGTGTACACCATAATAAGATGAATCAAATTTATATGAGTCTCCACCCTTAATATATTGTATTATTTGTGTCCCTAAAATTATATCATCCATATATAGAACATATATTTAAGAATAGTGTTGTAGCACTTCTGGGTTCTCATAATAGCGGGGAACTACTATGACCTTTTAGTGCGACAACTACTCTTGGGGCATTATCACATACTATGTTACATATAATAATAATAATTATGTGATAATAAGTTTATTAACATTCAAAAATATGAATACATGTTATCATAAAGTACATAAAATTTAGTTCTAGGGGACAAAATCCAACACATATGGCCTCATATCCCATGGACATACATGGTAAGCTTGTCATGAAGTATATTAATATCCCATACCACTTACACTCTGGAATCTTAAGGGGTTGTGATAAAACACTATTTTATTGAATATTTTATTGATAATAAATGAAATAATTTCCTCACATTGTGTTAAATATGTTTATTTATAAAATATTTGGGATTTGATCATTCATTTGAAAATTTGGTGAAAATTCCAGTTTTACCCTTAATAGTGCACTGTAGTATTTCGAAGATAAATATTTTTATATTTATTATTTTAATTTGGAATTTTGTAAAAGTGTTCATAACTTCATTTTATACAACTTTAATTCAGGACACTAGAGATAAATAGTACATTTTGATGGAGTAAATGAGCCATTAATCCAATGGTGGGCTGGACTCGGCAGAATGGACATGGGTTCTGTATTTGGGCCATATATTCTACATACGGGCTTGGATTAAGACCAAATTTTGAGGAAATCTCGGGCACATGATTTGGCACAAATAATCCTTCTAGAAGGCCGGTCAATTAACGCGGTTTGGAGGTCAAATTGGCGGTTCAAGTTGGAATAAAATATTTGGCCGAGTTTTTCATTTCACACTTAAAAAGTTATGTATCCCTAGCCCTCACAAACTCTATTTAAAGGGGGTTTTAACTCTTTGAGAGGGCGGGTAGAGGATTTGGGAAGGTTTGACCGAAAGGGTGTCTCTTGGGAGACCCTCACAACTCTTGGAAGAAGTAAGCCTTTGTGAAAACCTCTCTTCCAAAAAGGCTCTCCTCTCTCACCTCTTCTTTGTATTTCTTTTCTTTCATGTTTGTTTCTTGAATTTTTCTTCAAATAATCTTATGTGTTCATCCCTATTCTTCTTTTCTTAATCTTATTAATTGGGTTGGAATCAAGAGTAGAGACAAGATTGAGTTCTACCCTTTCAATCCGTTGCTTATGCAAAACGTCTCCACGATGACTACACCACCCATGGAAGAGTAGTTCTTTTTAGTAATCGATCGACCTCTATCCTTATTCATTCATTTATTTTGAATCAATGAGCTACTATAATTCAAATATTATGATCTATTAATTGAGTTTTTAATTTAAATGAAACTAAGCAAGCAATTGAATAGTTAACACAAAACACACGAGGTCGGGAATTGTGTGAACTGTGAGAGCGCAACCTTAACCAGTAATTCAAAACCACATGGGATCAATTTGTAGAGTTCAAATATAATCCCTAAACTCAATTAATCCTCATTTACAGAGTGGTTATGTGCCTTAATTTACCACTAACCATAAGCTAATTTTAGAACATCAATCAAAGCAGGGTGTTGCGATTGCATGTTCCGAAGTTAGCCTAAGGTTAAATTCACTTCAATCTTCTTGGTAAAGTTAATTCTCGTAGGGTTCGGGATTTAACAAATTAAGGGATCATAATTAAGTGAATATTAATTTAAATGATAATGATTAATAAATGATTGAATAGGTAGAGTTAGATCAATTACGTCTTTTAAATATTGTCTAAACAAACATCTTTTTGTTGTGTCATTTTAATCAAACTTCATTTCAAAACTAAAAACAAAAAAAAATACAATCTTCTTCCATAAAACTTCTTCTAGATTTATAAACTATAAACAACCACCCCCATACTTTCAAGTAGTGTTTTTATTCCCTTTTATTTTGTTTCTATAATACCTCTGAAAAGTTGTTTTAATTCACTTCCTCCTTTGAGAGACGACCTTGGTCAGCCACTCTGCTGCACCTAAGTACCCCAAAATCACACTAATCATTTGAGGGCGCCCACGACAGCACTCTTTCAAATTGGCGCCGTTGCCGGGGAGGCAAGTAATTATTTCAACCAATTAGAGGTATTTATTTTATTTTACATTTTATTCTCTTCCTCTCTTCTTTCTTCCTTCTTTACCCAATCTGATTTTTCTTCTTCTTCTTTTATTTTCTTCTAATTCTTTTTGGACCATCAACTCAAACTTCTCATTTTTATTTTACTATGGTCCACTTTATTTCTTTTCATTTTTACTTAATCTATGACACGAACTAATCCCGAAGATCTCTTAGATCTTGACCTTGAGATTGAACGTAGCCTTAGGGCACGAATCAGACATTCTCAATCTACGAGAAGTTTCAATATTCAACCAGTTGGTGAATTCCTCTCTTCTGGAAACATTGAAATTGGAAGCAATTCAAATTCAAACATAAAAGAGGAACCAATGGATGGAAATAATGGAAATGAACTTAATAGAACCATTCTAGAATTGGCTGCACCTGATATTAACTATCAACCAAATTGTATTGCATACCCAAATCTCGAATCAGACTTTGAATTGAAATCTGGATTAATTCACCTTCTTCCAAAGTTTCATGGCTTATTTGGTGAGGATCCCAACAAACACCTTAAGGAATTTAATGTGGTTTGCTCAACTTTAAAACCAAGAAATGTTTCTGAAGATCAAATTAAATTAAGAGAATTCCCATTCTCACTTGATGGAGCTGCAAAAGATTGGATGTATTATTTGCAACCTGAAGATGTAACATGTTGGAATGATTTGAAACGTCTTTTCTTGCAAATATTTTTTCCAGTATCAAGGACAACATCCATTCGAAAGGAGATATCAGGGATCAAGCAAGCCCAAGGGGAGTCAATGTATGAGTACTGGGAGAGATTCAAGAAGTTGTGTGCAAGCTGCCCGCATCACCAAATCAGTGAGCAATTACTCATCCAATACTTCTATGAAGAACTCACACCTATGGAGAGAAGCATGGTAGATGCTGCGGATGGAGGAGCATTGGTGGACAAGACACCAGCAGCTTCACGTGCATTGATCGACAAGATGGCTCAAAACTCCCAACAATTCAGTGATAGAGGTACACCACATGTTCGAGGAGTACATCAAGTAAGTCCTTCTTCTCTTGAAAGTCATTTGATTGATACTAAGTTAGATGAATTGACAACTATGGTGAGGCAGATTGCATTGGCTCAAAAGACATCCCAACTCCCTCCTTCAAGGCCATGTGGCATTTGCACTGAGACAAGCCACCCAACTGACTGTTGCCCACAACTACAAGAGACAGAGGATTGCGCAGCTGTATTCCCAGGGAGACCATTTTAGCAGCAACAACAACCATATCCCCAAAAGAAGTTTGATTCATTTTCTCCAACATACAACCAAGGGTGGAAAGATCAAGCGGACATGAGGTATGACTCTGGACAACAACAAAGGGCCCCTTTTCAACCAAACTTCCAGCAGCCTCCGCCTTACCAGCAGGGTTTCCAACAACCCCAAAGGAGATTTGAAGCTCAAACATCAACAAGTCAGCAACAAGGGAATCATCCACCAAAGGTAGATTCTAATACTGATGATCTTTTGAAGCAAATTGTTCTTAATCAACAGAATGAGCTGAAGAGTCAAAGTTCGGAGTTGAGGGAGTTGAAGACTCAAATGATCCAGATTGCCACCGCCCTCCATGAACTTGTGAGTAAGAATTCTGGAAATCTACCTTCCCAACCCACTCTAAATCCAAAGGGGAATGTTAGTGCCATCACATTGAGAAGTGGGAAGCAAATGAACGATACATCTGCACCTACCATTCCATCGGGATTCACCTCAACTTCAGAGAAGCCGCATTCCATACCAAATGATGAGCAATCCAAGGAGAAAGATAAAGGTAAGAAAAATATTGATGATGTTCCTCATAAACCCCTTCCTTTTCCAAAAAGGGTTGTTCAAACCAAGAAGATGGCTGAAGAAGCAATGCAAAAGGAGGTTTTGGACACATTCAAGCATGTGGAGATCAACATTCCTCTACTTGAAGCCATTAATCAAATTCCAAGGTATGCGAAATTCTTAAAAGAACTTTGTACCAATCAAAGAGGGCTCAAGGGGAATGAGAGGATCAACCTTGGAAGGAATGTCTCAGCACTCATTACACCAACTCTAGCAATTACAACAAAGTGCAAGGATCCCGGGACATTCACCATCCCATGTACCATAGGGGAGTTTCACTTCTCTGATTCTCTTTGTGATTTAGGAGCTTCAATAAATGTGATGCCTCACTCTGTATTCTCTTCCTTGCAGGTTGGTGAGTTGAATCCAACAAGAGTAGTGGTGAAATTGGCGAATAGAGCTACGGCATATCCAGCGGGAGTTCTTGAGGATGTACTTGTTCGGGTAAGAGACATGATCTTTCCAGCAGACTTCTATGTGCTTAACATGGAGGATGATCAGGTAAGTTCTCATGCCCCCATTATCTTAGGTAGAACCTTCCTCAAAACTGCAAAAACTATCATAAATGTCAATGAGGGTACACTTTCCATGGAGTTTGGAGATGAAGTTGTGATATTTAATGTTATGGATTCCATGAAGTACCCTTCATAGGACCATTCTGCTTTTGTTATCTCCCATTTTGAACCACCAAGTAAAAACATCATGGAATTGGACTGTCCTATGCTTAGGGAGATTATGAGTATTGGTTCTATTTTGATGTCTAAGAATACTTCTACACCCATTTTTAAGGAACAAGACTCTCTAAGATTTGATTTTGAAATGGAAACATATTCTGATTTTGATCATGTGAACTCTGATTATGACATGGATATTGAGTATGCTGATGGATTTGGTGCTTTATTCTCTGATTGTAATGATTTTTATTCTGATACTGATGTTCATTGTGCATATATGTCTGTTGCATCAATTTCTCCATCCATACATCACCCACCTACATTGGAACTCAATCCATTGCCCCCAAATCTCAAATATGCATACTTGCTCAGTGGTGATAGATTACCTGTCATAATTGCTAACAATATCTCTTTTGAACATGAAGAAAAACTTTTGAATCTTTTGAGAGATAACATTAGGGAAATTGGTTGGACATTGGCAGACAAATCAGGTATTAGCCCCTCCATTTGCATGCATAGGATTCTCTTGGAGGATGGGGCTAAACCGGTGAGACAACCACAAAGGAGACTCAATCCCACCCTCCTGGAAATTGTTAAAAAAGAAGTTGAGAAATTGCTCGAGGCAGGTATAATCTTTCCCATTTCAGATTCTCAGTGGGTAAGTCCTATTCAGGTTGTGCCTAAGAAAAGTGGTGTTACTGTTGTTAAAAATGAGAAAGATGATTTAGTTCCAATGAGGGTGCAAAACAGTTGGCGTGTGTGTATTGATTATAGGAAAATAAATCAGACCACTCGCAAGGACCATTTCCCCCTCCCATTTATTGATCAAATGCTCGAGAGACTAGCTGGGAAAACACACTATTGTTTCTTGGATGGATTTTCTGGATATTTTCAGGTTCCTATAGCTCCAGAGGATCAGGAGAAGACTACATTCACCTGTCCCTTTGGCACATTTGCCTACCGGAGGATGCCATTTGGACTTTTCAACGCCCCAGGTACCTTCCAGAGATGTATGGTGAGTATTTTTTCTGATTTTATTGAGACCTACATGGAGGTATTTATGGATGATTTTACAGTGTATGGGTCTTCATTTGATGAATGTCTAATTAGTTTGGGAAAGGTGTTGAATCGTTGTATTGAGAAGAATATGGTCCTAAACTTTGAAAAGTGTCATTTCATGGTAGAGCATGGCATTGTCTTAGGGCATGTAGTGTCAAAACATGGGATAGAGGTTGATAGATCAAAGGTAGATATTATTTCGTTCTTACCATATCCTTCATGTGTGCGTGATGTTAGATCTTTCCTAGGGCATGTAGGATTTTATCGGCGCTTCATCAAAGATTTTAGTAAGATTGCTCTTCCTATGTCAAGATTACTTCAAAAGGATTCTGATTTTGTGTTTGATGTTTCTTGCAGGAATTCATTCGATGAGCTAAAACAACGTCTGACCACTCCACCTATCATACAACCCCCAAGGTGGGAGATTCCTTTTGAGCTTATGTGTGACGCCTCCAACTTCGCGGTTGGAGCTATCTTATCTCATAGGGTGGAGGGGCGTTCACATGTGATCGCCTATGCATCGAGGACACTGGATTCAGCCCAATCAAACTACACTACCACAGAAAAGGAGTTTCTTGCTGTCATATTTTCTTTAGATAAATTCCGTTCATATTTATTGGGCTCTAAAGTAGTTGTTTTTTCTGACCATGCAGCTTTGAGGTACCTCCTGAAGAAGCCAGATGCAAAGCCATGACTTATCCGTTGGATGCTCCTTCTTCAAGAGTTTGAAATCGAGATAAAGGACAAAAAGGGGTCAGAAAACATGGTGGCAGACCACATGTGTAGGATTACTCACACACTAGAGGATGACACCTTGGATCAGGTACCACTTCGGGACACTTTCCCTGATGAGAATCTCTATACCATCTCAGGTACGCATCCTTGGTATGCTGATTTAGTTAACTACCTTGTTGCTTCTGAAATCCCTGCAAATTTAAAGAAACATCAAGTCCAAAAATTAAAAAGTGAGTCTAGGTTTTATGTGTGGGATGATCCTTACCTCTGGTGCATGTGTAGTGACCAAGTCATTAGGAGGTGTGTTCCCGATCATGAGTTTGAGTCTATTTTGCATTTCTGTCATACACTTGCTTGTGGTTGACACTTTGGACCCCAACGGACAACTAGGAAGGTTTTAGACTCTGGATTATATTGGCCTATCTTGTTCCATGATGCCCATTTGTTTTGTAAGTCATGCTCTCATTGCCAACACACTGGGAACATTTCTAGGAGACATGAGATGCCCCAACAACCCATACTATTTTGTGAGATTTTTGATGTATGGGGCATCGAATTTATGGGTCCTTTTCCTAGTTCATTTGGATTTTTGTATATTTTGGTTGCTGTTGATTATGTGAGTAAATGGGTGGAGGCCAAGGCCACCAGGACTAATGATTCTCATGTTGTTGTGGACTTTGTCAAAGCACAAATTTTTTTCAGGTTTGGAGTACCAAAGGCCATCATCAGTGACCAAGGGACACACTTTTGCAATAGTAATTTTTCTTCCCTCCTTTGAAAGTATGGGGTGACACACAAAACATCAACACCATACCACCCCCAAACAAATGGCCAGGCTGAGGTTTCAAATCGTGAGTTGAAACAAATCTTGGAGAAAACCGTGCAGCCAAATAGGAAGGATTGGAGCAAGCGCTTGGATGATGCATTGTGGGCTTATAAAACAACATACAAGACCCCCATTAGTATGTCCCCATTTTGGATTGTTTTTGGGAAAGCATGTCATCTCCCAGTGGAAGTCGAGCATCGGGCATATTGGGATATAAAGAAATGCAACATGGATTTGGCCCAAGCTGGAATTCAAAGGAAGTTGCAAATTCAAGAGCTTGAGGAGATTCGCCTGTCATCATATGATAACTCAAGGCTCTACAAGGAAAGATCAAAAGCATCTCATGACAAAATGATCCAACAAAGGGAGTTTCATGTTGGAGAGAAAGTCCTTCTCTACAGTTCACGACTGAAGCTGATGCCTGGTAAGTTGCGTTCCAGATGGTTAGGTCCTTATGTTGTGACTAATGTTTTTCCTTATGGTGCAGTGGAGATCACAAAATAGGACACTGGAAGGAGCTTTACAGTCAATGGGCAACGTTTTAAGAGATACATTGAGGGACTTCCTACTGATGCAGTGGATTTTATCACACTGCATGACCCCATCATCACTTGAGCACATCGGGCTGTTCCTAACCCTTTCACTTTTATATTATTTGTCCTATTTAAAAATTCTACATTTCATGTGCATATATCATCTCACGGGTTCACATTGAGGACAATGAAATATTTTAAGTGTGGGGGAGGGAACCTTTTAGTTTAGTAATTTCAATTGTTTTCCTGTTTAAAAAAAACCAAAAAAAAAAATTGCGTGTTTTTCAAAAAAAAAAAATTTGTGTGTTTTTCAAATTTTGTGTGTTTATTTTACAATTTTCTGTGTGTTTTTGAAACATTTTGAGATAAAATGATTCTCATCACCATTTTTAAATCCATATCAATAAGTGAAACAATTTACCCCTTGAAACTAAGCTTAAATGAATGCTGAAATGACTTTGTTTCAAGTTCAAATATTTAGTAATTTCATGAAAAGTACGCTGAATTTTGAATACCATGGCAATCTCACTGTCTTTATATTTGAAATCACTTTCCTGTGAGGCTTCTGAACCATTATTTTCATATTCTTTACATTCAACTCACTTCTTGAGAGAACCAAACCATGCTTGATTTAACCAGAATTTGATCTATTCCTGTCAAAACTTGAGGGTTTGAGGTACATATGTTTAAATGATTGAGGCATTTGTTTGGTATTAAAGCCCCTATTTCAAAGAATCTTTTTTAATGGCCTACCTTGAATATTTAATCCTTTTAGCCCTTATAAGCCTTGCACAGCCTGTTAGGCTAAGCCACATTACAAGCCAATTTTCCCTATCCAACCAACTCTTGAAGTGAAATTGCATAATCTAGTTGAGCTTAAGTGTGGGGGAAGCTGTCTTGTGTTGTGCCACCACATTATGTGATACTTTGGGTGAAAAATTAAATTCTGAAGAGACGTGTTTTCTGCTAAAGAAAGTCATTATATTGAAAGTTGTGCCTTTTCTGGAGCTTTCATGACAAGTGAAGCTGTGCCTTTTCTGGAGCTTCTAATTGAGGTGGAAATCTGTGCCCATCTAGAGCTTTCAAGAAAATCATGTTTGAGAAGATTGACATTTTTTATGCTGAAATGATGAATGGTGTAAAACTTTCATGACTTTTCATGATTATGGAGCTGAATTGATACTATGGGGATTGAATAGAAGACCATATTTAAGTGAAAATTAGATTAATGCAATTTTGCTTCAAAAGAGTCAAGCCTCCTCATTCAGCCTTAGAGTTTTTCACATCTTAATCCTACCAACCGAAAGCCACAGAACAACCATGAAAAGTCCTCATGATAAACATATGTCCTTGACTCACATTGGGTAGCGATGTAGGAATCTATCAAGCCTATGGTGACCCTTGTATGAGTTTGGATGAGAAAGACATTGCAAAAAAAAAAATGATATTTGAGTCATGAGAGAAAATTCAAGCGAGGTAAGTGTTTTGTGCATGGGAGGATAAATGAAGTGGAAATATATTGAATGATATAAATGGAGAACTTGAAATAAGGTTTTTTTTATGAGGCATGATATCTTTTGATTCTTGGTGTGAAATTGATTGATCTTAAGGATATGTGTTTTAAAATTGGTTTTGATTTGATATTGATGTTTACTTGATATGAGGTTTTTCCCAGGTGTGCAAAAGGGTAAGTGTGGGGGAGTTGATAAAACACTATTTTATTGAATATTTTATTGATAATAAATGAAATAATTTCCTCACATTGTGTTAAATATGTTTATTTATAAAATATTTGGGATTTGATCATTCATTTGAAAATTTGGTGAAAATTCCAGTTTTACCCTTAATAGTGCACTGTAGTATTTGGAATATAAATATTTTTATATTTATTATTTTAATTTGAAATTTTGTAAAAATGTTCATAACTTCATTTTATACAACTTTAATTCAGGACACTAGAGCTAAAGAGTGCATTTGGATGGAGTAAATGAGCCATTAATCCAATGGTGGGCTGGACTCGGCAGAATGGATATGGGTTCTGTATTTGGGCCATATCTTCTACATACGGGCTTGGATTAAGCCCAAATTTTGTGTAAATATCTGGGACATGATTTGTCACAAATCATAATTTTGGAAGGCCGGTCAATTCACGCGTTTTGGAGGTCAAATGGGCGGTTCAAGGTGGAATAAAATATTTGGCCGAGTTTTTCATTTCACACTTAAAAAGTTATGTATCCCTAGCCCTCACAAACTCTATTTAAAGGGGGTTTTAACTCTTTGAGAGGGAGGGTCGAGGATTTGGGAAGGTGTGGCCGAAAGGGTGTCTCTTGGGAGACCCTCAAAACTCTTGTAAGAAGTAATCCTTTGTGCAAACCTCTCTTCCAAAAAGGCTCTCCTCTCTCACCTCTTCTTTGTATTTCTTTTCTTTCATGTTTGTTTCTTGAATTTTTCTTCAAATAATCTTCTGTGTTCATCCATATTCTTCTTATATTAATCTTATTAATTGGGTTGGAATCAAGATTAGATACAAGATTGGGTTCTACCCTTTCAATCCGTTGCTTATGCAAAACGTCTCCACGATGACTACACCACCCATGGAAGAGTAGTTCTTTTTAGTAATCGATCGACCTCTATCCTTCTTCATTCATTTATTTTGAATCAATGAGCTACTGTAATTCACATATTATGATCTATTAATTGAGTTTTTAATTTAAATAAAACTAATCAAGCAATTTAATAGTTAACACAAAACACGCGAGGTCGGGAATTGTGTGAACTGTGAGAGCGCAACCTTAACCGGTAATTCAAAACCACATGGGATCAATTTGTAGAGTTCAAATATAATCCCTAAAATCAATTAATCCTCATTTCTAGAGTGGTTATGTGCCTTAATTTACCACTGACCATAAGCTAATTTTAGAACATCAATCAAAGCAGGGTGTTGCGATTGCATGTTCCGAAGTTAGCCTAAGGTTAAATTCACTTCAATCTTCGTGGTAAAGTTAATTCTCGTAGGGTTCGGGATTTAAAAAATTAAGGGATCATAATTAAGTGAATATTAATTTAAATGATAATGATTAATAAATGATTGAATAGGTAGAGTTAGATCGATTACGTCTTTTAAATATTGTCTAAACAAACATCTTTTTGTTGTGTCATTTTAATCAAACTTCATTTCAAAACTAGAAACAAAAAAAAATACAATCTTCTTCCAGAAAACTTCTTCTAGATTTATAAACTATAAACAACCACCCCCATACTTTCAAGTAGTGTTTTTATTCCCTTTTATTTTGTTTCTATAATACCTCTGAAAAGTTGTTTTAATTCACTTCCTCCTTTGAGAGACGACCTTGGTCAGCCACTCTACTGCACTTAAGTACCCCAAAATCACAATAATCATTTGAGGGTGCCCACGACAGCGCTCTTTCAGGTTGAGATAAACCCGATGGAACCTGGTGTATAACCTTCATTTTCTGATAAGTAAGGCATCTATAGAAAAACTCTACAAATCCCTTATTCATCCCTATCCACTAAAAATGATGTCGAAGGTCCTGGTACATCTTTGCAACACCTATATGTACTAAAAAAAGAGATATATGAAACTCTATCAGAATCTCCTCCCATAGCATCACTGGTACCATTGATCATCCTCTAAAAAGAATGACATGCTCCCCACCTTTAGAAAATTCATCAGGAGCTTGTCCAGTGGATATCTGAGTACATAGGGTATTATAGTCGGTATCCCTAAGCTATGACTCCTTGACCCATCATAAAAGTGGAGGGGTAACAACCATTGAATATAGGTAAATTACTCTATCCTCATCTATAAATGATAACTATAATGAGGACAACTACTCTGGCACCTCTCTTAGAAACTACGAACAAGATCTTCTACTGAGAGAATCTGTTACTGTGTTCCCCTTCACTGGAGTATAGAAAATATTTAAGTCATAATATTGGAGGAACTCTAGCCATCGTATCTGTCTCAATTTAAGATAATTATGAGAGAAGATATACTTTAGACTCTTGTGGTTAGAATAAATGATAAAATTCCTGCCCATCAGGTAATGTCGCCACATTTTCATTTCAAAGACTACTGCTGATAACTCAAGACTGTGGGTCGTGTAATTTTTCTCATGTGGTCTCAACTAATATAAACCATAGGAAATCTCCACCTACCTATGCATCAGAACACAAGAAATCCTTGTTTCTGATGCATTGTTGAATACTATGTACTTGACACCATCCCATGGAAATCTCAAGAAAGTATCTCTTGTCAATCTCTGCCTCAATTCCTAGAAATCCTGTTGTCACCTCTCTATCCACATGAAAGGATTCCCATTTATGGTCAAAGATATCAAGGGATATGATATCCTATATAAATTAGGAATAAATATTTGATATTATCCTACTAACCAAAAGAATACCAACACCTTTTTCATTCTCTTGGGTGGATCCCAATATAACACTCTTCAACCTTTGATGGTTCCACTACTACACCATTTTCTAAGATAACATTTCACAAAAAAGCGGACCCCCTGGATCTAGAACTAGAACTTTAAGATCCACCCATAAATATGGTTCTCTTAGAGTTCATCCAAATCCATCCTCAAGTGTCTCACATGATCCCCATCAGACACTGAGTACACTAGGATATCATCAATGAAGACTAACATGAACTGGTATAAGAAGGGATGAAAGATCCAGTTCATGTGTCCCTTGAACACTTATGGGGAATTTTTTATGCCAAATAAAATCACCAAGTACTCATAGTGACTATATCAACATTTGAATGTCATCTTCGATATATCCTTATCCTGTACTCGAAACTGGTGATAGTCTGATCTGGGGTCAATCTTCAAGAACCATCATTCTCCTCTAAGCTAATCAAAGAGGCCATCGATCCTCGATAGTGGATAATTTTTCTTTATGGTCAATTGATTTTGGTTATGATAATCCACACACAACATCAAGATCCCATCAGCCTTCTTAGTGAATAACAATGGGGATTCCTAGGATGAAATACTAGGTCTGAAAAATCCCTACCTCTATAAGTCCTCCAAATTCACCCTCAGTTCATGAAGCTCTATGAGAGATATATGATTTAATGAAAAAAAATATCAGTGTCATTATGGGGTTTAATCAATTTATAAGTTTATATATTGATGGGGAGGTAAACCTAGAACATCCTTAAGAAAAACATCCACATACTACGCGACCACTGCAGGGAACTAAAAACTCACAACATCCATTACAGTAAGAGTCATTATAGATAATTGATAAGTAATAAACTAAAAAATTATATGCATGAGTCCATCCTGTGCTACATGGGTTTCATTTTTACACAAAAAGGAAAACATATTTCCATCATTGTGGAAATATTACATCCTTTTCCAGAAATAGTCAATCGAGACATGAACCATAGATAACTAGTCCATACCCAAGATGAATCATAAGGAATCATCACTACCATAAAGAGATCCCAGTAGAAACACTCACCTCCAAGAGTCAGGTCACACTATTAGAGGAAGTGTGTGATCACTGAGTCAATTACTATAGGATCCTCCAAGCGCAAGGGCCGATCCAAAGGCTCAACCAGAATCTCTAAGTATCCTACCAGATATGTGGAAATAAAGGAATGACTAGTTCCTATTTCTATTAGTACTGCATCTAAGGTAGAAAAGAAATATATTATACCTTGAATCATACCTAGAACCTCTGGGTCATAAACCTCATCCACCTGTATTTATGCCCGCCCCTATCCTAAAGCTTCCTGATCTTAGCATAGACCACCTGGGGGTAGTAGTGGTAATGAGTAAAAATGTCGACCACCTCCAGTTACTCTCCCAGCTCATTTTTACATCCTCCACTCTACGAACCTATCTGATCATACCATAGCCTCTACCTAGGTGGACCATCCACTATATCTCTATCATCCATACAATGGGTTGGATGATCCCTTGTGAGATGCCCCCTTCCATCACATGAGTAGAAATGCCTCTCCATGGGATTACTAGAACCATACTATGAGCCTTGAACTATAGAAACTCTATCATGCAATAGCTTCCTAAAATGCCTCGCATGCCTAGGTCCCTGAGACTAATGTTGACTCCCTACTTCCAAAGTCTTTGATCCAGAGTGCCCAATGCTGACAATAACTATTTTCATTTAATAATCCAAGAAACTCTTGGCCACCAAATCTCACTCTAGCACCCCAACATAGGTAGGAATTCATATAGGTATAAAACTGGCTCATTTGTCTCTATATAAAGGTCCGAGCTCAAAATAACTAATCATGAACCATATCCATCGAGTACCTAGAGAGGTCGGTGAACCTCGATGAATACTCATCCACTTTTGTACTACCTGTAGGTTCCGGGCATAGTGGAAGCATGTTGGTGGGTTTGCCCAACTTTAATTTTAACGTTAAACGACGTTTAATCTGAGATCCATCATGATATAAAATTCTGGATCTTTGAAATATAAGGAAGAACGGAAAAAGAAAAGAAGAGTCTCAGAACCCTCGAGATAGGATCATCATATGTTGGTTATAATAAATTTAATTAATTCATAAGAATTAACTTGATGTAATTCCTTGTTCGTTGATGTCTCTGTTCATGATCCTGTGATCCGTCATTGTGTCACAAAATCCAAGTATAGGATTCCTCTAGTAGTGATCCACACGTGCTCCACGTATCTCTAGACGTCGCAGAAGGGAACTCTGGGTGCTAGCGTGGAAGATCCTTTGCTTGCAATGTCCGTCTTCGATCTCCTTGATCCAGTGGAGGATCTTGTTTTTGTAACTTGAAAGCGTTCTTGGTGGAAAGGAAATTCTATCTTGGCTTGAGAGTATTTCAAATCCATTGTGCACAACCAAAATGGCTAACCCTCATGAGAATAATGTAATTGGGATTTATAATACTTAGAATAATAAAATGAATTAATTTCCTAAAAGCATTTAATTATTTCATTTAATTCTTAGTAATACCCCATCTCTTAATAATGATAGTTGACCATCATTATTACTTAACATGCATCCAATGTATCACATTTAATATCATTTAAATAAATAAACAATATTTTCTCACGAATCCCGAAAAAACAAACTACATGGCATGTATGTATAAACATACATGGCATGTAATTTTATTTTTCCAGTTTTATTTATTTTCCTCCACCTTATTTATTAGACCTTGAGTAATGGCTATTTATTTCTTAAATAAATGTAACTGTATTACTCGCTAATAAATACATATTATTTTTCCCACAATATATTCTCTCGAATAACTAGTGTCTAAATAAATGCGATCAAACATCCTTGAATAATTATTAAACCACAATCGAGAATAATCTTTATTCAACTTGTTAAATTAATATTTAACTGAGATACATGGACACACTTAATGTGTGACCCTCTAGGACTCTTTCTTAGTGGCATTAGGCTGACCCTGCCTAAAGTCCAAGGTTAGTGTCTAGCAACACGCCAAGGCACCCATAGAGAAAGAAGTTAACGCCGCAATGATGTGTCACCTCCTACAAACTCTTACCATGTAATATAATCCCTTTGTCTCAATATCTCCAATCAAGCGGGTTGCATGCTAGTGCCATCAACCCATGTGACCGATTATTCTTTCTTTGACTTCCCAAAATTGAACTTGCCCATACCTTACCATGGACATGGATTTATTTAGGCTGTATCAATTCCATCAAAGGGCCTGAGATATCTACTTCTGTTATGGAACAGAAGGGACAAATCCTTTCTTGCATTATCTATTAATGCAGTATTACTCGTGACGCACCCAACGTATCCTACCTCGCTGCGAACAGTGTGTCGTCACAGTTTTTGTCAATACATCTAAGTGTACGAGTTGTAATACCCATTAATAATAATATTAAAGTCTAAGGACCAATACACGCGTCTGAAGATAGGAACATCCAATGACACTATGAAATGTGGATTTCCTACTGGAGGGTCTCGTTCTTATAATATCCTCATGGATATTACCAAGGGCGCACACCATGAGAAGGTGCCTCAATGTTTTATGAGTCCTCACCCATAATGACCTGTATTATTTGTGTCCCTTAAATAATATCATCTGGCCATAGAACATATATTCAATAATAGTGTTACGACACTTCTGGGTTCTCATCATAGCAGGGATCCGCAATGACCCATTAATGCAACAGCTGTCCTTAGGACATTATCACATGCATTGTCACGCAGAAGAACAATCAAGATGTGATAAGGCTTTTATTAATGAATAAAGTACAAAGTAGTTGGTTATAGACCACCAACTCCAACAGACTCCCACTTGGACTAGAGACAACTGCTAACAACCTTTAACCCGCTAGCTCTCACATGATATTCATGATTCTGCTAAGATAGGCCTTTAGTAATGGGGTCTACCACATTCTCTTCTGTGGACACTCTGCTCACTGCAACTTCAACCCTTTGATAGAAATCCCTCAAGAGGTGATACTTTCGGAGTATGTGCTTTGTCTGTTGATGTGACCTTGGTTATTTTTCAAGAGCCACCGCTGTAGTATTATCACAATACAATGTAATGAGATATTTACTTCTAGGCACCACATCAAGCTCCTGGACAAAATTCCAAATCCAAACAGATTCCTTGGCTGCATTAGAAGCCACTATATACTCGGACTCCACTGTAGAATCAACGACAACTAACTGCTTTGAGCTCTTCCAACTCACAGATCCTCCATTGAGATAGAAAACATATCTAGATTGTGACTTCAGATCATTATGATCTGTTTGAAAACCAGCATTATCATACCCTCTGATGACAAGCTCCTCGTCTCCTCCATACACTAGGAACATATCCTTAGTTCTTCTCAGATACTTAAGGATAGTCTTAACAACAGTCCAATGTTGTTCTCCTGGATCTTCTTGATATCTTCCTACCATGCTCAGTTTATAGGCAACATCAAGCCTGGTACATAACATTACATACATGATGGATCCTATAGCCGAGGCGTATGGGATCTTTCTCATCCCATCTTTCTCTTGTTGTGTCTAAGGACACATTTTCTTAGAAAGATGCAAGCCATGTGTCACTAGAACCAATCCTCTCTTGGATTGTTCTATACTAAATCTCTTTAGTATCTGGTCAATGTATGTACCCTGACTTAGTCCAAGCAGCCTCTTAGATCTATCACGAATGATCTTGATCCCTAGAATGTAGGCTTCTTCACCTAAATATTTCATGGATAATCATTTGTTCAACCAGTCCTTAACTGACTGTAAGGCTGGTACGTCATTTCCAATAAGAAACATGTCATCAACATATACTACTAGGATAACGACTGCATTCCAATTAAACCTCTTATAAACACATGGCTCACATTCGTTCTTAATGAAACCAAATTCCTTTATGGATTCATCAAATTGAATGCTCCATGACCTGGATGCTTGCTTCAATCCATAAATGGATTTCTGCAACTTACAAACCTGTTTGGATTCACCTGGTGTCACAAACCCTTCTGGTTGTGTCATATAGACATCTTCCTGAAGGTTCTCATCAAAGAATGCTGTTTTGACATCTATCTGCCAAATCTCGTAGTCATGGTAAGCTGCTACGGAAAGTATGATTCTTATGGATTTAAACATGGAAACTGGTGAGAAGGTTTGATCATAGTCAATTCCTTGACGCTGTCTTAATCCTTTATCCACTATCCTTGCTTTATAGGTGCTAACTTGACCTTCCATGTCCAGACTTTTCTTGAATACCCATTTGAATCCAACAATATTTACATCAACTGGCTCATCGACCAGAACCCAAACTTGGTTCTGATACATGGAATCCATATCAGAATTCATAGCTTCTAGCCATCATGTAGCTTCTGAAATTTATACTGCTTCCTTGTAGGAGATAGGTTCATCATTGTCCAACAATAATGACTCACCATCCTCGGTGACTAGGAAACCAAATCTCTGTGGTTCCCTTACCTCTCTTGAGCTCCAACACAGTACTTGTGTTTCTGGAACCTCTACCACGGGGAACTTTGGAACTTGTTCCTATACCAACTCCTGTGTATCTTGAGCATCAACTTTGTCGAAGTCAATCTTGTTTCCACTATCCTTCTTGAGGATGTGCTCCAACTCAATAAAGATGGATTTTCTGGTGACATTAACTTTCTTGTATGAAGGGTTATATAGGTAATATCCTTTCTTTTCCATGGGATATCCTATAAAGATACACCTCATGCCCCAGGGTGCTAGTTTGTTGCCTGAGAAGGCCTTAACAAATGCCTCGCATCCCCATACACGTGTATGTGACAAAGTGGGTTTCCTTCCATTCCATAACTCGGATGGAATTCCATTTTCCTCCTTAGTTGGTACTCGGTTTAATGTGTATGCTGCAGTTTGTAATGCATATCCCCAAAAGGATAATGGAAGATCCGTATGACTCATCATTGACCTCACCATGTCCAACAAGGTGCGGTTCCTCCTTTCACTAACACCATTCCACTGTGGTGTATAAGGAGGAGTGAGCTGAGATAGAATCCCAAACTCTCATAGAAGATCGATGAACTCTTGGTTCAGATATTCTCCACCTCGATCCGATCGAAGCTTCTTTATCTTTTTACCAAGATGATTCTATAATTCATTCTTGAATTCCTTAAATTTCTCTAAGGACTCTGACTTATACCTCATTAAGTAGACATAGCCATATCTACTCAAATCATTAGTAAAAGTAATGAAGTAAGAATATCCACCTATAGATTCTACTGGAAATGGTCCACATACATCCGTGTGTACCAATCCTAGAAGCTCTGTGGCCCTTTCACCTTGTCCACCAAAAGGTGGTTTGTTCATTTTTCCTTGTAAACAAGCGTGACATCTATCAAGTGGTTTTATCTCAGTAGAGTCTAAATATCCATCTTGTCAGAGATTTGTCAAGCGATTCTCGTTCACATGACCAAGGCGGTGATGCCACAACTGGGTGATGTATGATTCATGTGAGTTTGTTTCGTTATCGATTTCCAATACTTGGTTTTCATAATTTAATACATACAAACCATTATTCAAATGTTCCATACCATAACATACGTTGTTCTTATAAAAGAGACAACCCTTATTTCCGAACTTGAAAAAAAATCCATCAATATCCAAACAAGACACATAAATTATGTTATTGGTAACACTAGGCACAAAATAATAGTTATGTAAAACCAAAATCATCCCAGTCAGCAATGAGAGGTGGTAGTCGCCAATAGCCAACACAGCCAGCCTTGTGCCATCGGCAGCTCGAAGATCCACCTCTCCTCTAGTGATCTTTCTAAATCTACTTGGTTCCTGCATTTTAATACAGATGTGAGCCCCACAAGATGTATCTAATACCCAATGTGTAGAAATAGAAGGATTGCACTTGATAACGAATTCACCTTTAGCGTCCCCACACTTCTGGGTGCAATTCCTCTTCCAGTGACCCTGCTTGACACATGAAAAACACACCTCCTCCCGTTCCTTGACCTGCCTCTGGATCTTCCCCTTCTTGGAGGGACGGTGCTCGGGGGCTTCAGACCGTTTATAAGTCTTTGACCCCTTTACCTTGCCATTCCTTTTCTTGTTCGCCATAAGGACTGCGGGTTTTTCACGCCCCATTTCCTTGTCAACCTGGCAAATCAAGGTCAGAAGCTCCGATAGACTCTTCTCATTGCCGCTCATGTTATAGTTGACAATTAATCTAGAGAAGGTCTTTGGAAGTGATGATAGGATGATATCTGTACGCAACTCATCCAGGAATTTAATCCCTAAGATGTCCAAGCGTTCAATGTAGCCAATAATCTTGACTACATGAGGCCCAGCTGGCGTAGACTCTCCAAGCTTCATGGTAAACAAAGCATTGGAGATCTCATACCTCTCCTGTCTCGCCTTCTCTTGGTAGAGATCTTTAAGGTGAGACATCATGCTATACGCGTCCATGTTTTCATGTTGCTTCAAGAGCTCATTAGACATGGTCGATAGCATGAAACACTGAACATCTCTGGCATCATTCATGTGTTTCATGTAGAGAGATAATTCCTCATCACTAGCCTCTTTCCCAATCGCAACTAGAATAGGCTCTTCCAGCACATACAATTTCCTTTCGTGGCGAAGGACAACACGCAAACGCCTCTTCCACTCTTTGAAATTGGTGCTGGTGAGAAGGATTTTTTTTCTTGAGTATGGTGTGCAATGATATGTTTGAAGTCATTTTCTTGCTGTTTATACAAATTAAGATGAGAAAATTTTTAGTACTTTATTAAAAAAAATTTGAGACAAATAAATAAATTAATACCTATTAGTCTCCCACTATTTTATCAAAATCCAATAGCCATCACCATTGACTTTGGAATATTCTGTTTCCTAAATATTCTAGTGGAAAGGATCCATATTTCCCTTTGAATTACCCCAACTAGGGTTGGTAAAGAAACTTGAAGGGTTTTAGGTAGGAATTCCAAATGCCAACTGCATTAACTCGCAGCTCCTTGATCCGCTGAGTGGACTCCCCAATCCTGAAATCCTTTTATTTTGGATTTCCTCAACCTTTGCCTCTTGGTCACACCAAGTCCTACTGTGGCAGTCAACCCTTGATGTGAACCAAGTCAAGTCAACCTAAAACCTTGAATTAGAATTCCCCGATAATTTAAATCACCCCAACTAGGGCTGGTCAAGCACTTTGAACTATGGTTCGATTCTAACCAAGATTATGGAAGGATATACCGACTTGATATTTCTTTTGAGGGATTTTATCCTTATACATAAATTTCCATTTTATTATCTTTTATTACATGCTTGTTAATATTAAGTGGGATATACTTAAGTGATTAACCATGTCTAAGATAATATTTACATATAAGCCGATTTTATTTTAGTTCTATCTTGCATGCTCGTTTAATTCATTAATTGTGTGATCGTGACAACACACCCACAATAAATAAACCATGCAACTGAAAGAAATAAAATAAATGGTATGATCATGAGATTTTCTATTGGTTAGTTTATCTAGAGATTGATAAACCAACCCAAGACCTAGGGGAGAAACACCTTGAACCTTTCGGGTTCATGTTTACAGCTTTCCACCTATCCACCTTTGTATCTCCTTGGATTGGTTTCAACTTGGCTCCTGACTTGAGCCGCCTCCACTAGCTTGGGAGCTCCATCCATTACATATGCATTTATCTCACACGCATGTGAGGGGTAAAAAGGGGTTTTTACAGAAAATAATCCTTGGGCACGCAGACCCTACATATTAATGAGGAGATGGCTCACAGGCCAACAAATTTAATTTAAATAAATAAATTAAAAGAAACCATTCACATAAAAAGGTCTCAGTCTAGATCATGATCATCCATACATGCAACGATATTTACACATAAATAAAACTAGCATTAAATTCTTTAATCATTCTTGTTTAAGATAAATCATGCTCTAATTAATTAATTATCTTTAATTAATCAATCCTTTTATCTTAAAACCTTTTTCTAAATTTCCTTGAAATTCTCATCCATCATAATTTTAAACAAATAAATTCATTTAAAATTATCCTTGTACGTAACTTGTAACTTGGATGCAACCCGGTGAATTCCCGTTCATTACACATATGTTAAATTAAACACATATATATAAAAAACCTATCATGTGTTGTGCATCCAATGTATCACATTTAATATCATTTAAATAAATAAATAATATTTTCTCACGAATCCTGAAAAAACAAAATACACGACGTGTATGTATAAACATACACGATGTGTAATTTTATTTTTCCAGTTTTATTTATTTTCCTCTACCTCATTTATTAGACCTTGAGTAATGTCTATTTATTTCTTAAATAAATGTAACTACATTACTCGCTAATAAATACATATTATTTCGCCCACAATATATTCTCTCGAATAACTAGTGTCGAAATAAATGCGACCCGACATCCTTGAATAATTATTAAACTACAATTGGGAATAATATTTATTCAACTTGTTAAATTAATATTTAACTGAGATACATGGACACACTTAGTGTGTGACCCTCTAGGCCTCTTTCTCAGTGGCATTAGGCTGAGCCTGCCTAAAGTCCAAGGTTAGCGTCTAGAAACACGCCAAGGCACCCATAGAGAAAGAAGTTAACGCTGCAATGACGTGTCACCTACTACAAACGCTTACCATGTAATATAATCCCTTTTTCTCGATATCTCCAATCAAGAGGGTTTCATGCTAGTTCCATCAACCCATATGCTCGATTATTCTTTCTTTGACTTCCAAAAATTGAACTCGCCCATAACTTACCATGGCCATGGATTTATTTAGGCTGTATCAATTCAATCAAAGGGCCTGAGATATCTACTTCCATTATGGAACAGAAGGGAAAAATCCTTTCTCGCATTATCTATTAATGCAGTATTACTCGTGACGAACCCAACGTATCCTACCTCACTGTGAACAGTGTGTTTTCACAGTTTTCATCAATACATCTAAGTGCACGAGTTTTAATACCCATTAATAATAATCTTGAAGTCTAAGGACCAATACACACTTCTGAAGATAGGAACATCCTGTTGGGTCGGAGAAAAACGGGAAGGATGGCAAGAGGGGGGGTGAATTGCCTTTTAAAAAAAAGGATTAACAATTTAAAATCAAAGTGAAATCAAAGTATGTGCAGCGGAAAATAAAAGAGGCAATCACACAAGAAATTGATAACGGAGTTCGGCCAAAACCCGGCCTACGTCTCCGCTCCCAACTCAACCGTTGAGAGATTCCTACCGCTTGCTTTTCAATGGTTTTAGCAAGAAACCCACTAGGCTTTGAGGTAGCACTAGGACCTATTACAGCTTGCTTTTAGTGGTTTAGCAAGAACCCACTTGCTTTTGATGGTTGATCAAGAACCCACTATCCTTCTTACAGGTGAAGGATAGCTGACCTATGTCTCAAGCTATTTAAAGGAAATCTTGAAAACCTCTTCACACCTTAGAGGTGGTGTGAAACCCAAAAGAGAGAGGAATAGAAAAGGAGTTGGGGTTTGTAGGCACAAACCCAATTTGAAAGCTCAAAAAGATAAATACAATAAAACCCATAATTGGAGAAGCCTTGGGCGCCTTTGATTGATAGGAGAGGTTGAAGGCCACTTCCAAGCTTCTTTGGTGGTGCTCTTGGATGTGGAATTGGATGGAGCACTTGGGGTTCCTTGAGGTGTCTCGCCGGAGGATTGCCGAATGATCAACAAAGTGTCCTTGGGATTGATTTAAGTTCCAGTTTGTGTCCGGGGCTTCCTCAGCCTTTATTTATAGGCATGGAACCCTTGGGGAGTCTTCGGAGCCGTTGGAGAGGCTTAAAGAGCCGTTGGGAGCCAAGTGGGCCAGCCTGGTCAAACTGCAACGGCTAGTTTGACTGGGCTACCGGCTGGCCGGTGCAGGGCCACCGGCTGGCCGGTGCCTTGGATGATGAGAAGGCCTTCTGCCCAGGCAGCACCGACTGACCGGTGCCAGAGCCACCTGCTGGCCGGTGGGGAGACAGTAGCTCACACTATTCATCTGGGTGCCACCGGCTGGCCGGTGAAAGATCCACCGGCTGACCGGTGGAACCTGGCAGTGGGCAATGCCTCTGCCAGGTCCACCGGCTGGCCGGTGCTATCACACCGGTTGGCCGGTGGACTGCAATTCAGTCCATTTTTTCCAGCTTTCTTGGGCCAATCCTTTGGCAATCTTTTGCCTATCATCCACAACACTTAAAAACAATGTTAGACAAAAAATAAGGTGATTGTGATCATGAAAATCAAACAACGAGGGGAACGAGAGGTACAACAATCTCCCCCTATTTTGATGATCACAATCACCAAAACAATTAAAGTAAAAACAAAAATTAAAGACATGCTTAAAGGATAAAGAAAGTAAATGCTAAGCATGATCAAAAGGATTCTCCCCCAATCAATCAAGAAATTTCTCCCCCTTTGTGATTATCAAAATAGCGTGGGGCATAAAAATTTGATTGAGGGAAAGGGTTTGAAAAACTAGATATGAGAATTGAAAAATCAATTGAGATTTTTGAAATTGAAATGAAAATTTGAATAACAGTTTGAATTGAAAGTTTTGAATCAAAAACCAATTAAAATTTTAAATTTGAAACCAAATGAAATTTTTGAAATTGAGAGTTTTGAATCAAAAATGAATTTAAATTGAAAAAAGAATCGAAAGAGATTTTTGAATTTAAGAAAATTTCTCCCCCTAAATAAAACAAAAGATCATCGGGGAGAGGGATTTTGAAAAGAGACAATTTTAGGCCCGGAGAGACTCGCTAAGAGGGATTTTTCAATCCACACTTGCCTTGTAGCAGGTCTTCTCCTATATAATTCATCCGAATAAAAAATCGATTTGGGCCTACCATACCGGGCGTTTTTGCAATTACATTCATATATCATGTGCCCGGGTTTTTTGCAATAGTTACAAAATTTAAAACTAGAGCTCCCCCTTACAAAAACAGTGGGTGCATGGGAGGAGGAAGCTTGCTTGGAATAGGCAAGCCCTTGGGTGGTTCTTGAAATTCGTTGGGAACCAAGCAATTTTGAAAGATTTTGTTCCACTTGGGTGAATTTGGCTAGGGATTCTCTAAGGTCCTTGATGGTTGATTCCAAAGAATCAACATTTGGGAAATTTTGGATTTTTAGGGAGAGTTCCTCCTTCTCTTTGAGAAGTTGGTCTTTTTCGGAGGAAAGCTTTTTGAAATTCTTTTTTAAAGCAACAAATTTTGACGATAATTCATGAAAAACTTTTTCTAGTTGGTCTCTAGCGTGTGAGAGTTCTTCATAAGATAGATGATTAAATGAATTAGAAGAACTAGAGGAGGAAGAGGAGGAAGAGGAGGAAGATACCTCATGTTTTGCCATTAGGCAATTATTACCATTGTCGCTCGAGGAGAAAGAAGAGAAGGAGGAGCTATCACTCCAAGTTTTCTTTAAAGCCTTCTTCTTCTTCTTCTTGGCCCTTTTCTTGTGAGGTGGGCAAACGGGCTTGATCTTTTCGTCGGGTTCTTGCTTTTGATCGGATTCTTGCTTTGGATCCTCGCTAGTACCTTCATAGGTTAGTTCTAAAAATTTCCAAAGATCGTAAGAAGTAGAGCAAGTAGAAATACAATTAAATACATTTCGGTCTAGCCCACAATGTAGAGCATTCATGGCTTTGCCATCAAGCTCGAAATTCTTAATATCTATGGTGGTCCACTTAGACTCATCGGAAGAAGTGAGGGTAAAACCATGCATAACAATTCTAAAAATAGGATAGCCAAAACTTTTAAGAAATGTGGTCATGCGGGTTTTCCAAAAACTATAATCGGTTCCATCAAAGAATGGAGAACGATCCAAAGAAAAGCCTTCGGGGGCGTAAGAGGTTGAAGCGGTAGAAGCCATCAAAAAGGATCTTTAATTTGAAACCGGTTAGGGAATTACTCAAATTTTCCCTCTGATACCAATTGTTGAAATTGAAAGTTTTAAAAGAAAGTTTTGAATAAAAAAAAAGCTTAAACAAACCTAACTCCCCCTAAATAAAACAACAAATCACCGGGGAGAGGTGTTTGAAACCGAAATAAATTTTGGGCCGACTTCTTGGCAACCTTGTGCCTATCATTCAAAAACACTTCAAACAATATTAGACAAATAATAAGGTGATTGTGATCATGAAAATCAAACAACGAGGGGAACGAGAGGTACAACACATCCAATGACACGATGAAATGTGGATTTCCTACTGGAGGCTCTCGTTCTTATAATATACTCCTGGATATTACCAAGGGCGCACACCATGAGAAGGTGCCTCAATGTTTTATGAGTCCTCACCCCTAATGACCTGTATTATTTGTGTCCCTCAAATAATATTATCTGGCCATAGAACATATATTCAAGAATAGAGTTATGGCACTTCCGGGTTCTCATCATAGCAGGGATCCGCTATGACCCATTAATGCAACAACTATCCTTAGGACATTATCACATGCATTGTCACGCAGAAGAACAATCAAGATTTGATAAGGCTTTTATTAATGAATAAAGTACAAAGTAGTTGGTTCTAGACCACCAAATCCAACACTAACCTACTAAAGCTGTAAGAGATCCTGTATGTGAACAAACCTCAACATAGTTAGAGATAACTCCTATCTAAAAAGGAACTATAAATATGACCATGCTAGAGTCGCCTTGTCATACAACTGGGTTACTAAACCCACCAGCATCCACTGATCCATGGAGAAGGCTCACCACCAAGACCACCATATGATCTAACGGTGTCCTAACAAGATGGAAAAACCATGTCACCACCTCAAGACAGTTCTCAAATTATTGTGGGTTGGGATCTCTTCAGAACCTGAGGGGTCGCTATCGCTGAAACTTGTGAAGCGTGCTCATCTTGTGCACCTCATCTTTTGGCACTACAGGTGCCAGCTGTTGCTCAAAAGGTGGTGGTATAACAGGAAAACCACCATGATGTAACATCTATGGAACATGCCCCTTTATTTATTCCTCGTTACTAATAGAATCATCCTCATGATCCTAATGCTGAATCTTAGCTGGAATACGCTGTGGAGGTATCCTGAAATAGATAAAATATACCACGGTCAATGAGTATATCTAGAGTTATGACTCAAGAAGGGCATAAAAACCAATTTTTTTATATTATATATGTAATAATTTTTTCCCTATAACTAGTGTCCACATGTACTGAGTTGAAAGGAAGGTGATCAGAGTCTTGGTGTATGGATACGTCAACCGCCATACCAACACTGGAGTCTTTGGCCTAAAATTTGAACTCGAAACACTTAACACTATTTCCCCAAACCAATATCAAAAACTCTGGTCCTAAGTTATAACTGAATCCTATTATACCTCTCTATGATGACCCATCTCAATGGGTATCATTCCACGACTCCCCAATCCCGTTCCCAATAGGCTAGAGGCTGGAGACTAGTGCCGAGTTGACGTATCACTAATTTGGAAGGCCTTAGCCTAAATCACCTGTACATACACGCACATATCTAAGACCATAAAATGATGAAATGTAAAACAACTTATAAACCATGCATTCATACATTTAAATCCCACAACCATAGTATGATAATAAGTAATGGAAAGAAAAAAGAGCTAAATACAAGCTCACCACAAAGAGTCTGAAAAAAATGTCCAACCTGAAAGTATAGATGGGGAATAGTATCAAATAACCACAAGAAAACATCTCTATCTTTCCAATTAACTAATAACCACCTGGTCCTGGTCCCTCTAAAAATCCATCAAAAGGTCGATCGTCTGTATAAGACACGACACATGTGGGAAAATCCCATGTTGGGATGAGTATAAAAATACCCAGCAGGACATCTCAAAATCATTAAGCATGTAAAAATAAGAATAACAGTCAGATTAACACAGATATATGTCTATAACACATATAACAAGAATATCTAGATATACTCAATAAAGACACATAGTCTCAAAGTAATGTTAAAACCATAATTGCAGTATAGGGATTCCTCCTTGAAGATTCCACATAACACTCATCCATGAGAACACACTCCACGAGTCTGATAACACTGATGGAATCCGTCCAAGATGTATTGGTAATCAAGTCTTATCATTTGAAGTATATGATGGAATTTTGAAGATAATTATACATATATGAGGATCACACTTAAGTCCATGGGGTATACCAACAACTCAATATGGAATAATCTACTATGTAGGGGATCAATTCCCATGTAGTACTGGTTATGATGATACAAAGAACTACACCCAAGGAAATATAATGATAGAGGATCTCACTCTAGGCCTCATGAAAGGATTTTGATGACAATATCTAAGAAGTACTACTGAAGGAATAAATATCCTATATGTAGGACATGATTCCATACTAACCCCAGGGAATAGATCAAGGGAACACACCCTAAAAAAACTTGTCCAAGATAAACAAGACAAGGGATCTAAGACAACTTTAAATGAGTACACAATGTGTACTATAGAACACAGTGTGTCCCATGGAAACCAGGTTCTACCCTCGTAAAATGGACCATCTCTGTGTCTGTGTCCATGTCAGATTACATGGTGTGTCTGAGCTCATGTACTCTTGGCCGTGTCTATGTCCGAATGACCATTTATGTGTCCTGACTAGCTGTGTATCCTCTGCGATAAATTCCAAGTGCTAGGATAGGGGTCACATGTCACATGATAGGTGTCACATGTCATGTGGTACTTAACTCCATATGGAAACACTAACTATCACTTTGAGGGTTCCACAAGGCTTGTTTCTCTGGAACACCCTGTATGTAATGAGGGATTTCAAAAAACCCACAAGATCTTCCTTTACATCTTCATATGCTCCTCCCATCACCAAATCTAGACATGAATCATATTGGTAAGGGTGCATCTTCTCCGACCAATCCTCATCATCACAGCTCATCGGTAATCGACCTTCAAAATCACTTGGGAATCACCTAGTTGTTCTCTCTACAGCTGTACCATCAATCCAAAACAAATGGTAATCATTGAAATGATTTTGATCCATCACCTCCATCTTTATAGTAAAATATAATTTTCATACTAGGAATATATATACAATATTTAATATTTATACCAAGAATTGGGTGTGCAACAATTGGTTTCTCAGCATTTGTTGAACCATGGGCCAAGGGATTTTCCAACGATGAATGAAGAAATGGGGGAAGAAGTGAAAAACCACAAACATGGGAAATGAAACTTGGGAAAAGTTAATGTTGGGCTCAATTAATTTCCATTATAATGAAAAATGGAGAGAAATAACAATCATAAAGAAAATTCCCCAATTTACAGATAAATATAAACCGTACCTGCAATATGCACGATTTACAAATCAATTCATTATTCGATTGATTCGAATTCGTTGAAGGAATAATAAAAAGTGGATAATTCCAAAAAAAATCGACATACTACCTTATTTTAGATCAATCTCTTATGAATAATAGGTCTTTGCCATTGTCATTGGCGAGATCCTTCAACTCCATTACACACTGATCATTGAACCACAATTCGTTTATCATATTCCCACAGAAGCATCTACAATGGCTCCTCTAAATCTCTAGGGTTATGCGGCTAACTATGTGATTTTTCTCATAACTGTATATTTATTTAAAAGAATTAGGTTGCTAAGACATTTCAATTTAAATAAATTAATCTTACTAATTTAATTTTTATCCAAGTATGTGATGACTTTTCCACAAACACCATGTTCAGAAAAAGGTTATATAACACCTAGGGTAAAACCCATGCTCTAAACTCAACAGTGCCCTCAAATTTATAATCTAGGGCCCTATTTATAAGTTCTTCCACTTTTTTAGGAAAATTTTGTACATGCACATTTAATATATTTAATATATTTTAGAAATTAACTTTGGGCACACCAGATATTATATTCACGCACCATCTCAACACATGGTCACAAAAATATTTATAGATATATTCCAAGACATTACATGAAAAAAGTGACGTTGCAATGACTTAGAGGGTTCTCAGTGTAAACTATTTTAATTGAAAAAGGACTTTCACAAGGCCTCCAAGCCTTGATTTGATGCATTCTCAAGCACTATAAATTTTTTCCAGGACTCATTGCTCATCCTAGAACATATTTTAGGGATTTTAAAACTCTTATAATATCATTCAGAGTCTCGATTCTTGAAACTAACCACTCACCAAACCAAACATTCAAATTCACTCAGAAATTCACAACCTGTAATGACGCATGTTGTTACTTGATCAAATACAGTTACATATTTTCATAAATTAATTTCATTATTTAAATGAACAACCATAGGTGGAAAATAAAAATTAATAACACAATCATGCATATACCAAAAAATGTATAATATTATTAAAATTCAAAAAGAAAAAACCAACAAATAAAGCTCACTTATATATACTAAGGATTTTGGAATTCTAAAATTCTCTTTGAATTAGTGCCTAAAAAATAAAAGTAAATAATTAGGATATAATTGTGTATGATAATAATAAATTTTAAAAAAATATGGAATTATTCTAAGCATACAAACATGCTTTCTAATTAAATAGGGATTTAAAATTAGTGAAACATATTTTTAAAGAAATGAAAATATGGTCCTTAATTACCTTATAAATACATAGGTACCCATAAGATTTAAATTTTAATGGCTCAACCCTAACATTTCATACAAGAAATTAGAAACACATCATTATAAACTAGTATAGATAAAAAACCTCACCAGAATTGTTTTTTAAGTTAATTATATACATAAATGATTAATTTTAGAAAATAAATGGATTAATATCACCTAATAATGTACTCATCATATTATCACCAAAAATGTGCTATTACATTTCATTTTTTCCAAGTTGTAATGAAAAAAGACTTTCCTTTTGAACAACTTCCATGTAGAGATATTATCAACAAATATCAGTGATTTATGTCTCATTCTATGTATTATATTCAGTTTATGTATTAATATCACATAATTGTAAAAAATATAATAGATGGAATGATATATTTTCAGTAATATAATTAAATTGAATATTAAGATGAAAAATAACCATTTCAAACACTTTTTCTATTATTCATGAAATATATTGACCATTTATATTTTTAAAATAAATCCAAACAAACAATATAATGCTGATCATCAAAATATATATAATTCATATACTTATAATTTAAACCAATAAAATAACTAAAAAAATTAAAATTTTAATCCTTTTCCAAAAACATAGTTATGTTTCTACTTGAAATCTACACTTTGTTGTAGTATATTATGTTTAATATTAACCCATAATACATGATACATTATTCTCAATTCACAAACATTAAATCATGTGTTAAATAATATTAGACTTTCATTTTATTAAATACCATTTCCTGTAATATGTATGCAATAATAATAAAAATGGAGAATAAAATAATATAGCACAGAGGTGGCATGATAGTTTAAACACACAATACTAGTGATTAGATTTGAGTGTTCATGGAGTGTAACATAATATATTTTCCAAACCCAGTGAGGTCAAAATTATATTTTAGGAAACATTATTATCATCAAATACAAGATTCACTCAATGAATAAAACTATAATATAACACAATGTGACATAACATTTTTAAAATACATATAAAATGATTTTTTCACTTATTCAGGATACAAAAGTAGTTTGTCATTACTTTATCAAATGATTAAATTTAGTTTCATCATAGAAAACCAGACCCAAAGTAACATAAATATAAAAAAACTTGATCAGTGAAGGAGAAAGAGAGGTCATTACAAGGATATGCTTTAGTCACCACAAATACATGATTTGTTTTATATAAATAAATACAGTCACTGAACTGTAATGATTTATGAATCGATAATGTAAAAACTTCTACAAAAATAATATCCAACCTTACACAACTCTACATTAGATCTCTTAGAATCTTTCTTCCTTTCAATAATAAACCATTACCACATCGAATAACTAAGGAAGTTATTTGTTAAAAGATTAAAGGTGGAAAATTCAACATAATTGAATGATCAATACAACGGTAAAACATATATAGAAGTAAATAAAGATATAAAGGTGAATGGAATCAGTTTAAAACTATCCCAAAAATATGTGAAAAATGATTCAAAATTATTCCAAAAAAGAAAAGTATTTATTTGTATAAATATAAATTTTGATTAACCAAACAAATGTGAAAAATAGATTCAATTATTAAAATATAGTGATATAAACTATATAAATAATAATACAAGGTTACATCGAAATATATAAATAAATATATAAATACATTAAATATAGTTCATATTTAAATTTATATATTTATATTCATATTTTATAATTTATAATATACATATATATTTCTAATATTCATATAGATTTATAATTATATATGTGTGTGTGTTTACATATATTTATATATATGATTATATATTATAAAATATATAAATATTATATTAATGTTTTTACATGTAAAATGTATATTTATAAATATAATTCATATTAAAATAAAAATTTATCCTCAATATTATTTTCATAATTTATAATTTTTTTATCAAATTTATATTAATCAATAAAAATATTTATAATGTATTTACATACATTAAAAAACGTATATATAAATATAATATATTAAACTTTTTTTAAAATAATTATACAAATATATAAATGAATATATATTTATTTAAGTATATTTATATTAATATATATATATATATAATTGTTGGTGTTGTGATGAAAACACTGTTTGATATTGCCTAAAAATCACATGGTGCGGCAAAATAAAATAATAATAAAAAATGGGAGGAGGTCAGAATATGTATATATATAAAATATGCATGTGTATTTATCCATGTATGTATGTATGTATGTATGTATGTATGTAGGTTTATGAATGCATGCATGTATATGTGTGTGTGTGTGTGTGTATGTATGTATGTATATGTGTATGTGTATGCATGCATGCAAGTACATGTATGTACATACCATGCATGCATGCATGCATGCATGCAGGCATGTATGTAGGTACCTACATACACACATATATGTGTATGTATATATGGGTATAAGTTTGTGTATATAAGTGTATAAATGTATGTATATATGTATATATGTGTATGTATGTATATGTTTGCGTATGTATGTGTATGTATATGTATGTGAATGTGTATGTATGTGAATGTGTATGCATGTGTATGTGTATGCATGTACGTCTATTTATGTGTATGTATGAGTATGCATGTACATATGTATGTGTATTTATGTGTTTATATGTGTATGTGTATGTGTGTATGGGTATGTGTATGTGTCTGTATGTGTATGTGTATGTGTGTATGGGTATGTGTATGTGTATGTGTATGTAAGCGTATTTGTGTGTGTGTGTCTGTGTATCTATATATATGTGTCTATATGTATGAGTATGTATGTGTATGTGTATGTATGTATATATGTATATATGTATGTATGTATGTGCATATATGTTTTTGTGTATATATGTGTATGTATGTGTATGTGTATATACATGTATGTATGTGTATGTTCATGTATATGTATGTGTGTATGGACAGGGTGGCCGAGATGAAAAAATCCACTGACATTGGAGATCGGTGGGATGCGACGGTGCCATAAGAGGTTTACGGGGCTCGGCTGAATATGGTGGTGGTGGATGATCTGAGTAAAGCTCGACGCTTTGAGGTGGTGGTGGCCGATGCAAATGAAGCTTGTCGACCCTCGGCTATGGCGGTTGTGACCAACCCTTGTCCTGTGATGGCGGCCATGGTAGATGGTGATAGTCAAACACATGTGGAGTTGGTGGCTGAGGCGGATGGCGTGCGTCAATCTTCTGCAGTCGTGGAAGTAATGGTTTCAATGTTGATCTGCAGTGATGGGGGTGAATGGAAACCATTGATATCCTGTGATGGTGGCTGATTTGAATGGAGTTCATGTATCCATGGTGGCTTGGGCGATGGAAGACATGCCTCGTCGTCCTGGTGCAATAGTTAAGGAGGCGGTGGTGGGGCAACCTAGTTCTTCCACTGAGGTAAAGAAATATGATAATTTTACAAATACGATGAAATCCACATCTAGTTTTGCAGTAATTTAACGAGAATCCCATAGAAGTTATTTTTCATTTATGAAAATGTTGTTCTAGAAAGAATTGTTAAGAAAGGTTACACTACCCATGTGATTGCAAATAAGGAAGCTATTCTTGACAGGTTCAAGATTTGTGATCACTCCATTATTGCGAGGCTTGTTTTATCTACTGGAGGAAGGCTTTGGAAAACTAAGGATCTGGTCTAGAAGCTTAATTATGTATGGGGTTTTTATGATTAAAAATTCCTACCAATGGGTCGAGTATTATTTCACATCATTTTTACATCAAATGATTTGAAGAACAGAGTATGGAATAATGGATCAATTTCTTTAAATCCATGAATGGTTTTATTATAAGAATGATATTTTAATTTCAATTCATTTGATATAAAAAATATTAGGGTTCATGTATAGATCAAAATTGTTAGCCTCAACTAGATCCTATGGAATCCTAAGATTCTATTTGATATAACATATATTTTGGAAATTCTGATCAAAATGGACATGACCACTGAGATTTTAAAATTTGGTCATTATGCTAGGGTCCTGGTGGAGGTAGACTTAAGCTCTTTATTGATTAAAAATATTATCTTGTCAGCACTGGATGATGATATCTCTCTAAAAGTGGAATATGAAAGACTACTGGACTTCTTCCCAGACTGTCAAATCATTGGTCATGGAAAGGATATCAATCATAAAAATGTGATTTTATCTTTTTGTTCATTAAAAGGGAATCTTGAGACTTCTCTTAGGAAAAAATTGAGGAGTAAGATAGGGAGAAATAATTTGGTTTATGTTGGTGGAAAGAAACCCCCTCTTAATAGGGGCAAGGGTAAAAGACCTATTGAGGAACTAGACTATAGGAGCAATGGAAATGGAAATCCTATTAATGTTGTCTACGATGGTTCCTCCTGTTCTAAAGCAATGCAAGGGGAAATTGATGGTGCTTCTGTTTGTGTTGAATTAAATCAACATGGAACTACATATGAACCTATTCAGTAGGTTGATAGATCTAATTTGATTTTCATGCAATACACTGTACATGATAGGGAGCACACTGGTGAGGTGGTACAATCTATAGATGAGGCTATCGATGTTGTGCCATGGTACTCTCCTTCATAAACTGATGAGCAAGGTTGTATTGTGAAACCACTACCTATGGACTTTTTAGGGAATATTCCATAGGATGATGGGTCTGGGAATTTTAATATTCAACAAAGTGTATATTATCTTCAAAATATTCAGAATTTCTTCAATTTCACAAGAGTGTCTTCTAAATGGTTCAATGTCTCAGAAGATGGAAGTGACAAGGAGTAGTGGATGGTCTTATTGGACACCACTCATCTCTGATCCATGGGATATAATGACCCTATTTTCTTTAAGTATGCTCTACTAAATGGGATGGGAAATTGGATATTAGTGAATTTTTAGCTCTAATCCCTCCAAAAATAAGGTCATGAAATGATTAATCAAATCTTCCAAGGAATGTGTCTACTTGGTCATCTTCTAAAGCATCAAATATTCAGCTCACTCCGGAGAAGGAATGGTCCAAGGAGAGGATCCATGGGATCCTTAATCAAGGTAATTCATAGTCAGAGTGGGATACTACTGATGATGCTGATGCTGATGATTATGATTATGGAAATGATCATGTTTTTCATCCCTAGTTTTCTTTTCTGGATGAGGGAATGCCCTTTTGTATGACCCCATCTATTTTGTTTCTTTCTTTTTCTCTTTTTCTTTCAATTTAAATAAAAGTTCAGGATATTTCACTTCTAGCTATATTTTTTTGTATATATATATATATGGTTAGAATATATATAATCATCAATATAAATTTACACTCTAATGAAAATAATATCCTTAATTTAATTAACTGAATTTAAAATTTGAACTTTAATTATAACAAATTAATTATATTGAAATTTATCATATATAAATATATTATTAATATTATTATTATATACATGTACACATTTATATATATTAGATGTTAGGGGTACAATTACAACATATCACAAACACACACACCCTACCTTTTCCTTCATACAAGAATCTCATTAACCCCCCTAAAGAATGAGTACCCAGTATTTAGACTTTATTAATTAAATAGGTTTGTAAACCCCACCCATTTTTATATTGCCCAAAGGGCCACCCATAAACTAGCCCAAAGTACCATATTTAACTGGACCATATGTGTTCCCATCCATTGTGCCGCCTGTGCATACCCCTCCATTGCAAATCCCCAGCAACAACCACTGGCGGTCGGATCTCCCCTATCACCCTTTAACAATTTCCCCCTACCCGTATTATGTAATCCCTATGCCCAAGCCACCAAGCTAACACCTAAAATCAACTTGGAAACTAATAGTGTTTTAAGAATCCCTAATATCACTTGTAATCAACTACCTCTGTCAAACATCAGTCATCATAAAGCCTCCGACCACATGCATTTGTCAAACCACCCCACCGTTGAATGGGTTCGCATATTCCACCTCTAGTTTCTATTTCTGTTCACAAACCATCAATTACACCCATCAAAACCACCCACCCAATCAACCAACCTAAGGCTACCACCAACCCTGTGCTCATATGCTACATCTACGCCCCCTCACACCTCCACATTGAGTTGTCCCAACCGACTGCATCTCTGGCCATCGATTGTTGACCATCACAACTGCATCGTCGTTGATTCACACCCCCACCATTGAGTGGGGGTCCTTATTCCACTACCCATGCTTGATGTTATAGACCTCCACCATTTTTTTTATTTCCATTCATTATAATAAACCCACTACAAGGGTCAAAACTATGCAGGCTGGGGTTTAAACCCCATACCTGCCAGATGTGGTACCACAATTGAGTACTACTCAACTACAACTTTGGCCCACTACTAGAGAAATAGGTTTTAAGCTCCCTGACATGGGTGACCTCCTTTGGCGATCGCTGGTCTTTGCAAAAAAAAAACCCCTTCATCACCCCCCTCACCCCGCGATCCCACCCCGTGATTCCCCCCATCCCCTCGCCGCCGCCCATCACCCGTCCCCCCTCCCCTCGCCGCCCTCCTCCCTCCACTCCAGCTCCCTTTTTCCATCATCCCCTCGCCTCCCTCCACCCTCCAATCCAGCTCCTCGCATCCCCCATCCCCTCTCCCCTTCGCCCTCGCCACCCTCCGCCCTCCGCTCCGGCTCCCCACATCCCCCGTCCCCTCTCCACCCTTCGCCCTCCGCTCCAGCTCCCCGTGTCCCTCGTCCCCTCGCCACCCTCTGCTCTGGCTCCCCCATCCCCTCACCACCCACCCTCTTCTCCACTTCAGCTCCCCGCATCCCCTGTCCCCTCACCGCCCTCTGCTCTGGCTCCCCCGTCCCCTTGCTACCCCGCCCTCCGCTCTGCTCTGGCTCCCCGCATCCCCCGTCCCCCATCCCCTCGCCGCCCTCCAGTCCACTCCGCCTGTCCCACATCCCCCGTCCCCTCACTGCCCGTCCCCCATCCCCTCACCACTCTCCACTCCAGATCCCCTCCCTCTTCATCCCCTCCCTCACCGCACCGCCGCTGCCCGTCCCCTCCCTCACCATCCCCTCCCTTTCCATACTACCACCACCCAGTCCCCTCCCTCCCCTCATGGCCACTGCTCGTCCCTCGCTGCTGCCGCCTGTCCGCTTCGGCTCCCCACTGTCCTCTGTCCCCTCCCTCATCGTCCCACCCTCGCTACACCATCTCCACCTCGCCGCCTCCTCATCCGTCTCACCACCGCCACCACCGCACCCCCCTCCAATACCTCTCCTCTCCCTCACAGCACTACCTTCAGCTCCCCTCCCTTCTATATTTATAGCGCAATTAGGTATTCCCTAATTTCCATTTAAGAGTTTTGATTTTGGGCAATTTACAAAAAATTTTTGGCATGCATGAAGATTATATGAATATTTTCTGTGAATAAAAAGTGTGGAAATGGAAGTTCGTGTGTATACAGGCTTCTGTGCATATGAAACAATGTGTCTTGACAGTGTGTGTATTAGAGACTTCACACTTTACTTGAGGTTTGAGAAGACTGTACATATTCTTGCGTTAAGTATTCACTATTTGATCAAAATATGATTAGGGACTCTTGAATATAGAATCATCATTAGATTTACCATACCAAATGATGATGATGACATGGGATTTCACTTACATTCCATTATCTATTCTCTTGTTTATTATTTAGAGATATAATTTGATTATTTTATCAATGGTGCACAAGCAATTGGTTAATATTTATTTTAAATATATTTGATATGAAAAATGCATATAATAAGTCTTGTGTAAATGTTTGTTATACAGATATTATTATGTATAAGAGTTGGATTGATCTTCCAAATTGAATGCCTAGAGAATATTTCAATGGCATTATGCAGTTTATTGAGTTCACTGGAGGATTTGAAAGTGACTATATTAGTTTTCCATGTATAAAATGTGCTAACAAATATCAATTCACACGAGATACTATGAGGGAACACCTATTATTTAAAATATTTCTGAAAAATTATAAGAGTTGGAATTGTTATGGAGAATAATATGTTCATTTTCAAAATATGGATGTAGTTCAGATGGATGTTGATGCAAGTATGAATGATCCAATGCATGAAATTCTTATTGAAATGGTATGTGGGTTGGATCCTAAAGGCATTGACATACAGAATCTTGAGACCAGTGAGATAAATCTTTGCTCTGGTGCAGATCGTGATTTGAGGAGGTTTTATGAAGCACTTGATGATGCAAAAATAGAATTATATCCTGGATGTACTTCTTACAATAAATTTTCATTTATCATGGAGTTTTTTCATTTGAAGACTTTGAATCAGTGGTTAGATATATCATTCAACATACTGTTGGTGTTATTGAAAAAGGTTCTTCCTATCAACGCTAAGATTCCCGAGTTGTATTACCATGCTCGTAAGTTGACAGAGAACTTAGGTTTTACATATGTGACCATAGATGTATGTGAAAAAAACTGTATGTTGTTTAGAAAGGAAACTGTCAATTTGGATATTTTTATGGTTTGTGGTGCTTCCAGGTGGAAAGAGAATAGGGGAAATCAGACTCATCAAAGTCAGATTGCGATACAGGGGAAACCGATTTTCATAAAGCAAATTCATTAATTTCCCCTTAAACTGAGGGTGAAAATATTTTTTATGTCATCTAAAGTTTCTAATTTAATGAGATGACATGCAGAAAGAATTCATGAAAGTGATATGTTAACCCACCTGGAAGACTCTAATGCATGGAAGGATTTTGATAAGATACATCTTGACTATGATAAAGTTGTTCGTAATGTTCGATTGGGGTTGGCAGTAGATGGTTTCAATCCATTCAAGTCTATGGTTTGTGAAACTCATAGCACATGGCCCGTGGTGTTGGTTCCGTATAATCTTCCTCCGTGGCTTTGTATGAAGTAACAATTTATATTACTTTCCACTCTTATTTATGGACCTAGAAGTCTGGGGGATAAGATTGATGTTTACATTCAGCCATTGATTGATGAGTTGAATGAATTTTGGGGCGATGGTGTGATGAATTATGACTGTGAAATGAATGAAATGTTCAAACTGTAGGATGCTTTATTGTGGACAATCAATGACTTCCCAGCTTATGAAAATTTATCAGGATGAAGTACGAAAGGGGAATTTGCTTTCCCTTGTCACAATAAAAGTAAAAAATCTGTATGGCTTAAACATTCCAAAAAATGGGCATACATGGGTCACAGAAGTTTTCTCCCCCCTCAGTACAGGTTTAAAAAGGATAGAGTGGCATTTGATGGTTCTAGAGAGTTCAGCCCAGCACCAAATATCATGAAAGAATTCTAAATATTATCGCAGATTGAGGAAGAAAACATCCGCACGGTATATGAAATTCAAGATTTGGTGGCTCATCCATTACATAATATTCGTGTTGTGGGTAGGTAGCGCAATCACAATTGGAAAAAGAAAAGTATTTTTTATAGTCTCCCGTATTGAAAAGCTAACATGCTAAGGAATAATTTGGATGTCATGAACATTGAAAAAAATGTTTGTGATAATATATTGTGGATGATTTTAGGTTTCAATGGAAAATAAAAGGACCATGTTAATGCACGTCATGATTTGGAAGAAATGGGTTTAATGAAATAATTTCATTTACATTTAGCTGAGGGAAACAAGGCATATATGCATGCTGCACAATATACGATGACTACAAAGGAGAAAGAGACATTTCTTTCAGTTTTGAAGATGATCAAGGTTCCTGATGGTTACTCTTCTAATATTTCAAAGTGTGTGAATTTGATGAGCAGGACATTGCAAGGGTTGAAAATTCATGACAATCACATACTACATTAGTATTTAATTCCAATCGCAATTTGTGATTGCTTATCCCCCAATGTTGTCCATCCGTTTATTGAGATTAGTATTTTTTTGGACAGCTTTGTTTAAGAAATCAACGAATGAGTGATTTAAAAAGTTTACAGGACCAAATTGTACTTACACTTTGTCACTTTGAGAAACTATTTCCCCCCTCATTTTTCAATGTTATGGTTCACTTGACAGTGCACCTAACTGATAAGTAATGGATGTTGGTCCAGTGCAATTTAGGTGGATGTATCCTATTGAGAGGTATTTGAGTACATTGAAATGATTTGTATGCAACATAGCTCATCCAGAGGCATCAATAGCTAATGGTTATTTGATGGATGAGTGTACTACCTTTGTGTAGAATATCTTATGGATGTTGAAACAAAATTAGATAAGACCTCTCGGATTCATGATGGTCCATTTGGAGAAAGAACCATATTTGATATGGACAACATCAAGTGGATATAAGCGCATCGATATATCTTGTTCAATACTCCATCAGTTGCACCATTAATGCAGTAAGTGTCTTATCACTTTTATTGTTTAACTTTTATATGTTTTGTTTTCATAAGTTGATAATTTAAACATCACGTTATCATTTGTAGGAAACACATTAATGAGATAAATGAAGATATGTATCGTTCAATTGAGTATCAAATTCAACAATCTCATTATGTGTCATTTCATGATTGGTTCAAGGATTTTGTACGTATAAATTGATTTTCATTATGAGTGAAGTATTATACTAATTTCTTTCTACATAAATCATTATTGAATTCTATGTATTATGTAGGTTCATAAGATGAGGGAGTTAGGGGACCCCATGCTAACTGAATAATTTATCCAACTGGCTGAGGGTCCATCTATAATGGCTCATCATTATAAAGCTATAGATACTAATGGTTTTCGATTTTTCATTAAAGATGTTGATGACAAATGAGCAACACAAAACAGTGGCATCAGTTTTCCATTCATCGATTCTAGTTATTACTATTGTCAATTGATAGACATCATTGAAGTTTTATATGCACACTGGTTAAAGTACATATTGTTAAAGTGTAATTGGGTTGATCCAGTGCATGGATGTAAAGTCAATCAATATCAGTTTCCATTGGTGAATTTTAACTATATGTTATACAAAAATGAATGAGTTGATAATGAACCTTTAATTTTTATATCACAAGTGGAACAAGTATTCTTCATTACTTTGCCTTTGAATCCAAGTTGGCAAGTTGTTGTGAAAATGTCCCGGTGAGGAGTGTTTTTATTTGAACAAGATTAACACGAGACTATTCCATTTGTTTCCCAATAGCTTGATCAACATACCATAGTTCAACATGAAGAAGATATTTATTGGGTCAGAGTGGCCATTTAAGTAGAAATGGTTGATTTTCATGTTTAATGAAAGGTATAATTGTTTTCCCGCTATTCAGTATTGAATGTACTAGGATATCATAAATTATCTAACCATTTTATAAATCCATGTAAGTTTTAATCCTCACTTTTGAATGTTTATACATTTATATATATTTAGGGTGATTTCTCTTTTGGTATCTTTATGTTATTGTCAGTGTATCTTCCCATTGAGGTATTCTTCATTTGGTTCATGTGCTGATTTAATTTTTATTAATTCAATCTGAAATTTGGATATGCATTGATTGGTTGTGTACATAATTTTATATCTGTTTTGTTAACTTTATAATTTTTTAAAATCAATTTACAACTAATTATTCAATCCCTTTTTGTTTGATTAAAAACTGTACAAGTTTTATTTTCTTAAAAACAATCCAATTCATCTTTTGGATACTTTGGATAGTCCCCTTACTAATGTTTTCTATGACTGCAGGCATGTCAGGGGAAGATGAAGAAGATCCACATCATCCATCTGAGCCATCTACGTCTCAGGGTCGAGATATGTTTGAATGTAATTGTGTTTATTTTTTTTTTGTAATTGATAAACATATATATATATATATATATATATATTTATAACATCTGTAAAATTATATATAAAATTGTTTTCAATGGGATCAGACTCGACCGCTTCTTCCTCTCGCAAGAGAGGCCTTGGTTGTGGAATTTTATCATGGAATTCCGACACGACGTTTGATGTTTACTTTGATGAGATATTTCATCCTCTGGGATTTAATTCCCATGCATTTATTAGTCACCTTGGTCATATCATACGTGACCCACATCGATTTCCATTGACCACATGTGACTAGGCTTCTATCCCTTAGGACACATTAGATCGTCTTTGGAGAGTGGTTCAGGTAAGAAGGCCATTTTAATTTCTTCCCTATGTATAAAAAATACTAACATATGTGATTTTTTTTCTTAAATAGAATAATTTTAAAGTATTATTATATGATTTTCGGCCTGTGTTTATGAAAAAATTTCATAATATGTGGAAAGATTATAAAGTCAAAGTCAAGAGGGACCACCGGGTACCAAATGTGGGTGCCCCAAACATTCTGGAAAAAGTCCCGAGAGGTGTTCTCCTAGCTCAGTGGCATGAATTAGTTGCATAGTGGTCTAATGAGGGTGTTGCAGTTTGTATATTTATTTTGGTATATATATTTTCAATAATGTGTGATTTGTTTGAAATTTGAATTAATTGAATGTAGGAGGTGTCAGCATGCCATTCTGAGAATCGAGCGTTGCAGGGACCACCTCACAGGCTCGGGACTCATCATGTGTCTCATATCTAACATGAAGTATTTATTATTCATTTTTTAATTTATTAATTAATATGGTTTTGTGTTTATATTCTATTCGTATACAGTTACGGGAGCAAGGTGCACCGACTGATAAAATGTCGGTGTGGATGAGGACTCGCGATCGAAATGATCCAGAGGCTGCAGCATTGATAGTAAGTGCTTGTAATCATTACCAATACTTAAATAAATCTGTATATTAACATATATATGTATATATATTTAAATATTTTATAGGCTCAATTTGAAGCTGAGTTAGAACAACTGCCAGAGGACCAACGATAGTTTCCCATGCGAAGGGATGAGAGCTTCCATCGCATTATTGTTCAGGATGGGTATGGATATATTTTTACCTATGGAATAGGTATTACTCATTCTATAGTATCACACACTGTGGTTTTCAGTCTTGCTTTTTCTCAGATGACACAGCAATTGTTAGATTTCGAGGCACGGCTGCGCGCTTCTGAGGAGATAATTGTGCAATTTATCACTGAGGTTCGAACACTGCGGGAATATGTGCATCCAGGTGATGGTGCAGGGGATCATATGACACATGTTTATACAAAATTTATTTATTTACTTTATATTATTTTTGTTATGAAAATCTTCATAATTTTTATTTGTTGTAGGCCCTGGCCCACCGGATGGAGGTAGCAGTCATGACCACGCATGACGTATCATATTCATGAGGTTTGTTTCTTTTTTTATTGGTGGGGTTGTTATTGATGTTTCAAAAGGTAAATTTATTTTTCTTGGTGACGATCAAGAAGAATTTAATGTTTTTAGGAATTCCACACTTTTGTTGAGTTTCAAGTTAATTGATGTGGTCGAATATGTCTTTAAAGCCGGGATAAGAAATGATACTCATGGACATTCTGTCTGGGGGTGCTGGGAGCTATCCGGGGGGGGGGGGGGGGTATGGATTGGGATTTTCTAGTGGGTGGGGGATAGGATAAGAAAGGATACTCATTAGGTAAATTGTTCATTAGGCTGTTAGGCCATTAGTGAAATTGGCCATTTGGCCAATTGTCCAATTAGATGTTAGGTCAAATGGCCATTAGGAAATTATTCCATTATTCCAATTGTACAATTAGACAATAGGCCATTATTCCAATTGTTTTATAGGCCACTAATTTATTAAGATAATTTTCCATTAGTATTAGTATGTTTGGAAAATTGACCATTAGGCCATTAGGACAATTGGTCTTTAGACCAATTGGAAATTTGGCCAATTGAACAATTGGATGTTAGGCCATTATGCCATTAGGTTATTAGGTGAATTGGTAAATGGGACAATTTTACATTGGGGAATTAGGAAAATTGACCTTTAGGACATTAGGATAATCTATCGTTATGTCGTTAGGCCAATTTTCCAATTGGATGTTAGGCCAAATGGCCATTAGGAGATTATTACATTATTCATATTGTATAATTAGACAATAGGCCATTATTCCAATTATTTGTTAGGCCACTAAGTCATTAAGCTAATTGGCCATTAGTATTAGTATGTTCAGAAAATTGGCCATTAGGCCATTAGGACAATTGGACTTTAGACCAATTGGACATTTGGACAATTGAACAATTGGATGTTAGGCTATTATACCATTAGTTCATTAGGTTAATTGGTAAATGGGACAATTTGAAATTGGGTCATTAGGAAAATTGACCTTTAGGACATTAGAATAATTGATCGTTATACCGTTAGGCCAATTGTCCAATTGGATGTTAGGTCAAATGGCCATTAGGCCATTATGACATTATTCCAATTGTACAACTAGAAAATAGGACATTATTCCAATTGTTTATTAGGCCACTAATCCATTAAGCTAATTGGCCATTAGTATTAGTATGTTCGGAAAATTGGCCATTAGAAAAATTGGTCTTTAGACCAATTGGACATTTGTCCAATTGTACAATTTGCTGTTAGTCCATTATGCCATTCGGACATTAGGTAAATTGGTAAATGGGACAATTTGACATTGGGTCATTAGGAAAATTGACCTTTAGGCCATTAGGATAATTGATCGTTACACCGTTAGGCCAATTGTCCAACTGGATGTTAGGCCAAATGGCCATTATACCATTATGCCATTATTACAATCATACAAGTAGACAATAGGCCATTATTACAATTGTTTTTAGGCCACTAAGTCATTAATATAATTTACCATTAGTAGTAGTATGTTCAGAAAATTGGTCATTAGGCCATTAGGACAATTGTTCTTTAGACGAATTGGACATTTGACCAATTGAACAATTGGCTATTAGGCCATTATTCCATTATGACATTAGGTGAATTGATAAATGGGACAATTTGACATTGGGGCATTAGGAAAATTGACCTTTATGCCATTAGGATAATTTATCGTTACGACGTTAGGCCAATTGTCCAATTGGATGTTAGGCCAAATGGCCATTAGGACATTATGCCATTAATCCAATTGTACAACTAGACAATAGGAAATTATTCCAATTATTTGTTAGGCCACTAATTCATTAAGATAATTGGCCATTAGTATTAGTATGTTCGGAAAATTGGCCATTAGGCCATTAAGACAATTGGTCTTCAGACCAATTGGACATTTGGCTAATTAAACAATTGGCTGTTAGGACATTATGCCATTAGGGCATTAGGTGAATTGGTAAATGGGACAATTTGACATTGGGTCATTAGGAAAATTGACCTTTAGGCCATTAGGATAATTGATCGTTACGTCTTTAGGCCAATTTTCCAATTGGATGTTAGGACAAATGGCCATTAGGCCATTATGCCATTATTCCAATTGTACAACTAGACAATAGGCCATTATTCCAATTGTTTGTTAGGCCACTAAGTCATTAAGCTAATTTTCCATCAGTATTAGTATGTTAGGAAAATTGGCCATTAGGCCATTAAGACAATTGTTCTTTAGATGAATTAGACATTTGGCCAATTAAACAATTGGCTATTAGGCCATTGTGCCATTAGGGCATTAGGTGAATTGGTAAATGGGAAAATTTGACATTGGGTCATTAGGAAAATTAACCTTTAGGACATTAGGATAATTTATCGTTATGCTGTTAGGACACTTGGAAAATTATATGTTAGTCCCAAATGTCCATTTGGCCATTATTCCATTATTCCAATTGTACAACTAGACAATAGAATGTGTCGTTTGACCGCGGTGACCGGAAACGCATTTCAGGAGTGATAAAACACCAAAACGACATGTAACAGTAAAATTCAGAGAAAACAACCTCATAATGACTTGAAATCACATGAAAACAATATTAATATTATTCTTGACATGTAGGAGGAGACGACACGTCAATCAGACGTGCGGTGTGCGCGGTACGACCGAATATGTTGTTTTTAACAGTTTGGCGCGCTCTAAAAGGGTGTGTTGGGTGGTCCAAACCATCCGAACGACCTCAGAATGTCATTAAATCATACAAAAACAATTGTGGTGTGAATTTTGGAATGGTCGGGCAGACGACACATCAATTGGGGTGTCGTTTGACCACGGTGACCGGAAATGCATTTCCGGAGTCATAAAACACCAAAAGGACATGTAATGGTAAAATTCTGAGAAAAAATCCTCAGAATGACTTAAAATAACACTAAAACAATAGAAATATTATTCGTGACATGTAGGAGGAGACGACACGTCAATCGGATGTGCGGTGTGCATGGTACGACCGAATATGTTGTTTTTAACAGTTTGGCGCGCTCTAAAAGGGTGCGTTGGGTGGTCAAAATCAGAAGAACGACCTTGGAATGTCATAAAATCATAAAAAAACAAAAATGGTGTGAATTTTAAAATTTTCAGGTAGACGGTATGTGAATCAAAGGTGTTGTTTGACCACGGTGATCAGAAACGCATTTCCAGAGTCATAAAACACCAAAACGACGTGTAACGGTAAAATTAAGAGTAAAAGTCCTCAAAATGACTTAAAATTACACAAAAAAAATTGAAATATTATTATTGAAATGTAGAAGGAGACGAAACATCAATCAGAAATGCGGTGTGTGTGGTATGACCGAATATGTTGTTTTTAACAGTTTGATGCGCTCTAAAAGGGTGCGTTGGGTGGTCAAAACCAACCGAACAACCTCAGAATGTCATGAAATCATACGAAAACAACTGTGGTGGGAATTTTGAAATGGTAGGGTAGATGGTATTTCAATCAGAGGTGTTGTTTGACTGTGGTGACGAGAAACACATTTTTGGTATCATAAAACACCAAAACGACATGTAACGGTCAAATTCTGAGAAAACGTCCTCAGAATGACTTGAAATCACACGAAAACAATATAAATATTATTCTTGACATGTAGGAGGAGACAAAATTTCAATCGGCTATGCGGTGTGCACAGTACGACTGAATATGTTGTTTTTAACAGTTTGGCGCACTCTAAAAGGGTGCGTTGGGTGGTCAAAACCATCCGAACAACCTTGGAATGTCATGAAATAATACGACAACAACCATGGTGTGAATTTTAAAATGTTAGGGCAAACAGTACATCAATCGGAGGTGTTGTTTGACCGCGGTGACTGGAAACACATTTCCAAAGTCATAAAACACCAGAAGGACGTGTAACGGTCAACTTCAGAGCAAATGTCCACATAATGACATGAAATCACACGAAAATAATAGAAATATTATTCGTGACATGTAGGAGGAGATGACACATCAATAGAACGTGCGGTGTGCGTGGTATGACCGAATATGTTGTTTTTAACAGTTTGTCATGCTCTAAAGGGTGCGTTGGGTGGTCAAAACCAGCCAAACGACCTTAGAATATCATGAAATCATACAAAAACTATGGTATGAATTTTGAAATGGTCAGGAAGAAGGTACATAAATCGGAGGTGTTGTTTGACCGCAGTGATCAGAAACACATTTCCGGAGTCCTAAAACACCAAAATGGCATGTAACGATCAAATTTAGAGAAAACATCCTCATAATGACTTGAAATAACAAGAAAACAATAAAAATATTATTCGTGACATGTAGGAGGAGATGACACGTCAATCAGATTTGCGGTGTGCGTGGTACGACCGAATGTGTTGTTTTTAACAGTTTGACACGCTCTAAAAGGGTGCGTTGGGTGGTCAAAACCAGCTGAAAGAACTTGGAATGTCATGAAATAATATGACAACAACTGTGGTGTGAATTGTGAAATGGTTAGGTAGACGGTACATCAATCGGAGGTGTCATTTGACCGCGGTGACCGGAAACGCATTTCCGGAGTCATAAAAAACCAAAACGACGTGTAACGGTAAAATTCAGAGAAAACATCCTCAGAATGACTTAAAATCACAGGAAAACAATTGAAATATTATTCCTGACATGTAGGAGGAGACGAAACGTCAATCAAACATGCGGTGTGCGCGGTACGACCGAATATGTTGTTTTTAATAGTTTGGTGCGCTCTAAAAGGGTGCGTTGGGTGGTCAAAACGATCCAAACGACCTCGAAATATCATGAAATCATACCAAAACAACTGTGGTGTGAATTATGAAATGGTCAGGTAGATGGTAAGTCAATCAGAGGTGTCATTTGACCGCAGTGACTGGAAACGCATTTCCGGAGTAATAAAACACCAAAAGAACATTTAACGGTCAAATTCAGAGAAAACATCCTCATAATTACTTGAAATCACATGAAAACAATAGAAATATTATTCGTGACATGTAGGAGGAGACAAAATGTCAATCAGACGTGCGGTGTGCGTGGTACGACCGAATATGTTGTTTTTAACAGTTTGACGCACTCTAAAAGAATGCATTAGGTGGTCAAAACCAGCTGAATAACCTTGGAATGTCATGAAATCATACAAAAATAATAGTGGTGTGAATTGTAAAATGTTCAGGCAGATGGTACGTCAATCATAGGTGTCGTTTGATCGCGGTGACTAGAAACGCATTTTCGGAGTCATAAAACACCAAAACGACATGTAATAGTCAAATTTAGAGAAAACGTCCCCATAATGACTTTATATCACACAAAAACAATAGAAATATTATTCGTGACTTGTAAGAGGAGATGAGACGTCAAACGGACGTGCAGTGTGTGCGGTACGACCGAATATGTTGTTTTTAACAGTTTGATGCGCTCTAAAAGGGTGTGTTGGGTGGTCAAAACCATCTGAACGACCTCAGAATGTCATTAAAATTATATGACCACAACTGTGGTGTGAATTATGATATGTTCAGGCAGACGGTATGTCAATCAGAGGTGTCGTTTGACCGCGGTGACCAAAAACGCATTTCCGGAGTCATAAAACATCAAAACGACGTGTAATGGTCAAATTCAGAGAAAACATCCTCAAAATGACTTGAAATCACACGAAAACAATAAAAATATTATTTGTGACATGTAGGAGGAGACGACACATCAATAAGATGTGCAGTGTGCGTGGTGCGACTGAATATGTTGTTTCTAACAGTTTGTCGCGCTCTAAAAGGGTGCGTTGGGTGGTCAAAACCAGCCAAATGACCTCAGAATGTCATGAAATCGTGCAACAACAACCGTGGTGTGAATTGTAAAATTGTCAGGTAGACGGTATGTCAATCAGATGTGTTGTTTGACCGCGGTGATTGACAACGCATTTCCGAAGTCATAAAACACCAAAACGACGTGTAACGGGTCAAATTCAGAGCAAACGTCCTCATAATGACATAAAATCACACAAAAACAATAGAAATATTATTCTTGACATATATGAGGATACGTCACATCAATCAGACGTGCGGTGTGTGCGGTAAGACCGAATATGTTGTTTTTAACGGTTTGGCGCGCTCTAAAAGGATGCGTTGGGTTGTCAAAACCAGACGAATGACCTTAGAATATCATGAAATCATACGAAAACAACCATGGTGTGAATTGTGAAATGGTTGAGCAAAAGATATGTCAATCAGAGGTGTCGTTTGACTGCGGTGATCGAAAATGCATTTCTGGAGTCAAAAAACACCAAAACGACATCTAACGGTCAAATTCAGAGAAAATGTCCTCATAATGACTTGAAATCACACAAAAACAATAAAAATATTATTCGTGACATGTAGGAGGATATGACACGTCAATCGAACGTGCGGTGTGCTCGGTACGACCGAATGTGTTGTTTTTAACGGTTTTGCACGCTCTAAAAGGGTGCATTGGGTGGTCAAAACCAGCCGAACGACCTCAGAATGCCATGAAATCATACGACAACAACCGTGGTGTGAATTTTGAAATGTTCGGGCAGAAGGTACATCAATCAGAGGTTTCGTTTGACCGCAGTGACCAAAAACACGTTTCTGGAGTCATAAAACACCAAAACGACGTGTAATGGTCAAATTCAGAGCAAACTTCCTGAGAATGAAATCAAATGAAAAAAATAGAAATATTATTATTGACATGTAGGAGGATACATATTGTTAATCGGATGTGCGGTGTACACGGTACGACTGAATATGTTGTTTTTAACAGTTTGGCGCGCTCTAAAAGGGTGCTTTGGGTGGTCAAAACCAACCGAATGACCTCATAATGTCATGAAATCATATGAAAACAACAGTGGTGTGAATTGTGATATGGTCGGGTATACGGTATGTCAATCAGAGGTGTCGTTTGACCACAGTGACCGTAAATGCATTTCCAGAGTCATAAAACACCAAAGGGACATGTAATAGTCAAATTCAGTGCAAACGTCTTTAGAAAGACTTGGAATTACATGAAAATAATATAAATATTATTTGTGACATGTAGAAGGAGATTACACGTCAATCGGATGTGCGGTGTGCACGGTACGACCGAATATGTTGTTTTTAATAGTTTGGCGTGCTCTAAAAGGGTGCATTGGGTGGTCAAAACCAGTCGAACAACCTCAGAATGTCATGAAATCATAAAAAAACAATAGTGATGTGAATTTTGAAATGTTCATATAGACGGTACGTCAATCAGAGGTGTCGTTTGACCGCAGTGACCAAAAATGCATTTCCGAAGTCATAAAACACCAAAACGAAATGTAACAGTCAAATTCAGAGAAAAAATCCTTAGAATGACTTGAAATCGCATGAAAACAATATAAATATTATTTGTGATATGTAGGAGGATATGGCACATCAATCAGACATGCGGTGTGTGCGGTACGACCGAATATGTTTTTTTAAACAGTTTGGTGCGCTCTAAAAGGGTGCATTGGGTGGTCAAAAGCAGCCGAAAAACCTCGGAATATCATGAAATCATACAAAAACCGTTGTATGAATTGTGAAATGGTCAGGCAGACGGTACATCAATCGGACGTGTCGTTTGACCGCGGTGATCGGAAACGCATTTCCGGAGTCATAAAATACCAAAACAACACGCAATGGTCAAATTCTAAGCAAAAGTCCTTAAAATGACTTGAAATCACACAAAAGAAATATAAATATTATTCGTGACATGTATGAGGATACGAGATGTCAATCGGACGTGCGGTGTGTGCGGTACAACCGAATATGTTGTTTTTAACAGTTTAACGCGCTCTAAAAGGGTGCGTTGGGTGGTAAAAACTAGACAAACAACCTCATAATGTCATGAAATCATACGACCACAACCGTGGTGTGAATTGTGAAATGGTCAGGTAGACGGTACATCAATTATAGGTGTCGTTTGACCGCGGTGGCTGGAAACGCATTTCCGGAGTCATAAAACCCCAAAACGATGTGTAACGGTCAAATTCAGAGTAAACATCTTCAGAATGACTTGAAATCACACGAAAACAATATAAATATTATTTGTGAAATGTAGGAGGAGACGACACGTCAATCGGACATGAAGTGTGCACGATACGACCAAATATGTTGTTTTTAACAGTTTGGCGCGCTCTAAAAGGGTGCGTTGGGTGGTCAAAACCAGCCGAACGACCTCAGAATTTCTTGAAATAATATGACAACAACTGTGGTGTGAATTGTAAAATGGTCGGGTAGACGGTACAACAATCAGAGGTGTTGTTTGACCGCGGTGACTGGAAATGAATTTCCGGAGTCATAAAACACCAAAACGACGTGTAATGGTCAAATTCAGAGAAAACGTCCTCATAATGACTTGAAATCACACAAAAACAATAGAAATATTATTTGTGACATGTAGGAGGAGACGAAATATCAATCGGACTTGCGGTGTGCGTGGTACGACTGAATATGTTGTTTTTAACAGTTTGACGCGCTCTAAAAGGGTGCGTTGGGTGGTCAAGATCATCCGAATGATCTCAGAATATCATGAAATCATACGACAACAACCGTGATCTGAATTTTGAAATGTTCGACTAGACGGTACATCAATCGGAGGTGTCGTTTGACCGCGGTAACCGAAAACGCATTTCCAGAGTCATAAAACACCAAAACGACATGTAACGGTCAAATTCAGAGAAAATGTCCTCAGAATGACCTGAAATCACACAAAAAAAATATAAATATTATTCTTGACATGTAGGAGGAGACGACACATCAATCATACATGCGGTGTGCGCGTTATGACCAAATGTGTTGTTTTTAACAGTTTGGCGCGCTCTAAAAGGGTGCTTTGGGTGGTCAAAACCAGCCGAACGACCTAGGAATATCATGGAATCATATGAAAACAACCATGGTGTGAATTTTAAAATGTTCAGGTAGTCATTATGTTAATTAAAAGTGTTGTTTGATTACGGTGACTGGAAACTCATTTCCAGAGTCATAAAACACCAAAATGACGTGTAACGGTCAAATTCAAAGAAAACACCCTCAGAATGACTTGAAATCACATGAAAACAATATAAATTTTATATGTGACATGTAGGAGGATACGGAATGTCAATCAGATGTGCGGTGTGCGCGGTACAACTGAATATGTTTTTTTAACAGTTTGATGCGCTCTAAAAGGGTGCGTTGGGTGATCAAAACCAGCCGAACGACCTTAGAATGTCATGAAATCATATGAAAAAAAACTTGGCGTGAATTGTAAAATGTTCGGCCAAATGGTACATCAACCGGAGGTGTCGTTTTACCGTGGTGACCGAAAACGCATTTCTGGAGTCATAAAACACTAAAACGACGTGTAACAGTCAAATTCAGAGAAAACGTCCTCAGAATGACTTAAAATCACACGAAAACAATATAAATATTATTATTGACATTTAGGAGGGTACGGAACGTCAATCAGATGTGCTGTGTGCGCGGTACGACTGAATATGTTGTTTTTAACAGTTTGGCGCGCTTTAAAAGGATGCGTTGGGTGGTCAAAACTAGCCGAACGACCTTAGAATGTCATGAAATCATACGACAACAACCGTGGTGTGAATTATGAAATGGTCGAGCAAACGGTACTTCAATCGGAGGTTTCGTTTGACCATAGTGACCGGAATGTCATAAAATCATACGACCGCCAATGGCGGTCGCTAATGCCCGAATTTTTAGTAGTGGCCACTCATGCCATCATTTATAATACCAGTAATTAATGTTATTTAAATCTAATTAATGCAATTATATATATATATATATGAATTTTAGTAATATATATAAATATATAAGTAATTTATATTTCTTTTCAAAGTTATAATTTAAATATAAAAAATAATGAATAAACTATTCATTAATATACAATTGATGGTATATTTAATATTTTTATTTTAATTAGTAAAATGTGTTGAAAATATTTTTCATTTAAATATAATATAGTTATAATATTTATAAATATAACTATACATTTTTTTAGTGTAAAATATTTATTCATTTATATAATTAATAATATTTTTTAAAATATAACTAATAATATTTAAAAACAATTGATAATTATTAATATTTTTATTATGTATAATACAAATATTATGTACATTTATATAATAAGTAATTATTAATATTTTTATAGAAATATTAATTAATAAAATTGTTTAAATATATTAGTAATTAATTTTAGTTTATTTTATATTAAAATTACAATGAAATTAAAATCATATACATTGTATATGATTGGATATACACGCATATATGTTGATTTCACTCACACACACATGTCGTTGAGTTTTTAGAATGCACACACACACATATTTATATATGAATAAATATGGTCATATATGTAAACCAATAATTGAAAGAAACAAAACTTCAAATATTTAAATGAATATATAATACGAACTTATATTTAGAAATTTAGTAATTTTATAATTAAAATTATTTATATTTATAATACTAAAATTGTTAATTCATGTTTATATTTAAGTAACTTATATATATGAATTCTTTTTGTATGTATGCATATTTTTTTTATGAATATAATTACATGTTTATATAATTAATGATATGTTTTAAAAATATTTACTCATTTATATAAATAATATAATTTTTAATTATAATTAATAATATTTTTTTTATAAAATCAATAAAATATTTCAAAATAAGTTAGGGTTGAGAGCCCCTTTTATTAAGGAAAGAAACACACTTTTTAATTAGGGTGAGAGGCAACCCATTAATTGACTTGAAGGCCTAGTGACCCAAGACCAATGTGTTACATGGACCAAAGGATCAAAGGCCCAAAGACCTTAAATTTTCAGTCCAAAAACCTACCATGAATAATACTACTATAGTACCTGTTAGTGTTACAATACTGCTACATGACCTGCTTCTGCTACATTATTGTTGTAGTGCCCTTAGAAAACCCCCAAATATGGAGCTGTCAGAGTTTGAACTACTGACCTCATGCAGGATTACAACAACCTCTACCACTCAGGCAAGTCCCAAACTACACCAATACAATATTTGCATATATGATTAGTAATAATAATATATCTATATATTAAATATTGTAAATATATTTAAATATAATTATTGAAATTCTTACTTTTAATTTTATAGCTTTATAATTAATAATATACTATCAAAAACATTTATAAATTTTTATTTTTCTTATAGTTGATAAAAATATATTATATTATTAATTTATATATATTTTTTTATAATAATAATAACTTATCATTATTTTAAATAAAATTGATTATAAATTTAATATTAATTGGTAATATATTGAAAATAATCCTCTATAAATCAAAACATAGTTATTAATATGCATATATATATATATAAGTATACTCTCTTATAATATTAAATATTTATCCATTTATATAATTAATAAAAGTTTATAAATATTATTAAAAATATTTAAATAGAATTATTACTATTATTATATATATATAATTTGATATTTAAATAGAATCATTTTTAATATTTATATAATTTATTTTTTTTGTATGGAAACCCTAGATCCCCATTATAGCTCCATGCTCTTCCCAACATATCCCATTCCCCTGTAGGTGCAACAGGCCTTGAGGCTCAAATATGGTGCCTATGATTGAATTTTGTAAAATCAGCCTCCCTAAATTTCCCTTCACATGATGGTGAAATTTGCTTGATCGAATCCTAGAAAATGTGGGAGTCAAACCCCCAACCATGAGGATTGAGAACCCTGACCCTTTTTATTGGGCCACCCCCATGTGGGGATATTTATGTAATTTATATAATTAATATTATTTATTACTTTTTAAATATTTTTGCCTCAAAGGTTGATGAATCATCCAATGAGAATGTCATAGACCTGGTTTCTACAAAGCATGATCACGTGGATCTGAGTTGCATGGAATCTCTCCAAAGTCCCAAAGACTCAATCCATGTGGTGGGAAATCAAATTACTACCTCTAGATCATTTTCTGTTCTTGATGCACCTAATTCTATGTTTGAGGATTTTGAAAATAAGGACATTGAGGAGGTGTTCCAACCGGCTTCTTTAAATGTGGCATTGCACTCAAATGATGATAATTAAATGAAGGGTCCACATATGTCTATTGTAGAGGGGGTATCACTTCCTATCATGGATTTTGATTTCTCTTCTATAAGCTCTGAGGATGAAGAAACTTGGAAAACCCAAAAATTTGGAGGAAAGGCTGACACCCATGTGAAAGAGGTAACTCTCATGGTCGGGTTAGTTAGGGATGGGGGGAATCATAATACGAGATTTCATCTTCTCAAAAATTGCTCACAACCAAAAGTGTAGGATGAGTGCTCACATCCGTAAATGTGATAGATATTTATTAATGGGTTTTTTATCACAATAATAAAAAGGAATGTTATATTAGTTCCTGGGTTTCCATTAAAACCAAGATAAGTTGGTTTTCAGTTTCTGTTAAAGTCAAGGCAAGTTGGTTCTTGAGTTTCTATTAAAACCATGGGAAGTTGGTTCTCGGGTTTCTATTAAAACCAAGGGAAGTTGGTTATTAGGTTTCTATTAAAACCAAAGGATATTGGTTCATGGGTTTTTTTAAAATCCATGGGAAGTTATAATAATAAATATCTATCAAAATTGAGGGATGGAGACTTAGGTTCATTTCATGTGCTATTTTTGAACTCCTTATCAAACTTTTTTTGTCTTATATTTACTTTTACATATTGAATCATCATATATTGAAACACATAAAGTGAATAAATTTTATATGCCTACCTTCCTCTATACTTACTCACTTAATCAACTTTAATATTATCTTTAATGTGTATCAAATTTATCACTTTATTGTTTCATCTTATTGAAAACCTTTTATTAAGAATTCACCATTTCCATTTATCCTTTTAATTTTTAAAAGGAAATTTACCCCTCTTTCCATATTCAATCTGACCAACAATTAGTATCAAAGTATATATTATTTTATAAAAAATACATTTTTTCAAAAATTGATATTAATCTTCAAAATATTTACTGATTTGAAAGTTTGATATGTTTTTAATGGCATCTTATTTTTAAAAATGCTCCCAAAGGACTTTCCTTAATATGAACTCATTTTACTAATGGTTCAAATTAATCTTATTGGAAAAATGACATGTCTAAAATTATTAGTATCATAGATTATTCTATTTGAAAAAATTTTATGCATGGTTATACCCCAACTAAAGAGTATAAAGATAATTGGTATCCTCAGGATATTGATTTTTTTTGAACTTAATGGAAAATCCATGAACTCTCTAGTGTGTGGGATTGATTAAAATGAATTTAATAAAATTTATTTTTGGAAAATCACCCTTGAAATCTAGAAACTCTTAAAAGTTACACACAAAGTCATGAATAAGGTGAAAGACACTAGACTAGATATGTTTATATAAGACATTGAAAGATTTTCGATGAACTCAAATGAATCTATTATCGATAGTTTTACATGTTTTACTTATATTAGAAATGGTGGAAAGTCTCTTGATGATGATTTGTTTATAGAAACATTATTAAATGAAATTCTATGGGTATTCCCAAGCTCTTGGGATCCAAATTTATGTCTCTATAAGAAGAAAAACACATAAAATATATGCCACTCTAATAATTAATTTGATCCCTTAGGACATATGAAATAACAATGAAGAGAAAAGTAAATAAAAAATAATATGAATCCAAAGAATAAAAAAAAATTTCTTTTAAAGGAATAAAGTATGATAATTCTTGTAGAAGTGACTCTAATAATTAATATAATATTTAATACCTAACTAAAATATTAAAAAAGATAAAAAAATAATAAATCATTCTAATGTTCTAAAAAAATAAAAATAAAAATGATGTTCTGAAAGTAACATGATTTGGTTGTAAATATAAGGGTCACATCAAGCCAGATTGTCCCTTGAACAAAAATTCTAAAGAAAATAAGGAAGGTAAGAAGGATCTAAAAGTGTAAACTTGGTCTGCTAGTGAGGATTCAATTTTATTATATTAATCAAGATAATCAAGTCCTAAATTCTACATGGTTCATATAGAGGTTTGTGAATATGAAAATTATCCAATTTCCCACTCTCCTTCTTATTCCACTTATTCTTCTCATTCATACTCTTCTTATTTTATTCTTATCAACAAGAAAAAAATGGTTTTTTATAATTAACTCCTTTAAAAATATGAGGATATTTTTTTCAAAAATACAAACCAGTTCTTAAGGAATAATCTTCTTAAATATTAAAAAAATGATTGGTTTTAAAACTAAAAAATCAACTCGTTGATGATGTTTTCAAATATGAAATTTAGGATCTTAAAAGTTATATTTTTAAATTCAACCAAGGTGAAAAAAAACATAACATAATCCTTGGTTCTCAATGTGTTGAAAGAAATAAACATTTTTTGGGGTTATCAAATAAATAAATATATATGAAAAATACTACTTTTGTGAATGGGATTTCTATGAATAAGTTTTGTAATTATTGTAACAAAATTATACATTTGATTTATGAGTGATGTTATAAAACTAATAGATATGTGAGAACCAAATAAATCCATATTTCATGTCATTTAAAATCTCTTACTAAACAAGTTTGGGTTCTTAAATCCTTATTAGCCATTCTTAGCAGACCCAATATTGATTCGACATCTCAATGTTTATTTGCACACACTATCAAAACCTAAATCTGGATACCAAAAGGCACTCACAAATAATACCTTTTAAGACTATTCCACACGTATTTATTTACATATCTTATGGTGGATTCTTAATATAAGTGTACCTTTCAAATCTTGAAATAATTGATCAACTATATCCTTTATGAGCTCATTGTTAAATTATCCAATTGAGGGGGATCTTTACATTTACCTTTCCAATGAAGTTATTAGATGATCTTAATTGAAAAAAGGTTTTAAAATATCCTTCAATTTTAATTATCTCTTTCACTTAATTTAAAAAAATCTCCTCCACCCTCTCTCTCTCGACTACACTTTCTTATTTCTTAAGAGAGAATATTTTATATTTTTAATTTTTTTTAATTTTTATTTCCTTTATCCACTTAAAATTGTTTTTAATTCAATTTTAACTTTTTCAAAATTCTCTTTATTTCATTCTATTTTTAAAATTTTGTTTTTCATATTTTCATAAAAATTTTTTCCACAATATTTTAATATTTTTCAAAATATTAAGATTCACTCTTATCTTTTTTTACATTGTAATTAAGATAATGTAAAATTCAATATTATATATCTAATTCATTTAAAAAATTATCTTTTATTATCTATATCTTATGTTTTATACATTATTTTCAGGCCTATTATCTAATCTTGTATTTTTAAGTTTATAGTATTCGTTAATAGGAAGATAATATTTCATGTTATAATTGTTTTACCTTTTTTTCATTTACCCTATTTCTATAGTATTATCTTTTCCCTTACATTTTTTCCTTTTTGACAATCACAAAAAATGAGAGGTTTTTTGGTTATTGAGAGAGAATTTTGGGTCAAAGGGTGAAAACATGTTTTATTTCAAAAATAATAAACATTTCTTGATTTTTTGGGATAATTTAGTTTAAGTCTTGATCATGTTGAGTATCTTTTAATTTTATGTCTTGAGAAAATTGAATATAATTTTATCTTCTAAGAATTTTTATGTCATGATTTCTAAAATCTTGAATTTAATTACTATATCTTTAACACTAGATTTACATTTAATATATATTTTTTATGTTAAGTTTTTGTTATCCTCAAAAAGGGAGATTGTTGTACCTATATATCTCTCTCTCATAGTGTTTTCATGATCACAAATACTCTTATGTGTATCTACTCTTTTCATTTTATTGATTTTCAAACACTACATTTTGACTTTAAGTCATATATTTAATAGTTCTAATAGAGACCCTAATGACATTATAAAGGACAATCCATGACATTGTTAAAGGATTTTACATGTCATATGTTATGTTTAAATTCCATGTAATAAAGTTGTGAGAACCTTATAAGGCCTTTGAAGGAAGTTGAGGATCCCCTTGTTGAAGTTGAAGTAGTGTAGGCTACACCAGATAATTGATGTAGGGAACTGGCCATCTGGTTCCATGATGGAAGACTCACTATAGTGCAGAACATCCACTAACTAGCCAGTGGTTAAGGAAGAAGTTCCCCCAAATCTAGGAGTTCTAAAAACCACCCAATAAAGGACAACTGACTAGTTGATGAGAGAGTTCTAGCAGCCTTGATGTTCTAGTGGTCCATCAGATACCTGATGGTGGCTAACGGGTATCTGGTGGTGTCAAAGCTACCATTACAAGAATGCATTTAATGTGGTAAAAAAGGGCATAATGTCAGTATTATTTTGATTTATTACCCTTTGAAAATTTCAAAAGGTTACCAACTCTTTTTAATCCTATAAATAGAGGCCTTGGGTGTTTGGATCTCATCAATTAGTCTATGAAACAACACTCCAATAAAATCGATGCCAAATCTCCAGCTTTCTCCAATCCCCTCTCATAAAGATACATTCTTCCTTTCCAAATCTCAAAGGATATCGCCTTTGTCTCACTCTATATCTCTCAAATTTTATCCATCTTTATAGAGAGATAAAAGACTAAATTTGCAAAGGATTTTCACTAAGAAAATCACTCTACTCACACCTTATCTTCTCAAAAGGTGACCACAAACACAAGTGAGGGATGTGTGATCAGAATTGTTAAAGTGGGGGATCTTCATCAACATGATTCTTTTGAAAAATGTAAAAAGGAAAGGTAAGTTTGTTCTTGGGTTTTCATTAAAACCGATGGAATTTTGTTCTTTGGTTTTCATTAAAACGAAGGAATGTTGGTCCTTGGGTTTACATTAAAACCATGGGAAGTTGGTTATTGGTTTTTCTTAAAACCATGGAAATTTGGTTCTTGGGTTTTTATTAAAACTAAGGGAAGTTGGTTCTTGGGTTTATGTTAAAAAAATTGAAGGTTTAATAAGTCATATCTCTTGAATCGAGGGGTGGAGACATAGGGGGACCTCATGTGCTATTAGAGAACTCCTTATCAAACCGTGTTTGTCTTCTCTTTACTTCCATGCATTGCATCATTATATCTCAATACACATAAAGTGCATAAATTTGATACATATGATTTCTACTATGCTTACTAAATTAATCAACTTTGATATTATGTTTAATAGGGATCATATTTATTGCTTTATTGTTTCATAATATCATATTTCTTTTATTAAGAATTTACCATTTGAATTTATCATTTTAATTAAAAGGAAATTCACCACCATCTTTTCATTTTCATTTTAACTAATAAAATTATAGTTGATAAATCATCCTTTATTGGCACTAAATTTAGTGATGATAAAAGATTTATTTATCACCATTTAATGTTTTAGTCTTGATAAAGGAGTTTTATCAGTGTCATTTTAACACTTTTTAAGCCATGCCTTTATCAAAACTAAATTTAGCACTGATGAAATATTTATTTGTCAGTGTTTATCATTTTAGTTTTGATAAAGGTTTCAATTATCAACATTTTTTGGTTAACACAAATAAGTCCTTTTATTTTTTATTTTTAAAATAACCACAATAGTTGCACCGCTCTTCATTTTTGTTCAAGATCTCACGGAACCCAAACTCTATAGCACCCTTTGCTAATATTTTTTGGATGAATCGATCATAAAAACTAAATGTATGCTATTATTAACAAGTTTTTAATGATTTATCAAGTGATATTTCATGCGTTTTGATGATTTTTTGGTTGATCTTACATTAATATTTTGCAAATTAGATCCCTAATTCTATATATATATATAAATCTGCATATTTTCATGTATATATAAATTGTTATATAAACAATAAAATTAATTCAATACCTAATTATTTTGGTTATTACAAACATAATAATAAGTATATATTTGTGTATATATACCTATATATTTATATACATATATATAAATGTGTGTGTTTCATATGTTTTTATATGTATAAATATGAATATATGTTTTTGTTTTTTTGAGTGTGTGAATTTATCTTTATCTATCTCTATGTGTGTGGATGTATATATATATATAAATTTATATATTTATGTTTAAATAAAAACATATATACATAATAGTAAGTATGTTCATTAAATATATATATATATATATATATATATATATTTTGTATACTTCATTTATGCATGCATCATAATTTTCAATCACAATATTTAAATTTATATTTTTTTATTTTGATTTTTTTTCTTTATATACATACACACATAAATATATACACACATTTATATTTATGTGTTTATACACACACACACAAACACGTGCGTAATTATATATTTACACCCAAATATTAAATTTGTTTACATATCTATGCATATATTGATATATTATATAAAATTATATTTATATATGACAATTTTATTATATATATATATTTTAAAATGTATTATACAAAATTTTAAAAAATAAATTACCCATTGATATGGATTCACTAAGTTTAATAATAAAATTTCATGTCTTTATTAAAAATAAATCTAATACTCAACCCTTAAATAAAATCAATTCCATTAGTATTTATAAAGTTTTAAGTTTAGGAAAAAACTAGTTAATAAAAAATAGCTTTAAGAACCAAATAATTAATTTTTAATTGAACAAATCCATCAATTATCTCATCACCGATGAAATTCTTAACCAAGGTTAAGTATTGTTCATTGAATTATAAATAATTTAGGTTTTAGTGGAATTAAATGAATTAATTTTTAATGCATAAAAAATCACAAAAAGGTATTCTTAACTAAGGTATATTCATACCATTAAAATTATTTATTTACAAAATAAACTAATATTAATAAAATGACTCAAGATAACACCAAATAAATATGAATACAATATTATTTTCTTTTCTTTACCCAAGTCCTAATACATGTAAACATTTTTTTATTAATCAAAATATTGTTAAGGGACACAAACCAATGTGTGAAAAAATATTCCTTTATGGATATAAAAACCATTTGGATATTTATAACATTTATAACGATGAAAATCTATAAATGTAAGATTGTAAGAAATTAAAGAACAAGATACCACACACCAAGTTCATGGAATACAAAATTATAAAATTTGAAAACATGATTAATGGCCCTAACATAAGAAACCAAGAATAAAACACATACTACAAACAAGTTATTAAAATTACAAATTAACATGAACAATAAAAAAAATTCTCAAAAACCAACTTTTCAAAAGATTCTGAATCAAGGTATTAAATAAATAAATTATAAATAAAAACCATCATAAAGGTTCATGTAATATTTCATTTAAAGCATTTAAATTTAAGTATCAAAATATTATTGAAAGCAACCAATTAAAATACTATTTTTTTAAAATTGAGTTAGATATACTAAATATCTCCCATATGTATGTATTATAATTTAGAATAATATTTTTTAAAGTTATAATTTATAGAATTTATGTACGTAACAAATGATACATTATATGTATACCTTTTATGTATTTATTTATTTAATTTTGTTAAATTTAAATATTGTTGAACCAAATAGGATGAATATGAATTGAAAATGGATGGATTACAATTATGTGAAAATTAGTATGAGGGAGGATTTAAGAAGTTCATGAAGTTTTTAGAGTATAAAAAACCATTTTCAAATCATTTTCCACGTTTTCATTGTTGTTATTTGTGATAAATTTATCCATACAAGTTACAGTGACACTTGATCTATCATGAATAATTAAAAGTTATAATTGTTGGAATAATCATGGGAAAGAACTAAATGTAGCTAGTGACTGGTATAACACTATAGTTTATAGATCATTTGATATGAGTGCAATTGTAAATGATGATAGAGATCATATTGAGGAAATGAAAATTGTAGTCGAAGATAACCCTCACAATTTTCCAAAGATATTTGAGAAGTTAAAGAACTCTGAATAAGTTCTATTATATATTAGTTTTACTGAATATACAATATTTATATCCATATAGAATCTATATAATTTTAATGTTAACAATGTATATGGTAACACCATATTTATAAAATTACTTGATCTCTTGAATGATATGTTACTAAATGATAATGAGAATCCTTGTCAAACATACGATATTAAATGAATGTTATGTTCAATTTATATGACCTTTGAAAGAATACATGCATGTAAAAATGGATTTATATTGTATTATAATAACCAAAAATCACTTGAAAAATACCCTAAGTGTGGTGTGTCCCTATACAAGAAATATGAATCAAGTCCTTCAAAATTTGTATGGCATTTTTAATCATTATAAGGTTTAGAAGGATATATAGATGTAAGGATACTAAAAGGAAATTGATGTTCCATGAACATATAATAATTCAAGATAGGAAACTTCATCACCCATAAAACTCTCCCAAGAGGAAAAAAATTGACCATGTGTATCCTAAATTTGTAAATTTTCTGAGAAATATTTATCTTGCACTATCTACAAATTGAATGAATCATTTTGGTGTATAAATTATAACACATAGTACATAGAAAATTATGTTGGTAAATAATAACTTTACACCATGGTTATAAATGAATCTCAATAAAATTAAGTTGTCTCTACTTATAATAGGACCAAAACAACCTGGTAATGACATTGGTGTGGGATTCAAGTGTTATGCTATATTATTCTCATATAAATGAAGAGTTCACATTGTGATACATATTGTTTGGGATGATAAATGACTTTATTGATTATGAATTTTTTTTAGATATAAAATTAATGGAATTTTATTATGTACCAATAGTAAATAAGGTATTAAATTAGTTAGGTTGAAACATTCCTTGAATGTAATTTTTCTAGGACATCAAAATGTTTTACCCCGATGACAAAAATATTGATCTTGCACAACATCATTTGAGGGGAAATCATAAGTAGTCACAAAAAATTTTCTATTAATATGCGATTAATAGTTTAAGAAAGTAAAATATATTTTCATCATTTTGATAAACCATTTTTGAAGAAAATAATAAAAATGGGTTAGAAGAAGTGATCAGTTTCTTTTGAATTACCACATTAGAATTGTTTGTGCATCATATATTTTCTTGATGTCATTTACATAGGAAAAAATATTTATGATAGTATTATTTTAATGTTACTAAATGAACATAGTAAATCAAAAGATGAAATTAAGTAAAGTTTATACACGATTGATACATGGATAAGGGAAGGGTTGATTCCAGTAAAGGGTGAAAAATGGAGTTTTCTTCCTCCAGTGGATTAAACAATTTTTAGAGAAGAGATTTCAATTTTTTAACTTCCTTAATTATATATAGGATCTAGAGGGGTATTCAAAAAATATAAATAATATCATTTTAATTACTGATTTGAAGTTAAATGTATTAAAATCACATGAATATCATTTTTTGATGGAAGATTTAATACTCGAGTCTTTATATTGCATTATATTCAAAAATTCAAGACACACATTAACCGGACATTGCTTCTTTTTTAAATATTTATACTAAAAAGCTATAGATCTGATAAAGATTCTTACTATGGAAAAAATAATTGATTTTATATTAAGTGAATTTGAATTGTTCTTCCCAGTATTATTCTTTTATATAATGGTTCACTCGATGGACCACTTAGTTAGAGAGATATGAAAATGCGGTCTTGTACATTACAAATGGATGAACCCCATTGAATAGTATATGGATATTTTGAAAGGGTGTGTCAAAAATCATAGTTGGATAAATGTTTTTATTATAAAGTGATATATTTTTGAGGAAAATATTGAATTTTATATCAAATAATTGTCTGATGAGGATAACATTGGTCCCTAAAAATCTTATCATAATGGGAACCTTGTGGGTGGAGAAATTTTCAAAAGCGATGCTCTCACAATTACCATTACAGAGCATGATAAATATTGAATTTACATTTTACATAATAGTATAGAGGTTTCAATATATTTTTAAACTCATAATGTAATTATTAAGTGTTTAAATCCATCAAGGACTAAAATATTGATATTAAATACACATAATAAATAGTTTATAGGATTTTTTCGAGACTGTATTTTTAAGGATTTATATAAAAATATAAATTCAATTTCAGAAAAAAATTTATTGATATCTATAGAAAAAAATGTAAAAATATTTTCTTACAATGGTTATGTAATTAAAAATTATATATTCTTTACAAAATAATAGGATCGACAGAGTATGATTCAAAATAGTAAAGTTACTATTGTTGCCAAAGTGATGCATATATTAGGTACCAAATACATAAATCTAATTCATGTGAATATTTAATACTTTTTCATCATCAAAAAAATATGGGAGTTATATTATATAATATTCTAAGTGTTTATTTTTCAATGCAAATGGATTGATAGTCAGAGTGTAGTTAAAATTGACGAATTAGGATTCTTGAAAGAGAATTTTAGTAAGGAAAGGTATTAGGATTAATAATTCATAATGGTATCACATAAAATATAAGTATATTATTCCCTAGATACTTCTAACACAAAATTTTCAATTATTATATTGCTGATTAAAACAACTTTAGTATTAAATGAAAATTCCATTGAGTATGACCCTTTAATCGGGAAGTCATAATCATTTAATGGTGGTCCCAATGTAAACGATACGTTGTATGTAATAGGGGACCACAAAGAGAGGATTTGGATAATCAATAGAGTTTCCAAATCCCTTTAAACTTTAAATAAAAAAAATATTTCAATTAATAGGTCAATTATCTTTGATTATTATTTTTTATATACACTGTGTTTCCTCATAAAACTATGTGTTCACTATTATATATATGTAATCTGAATTAAATGTTTAATTACTTGTGAAAATAATAGATTATCCATTTTTTTCTACCAATACCAAGGAAAAAAATATTGGGTATATTGAAATTGAGAAAATGTTAAAAGGTGAAGAATATATGTTTGAAGAAAGATAAGAGTAGTGTAGCTTGACAATATTAGAAAAAGTTATCAAGGTGAGAAGTAAAGGTCTACAATTTGAGGTTGGATGGAATTTAAGTGACTGAACTATTGATCCCAAAAAGTTCATTTTCATTAGTTAGATTGAGTTCATTACTCGAATGCATGTTCTGATTGACAGAGATACAAGACACAATGTTGTTCCTATATTGAAGGCAATAATTTGGGGAGTCATTAGGGTAAAATTATGATATACTTTATCTATTTTAGTGAAAAATAAAATATTGAAACGTTAATTTACTCTTTATTATCTCTTGTATTGAACATTTATATTTTAATATTTTCAGATTAAATTCATACTAATTTTCAACAGAAATGCTTATAATGGATTTCAGACACATCATATATGTCACACCCCGACCCAAAACCTAGTGGTTATTTCATTTATGTTTGAGTCCTTTAAAAAATGTTAAATTGATTAAATTAAAAATCTAAATTAAATTAAATTAAAGCTAAAAAAATTAAACCCTAATCTATTACCTTAACCCCCTCTCCATGCGTGGATGACCCCACCTCCTTCCCGGATCGCGCGACCCAGCCTCCTGCTCCTCCTCCATGCCAAATTCTCCCCCTTCCGACATCTCCTCCCATCCGCTGGCCGCCTTGCGTGGTGACCTCCCTTGGTGCGACCTCCCTCAACATGACCCACCTCTCTAGGCGATGTGACTCCCCTGGCCGAACCCCTCAGGCATGCACAACACATCTCCACCAACCTCCTTGGATTTTGGTTGGATTTCCCCTTGATTTATCCTTTGTCACCTCAAGGTAAGGGCTTCTCCTCCTCATCCTATTCATTTCTAGACACAACTAGGTCTATCCATCACACTACAAAGTGCGGTCAAAACCACAGATTAGGAGTTAACCCTAATTTTTGGTTTTATTCTGTTTTATGGTTGTGAAAATAGCCTCTTGGGTGATGTTGTTCCATGTTCCAATGACTACCACCGAAGGTGAGGTAAGATTGGGTCTCACACAGCAGTAGTTAGTGGGTTTTCTATGGTTTTCAGGTAAGGTTTTTTGATTCCATTGCTTTGGTTCAATTTTAATTAGGGAATTTGTGATATTTGAGTTGTTGGTAAATTTTTCTAGAGTGAATTTTACCTCGCTGCGGTGGTTTTTGGGCTGCGGGCGTCGAGAGTGCCTACATGTACATGCATAGGGTAAGGCATATATATATATATATATATTCCCTCTTTGTACATATTCCCTTATGGAATAGGGAATATGTGAAATGTATCTAGGTGTATATATATATATATATATATATATAAATTAATGTATGCATAAGTGAAAAGTGTCAGTTTGAGTGATCATCGACAAACAGTGGCATTTTTAAGGTAGGTCCCCTATGCTTATGCATTTAATTTGAATTCTATAATTGCTTGAGTGTTTTAAAAAGTGATTTTATTAATAAATAGTATATAAGTTCTATGAAAAGTGATGGAGATTCTTGGTGTTGTATTTATCTTTATTTTTCATGGTTCTCTTTTAAGTTTTGAAATGTTTAGTCTTCATTTTAGTATGTTTCCAATCTTGATTTAGAATTCTTGACACTTTAAATTCTTAAAAGAGTTTTATAAAATGGTTTTGGGAATGTGTTTGGTATTTCTCAATATGTTTGATGTGTTCATATTAGTTGTGGAAGTTTAATTGAATGAAGATGAGTTAGTGTGTGATTTTAAAAAGGGAAAATCTCATGTTTTGGTTAGTTTGACAAAATTCATGGGTTTTGGTATGAATTTGAGATTAATTGGTATTTTTACTTTCTTAAATTTTTTTCTTTGTTTTAATAATGGTTTCAAGCAAGTGGTTCCTTGGTTTTTTAATTAGTATTTTAAATTTTTTTGTAAAGTTTCGGGTGATTATGCTTTTCCAAAATGAAAATATTCCTTGAAAAGTAATGAATCCCATTTGGCACTTTAAGAATAGTTTGTGAAAAAGGAAAAACCCTCTTGAGTAATGCCCCTTGTTTTAGAAAAATGATGTGTATGTTGAATGTGTGAAATGTGATATGTTCCCAGTAAAGAGGCTTGTGAATTTTTGTGTGAAAAAAGAAGGGATGTGCTCAAGGAGTGAGATTAACGGTGAGAGGGTTAATGTGTTTTTGAATAAAGAAAATGACATGTTCTTGTTTGTTAGTTTGATGAAAACTCACCAAAACATGAAATAGAGCACACAGGAAACCTGAGGTATCTAGGTGGGTGGACTAGGACTAATATTCTAGATGATATGAAAGTGGTTCATCCCAATTTCATCTAGCAATATTGATGCTTACAATACTAACTAAACATGGATAATGATTGGAGACCACTAGTTTATGGGGGTGTCCCCTACTAGTGGCTCATGCATGAGAATGCTATTGTTCATTATTTCTAAGCCATATTTCACTAGGGTACGATGTTCCTAGGGTCCCATTGTGCTAGTTACCTATAGGGATTGACCATGTGCTCGCTTATGACATGGTTCTTGTGACATGATTTTCATTTTAGTTCTTTAATGCTTGATCTCTCTTTGTGAAAAGAATATTTTTTTATCTAAATTTCTTTATTTTCATTTTGAAAGGTTAATGCATGCTTGGAATCTTTTTTAAAGATATAGTGGAAGAGTAATGATTTTATTGAAAATGAAAACTTGTTACTTCAATTTTAAAGGGATGAAAAACATTATTTTATTATGTCTTTTATTCAAACTAGAAAATTTTGGGTTTCTTTTTAAAGTTAAGGGAATAGGGAATTGTTTATACTTGGAATTCCTACTTACTAACTTGATAATCATGTCTACTCTATCTTTTTAGTTTCAGGTTTCTCTAGTTTTTGATCGCTCTTGGTGAGAGCATGATTCTATGTTTGGTGGTGACCCAAGAGGCCACTTGGAGGTATGTTTAGCTGTGAGATTTTATTTTATTTCTGATGATAGTGTTTATTTAATTATTCTAGATTTTATTTATTTATCTATCTTTTATTTCTAGGACAAATCATTCCCAACTGTCATATTTTGGTGCCTGGCACTAGTTGGCAGCCCGTGGGGTTCAGGAACACCCTTCGGGCCTTGTTGCGGGCCGACTTAGGTAACTGATTCAGGGTTGACCCAAGTTGGTTCATGACAATATCAAACATAATCTTAAGGATACTGAGGGGAAATTAAAACCACACCCACCATCTATAAAAACACATACATTATAAACTAATCAATATTGGAATATTTTTTTGGATATCCGTGGTATAAATCACTTAAGTTACATTGTGTTGGTATTATTTTAGTTGAAATTACATGTATTAATCACTTTTATTTGAAAGTATTAATTTATAAAATAGAAAAGTATTGAAAAACACATAGAAACCAACATAACCCCACCATAAATCAAGGATGGTCACACTTTACTTGAATAAATAATAACATGTAATATATAGTAAAATTTTTATTTGATTTGAAATAACAACATAATTATATTCATTTTTTTGTATGTAGATTTATGAATTAGAATTTCAATCCATTTTTATTCCATGTCATGTGCTATGGAAAGAGGATCATGTAAATATAAATAGATGAATAGTTTATGAAAATATATATAAATTATGGGAATTATGTGTAAGCATGAGGTAAAATAAATTTATTATGTTTTAAAATAGTATTTCATAATAATGACTACTTATTTTACTAAATTTTTATCTAGTTAAACACAATAATAATCATCTACTACACTTGATGAATAACCACTTTTAGTGGATTTAAAGTGGCTAGAATAATATAAATTCATTAGAGGTGTAGGTTTTTTAGTTTCACCCTGATAATACTCTGAGAAGAAAAAGGAATAGGGGAATATAGATGAGAAAATGAAAACTATGTAGGCATATATAGATGAAATAAAAGTGGTTATTCGTCAATAGTGTAGGAAACAAAGTAATGATAATGATTATGGTTATTAAATTTTTAAATTTAAGATAGATATCACATTCCATCCATAAACTAGCATGTCTAAATGGGTATTTATGATGGTAATGAAAATATCATTTAAAATATTTTTCAACCATTAGTTTATATATATTTTTAGAGTACTACAAATAATTTCAATAGTCTATATATTCAAAATAGGAAATAGATTTTTTTGGGAATGAGTTGGAAACATATGTGGTTTTAGAATGTTTTCACACATCATGAAGAGGTGATTTTTATATATTTTTATTTCATAGAGATCATGAATAGTTGGTTTACCTATTTCTTATATAGTAATTATTTTTATCCTTTTATGTTAAGAGTTATGGAGTTAGAGTTTAGAATCAAAAGTTTTTCATATTAGTAGAAATAAGATAGAATATATGGATTTCCATTTTAGAAATGGATTGTATTATAACATTATGGATCTGTGATTTTGATCTCAATTTATTTAAAAATTTGATTTATTTTTATATTTAAGATCATTTATTTAATGTGATGGATATATTAATTTAGATGTATTTTATAAGAATCAATTTTTATAGATAAAAAATAAAAGTCTTTTGGGGTTCTTTTTGATCATAAAATTCCTTTGAAATTAAAGTGTAAATTTTATAGGAATATTATTTGAAAAAATATTCTATATTATAGTGATTGTTGATATTTTATGGGATACCTTAAAGAAAAAATAAGGGTAGTAAAAATGAAAATGTTAAGATATACATGTGGTCATACTAAAATTGACGTGATTAAAAATGAATGTGTTCAAGTGAAAATTGGATAGGTTTCGATTGAAGATAATTTTATTGAGACTAGATTAATTTAGTTTAGACATGTTAGAAAAATGACTTGGGTTTTACATATTAATTGGGAAAACTTAATGAAATGTTCACTGATTAAAAGGAGTAGATGTCAACCTAAAAGGACATTTTAGTTCAAAACATGCGTCACATACTCAAAACTGAGAAAATATGCTTGGACTATTTTGATACTTTGGGATAAATCTCAATAATTAATTTTTAATGTGTAGGAATTAAATTTACATCAATTTGATAAATAATGTGTATATTATGACTGAAAGTGCATTTTTAATTTAGAGGTTATATTTTAGTTCAAAATTCATTACACATACTAAAAAAAAAAAAAATTCTTAGATAGTATTGATACATTATTAAAATTATTGATAATTAAATTTTTGATGTGGAGGAATTAACCTCACATCAGTTTGACACTTGGTGTGGATGGTATGACTAAAAGATCATGTTTTTAGTTTAAATGTGACATTTTAGTTCAAAACATGCATCACATACTCAAAATGGGTCAAATTCACTCATATTATCTTAATAATTTATAAAAAATATCAATAAATCATTTAAAACATATATTAATTAACCACACATCATACTAACACATGGTGATGCTGTTATAACCAAAAGTGTGTATTTTTATTTAAAGCTGACATTTTATTTCAAAATGCACAGTACATATTCAAAACCAATAAAAAACACTCATATTTTCTTGATACTTTATTATAAATATTATTAATTTATTTGTTAAATTTTACAATTAATCCCATGTCAATTTAACACATGGTGTGGTTGATATGAATAAATGCACTTATTTTTAGTTTAAAAGTTATATTTTATTCAAGACACACATAAAATATTCAAAAAAGAGTATACACACTCATATTGTCTATATAATTTTGAAAAAAATATAAATAATTAATTTTTTTATGTTTGGGAATTAATTTTACATCAATCCCACACACACTATGCCGTTATGACTGAAAGTTCATGTTTTCATTTAAAATTGAAATTTTAGTTCAAAACATGCATCACTAACTCAAAACTAAGAAAAAATTCCTGAATTTTATTTATACTTTAATAAAAATATCAATAATTTATTTTCTAAAGGTATTAATTAACCTCAAATCTATTTTACACATAGTTGACCACTATGACTGCAAGTGCATGTATTCAGGTTAAAAGTTATATTTTAGTTCGACACATATGCCACATACTCAAAACTAATAATAAACACTTTTATTTTATTAATAACTTTTTAAAATACCTATACTTAATTTGTGATGATTAGGAATTAACCTCATATGAATACGACACATGGTGTGGCTGTTAGGTCTAAAAGTGCATGTTTTCATTTAAAAGTTGAATTTTAGTTCAAAACATGAATCACATGCAAAAAACTGAGAAATAACACTCATATTTTCTTGATAATTTATAAAAATATATAAAATTAATTTTTTATGTGTATAAATTAACCTCACATTAATCTCACACATGGTGTAGACAGTATGATTGAAAGTGTATGATTTTAGTTTAAAAGAGATATTTTAGTTTAAAATGCATGTCACATTCTCAGAATTAAGTAAAAAAACTTTTATAGTCCTTATAAATTAGTAAAAATATATTTGATTCATTTTTTATGTTTATTAATTAATTTCACATCAATTTTATACATAGTGTGACCGTTATGACATTAAGTTCATGTTTTCATTTAAAGGTTACATTTTAGTTCAAAACACACATCACATACTCAAAAATAAGAAAATGTGATCATATTATATAGATACATTTATAAAAATATAGATGGTTTATTTTTTATGTGGAATAATTAACTTCACATCAATCTGACATGCGGTGTAACTGACATGACTAAAAGTGCATGTTTTTAGTTTAAAAGTGGCATTTTTGTTCAAAACACATGTAACATACTAAAGACCGACAAAACAATCTGATTGTCTTATTAATTTATGAAAAAAATTAATAATTAATTTATGAAATTAATTAATTAACATCACATAAATTTAGCACATGATTTTTCTATTATGTCTCAAAGTATATGTTTTCCATTAAAAGTGACATTTTAGTTCAAAATAATCATCATACTCAAAACAAATAAAAAATTCTCTGATTATCTTAATAATTTAGGAAAATGATAAAAAATTTATTTTTAACATATATGAATTAACCTAACATCAATATAACCCATGGTGTGGATGGTATGACCAAAAGTTCACATTTTCAATTTTAAAGCATCATTTTAGTTTAAAACATGTATTCCATAATCAAAACCAAGAAAAATACTTGGATTTTCTTAATACTTTAGAAAAATATTGATGATTCATTTGTGACATGTGGGAATCAACCACACATAAATACTAATCATAGTGTGGATGGTATGTCTCAAAGTTCATGTTTTCATTTTAAAGTGACTTTTTAGTTCAAAATGTCTGTCACATACACAAAATTGAGAAAATACACTCATATTTTCATAATACTTTATTGAAAATGTTGATAATTAATTTTTGATCAATCCAACCCATGGTGTGTGAGATGGACCGATCCCAAAATGCATATATTTTACACCATCTCTATAATTTAAAATATTACATATCATAAATAAGATTATAATCCCAGAACCTAAAGGTTTAATGTCTTTGGATATTAACAACATAAATATATCATTACAATTTATTACTTCAATATCTCCCACAAATTTCTCTATATAAGACTTCATTCTAATCATAATCCTACATATAATTCCCTAGGGAAATGGGAAACAAAAGGATCAAGCTCAAACACTCAATAAAGGAAAACTTATCAAAGATTTATAAAGGGTTATAACATAATAATGTGAGAAAACATGACTAGGTGATAAATATATTATTAAAAGGAAATTGGAATCCTAATAGTTTTCCACCAAGAAATATAAAAGGAAGTATAACCTCAAATCATCAAACCTATACCATGTAATAAGAGTATATAAAAAAGAGAAAATAATCATGATCCATGGATAATAACATTGAAATATGAAATAACATAGAAATGTGGCATAAAAAATGTGGCACATGAATACACATAACAAATTATAACATATGTCAAGTTTAGATACCAATACAATCATAATATAGTGTATCAGGCATCAATACATGTTTCCTATAACATAGTGGATCAGTCATCACAACCTGTTTTCGATCATGGATCGAACATCAGATTTCATTTCCCCTAGTGTATCGATTATCAGTACATGTTTCAGATAGTAATCTCATGGTATATAAATCATTAACCAATTCATTTGAGGGATATATAGGGCCTACCCATCACATAATGATAAACTGTACATATGTGTGCCACATAATATCAATCAAACATCTCATCATGAAAAAATATGAGAAGAAAATTGGTTACATAACATTTTCAAATAGTATCACATACTATGATATTAAGAATTATATCGGTTGATACTAATAATTTAACCATCCAAAGGAAGTAATATCATCATGAACATTAATCTGTTGAATATAGGTCTTTTGAAAATAGAGAGGAAAATGGAAGTGATGTTGTAACAAGATATTTCAAAAAACATTTTCAATATTATAATAAAAATATGAAATTATGAGTCACTTTAAAAAATCATTTTTGATAAGGGGAGAAAAATAATTTTTGAAACATTATTTTTAAAGAGTTCTCAATAATTTTATTTTAAAAATAAATTTATTTTAAATTAGGAAATGTGAAATGGAATATACAAAATTTATGAAAGTGAAATGAAATTTCTTTTAAGGTTTTTAAGTATTTTTGATAAAATAACATTGGTGAAAAAGTTATAAAAAATTATTTTAAAAAGATATAAAGAGAAATATGAAGTGTACATAAGATAATATATATTTATATTTCAAAGAATATAGGAAAATGTTTTGTAAAAAATGAATACAGATATGAAAGTGAAAAATTCATAAGAAAGGATGATAATTATTCTTAACAATATCATATTTTTATGAAGAAAGAAATCCATCAAAGAAGAATAATTTGATGTAAAGATGTAAATTACCCAAAAAATAAGGATGAAATATAATATAATATCATCATGGGATATAATAAATTACTCTTTTAAGACTATTGTTAAAGAGGAATCATTATGAATTAAGGAAAAAGAGTTGAGTCAAAAGAACTCCTTATAATAATGAATGAAATAAATAAGGAAATAGACCTTGAAATATAATTTTATATCACATTAAAAATATATTTATGAATAAAATAATTCAAAGGGTAAGTAAGTACACTATGTTAAAAAATAATAGGTGTATAATTTGAAATATGTCTCAAGGAAAGGAAATTGAGACAGAAACCCTTACCTTGGATTCCCGCTTGGTCAGATACTCTATGACAACCTATATAATAATAATAGATTCATTAACCATATATTCATGGATAAAATTAATATTTATTATCTTTTATATTAATATTTTATATTAATTTATTACATGGTTATTACTTATTTTTAGATAATATTGATAATGGGCTTGTCAGTAGGTTTAACTATTTATTGCCTTTTTTTGTATGAAAATTTAAATTATCATTACATGTTCATGAGTTTAAAATCTCTATAATATTAAATTTATTTTAATATAATATCCATAATTATTTATGAAATTTATGGTTCATTCTATGGGAGTTTTGGGTATGACTTATAAATACGATACCTATATCAAGCATGTTTTGTAAATTTTAATAAACAAAAGATGATATACTAATAATAAGTTAAATAATAATAAAACTATTAGATAAAAAATATCATTATTTACCCATCAATATAATATATCACCATTAATTAAGTTTCTATATTCTACCATGATCAAAATTTACATCATCGTTCATGTAGATGGTTAAACCAACCCAAACATGAACAATCTATAATTTGTGGGTGAGTATAGTTATTGAAGTGATTATTTTATTTTAATATCATTATAAATGAATTATTATTATATTATTTAGATGTTTTTAAGGTTATAAATTATATAATAGAATAGGTGGATGAAAAAATATAGAGAATAAATGATTACGGATTGGGTAATACTTACGTTGACGGCTTGAATCTTCTCTTGGGGGGCCTCTTTGAAATGGAGAATTTGAAACACATTCTTATGACTAGAGGTTCAAAAACATGGAAGTGGAATTTAATAGAGAAAAATGGTTAGGTATTCAAGATTAATTTTAAGTATAGGTGTCATTTTGAGTGGGTGGAGAAGAGATCCTTTTATAGGTGAAAATGAGTGACATTTCCTTGGAAACTTAAGTTAGGTGGAGGGTAAACCCATGGTGTGGAATCAAACACCTTAAAAACTACTTCTATAAAAAGTTTATATCATTTTAATTATAAAAAAATTGATCCACCTTAAGTTACTCCCTTTCACACATTTTTAAATTGTTTAAATATTTACCATGGTAATTATTTTATTTACTAAAAAAAAGATGACCCCTCTTACCAAATTTAAAATTTTTTATTCTAAAATTTTCCACCATTTAATATGATTCAATTTTTATAATAATATTAGAAAATTAACTTTTAAATAAAAATGTAGAATATATAAAAAACTATTTTTATAGAAAAATAACTTTTTAAATATTAAGTGTTCTTATTATCATTTCCTATAAATTACTAATTTAAATAATTTTTGATCTATTTTTTTATATATTAAAACATTAAATTAGATCAATCCTTTAAAATTTTCTAATTTAATTTATTTATATTAAAACTATACAACACTTAAAAAAACAATTCTTTGAAAATAACCCTTTTTATCCTTATGTTGGCAACTAACCTTTAACTTGTAACTTTTTTATGCCTAGAAATTAAATTTACCACATTAAATAATTTTAAAATTATAATTAAAAACGTGAAATCTATTTTTTTTATATAATATATTAAAGTGATAAGAATTAATTTTAATGCATAATGCATAAATTGTTTTTAAAAAAATGTATTTTTAAGATTAAAAATATTTTTTTATTATTTACCAAGTAAAAATATTTATATGAATATTAAATTATTTTTTAATTATATTATCACTATATTTAATTACTATTATTATTCAATAGAGATCAATTTATTTTATTAAGTTAAAATATACAATACTTACAAAAACAGCTCTTTGAAGAATTTCATTAAATATTTTAACCACATTCTATTGAATTTAATTATTCATATTTTAAAAATTTAATTTTTATAAATACATTATCTTTTAATTTTATAAATACATAAAATCAATATTTAATAATAATAACAATATAAAATTCATAAAAATATGAAATATATTAATTAAATATTATCCTTTTAATTAATTATATTATTTTAAAATTGTTACTAAAAATTAAATAACATCAATATACCTATTGTATACATTCATACCCAATGGCTATATTTTTAAGATCCAGTGTTTTGAATCGGATGAGAAATTCTAAAGTGATTGGGTTTTTTGTTTGGAGGATGGTATAAATCTTAAATTTAGTGTCAGAAGGTAATTTCAGGAGTTGGAAGACATAAAAGAGTTTTTTAGATGTTAAATGAGGGAAAAAATGTAGCACAGAGGTTTCAGGAGAATCTTGAGTGGTTAGGACCTAAAATGGAAACTTTGGAGAAGAAAACCTATGTGTACTGTTGGTGTATGGTTAGTACTAACTTTGTGAAACACCCATGTGATATTTTTTGTATGAGACATGGTTTTGTTAACCACTTGAGGTAGCCCCCAAAACCATGCAGAATGGTGTAGAGGTGCTTAGACTCACACGATTGACACACAGTTTTTTAATAGTGTGTTGTAACAGTGTGAGGTAGGAGTGATTTAGGGAAGTAGCTCTACATAGTTGGAACATGGTTTGTAAACTATGTGAGTCAACCGTGTGGATTTGGGGGTGCTTTGGATAGCAGTTCAACATGATTGATGCACTATTTTACTAATCGTGCAACCTAAATGTGCACATATTAAAAAGTGAAAAATTTACCATTTTCCACCTCTTACCTTAAAAGGGTTTTTACCCTTTTCTTCCCTCATTTCACCAAAGAGCCCCCCATGCATTTCCTATTCCTTATTTTCTCCCTTGGAGTGGATCTCCATCATTCTTGATCTGGATTAAGAACTATTGGATGTTTTATAAGTATAGAGGTAATTATAAGACTCCTCTTACCTATTTTATTCATTTCGCTTCATGCTTTTGTGGTGATCATTGTGCAAGCTAATATAACCTATTTGTATGGATTTTGTTTATTATTATAATTTATATCATTTCTTATCAAATCAAAAGCCAGTTATTGGTTGAGTGAGGCTTCCTTGGTATAAGGTAGGTGGTATATATCCCTTTCCCTTGAAACTGTGTAATTTATGAAATGCACAATTGTTCTATATGATGTAATTTCCACACATCGCATCCAAAATGTTATGAAATTAATTAAATAAATTTCTAATACCTTGAATTGGTTGTCATTAGGACCCAATTACACCGATGGATGTTTTCCACCTAAACCCAAAAACACCCCATTAGTGTGTGTTGCTTATATTCCATGACACTTATACTGTGCTTGTATTATTTAACCACCCATGAGGTGAGTTGATCTCTCCACCTTATTAGTGGTATTAATTGATTATTTTGGGAATTTTTTCAGTTAAATGAATCATGGTGAATGATATACCATCATGGTGTTCCGATTTTTCTTAGTTTCATTATGAATTATTCTTATAACCATGATTTTATTTTGGATTTGAACCACCTTTAGAGGAAAGTTAAGTTTCCCAATTTATTGGGATTTTTAGTTGACTTAATAATAGCCCACGATGCATCGTTAATTCCTGCATGGTTACCAAATTTAGAAATTTAAAACACAAAATAGAAAAATCACTAAACTACTAGTTATTATAGGAAATGTAATTCTAAGGTCTAACCCACATAAATAGGGTTGGATAAAATATTAATTTAAATAATAAGGGCTTAATTATTTTATTATTTAAATCTAAACTAATTTAATTTCAAAGAGAATGATTGTGGTTTTGATGTTCAAGAAATTGGAAAACATGCTCAGTAATTGAAAATATATGTTCATGATTAACTAGGGAATAATATAATGAATAATAAAACACAAGTTTTTAGAGCCAAGTATTAGATGAATCTAATGGTCATGGTAAACAACCCCTAAATCACCAAATTTCCCTTTTCATAATGGTCATGTTACTTTGGGTATTTTAATAATTTGGTGACTTAGAACCATGTTTAAACATAGTGGTTAATATAGATAATGTTCACAATGAGGATTATCCACAATTTAATACTTTAAATTATATCACCCCTCACCGACCAAACAATGGTCTTGTATGATAAAATCGAAGAAGTGAATTTGTGAATTTTAAGGCTACAGATAAAGATCCAAATGATTGAATTAAAATATAAAATACCTCAAAATAATCAATCCCCTTTGGTTAAAGTTGAATCAAGAAAGATATACCCCCTCATGCTTTCTAAAATGGGGTAGGAAAATAAATATTCTATTCTACTCATTACAACAGTGGTAGTGTTCAATCCTAGTAGCAACACCTACCGATGAATGAATATGGAGTGGAACCCTAGAGTCTATTTATAGATCTCCTAGGGGCTTAGGTTGGATTAAATTATCCATAAATATAGTCATTAATATCATTCTAGGTTATTTCAGTCATTTAATGGTCTTCTGATTCATAAATGAGTAGGCGCCCATTGAAAATCCCATCAAAATATCAAAACCAGGTCTGTCGGTGAACTTTCCTGGCGTGAAAGTAGTTGTCACACCATGAAAGTATTAACCCCCTCTAAATTGTTTTTTATTCACTTCACATCTTGTACTTGGTTTATACCTTGTATTTATTTCAAATATTGAACATAATTCATGATGTGAATATCCAATATTCTGCACTAGAACCTCCATTTCACCTTATTTCTTTAGGTTCGTGCCCCAGGGGAATCCTATAGGCATCCAACATCACAAGAAACCATATTTTAGTGGAAATATTGGTTTGTTTTACCACTTTTTCTCTAAACCATTAAATCATTGTATCCTTACAATTATGAACAAAATATTAAACAAAAAGACAGGAATTAAAAATTAATTTACCAAAATCAATGTATTTAAACAAGAAAAATGTGTGCATGAAATGTACATATAAAATCCACCATACTTTTCCTCAAGGATTTAATATCAACATACTATAAAGTATTCTCACCTTATCATGTTTTAAATTCAATTTCAATAAAAGAAAATGATCAAATAGAAAATTAAATATTCAAGCATCACATAGGAAAATTCATCAACACCTCATTTTTTTAAAAAAATAAATCAAATAAGTGTTTTACTTTTCCCCTTATGAAATATTAAATACATTTTATTCATCCATTTTAATTTTTTAATTAATTATTAATGAGAATTCTATTTGAAGTTAACCTCACTTTTAATTTTTCCACTCATCATCAAGGTATAATTGTAAATAGAGTTCCGCACATACCTCAAGAATATGTGATTTACCATAGGATTTTAATGTATCTATAATATCCATTGTGTAAATATAGAAATCATATTTAATCACAAGGGATTCATAGTTAGGTTCAAATAAATATTAGTCTTCAGTGAAGGTGGGTAATTGTGTAAAATAATTAAATATAAAAAATGATGTTTGAATCAAAAACATGATGCATGATATAAAAAGATAATTTCCATGAGAATATCTATTTACAGATTTCATCTCTCTCTTCCCCCTATAAATATTAAAGTGGGATCATGATACAAGTAATAATAATAAATGAATCTAACTATATTGATTATTTTTTATTTTTTATTCAAAAGTCATGCTTATGAATAATATCCCATCCACCACCTAACCATATATGATCAAAAGATCATCTATTTGGAAATGGTGATTTTTTAACATCCTAAGACACAATCCAATTTGTTTTAGTAAGAGAGGTTAATAATAAAGTATAATGAATAAAACATGGACTCTCCCAAAATCATAATGAAAAATCCCTAGAAAAATTTCCTCAATGACATATTTCCCCTTACACTGAGTACAATCTCACCCCACATACATTCTTTTAAATTACATGAAATATACTATGAGTATGGTAGGAATGTATATAATAGGCTTGTAGTGTGTCTCATTTTATAAAAAGGTCATTCATGGCTTCTATAGGATTAAAAAGGATTAATGAAATGTGGGTATAAGGATATATGGATAAAAAAAGGATGTCTTAATCATATTAAAAGTGATTCTATTCATTAATAACTTTGATAAGATTCCATGCATGTTCAAGAAGAGAAAATTCCTGAGGATCTCAAGATATATACTATAGAAATAATTGAAAATATTAGTTTATAAAATTTATTAGGAATGAGACTAATGGTTTTGAAAACTACTCATCGAAATGCATATGAATAATTAAATCAATTAATGAAAATATAAGAAATTAAAGGTAGGTAAAATATTAGAAAAATTTTATTTAGACAAATTAAAATTATCCTTTAAATAATGATTTTATAAATCCAAAATCACATTCTTATCACTACAAATTCTTTTCCCCATTTTCTCATTCAAATTTATTGATATAAAAATTTAAATTCATGGCATGGTAATTATCCTAAGAAGTTTATTTATAATGTTTCAATTGATTGAATAAACAATCAAGGTATACATATGATTCAAAGTTTAAAGATTTAAAATAATTAAATATGAGGAATATAGTGGATAAATTAAAAATTGAAACACGTACTTCCCTTTTAATGATACTTTGAAGTTGGCTATGTAAGTTCTGCCTACACCAGATTAATGACGTGAATGGATTTCACGATATGTATTATCTAGATTTTATGACATGAATGGATTTAATAATGTGATTTGGTAATTCAGATTCCTATTTATTCTTATTACTACTTGGTTTCCAGTGAATTTATGTTTGATTCTGATGGTGGCCTTCTCTGACGAAGCTCTCGCCCTCGGAGATCTAGGTTTCTTTCTTTCTCATATTCTCCTTCTCCATCTACGAAACTCCTAACTCTCATCTACATTGAAATATATTGTGCTCATGAATATCTCTCTTGAAGATATAGGTTTTGTCACGACCCGCCCTCGGGGTCCGTGCCGTGACTACCCCAAGCCCGCCTTCCATAGGCCAGGGGCTGGCGACTAGCACCAAGGCGTAAATCCCGGTAAAAAGGGAAGACATTGCCTTTGTAAAGTAAACAAACACCACAGAGTAAGCAAGCGGAAAGTAAACACTAAGCAAAAGCAGAGTACAACTGAAAGTGCGGAAAAGTAAATGGGCCAGTATACAAACCCAAACTGAAAGTAAAGTACAAATCGAAAGGGAAAACAGCAACTGAAAAGTAAAAGCCGCTACACCGAGTTGTCCACCGGAAATCCCACCTGAAGGGTGGGTACAGATAGCTCCACTGCTCCACGGGTCCCGCCGTCCGCTCCGAGCACGTCCCGCCCAGTGGTCCACCTCCAGGTACCGTCCTGCTCTGCAAGCCTCAGTTAAGATCAATGATGTCCGTCGTCTGCAACCAACACAACGTAGTGCGGGCAAAGCCCGTGCAGGGGTGAGTATAAGCTACTCAGTAGGGACCCCGAGACCCCTGAAGGTCTCTCAAAATCTACAAAGGATAAACCACGAAGAAAGGTACAATCACGAAGTAACAACCGACACTGCTTAGGTATATGCCCATACATATACCTAAGTCATCAATTTCAAATACGCTCCAACCTCCGAGCCCAAGTACCACTCAGTCCACACAGGAAAGTAAACGTATTCCACACAGGAAAGAAAAACGTAATCCACACAGGATAGCACAACACAATCCACACAGGAAAGCAACAGGATTCAGCTCACATAGGTATACTTCTTCAAAAGACGATAAAGATGATCTCTGATCCATCTAAGTCGTCGGACCCACGAAGGATCGATAGGTAACTAACCCCCGCAAAAGACCCACACAGGATCGGGCCCACATAGGACCTGTAGGCGCTGGTTCACACAGGACCGCTGAGCGCAAGGACCCACACAGGATCAGACCCACACAGGATCGGGACCACACAGGACCTGTAGCACTGATCCACGTAGGATCGCTGAGTGCTGAAGTCGTCGTCGTCGAATCCACACAGGATCTCTGTACTGTCGTCGTCGCAGTCACAGTAGCAGTAGTAGCAGTAGTAGTCACAGAACAGTCGCAACCAACACTAGGGTTCCCGCACACAGCAAGCTCGTTCGGAGGGTCCGCTCCACGAGCTGAGAGGCTGATACATCAACTGTCACAAAGTCCAGAGTTGATGTATCCAAAAGTTCCATATCGTCAACAGAAACTCAACGCAACAGTCGGCGCGTCGATCGGACGCCCGGTCTGAGAGTTATTGGCATTTTCGTCCCCGGGGCCCGGTTGGTTTTTAAGGTAAAACCAACCCGACCGTACTCCACCTGCGTCCAAACCTCGGGCGGAGTATGCCAAAAGATCCGTCTCACTAAGAGGAACACAACACAGCTGACGGCACGTCAATCGGACGTCCGTAGCTCAAGATATGAGCGTTTCCGCTCCGAAGGCCCGGTTGGTTTTGTGAACGAACCAACCCGGCTGAACACAAAGTAATCCGAAACCTTGAGTGCGATATACCAAAACGACCGTCTCGATCCAAGGATCGCGTTTCCGCAGACGGTTCGTCGATCGGAGGTCCGTGGCTCAAGTTATGGCCAAAAGACCGAAACTGATTCGAAACGGGGGGGGGTCCGGGTCCGGGCCGACCCGGCCCGACCCCCCCTGGGTCGGCCCGAACCGGGTCGACCCGACCCGGCCCGGCCGGCGCGGCGGCGCGGCGGCGCGGCGGCCTGGCGCCGCACGGAGGCAGCGCGCGGGGGGGAATCAAGCCCCCGCTTGATTGGAGAGGCGGCGCGGCTATATGTCGCGCCCTTTGAAAAAAAAACGGCCCCCCACGTGGGGGCCGGCTTGAAGAAACCGGGGGGCCTCCTGCCCCCCCTCAAGGAAACCGCCCCCCTCTTAAATGAGGGGGGTTTTGAGCTGGCCGGGGGAATTTATTTCCCTCGGCCTTTGACCTTCCGGCCGGCCAACTGCCGGCCGGTTTCTCCAACGGGACCGGAAAATCCGGCCCCCTTTTCGGCTTCCGACGCCAGCGGCCCGGCCGCCGGTCTCCTCGTCCCGCCGCGGCCCGGAACCGGCCGCGGTGTTCGTCGTCCGGCGCGGTGCGACGACACCGCTTCCCTCCGCCGCGCCTTCGAATCCCCTTGACGCGGCGCGACGGCGTCGCGTTCTTGATGATTCTTCCACGACGCGGCGCGACGGCACCGCGCAATATAATCGCACGATTAACCGCGTGGTGCGACGGCACCACGCCACCTTGTTTCCACCCGCAAGGTAAATCAACAAGAACGATGGAGGGGGTTCGGCCGTGTTCATGCGGTCCGGCCCCCTCACGTTAAATGATAACATAACTTAAATAATCCTTTCGTTAATCATACTAGAACCACGAAAAAGAATAATAATTTTACAAAAATCAACAACCCCTACCTTGGGTATAGGTTCGAAGATTTGTCAACGTCCCGCGGAAGACAACGTCGCGGAGGTCGGGCGTCGCGGTAGTCGTTCGTCAAATCCGTTGACGAAGAGATACGCCCGAAGAGATACGTCGTTGGCGAATCTTCGTATGCCGACGAAGAAGGTCCGAGGTGGAAGCGGCGTTCCCTCTCGTTGACACGGAAGACGAAGAAGAGAGGAGTGGCGTTCTTCGTCGGAGCTTGAGCGTTCTTCGTCAAGATGAGCGTTCTTCGTCAAAGATTGAAGAAGGAAGAAAAGCTCTCAAAAGCTCTCAATATGGCTAAAGATTTCTAACCCAACAAAATAAGCTAAGAGCTTATTTTATTAAGTCAATCCAAACCATTTGAATTTCAAAGGTTTGAATTAAGACAACTCAAGCCATTTATTAACCAACTTGCCATCTTAAAATTAAAAGGGGAGTTTAAGGTAGAAGATGAGAGGTTTAGGTTCGTGTGGGTCCCACCACACTTAATCCTCTCAAGGGAGGTTAAGTGGGTGTGGGTCCCACCCCTAACTCCCTTTTAGAGGAGTTAACCTACAAAAATAAAAAGAATTCCACATTTTTTTATTCAACTTTTTATAATTCTCCCAAAAAGTAACTTTCGTCTCGCAACAAACGCAACTTTCGAAAAGGTCTCCTTAAGCGAATATCGGCGCTGCGAGTTCATCGGTGCCCTCAGATTTCAATTCCGAGCACCAGATCAAAAGTTAGGAATTCCCGCTCGTTCGTTCACTGAACGTACCCGAGCCAAACTTCGGAAATTGATTCCGGGCACTCCGGGCCTCGGAATCACGTGCCGTCAGAAACCGCGCTCTTGTAAAATTCCAAAGAAAATTAAGAAAAAAATTTCCCTTGAATTTTACAGGTCTTTACATTACTCCCACCTCAGGGCTTTACGTCCCCGTAAAAGATACATTAAAAACTAGGGAAACAAATGAGGGTACTGAGCACGCATCTGAGCCTCCTGCTCCCATGTGCTCTCCTGGAGATTCCCGTGCTGCCATCTGATGCGCACAAGAGGAATCGATCACCCATGAAGGACCCGATCCTATCGATCCTCTATCTCCACCGGGACCTCCGTAAAAGTCGCCCCATCGTCAACGTCAAGCTCCCCATGATCAATGATGTGCGTCGGGTCGTGCACGTATCTCCTCAGCTGAGACACGTGGAAGACGTCGTGCATCCGGTGCAACTGAGGTGGTAGAGCCAGGCGATAAGCCACCTCACCAATCCTGCTGAGGACCTGGAAGGGTCCGATGAAGCGCGGAGATAACTTTCCGCCTCGGCCAAATCTCCGAATACCACGTCGAGGTGAGACCCGCAAGAAGACGTGGTCGCTATCCTCGAACTCCAGTGGCCTCCGCCTCCTGTCAGCATATGACTTCTGCCGGCTCTGAGCTGTCCTCATCCGCTCCTGGATGACCTGGACCTTCTCTGTCGTGGCCTGGACCATCTCCGGTCCCACCAGTGCTTACTCTCCAGGGTCTGTCCAGCACAAAGGAGATCTACAAGGTCGGCCGTACAACGCCTCGTACGGTGCCATCCTGATAGTGGAGTGGTAGCTGTTGTTTTACGCAAACTCCACCAAGGGTAGGTGGTCCTCCCAGCTACGACCAAAGTCGAGGACACATGCGCGGAGCATGTCCTCGAGAGTCTGAATGGTACTCTCCGTCTGACCATCCGTCTAAGGGTGAAAGGCTGTGCTCAGACGTAGCTGCGTCCCGAACGCCTCCTGTAACCCCTTCCAAAGCCGGGAAGTAAAGCGAGCATCTCGATCGGAGACGATAGATGATGGCACGCCGTGGAGCCGCACAATATCCTGAACGTAGAGACGTCCCAAGCTCTCTACTGAGCCCTGCTCTCTGATGGGTAAGAAGTGTGCCGACTTGGTGAGTCGGTCAACAATCACCCAGATGGAGTCATGACCTCTGGAAGTACGTGGTAGTCCAGTCACGAAGTCCATAGATATGCCGTCCCACTTCCACTCCGGGACCTCCAAGGGCTGTACCAAGCCTGCTGGTACCTGATGCTCTGCCTTCACCTGCTGGCAGGTGAGGCATCGAGAAACGAACTCTGCTACTGCCTTCTTCATGCCCAGCCACCAGTGCTGTCGTCTGAGGTCCTGGTACATCTTTGACACTCCAGGATGTACCGCCAAAGGAGAAGTGTGAAACTCTCTCAACACTTCCTCTCGCAAAGCGACTGGTACCATGGTACGTCCTCTGAAAAGGATGTCGTGCTCTGCTCCAAGGGAGAAACTATCAGGTGCCTGTCCCGAGGATATCTGTGCACGCCGTGTCTCACAGTCAGCGTCCCCACGCTGTGCCTCCCTGAATCGCTGCAGTAGTGGAGGAGTGACTGTGAGAGACTGAAGGAAGGCTGCTCCATCTCTACCCACGAAGGATATCTGCAAAGAGGCTAGCTGCTCCGTCGCCTCCTCAAGTAGCTGAATGCCCGTCCTCCTGCTGAGGGCATCGGCAACTACGTTCCCCTTCCCAGGAGTATAGACTATCTCAAAGTCATAGTCCTGGAGGAACTCGAGCCATCGCCGCTGTCTCAGGTTCAGGTCCTTCTGCGAGAAGATATACCTGAGACTCTGATGATCGGAAAAGACTGTAAAGCGCTCGCCCATCAGGTAGTGTCGCCATGTCTTCAGAGCGAAGACCACTGCTGCTAACTCCAGGTCATGGGTAGCGTAGTTCTGCTCATGCGGCCTCAACTGACGTGATCCGTAGGAGATAACTGCCCGCTCCTGCATCAGAACACATCCGAGTCCGGTCCCGGATGCATCGCAGTAGACTACGTACCCTACTCCCTCCTCGGGCAACCTCAAGATGGGTGCGCTAGTCAATCTCTGTCTCAGCTCCTGGAAGCTCTGCTGACATTTGTCTGACCACACGAAGGGTTTCCCCTTCTTCGTCAAAGCTGTGAGTGATTCCGCAACTCTAGAGAAGTCTGGCACGAATCTCCGATAGTATCCAGCTATTCCCAAGAAACTCCGAACCTCAGTCACGCTCCTGGGTGGCTCCCAAGCTAACACAACCTCAATCTTCGCGGGATCCACTGCAACTCCCGCCTCAGAGATAACGTGTCCCAAGAAGTGGACCTCACGTATCCAGAACTGGCACTTAGAGAGCTTACCATAAATCTAGTGCTCTCGGAGTGTGTCTAGTACAACTCGCAAGTGATAGGCGTGCTCCTCCTCTGTCGTAGAGTAAATCAGAATGTCGTCGATGAAGACCACGACAAACCGATCTAGGTATGGCTGAAAGATCCTGTTCATGAGAGCCATAAACACTGCTGGAGCATTGGTTACACCGAATGGCATAACCAAGAACTCATAGTGGCCATACCGACATCTGAAGGCTGTCTTCTGCACATCCTCGTCTCTGACTCTGAGCTGATGATAGCCTGACCTGAGGTCTATCTTCGAGAACCACCGTGCTCCCTTGAGCTGATCAAAGAGGTCATCAATCCTCGGTAGTGGATACTTGTTCCTCACTGTCACCTGGTTCAGGCGACGATAGTCAACACAAAGTCGCAAGCTCCCGTCCGCCTTCTTGGCGAACAAAATCAGGGAAGCCCAGGGTGAAACACTGGGTCGGATGAACCCCTTGCCCTGCAAGTCCTTCAACTGTACCCGTAGCTCTCGAAGCTCGGCGGGGGCCATCCGATATGCTGGAGTGGATATCAGGGCTGTCCCGGGGTACAAGTCAATATAAAAGTCTACCTCTCTGCGAGGAGGTAGCCCTGGAACATCGTCGGGAAAAACGTCCGCAAACTGATCCACCACTGCAGGAAAACCAGGACTCCGCACGTCAACTGCTCTAAGGATGAGGCTAGATAACTGATGAGTAATGGGCTGTCCTCTCCTCCGCGGAAGTCCATCCTGTGCTGCTAAGGCTACCTTCTCGCCGGTGAAGGTGAACCTACTCCCATCGGTGCGTAAACATCGCACCTTGCGCCTAAAACAGTCAATCTGTGCATGGACCTTAGATAGGCAATCCATGCCCAAGATGACGTCGTAAGGCCTCGACGCTGCTACAAGAAGATCCCAGCCGAAGCTCTCGCCTCCTAGAGTAAGCTCACACTGCCGGCACCAGTGCGTAATCGTCGAGTCTGCTCCCGTAGGAGTCTCTAGCCGTAAGGATTGAGCCAACGGCTCTGTCGGAATCTCCGAGCTCCGAACAAGGGCAGCGGCTATGAAAGAGTGACTCGCTCCTGTGTCTATAAGAACTACAGCAAGGGTTGAATAGACACAGATAGTACCTCGAATCATCTTGGGTGCGCCGTGGTCGTAGGCCTCTGCTGCCTGGAGCTGTGCCTGTCTCTGCCCGCCAGCTCCCTGTGGTCGGGGTGGACCTCCTGGTGGTGGTGGTGGCAGAGCCTCAAAGCGTCGCCCACCACCGGCTGCTCGTCCAGCTCCTCTGCCTCGTCCTCCTCCTCCCTGCGGACCGCCACGGTCGACCCTCTGCCTCTGCCTCGGTGGTCCCTCAACCTTCTGCTGCTCCTCGGCACGGCGGGTCGGGCAGTCACGAGCCATGTGGCCCTGCCCGCCGCACGAGTAGCACTGTCTGCCTCTCGAAAGACTGGCTCCTCGCTGTGTGCCCCGCACTGCTGAGCCTGTGTCCTGAGGTCGTCTGCCCGAAGGTCTGGTCTGTCTGGACCCCTGATTCATCCGCCGACTGCCTGCTGCAGATGACTCTGCCACGTGCCGCCCTGCGGTGGGTCTCTGCGCTGGTGTAGACTCAGCAAGGAAGCTCTCGATCAGAAGGGCCCGCTCTAGTACTTCTGTCTGAGTCGGTATGCTGAGGGAGATCAGCGATGCCCTGATCTCGTGTCTCAAACCCTGCTCGAAGGTCCGGGCCCGAAAGAATGGGTCCCGTACCATGTCGGTCGAGTAGCGCGAGAGATAAGTAAATCTCACCGAGTACTGAGCGACCGTCATGCTGCCCTGCGGCAGCTGAAGAATCTCCTGGATACGCACTGCACGAAGGGTGGCTGGGACGAACTCCGAGCGGAAGAGGCTCTCAAAGTCCGTCCAAAGTAGAGATGCCTCATCGTGCACCTGGAGCATCAAGCTCCACCATCGTCCTGCTGCTGCGTGTAGTAGGCTCGCAGCGAGGATCACCATGAGGTCTGCTGGTGTCCTCACTAGCCTAAACACTCGTACCACTGCCTCCAGCCAGTCCTCTGCTGCCTGGGGATCCGTCTCCCCGCGAAACCTGGGCGGTCGCTGGCGCTGAAACTCATGCAGTGCGCTGAGGCGACGTGCATCGTCAGCGGCTGGCGCTGGAAGCATCGGGGGCTCGGCGGGTAGTGCTACCGCCGGTGCCACTGCTGACAAAGGGCCCTGCACCGAGGCCTCGTCGCTCGGTGGGCTGTCGTCACGCTCGACTCTCGGAACCCTAGATGGCTGCCGTCGTGGGGCCATCCTGAAAAGGAAACAGGTGCGCCACGGTCAGAACAGTATACCTGGTGAGCTGATATAAATAATCACAAAGAAAACTTTGAAACACACACGCAATCAATGTTTTCGTGCATTAAGTCAGAAATCAGAAGTCAGGGTCCTGGTGTACGGATACGTCGGCCGCCGCACCAACACTGGACTCCCTGGACTGATAACCACACTCAATATGCTAAACATTATTGCTTCACATAGAAAAGATCAGAGTTCGCGGTAGAACCGAACTCCTTTGATACCAATTTGTCACGACCCGCCCTCGGGGTCCATGCCGTGACTACCCCAAGCCCGCCTTACATAGGCCAGGGGCTGGCGACTAGCACCAAGGCGTAAATCCCGGTAAAAAGGGAAGGCATTGCCTTTGTAAAGTAAACAAACACCACAGAGTAAGCAAGCGGAAAGTAAACACTAAGCAAAAGCAGAGTACAACTGAAAGTGCGGAAAAGTAAATGGGCCAGTATACAAACCCAAACTGAAAGTAAAGTACAACTCGAAAGGGAAAACAACAACTGAAAAGTAAAAGCCGCTACACCGAGCTGTCCACCGGAAATCCCACCTGAAGGGTGGGTACAGATAGCTCCACTGCTCCACGGGTCCCGCCGTCCGCTCCGAGCACGTCCCGCCCAGTGGTCCACCTCCAGGTACCGTCCTGCTCTGCAAGCCTCAGCTAAGATCAACGCTGTCCGTCGTCTGCAACCAACACAACGTAGTGCGGGCAAAGCCCGTGCAGGGGTGAGTATAAGCTACCCAGTAGGGACCCCGAGACCCCTGAAGGTCTCTCAAAATCCACAAAGGATAAACCACGAAGAAAGGTACAATCACGAAGTAACAACCGACACTGCTTAGGTATATTCCCATACATATAACTAAGTCATCAATTTCAAATACGCTCCAACCTCCAAGCCCAAGTACCACTCAGTCCACATAGGAAAGTAAACGTATTCCACACAGGAAAGCAAAACGTAATCCACACAGGATAGCACAACACAATCCACACAGGAAAGCAACAGGATTCAGCTCACATAGGTATACTTCTTCAAAGGACGATAAAGATGATCTCTGATCCATCTAAGTCGTCGGACCCACGAAGGATCGATAGGTAACTAACCCCCGCAAAAGACCCACACAGGATCGGGCCCACATAGGACCTGTAGGCGCTGGTTCACACAGGACCGCTGAGCGCAAGGACCCACACAGGATCGGACCCACACAAGATCGGGCCCACACAGGACCTGTAGCACTGATCCACGTAGGATCGCTGAGTGCTGAAGTCGTCGTCGTCGAATCCACACAGGATCTCTGCACTGTCGTCGTCGCAGTCACAGTAGCAGTAGTAGCAGTAGTAGTCACAGAACAGTCGCAGCCAGCACTAGGGTTCCCGAACACAGCAAGCTCGTTCGGAGGGTCCGCTCCACGAGCTGAGAGGCTGATACATTAACTGTCACAAAGTCCAGAGTTGATGTATCCAAAAGTTCTGTATCGTCAACAGGAACTCAACGCAACAGTCGGCGCGTCGATCGGACGCCCGGTCTGAGAGTTATTGGCATTTTCGTCCCCGGGGCCCGGTTGGTTTTTAAGGCAAAACCAACCCGACCGTACTCCACCTGCGTCCAAACCTCGGGCGGAGTATGCCAAAAGATCCTTCTCACTAAGAGGAACACAACACAGCTGACGTCACGTCAATCGGACGTCCGTAGCTCAAGATATGAGCGTTTCCGCTCCGAAGGCCCGGTTGGTTTTGTGAACGAACCAACCCGGACGAACTCAAAGTAATCCGAAACCTTGAGTGCGATATACCGAAACGACCGTCTCGATCCAAGGATTGCGTTTCCGTAGACGGTTCGTCGATCGGAGGTCCGTGGCTCAAGTTATGACCAAAAGACCGAAACTGATTCGAAACGGGGGGTCCGGGTCCGGGCCGACCCGACCCGGCCCGGCCGGCCGGACGGCCGGCGGCGCGGCGGCGCGGCGGCCTGGCGCCGCACGGAGGCAGCGCGTGGGGGGGGGGGGGGGGAATCAAGCCCCCGCTTTATTGGAGAGGCGGCGCGGCTATATGCCGCGCCCTTTGAAAAAAAAAACGGCCCCCCACGTGGTGGCCGGCTTGAAGAAACCGGGGGGCCTCCTGCCCCCCCTCAAGGAAACTGCCCCCCTCTTAAATGAGGGGGGTTTTGAGCTGGCCGGGGGAATTTATTTCCCCCGGCCTTTGACCTTCCGGCCGGCCAACTGCCGGCCGGTTTTCTCCAACGGGACCGGAAAATCCGGTCCCCTTTTCGGCTACCGACGCCGGCGGCCCGGCCGCCGGTCTCCTCGTCCCGCCGCGGCCCGGAACCGGCCGCGGTATTCGTCGTCCGGCGCGGTGCGACGGCACCGCGCCCCTCCGCCGCACCTTCGAATCCCCTTGACGCGGCGCGACGGCGTCGCGTTCTTGATGATTCTTCCACGACGCGGCGCGACGGCGCCGCGCAATATAATCGCACGATTAACCGCGTGGTGCGACGGCACCACGCCACCTTGTTTCCACCCGCAAGGTAAATCAACAAGAACGATGGAGGGGGTTCGGCCGTGTTCATGCGGTCCGGCCCCCTCACGTTAAATGATAACATAACTTAAATAATCCTTTCGTTAATCATACTAGAACCACGAGCAAGAATAATAATTTAACAAAAATCAACAACCCCTACCTTGGGTATAGGTTCGAAGATTTGTCAACGTCCTGCGGAAGACAACATCGCAGAGGTCGGGCGTCGCGGTAGTCGTTCGTCAAATCCGTTGACGAAGAGATACGCCCGAAGAGATACGTCGTTGGCGAATCTTCGTATGCCGACGAAGAAGGTCCTAGGAGGAAGCGGCGTTCCCTCTCGTTGACACGGAAGACGAAGAAGAGAGGAGTGGCGTTCTTCGTCGGAGCTTGAGCGTTCTTCGTCAAGATGAGCGTTCTTCGTCAAAGATTGAAGAAGGAAGAAAATCTCTCAAAAGATCTCAAGATGGCTAAAGAGTTCTAACCCAACAAAATAAGCTAAGATCTTATTTTATTAAGTCAATCCAAACCATTTGAATTTCAAAGGTTTGAATTAAGACAACTCAAGCCATTTATTAACCAACTTGTCATCTTAAAATTAAAAGGGGAGTTTAAGGGAGAAGATGAGAGGTTTAGGTTTGTGTGGGTCCCACCACACTTAATCCTCTCAAGGGAGGTTAAGTGGGTGTGGGTCCCACCCCTAACTCCCTTTGAGAGGAGTTAACCTACAAAAATAAAAAGAATTCCACATTTTTTTATTCAACTTTTTATAATTCTCCCAAAAACTAAATTTCGTCTCGCAACATACGAAACTTCCGAAAAGGTATCCTTAAGTGAATATCGGCGCTACGAGTTCATCGGTGCCCTCAGATTTTAATTCCGAGCACCGGATCAAAAGTTAGGAATTCCCGCTCGTTCGTTCACTGAACGTACCCGAGCCAAACTTCGGAAATTGATTCCGGGCACTCCGGGCCTCAGAATCAGGTGCCGTCAGAAACCGCGCTCTTGTAAAATTCCAAAGAAAATTAAGAAAAAAATTTCCCTTGAATTTTACGGGTCTTTACATTTTACCTCTTTCCCACCTTCTCCTTATTTTCCTTCCACATCACTCCTGACTCCCGTCTTTGATGCAATCTCTTGCACTCCTGAATCTCACTCTCAACAATTTTGGTTTCCTTCTTTCTCAACTTCTCCTTCTTCACCATCCAAAATTATCTTGACTCTCATATTCGATGAAATCTCTTTCACTCCTGACTCTCACTCTTGGTGATCTAGGTTTCATTCTTTTTATCCTTCTTCTTCACTATCTGAGGTGCTCCCGACTCTCATCATTTATGCAATTTATTATGTAAGTTTAGGTTTTATCTTTCTCAAATTCCATTTTTTTGCGTTCCATTATCTTCAATGATGATTATGGATCGTTAATTTCTTTTCTCAGTGTTTCTTCAAAGTGGACAAAGTTTTGATGCTTCTAGTGGTAGATATGAGTTGAAGGTTACAACCCCCTGGTAAGGATTCTGCTATTTAAAATCTACTATGGCTTCCTAGTCTTTCTCTCCAAGCTAGACCAGTCTAGTGTGATGACTTGTGGAGTATTTGGGATTGTTTTGTTTGATTTATAGTCAGCGTTCCAGGAGGAAAAACATTGATATGGTGTTCATGTTGGTCCTAGTTTTTCGGATTCATTGTTTCCCCTTGACATTACAGTCGGTTCTAGTTTTCATTGTCGATACTGTCGATGGTGACCCTTCTTGGTTGGGGGCTATGATATTGGTTTGTTTCTTTATGATGGTTATGGTGGTTTCTAGTTTACATGTTTCTTTGTGGGTTTCAAATTTTCTATGTTGTAATGAATCTGTATAGTGTTTCCGATGATCTTAAGCAGGGTCCTCACCAGTGCTTGGGGTGGGAAATGATGATGCTGACTAGTACATCAGGTGCATCAGGGTGTGCAGCTCAAGGGGCTTACTATCTGTGGTAATGGTTCCCATGGTTCCTTTTTGAAATTTGAATTTACGGGTTGGGTTTTTTTCTCGGTTGTGGCATTTTTTGTGGTGTTTGAATTGGTATCCATAAATTTGCTAAGTTCCAACTAATCCATAAAGTGTTTTATTCAGAGAATTAAAAAAGTGATTTGGTGGTCAGTGAATTTATCTTTGGTCCTAAAAAACGAAAATAAAAAAGTGAAAATACTAGTCCATTTAATAAAACTAAAAAATATAAAGGCAATTTAAATTAATTTATAATATAAAATAAAATATAAGAAAGTAATAAACCTAAAATCCTAGGGAGTGATAAAATATGATTTAACTCCCTAAAGATGAATTTTTTTAATGGTCACTTAGCTCGATCATACTTGTGTTAGCTGATCAGAGTGTGGTATAAGGGTAACCTTCTCATGTTAACCAAACACTGACATTGAAATCCACCCAGCTCATATCTTATTCTCTTTGATGAATTCATCATGAAATGAGAAGGAGGATAAAATATATAGAGTTTGATGATAAGTAAAAGGAACTCAGTGTCTATCCACACTTGGTAAAATTATTCTACATCAATGTCTTGTTAATTTTGTTGAATTTATTCAATGATCGCTTCAAGTTCCATAATAAAATCCTCAATTTCTTCTTATGATGCTACTATTTTTTCTTCTTCATAGCTAGTGTAGAGTGTAGATGGTTCTTCCTCTTCTTGAGGTGGTCCAATATCTTCTAAAGTTTTTGTGATAAATGTGTTATCTATATTTACCTCTTTTATTTCTTTCTCTTATAGATGAAATCCCATTTTTTTAAGGAATTTGTGAAAAAACTCAATAATTGAGGTACCTTTTTTCCATTTTTATTCTTCTTGAAGTTTTTTGAATTTGGTGTTATCCCACTCAAGTTCTGTAGAAATCCCACCTTCTTCTTCTTGATCCTATAAACTTTCAAGGTCAAGGACATCCTTATTAGGATAAAAATCAGATTTGTAAGTAGAACTTACCTCTTAATCATTGTTCTTAATTTCACACTTAGAATTTGGTTCCAGGCATTGGTGTGTTATTTCTTCCTAACCTGGGCATGGTTATGGGTGGAATTTTCCCTTTTTTATTAATTAATTTAAAATCCAAAATATATTGTATCAAATACTATAGAAGGAAGGAGAATCTATTCGGGGTAGTGAAATTTCTCTACAACCCTACCATCATAACAAAAAATACTTGGGTTTGGTAAAAGTGATAAAAACAATTAACTAATATTCCTATACTAAAATAAAAAAATTGAAAATATGAGAAAATAGTTTTCCTAAATTATTAAACCAATATAATACCCACACCTATACCTGACAACGACACCAAAAATTTGATTACCCACCTGGTGTCGTTATTTCCTATAGGGTTACCAAATTTAGAAATTTAAAACATGAAACATAAAAATTGCTAAACTACTGGGTAGTATAGGAAATTATGTTTGAGGTCAAACACATAGAGATAGGATTAAAAAAAATATTAATTTAAATAATAAATACCTAATAATTTTATGATTTAAATATAAAAAAATTTAATTTCAAAGATTATAATGGTGGTTTTTATGTTCAATTAATTGGAAACAATTCTCAACAATTAAAAATACAGGTTCATTGACAATTATGGAATAATATAATGAATTATAAAACAAAATTTTTCAAAACTAAGTATTAGGAGAATCTAATGGTTATGGTAAATAACTCCCAAATCATTGAATTCTCCTTTTCATTATGGTCATATCACTTTGGGTCATTAAATAATTTTGTGACTTGGAACCATGATTAAACATAGTGGGAAATACATCCAATAGTTATAGTGAGGATATTCTATTAGTCAATTCATTTAATTGCATCACTCCCTCACAGATCAAGGAATGGTCATGTATGATAAAAGTTAAGAATAGAATTTAGGAATGTTAGGATTACAACTAAAGACCAAAATGATTTCATTCAAATATAAAATACCTAAAAATAATCAATCCCCTTTCATTGCAATTTTATCTCAAAAATTCTACCACCTCATGATATCCATTTGGAGGTAGAAAAATAAATATTCTATTCTACTCATCAGGGTAGCAGTAGTTTTTGATCCTTGTGATGACACCTCCCAATGATTGAATATGGTGTGGAATCCTGGCCTCTATTTATAGATCTCCCTAGTACTTAGATTGTATTTAATCAACCATAAATTTGGTAATTAATATCTTCCTGGGTCAAATTGGGTATTTAATGTCCGTCTGGGTCATAATTGAGTAGGAATCCATTGAAAATATCCTCAAACAATAGAAAATACTTTGTTTATCCAATTTTAATGGCGTGAACATAGGTGTCACGCTGTGAAAGTATCAACCACATTCGAATTGTGTTTTCTTCACTTTAAAACCTATAATTGGTTAAAACCTTGCATTTATTTCACATAATGAACATAATTCATGATGTGAATCTTCATTTTCTAGCATTAAAACCACTATTTCACCTTGTTTCTTCAGTTTCATGCCTTAGGAGCGCCCTATATGAATCCAACATCATGGGAAACCATTTTTTAGATGAAATATTGTTCCATTTCCATCTTTTTCTCTTAATATGTAAATCAAGGTATCCTAAAAAATATGAAAAAAAAATTAAATGAAAAGTAAGTAATTAATAATTAATTTTAAAAAAAAATTGTATTTAAACACAAAAAATGTGTACATTAAAATTATGTGTCACTTAAATGAAATGTGAATGGTATGAACATGTCACTTTACATTTTTGTAACTCACAAAAAATATGATTAAATGTATGTTAGAAGTATAGAAATGCATTGATAATTTCCATGGCCTATGTTTAGTTAATAAAGGAAATGTGCCTATCTATTTATTAACATGAGAATCACTTGGATTAAGATATGGAATGTCATGGATAGTCTTAAAAGTTAGTTTAAATTAAATGAATTATAAATGGATAAGTGGTGTTAGATATGATTATCATCAATGTTTAGTTGTAATTATTGGACATGAAATTTCTTATTGTTATTATTAGAACTCACTGGATGTGATGTTCTTAATCATTAATTTTTGAAGTAGTTGGGAATGACACCAATTCACATTTCTTATTGAAACATTTGGTCATGGATCCCCATATCAGTACTTATTGAATTTTAGATAATGACACCCCATATTATTAATTATAAAATTATTAGTCATGTGACCACCTTATCATTACTTATAACTAAGAAGGTTGGACATGATGGTCTTTTTTATTGTTATTATTGTTATCATTTTCAGTTAAATGGTTGGTAATGGTTCCCCTTATCAATTACTAGGAATTTTTGGAGATGGAAACCACTCTGCTTTGATTTAGATGTTTTGATTGGTGCCCCTCATTTAGATATGGAACTCATTATATTTAAAATTTTACATTTACACCTTGGTTATAGACCATAGGTCCTAAGTCATTTTATATAAATGTACAAGTTTAGATACATTTCAACTTAGGATGAATCATGTGGTATCAGATGAGTTTCTCCTGAGGAACCTGGTATGACATGGTCCATTTAATTTACTACTTTAATTATTTTAATTGCACATTGTACCATTTTATACTCATGGACTTGGCATGCCTTAGAATATGTTTGTTGTGGCCTACTAAGTTTTACTCAAACCCTAGTTGGGATATCATTTGATACCCATACAGATCCCTTTGTTGTAGGATAGGTTCTTGGATTGTGATTTCTTTCTTTTACTCTTTATGGACATGGAATTAATATGGATTAGGGAGATAAGAATGTACTTGAGATACCAAAGGGAGTTGTGTATTTTATTTATTTATTATTTTTTCAATATATATCTGTTGTTTAGATTACTTTCTGTATGCTTAATGCTTTTATTTATGACTCAAAATGTTCATGCATGGTTGGATTATTTGGAACTGACGTGGTTTTATTTTTATTATTGTTGTAAGTTATTATTATTTTTGACTTAAATTAAACTATTTATGATTCCTTTGTACTTAATAATAAAAAATAGGGTATAGTCTCCCCAATATATAACCTTTAGAATCTCACTACCAGTTGATAGCCTCTAACATACACAGAGGTTCACTTGAGGCCAGGTTTCCAACCAGTCTGATTATTATTTATAGAGACAACCGGGTTGGAACATGAAAAGTTAGTATCATAGTTTTATTTTTATTTGTATTACTATTTTGGGCTAGTATAAAAGATACTAGGAATGTGTTAGTACTTGTTAAATAGCTTATGTCTGGGTCTGCCCAACCCATCCATGAGGTAAATATCATGTTTTTAGGGATGGGGTTGTTGTTCATATTATTTGTTATTATAGTTGAAAATTATTTCACCTTGAGTGATTATAGTATTTCCAATGGTTACTGATTTATGGATCTGTGAGATTCACCTCTTGGCTTGGTATGATAAGAGATGAGGTTTATTCATGCATCATTACAAGAACATAGGATTCACATGTCATTAACATGCTTATATATATAATATTATTGTGTGATTATGTACCTTGATTTTTAGTATCTTGTGTGATTATTTAGCATGCTTACCTGTATACCATGCCACAATGAATAGTTCCATGTTTACCTGAAATATGTGTTGATGTGATAGACTTCCATGTTATGGTTATGATATATCGCTTGTTAAATAAAGTTTCAGAATCAATATAAATTATATTTTCCCATATATCTTGATAGTGGAAATATATTTAATCATCCTAAAATTGATTAAAGAAATGAAATAATTAATGAATTATTCTTAATGGACCTTTTAAAATGAAAATAATTGAATTTGTTTTAACGAATTCAAGTTATTACTTATGGGTGTCAGTTAAATGGTGCGTCAATTACAAATTATGAAGTCTCGTACCTCTATAACGTGGGAATTATGACCCATATAACTAAATAATTTTATAAGGACTTGACCCTTGTATGTTATTTTTTGAATTATATAGCTATGAGATAACCTTGATAAGGTTGCTTGAAATCTTGATAATTTTAATATTAATGTGTTTCACTTAAATGTGATGTTAATTATATTTGATATAGAATTGACTCCATAAGTTGGGAATGGATTCCAATATAACTGAACCCTGGATTAGTATGAAAATACCCTCATTAGTCACCTCTATATTTATATTCCTTGATAATTAAGCCCATGCTTATGATAAGTAGGTATGGTTATATAAATTTCTAGTAGCCACTTATATAGTTTCTCATATAAATTTTTGGTGGCATCTTACTTGAATAGTCTCCTAAAAATAATAAAATAAATTTTGTTTTCTTTTTATTTTTTTAATATGAAGCTCCAGTTAATTAAAATTCCAATTACAACCTAAAGAGTTTTTTCATCTATAGATCAGAATTGACATTTTCTTCAATGAATCCTTTTATGAAAATTTATGGATAAATTAGTGAATTATAGAAAGGTTATTATTAAATAATTTTCCCAATGATACATGGTGTTAGATAAATAAAGTACTAATTATTGTTGGATAATGTTTCTATTATGAATGATACTTATCTTTTCTTATTTCTTGATCCCTTAAATGTTTAGAATAATTGTGAAGTTATAAAAGGTCTTAAATAAAACCTTTGATGATGTTGATAATGAAATACGTCATGTAAGGGTTAGTTATATTGTTTACATGATAAGTTACAATGGATGGGAATGTGAGCTATTTCCATAGGTTTTATTGACCTTTTTTATTTCTTTGGATCTAAAGGTTAGGTGATAGAGCCTAGTGAATTTTAGTCATGAATCTAGTTTAAAATTTGATTCCTTATATTAAAATAAGGGGTTATCCTATTATGGAAGCGTAATTCTAGTTTAGAGGAGATTGTGCCCAATATCTTGACATCATCCTAATTATGCCAAGTGAGAATCAGCTATATGCTATGAAATCTAAATGTATTTTAAAGTTATATAGAGTGATTACCTAGGATTAGTTCTCAAGGATCATAATAAGGCAATCCATAAGGTGGGGAGTACACCATTTTCCATTGAGGGTGATACCCCTTATTGTTAGATGAAACTCAGAAAAATCCATGGGAACCATCCTTAGGAATTGGGAATGGGTGATTGATGACATTTAAATTAGAACTCAGGATTGAGTGGGTTCTTGGAAATGTCAGTCATTATTTCTAGGGATGGATGAGCATGTGTTGTGGAAATAATAAAAATCATTTTGTTGGAAAGACATCATTGATGCTTTCATAGGGGGGGGGGTGTCAATCACTAATGGACGAACATCATGAGAGAAGGGTTGTGGGATCTTGAGACTAGTCATAGGATGGTTGTTTGTCTCTTTGATGCTATTGGATAATGCAATTGTTTACAGATGAATTTCATGGTAAATTTTGGGCACAAAATCAAGGGACTCCAAGTAATATATCAGTTATTTTATTCTAGACTATGGTCATAGAACTAGATCTCTATATAAGCATGGATTTTCCTAAGTTACCATTGGATTCCTAAGTAGGAATTCCTTATATAGACTCACAAACACAAGATGATTCATTACATCAACCATTATGTAAGATAACACCTTTGGGATCAATTTGTGGTTTTTATGTGTGGATGTCTTGACCATGTACCAACGTTTCACTTGTAAACTCCAAAGCATGTAATGACTTGGATGATATCCATGGACTCTAGTTGTTTAATTCTGAGGTTACCCTAGGATTTTAGTTGGGATCTATTGATGGTTATATTTTCATGATCCAAGGATGTTAGACTGGGTTCACACTTATGTTCATATCTTGGAATGGTAATAGAAATGATCAGGGGAAGGTTTGGCCAAGATACATCACCATAATTCATCTATAGAATTTTGTGATCATTTATGTAATGATCTAGATGTGATTGAGGTAAAGGATTCTAGAATCATGTTTTGGTGATGCGTCTACTGTTGAAGCCAAGTGTTTTCTAATATAGTTATCCAAAAGTGGTTTTATTTGGGTTTTATTTAGAAATTTTATGATTTCAATGAGGATTTCTATTTGGAATTCCATTGGGATGAGATAGGTGAAATCTAAGAGTCAGTAGAGGATTCTTAATGAAATGTCGATATGTCTAGGTCAGGTACAATAGATTGAAATTTTACCATTTTTAATAATTGAGGATCAGGGAAGAGTCCTTGATTATGATTGGGTTTAATGTGAAAAGATCCATTCTGAGAGTGTCTATAGGATGTTAAGTATGTGTTTTGATAGAAAATTATGATTTTTGGTGTACCATGATTTATAATTGTCCATTTAAATATAGAAACTATATTGGTAATCACCATAGGCTAGTTGATGAATGATTTGATGACTTGATCATGTCATAGGTTAGAAGAGAATGAGTAAGTGTCTTCTTAGTGTATTGATGGTGAATGCGAGCATTGGATAGAATTTTATTAGTTAAAGCTTCATATACATGACATGGAAATTAGAGGTGTGTTTGTAATTTTAGACACAACATGACCATTTAAGTTGGAAATTAATGACCAAAGTAGGTCGATATATGTTTTCATTATTCCCCAAGGATTCTTGGGGATTATAAGTATTATGTTTGTGAGTTTTCAAGGTTATGTGTTTTGAATTAGTTGAGAAATTATATAGAAATTTGAATTTTCATTTAGAGGAAGGGATAAGTCATAAATTTAGATTTAGAAGGCCATTATGAGAGTTGGAACAATTAAAATTGTTGTTTTTAGATGTGAAATGAGGTTCAAAAGGTGTCTTAGAGGTTTTTGGAGAATACCTAGAGTTAAGAATTTGAAATGGATGTATTGGAAAAGACCTATTAAGCAAATGGTTAGAGAATAGTTAGTACTAAATGTGTGATACAACTGTGCGAACTATTTTGTATGGGAAAAAAATTTTATTAATCATAATAGGTGACCTAGACAACTGTAAAAAATGGTACAATGGTGTTGAGTGAATCTCATGGTTGGTGCAAGATTTATTTAACCATGCACTGAAACAGTATAGGGTAGGAGTGATTTGGGGTAGTAGCTCTACACGGTTGGATCATGGTTTATAAACCATGAAAGTAAACCATGTGTCTTAGGGGTGCTTTGTATTGTAGAACCAAATGGTTAGAACACATTTTTCCCAATCATGTAACCCAACCACACACCTATTAAAAAGGAAAAAAATTACCATTTACCCCCTCCAACCTTAAAGGGTATTTTACCTTTTTCTTCCATCATTTCACCTAGGAGGTCCCCCATGCATGCCCACCACATTATACTCTCCCTTGGAGTGTATCTACTTTATTCTTGGTACGAATCAAGCATCGTTTGATGCATTAGAATCATAGAGGTAAGTCTACGACTCCTCTTACCATTATTCTTAGTTTCTATTCTTATTTTTGACATCATTTTTATTGAGCTAATATATCCTATTTATAGGGATTTTTCCTATTAATTTGATTTCTCTCATTTTGGATCGAATAAAAACCCATTATTGGATAAGTGAATATTACTTGGTATATGGAATGTGGTCTATATTACTTTCACTTGAAATTTTATCTTTTATAAAACAAACCATTATGCCATGCACCGTTCTTTCTATAAATCACATCCAAAATTTGAAATTGATTAAATAAGTTTCTAATACCTTGAATTATATGTACTTGAAACCTAATTTCACTATTGTAGGTTTTCCACCTCGACCCAAAACACCCCCTTTGGGTGTGTTTCTCATATTCCATGAAACCTACATCGTGCTTATGTAATTAAACTGCACTGGAGGCAAGTTGATCTCAACACATGATTGGTGCTATTAATTTAATTTTTTAGTCAAATGAATCATGATGAATTATATTTTTTAATAGAGTCCAACTTATCCATTGTTTCATTATGTAGTATTCTTATGGCCATGATTTTCTTATGGTGTTAAACCACATTTAGAGTTTGGTTAAGTTTCCCATTTTATTAGGATATTTAATTGAATTAAATGAAATGTGAATGGTATGAACATGTCAATTTTCCTTTTTGAAAATCACAAATAATATGATTAAATATATGTTGGAAGTGTAGATTGGAATGAATAATTATCGTTTCCCATATTTAGTTAATAAATGAAATGTGACTATCTATTTATTCCCTTGAGCATCACTTGGATTCTTATACAAAATTACATGGATGGTCTTGTAAGGAACATTAAATTCAATGAATTATAAATGGTTAAGTGGTGTTGTACATGATTATCATCATTTTTTATATAGAGTTTTTGGACATGATGTTCTTTATTGTTATTATTAGAGATTAGTGGACATGATGTTCCCTATCCTTAATATTCAAAGTAGTTGGGCATGGATTCCCTCCTTGTTTCTTATGGAAAATTTTGGGCATGAAGCCCCAAATAAATACTTATCGAATTGTTGGGAATGGTTCCTTATATCATCACTGATTAAATTGTTAGTCATGGTTCCCCTTAGCATTAATTATAATCGATAAGGCTAGACATGGAATTAATTTTCATTATTATTATTATTGTTATTATTATTATTTTTAGTTAAATAGTTAGGAAAGGTTCCCCTTATCATTAATGGTAATTATTGGACATGACTCACACTCTTCCATGGTTTAGATGTTTTGATTGTTGCCCCTAATTTACTCACACCCTATTCATATTGATATTTTGTTAGAGGAAATATCTATTGGTTGTAGGAGAGGATCTTGGGTTATACTTTCTTGTAGTTAATCTTTATAGACTAGGACTTGACATGGATCTGGGATCCAAGCATGTACTTGGGCTGCCTACAGGTGTTGGGTATTTTATGTATTTATTATCATGTTAGTCTAGCTTTGTTGTATTTATTACCTGCTGCTTGTTGGTTTCTTGTATTTGTGACTCAGAATATTCACACATGGTTGGATTATTTGGCACTGGACTAGTTATCTATTTATTATTATTTTTAGTTATTATTATCTTCCATTTCCTTTAAACTATTTATGATTTTATTGTATTTAGTATTCATCCAAAGGGTATTATGCACTATATTACTTTTATAACCTCTTTACTAGTTGGAAACCTCTAGCATACGAGGAGGTGCACTTAAGTCCATGTTGCCAACTAGCCCAGTTTCTATTTATAAAGTGAACTGAGTTGATACGTGACAATATTTTCAACAACTATATATATCCAAAGACCATATTTCCAATGAACATATATGTAACAATCATATTTCATTATTATATATCAAATTATATTCATTACTAAAATAATTTATTATATAAATATGTCTATTATATTTCACATTCTCTACCTTATTTCCAAAATTTCAATTTGGAAGATGATCTTAATTTCCAACCATAGGTATAAAAATATTATTTTCATGGAATTTTTATTTATTTGTGTATTTATTCATATTGTAATTTTCTTAATGATGTTTCATATTGTATTATCACTATGTATAATTTTTTATTTTAAATTTTAATATTTCATGTCAATAAAATGTATTGTAGTTTTTATTAGTTTGATGTTTCATGTGAACCAAAATATTAAAAATAGTATATATTTAAAGGAAAATCACATAGTAAAATCATGTGGTGTTGTATTCGAACCCCTTAAAATAATTTCTCCCACGAAATTTCATTACTTTGAAGAAATATAATATGGGTACTCCTTCCTCATTACATCTTCAAGTTTAAATATATATTACTCAAAATAATGATTTTTGTATAGAACTTTGACCTGGTGGGTTGTCTTGTTTCACTACACTTTATCTATTCAACCTAAGATTTCTACCAGTTGTTCCTCAAAAGTGAGATCATATTCCAATTTCACAACATGTAAGTTTAGTACATGTGAAGGATCTAGTTTTTATTTTCTCAAAATCGATACATGAAACACATTATGTACCTAAGTGAGGTTTGGTGGGATTGCTAAGCGATACAATAAAGTCCCTACATGACCAATAATTGTGAATTGAATGATGTATTTATGGATCAACTTTACCTTATTCGTAAATCTCATCACCCCATTCCAAGGAGATATTCGAAGGAATAGATTTTCACTAAATTTAATCTCCAAATTTTGTTGATGATTATAATCATTGTTATTAATGTGAATTTGTTATACTTTTATGTGATTCTAAATGGTTAAAACTTTTATTTCATTTCTTGAACAATATCAGGTCCTAACAGGTTCATCTCTCTAACTTCATCCCTAATGGGCCTAGTGTTTCATTTATTTTAAATTATGTGTCGATATGTGTTTGGGGAGTTATTTGTGGATGAAGTGGTAATTCATGGATAATTTCTATGGTTTCATTTTATTAAATTGGATTTCATTCTTGAGAAATTATTTGTGTAATTTGATGATTTTTAAAGTGATATTAATTTCCAAGATTTTTTTATTGATGAACCTTTTTTTGCCAAAAGTTGAATAAGAAGAAGTCCGTTCAATTAAAATATTATTCCATGATCATTTGAAGGTTTCCATGAAAAATAAAATTAATTTAATAAAGGGTAATTATAATGTCACGAACCCTCCCCACAAAGTGTACCCATCTTGGGCTGGCAATGTGAGAAGGGAGATAATGACCCCCGAGTCCCGCCTCCAGTAGGCCCTGGGTTGGCGACTAGCACCGAGGGTATTGTAACACACAAATGGGAGGCATATCCCTCTAAGAGAACAAATGCGGAAGATAATGATAAGATAGAAACCAACCAACTCCAACTTAGAACTGAAATATAAAAGAAAACCCAAGTGCACATATGTAATGTCATGAAAAAGTACTACAACTGAAAGGGAAAACTGCAAGTACCCAAAATAATGTAAAAAAAGCTGCAACCAGAAGCCCGAATAGATCCTGCAACCCCAAGATAGTAGAAACCAGCTTGATCTCCAACCTGATCCAAGTGACCTGAAAAATAGTTTATATATATGTTGGGTGAGTATAACAGTATACTCAGTAGGATCCTCCCCGAAGCCTCTTGTGAAAAAGTAAAGAAAGCATGCTAAAGCCCAGTGAACAACAAGTGAAACCAACTCATCACCTAAATAGGTATACTATGTTCCCAACCTCACCATGGCTACTCTCACCAAGTAACACATACAAGAATATATCATATAGTAAAGAATATAAAGGGTACCCCGCTACTACTTCCCCACTGGTTTGTCGCTTTTCCCCAACGACATACGTCATGTGCATCTCTATCCAAAGGCTTTCCCACAGACACCTAGTCTAAGCTCCGCAATCTGCACCATGTACACCACAAAGGATTTCCCGCAGAAACCAGGGTGAAGCATCACACTGTCCTCACAACCAAAAGTAACCAGGTAGTTTTCCAAGAGCCACCACAACTCGCATAACGTGTATCATATGTCGGGTATTATACCACAATCCATTACAGCCCATACACCGAGTAAGGATCCTCAAGCCATCACAACCTATACACGTTACACCTATAGTAGTCCATAGGATACTATATCTAGAATATATGTGTGTGAATAACCACAAGACATTACAGCCCTCTACACACATATATGGGGAAAGCTAACCGCTGTGCCTAATGGCACTAGTATCTACCAAGAGAAGAGAGCGGGGTCAATGGGGGTAGTCAGCCATTCATCCTCTCACCAGAATGTTGGGGAAAACACCCCCCTAGGCTCATAATCCCCGGGGTGCCAGTTGCCCTTACTGACAAGGTGGAGTAGTGTATAGAAACACAAAAAGTACAGAATATACTATAACTCACAACCACACTATGGGCATAACCTAGTCTTAGACACAATTGCAGCTAACGTCTCTCAGACTCCGGGCTGCCACTTCTAAGACTAGGTATCCTATAATCACAAAACCATTTAAGGTATTTATTAGATTACTTCATTCTATTTTTATCAATTTCAATGTATGTTAATTAATTCTTCAAACACTAATTAACCATGAACAATTCCACATTAAATTCCATTAACACCACATACAAAAATTCCATTGTCCCTTCAAAAGTTCTCAATCTCATCATTAAGTTTCAACAAAATCCAACCCCATGGGTTAACATCATTTATTCAAACATTCATTACAGAATTACTTTCCCATATTCCCAGGTATTCTATAAAATCATCCTATGCTACTAAACACAAGGGGGATCAACATGGGGAGTAGATGTACTACTCGTCGAGTCTTTTCCGCCTATAGCAAGAGCCTAGACCCATTATACCTTGAGAGGATAAACACAGAAATCACATGGCATACCCCGTGTGTCTTCGCCTCCTTCGGAAGAAGGGTAAGCAAGACCAACTTCTTTGAGCAGTGGGGAAAAGTAAAGCAGATAAACAATCAAAGAACCCTCAAGCATCCAACAATCACATCCATCCCATTCCATCATCCCTGGTGTCCTCCCTGACACCCACATGCATAAACCGATGCATCTCGCCACTCTAGGCGTCATCCGCTGCCACAACCAAAAGGCCTCTATGCCTCCACATATCACAACACCCCTCTAGGGTCACATCACAACACAAGCAGTAGGAAATCAAATATCACATCAATTGGGCTATGGCCCTTTTAACAAACAAGAGGGTAACTCAGAACCCTTCAAGGAATTATCAAACAATCACATTCTTTAAACCATATTGAATTAATAGATTTAATCCGTTGGTTCCAAAATCGGGAACCTAACCAATAAGATATCACAAAAGATTATAAATGCTTATTATGCCAATTTGATTAACATAAAATTACAACCGGAAGTAGATTCGTTCACATGCCTCTTTATCCTTAGCCAAAAAAATATCAATTAGTCCTGGTTTAAGTTATTTACCAATTTCCACCAAGAAAAACTTCTAAGCAAGACAAGCATAGATATTACACTATCTAGCAAAACATGAGGCAATAACATACAATCGATACGAATTATTTATCTGGTTCAAAGTATTTTATTAGGTCAATTCCATTGTTATCCAGTGGTATTCAACATACTAACAATATGGTTTCACGTAAAATAAAGAGAAGCAATGAATCCCCTACCTTAAAGGTTTTCGACGAATACCACAACGGTCGAAGAATGCCCAAGAAAACCGGGCCAATTCACCAAGTATCCACCTTAGATCTCTTCTCCTAACACAAGAAATACCATATCTCATTATATTTTTCATCCAAACTCTTAGATCTACCCTTAAAGGGCGTAGATCTAAGAAACCAAGAGAATAGGAGGAGTATATATAAGTAGATCTAAGAAACCAAAAAAGAACGATCACATACCTCAAGAAACTAGCTTCGATTCACCAAGAGTATCCTTCAGATCACCTCTAAAAAGATTGGGAGAGGTTCTCCTACCTTCAGGGGAGGGTAATCCTGAGTTATGACCTCTTAGGGGCTTAAACGAACCATTTAGAGGCAAAAGGAGTTAGATACACAATTTTAGGATCTAGATTTAAGTGCCCGAACGGTTAGTCCTCACGGTTTGAAAAACCGTGCACTAACCATGCGTTAGATTATGCCTCATCAAAAACTCCTCGCACGGTTAGGCCGCATGGTTAGAAAAACCGTGTGCTAACTGTGCGTTAGCCACTATCTCCAAAACCAACATTGTACGGTTTGGCCGCACGGTTTGGGAAAACCGTGCACCAACCATGTGAAAGCTATTGCCCTTTATATTTCATTAAAAGTCCACCCAAACGTACCCCCAAGTCACCTTGACCTCCCGGAACACCTCCAACACCACATTTTCACAAAGTAATGGAATGGAGAGGTCCGGAACATTACATCAGATACCTCTCAAAACATTCTCGTCCTCGAGAATCCAAAACCCACTTAAATAGAAAACGAAATAGGTTCTGAACAACCAAACATCGAGATACCTCTCAAAAGAGAGCAATCCATCAAAGCAACAAAGGGTGACATCTCATAAACATGAAAGTTTCATAACCACACAATTTACAATGATACATGAAAAGAGTTAAACATCAAACAACTCTGGGTACTGAGCATGAATTTGTGACTCGCGTTCCCAGGTACTCTCCTCTATTCCACCATGTCTCCACAAGACACGGACTAAGGGAATAGAATGCCTACCTAACACCTTCTCCTTGCGGTCTTGGATCTCCACAGGTCATTCCTCAAAGGTTTCATCATCATCAATATCGATATCTCTCCAATCGATGATGTGAGAGTCGTCATGAAGATAACTACAGAGTTGTGATACATGGAAAACATTATGTATCCGAATCATCTGATGGGGAAGTGCTACTCGATACGACATAGCTCCAACATGAGCTAACACCTCGAAAGGCACAAAAAACCGAGGAGAAAGCTTACTCTAATGACCAAACCTTCGCTGTCCACGATGGAGAGTCACCTTCAGAAACACATGATCCCCAACATTAATCTCTAAGGGTCTCCTTCTTTGATCAGCATATTATTTCTGACGATCTTGCACTGTCTTCATCCTCTCACGAATCACTTGAACCATCTCTGTTGTATTCTTCACTAGTTATGGTCTGAGAATTTCTAACTCTCTGACCCCATTCCAGCACAACAGAGAATGGAAAGGCCGGCTATACAAGGATTCAAACAGTTCCATACCGATGGTGGAGTGAAAACTATTATTGTAAGAGAACTCCACCAAGGGTAAGTGCCTCATCCATGAGCCTCAAAAATCAAGAACACAATAGCGTAACATGTCTTCAAGAGTCTGGATGGTTCGCTCTTTCTGACCATCCATTTGAGGATGAAAAATAGTGCTAAGGCATAGTTGAGAACCAAAAGCATGTTGGAGACCTCTCCAAACCCTGGAGGTAAAACGAGGATCTTGATCATAAATGATTGTCCTTGGGATTCCATGAAGTCTCACCACCTCCTCTAGATACTGCCTCAATAAAAATTCCACTGAGCTCGACTCCTTGATTGCTATGAAGCGGGCTGATTTTGTTAAACGATCCACCACCACCCAATTAGCATCACATCCTCCCGGATCTCGAGGTAAATCTGTAACAAAGTCCATTGAGATGTCCTCCCACTTCCACTAAGAAATCTCTAAGGCTAGAGAAGACCACCAGGAACATGGTGTTCAGCCTTCACCTTCTGGCAGACTAAACAACAAGACACAAACTCCGCAACCGCATGCTTTAGTCCAGGCCACCAAAACTGACTCCTCAAGGATTGGTACATCTTTTTCATGATAGGATGCACCACTAAAGGCAACCTATGGAACTCCCTGAGGACCGTATCGCACATCGAAAAAGGAACAAAAAGACTTCCATGATACAACACTCAGTGTTGTTCATCTTCAGACCATCCATAAGGGGTCTCACCAAAAACAACTCAGTCTCTCCATACTTCCACCTCTAGATCCCCCAATTGGGACTCTTCCAACTTATGCATCAGGGATGACTGTAATGTCATCTAAAAAAGGCAACCTCTACCCCAAACTTCTCCCATATCAAGATGTAAGGCTGCCAGTTCTTCCATTACTCTCCAGGAATCACCAGATTCATGCACATCATCACTAAGTGACTTTAGGCTCAGCGCATCAGCCACAACATTCCATTTTCTAGGTGTATACAATATTTAGAAAGTCGTATTCCTATAAGAACTCCATCTACCGAAGCTGTCATAAGTTCAAGTAAGGCTGGGAGAAAACATTCCTCAAAATATTATGATCGGTGAAAACCACAAAGTGCTCACCAATGAGGTAATGTCTCCACAAATTCAGAGAAACCACCACAGATGCTAACTGAAGATCATGGGTGGAATAGTTGTGTTCCTTTTGATGTAACTGCTGAGACCCATAAGAAACAACTAACCTCTGCTACATGAGAACACAGCCTAACCCTAGATGTGAAGCATCGCAAAAAACATCAAACTGAAATCCCTCAATTAGAAGACAAAGGATAGGATCACTTACTAACTTCTCCTTCAGATACTCGAAAGCTACATAGAACTGATCAGTCCATATGAATTCCTGATCCTTCCTGGTCAAAGTTGTCAGAGGGGTCGCAACTCGTAAGAAATTAGATACGAACCACTTGTAGTAGCTTGTGAGACCAAGGAAACTTTGCACCTATGACACTGTCTTGGGAGCTGCACAGGACACAACTGCTTCAATCTTCAATGGATCCACAACTACTCCCTATAGAAACACAACATGACCCAAGAAACGGACATCCCGATCCCAAAACTCACACTTCAACAACTTCTCGTACAACCGATGTTGGCGAAGAACTCCCAAAACAGCTCATAGATTCTTTGCATGATCCTCTTCAGATGTGGAGTACACAAGGATGTCGTCGATGAAAACTACCACGAACTTATCTAGTAACTCACAGAACACAACATTCATCAATCCCATTAATACAACTGGATCATTTGTCACGCCAAACGACATTACAACAAACTCATAATGCCCATGATGAAAATGAAAAATAGTCTTCAGAATATCCTCATCCTTCACATGCATCTGATGATATCCTGACCACAATTCGATCTTTGAGAACCAACCTGCACCCTTTAGTTGATCGAATAAGTCATCAATCTATGGAAGAGGGTAGTGATTCTTTATCGTCACTTTGTTTAAGTGACAATAATCTACACAGAACTGCAAACTGCCGTCGAACTTCTTCACGAACAAAGTTGGTGCACCCCATGGTGACACACTTGGCCGAACAAAACCGCACTGTAACAGACCATTGAGTTGTATACGTAGCTCTCTCAACTCAGAAGGGCCCATCCTATATGGATACATTGAGATAGGAGAAGATCCTCACTGTAGCTTAATCCCAAACTTGATCTATCGTCGAGGAGGTAATGCTACAACCTCTTCTAGAAAGACATAAGGGTACTCCTCTACGACCCTAGGAAACACCAACTGCCGAACCTCTGAAGAAATTAGCATCATCTCAGCCATCATGGATGATAAAAATGGAATGCGCCTATGAACCATCCGAGGATCTCGGTCACCAACAAACACCACTTGCTCTCCATCCGCACCAAGGAAAACAACCTTCTTCCTGAATAAATCCACGATAGCCTACACCAAATACAACCAATCCATGCCAAGGATGACATCATATGGTTGTATTAGTAAACATAGAAAATCTCTCCAAGAGAGGTGTTTCCCCAACACTAGCTCACATTCTACATATTTCAAACAAGTCAGCTCGACCTCCAACTGGCATAGTCAACACCAGGGGCACTGGAAGCCTCTCTACCTCAAGTCCTAAAGCATGGACAAGTGTAGGTGATATGAAGGAGCGTGTCACTCCTGAATCAAAAAAGGCATATACCAAGGTAGAAAACAAGCAAAGGGTACCTCGAATGACATCTGGCTCATCTGGAGTTGGCAACGCTAGAGCATGAAGCTGACCACGACCTCCTCCATGGCCTCTCTGACCCTGATGATGACCACCACCACGGCTGCACTCTGCTCTCTGAGGATGGGGATCATCATGGAGCTATCCTCTTCCTGCCCCATCTACCCTCTGGTGATCTAAAACTAGTGCAACCTGCTGTTGCTGCTGCCTCAGCTGGAACTGCCTCAACGGAGGAACCTGGAGCATAGTGCCTGGTGCACGATGACCACTTTGAAAGGCCGGGAACTCCCACTGTTGATGACCATGACCACCACAAGAAAAACAGGCACCTGATCCCTTGGCATAAGCTTGAGATTTGCTGCCTCTGGAGAAAAGAGATGTGAAGGGCTAGGACCTACCCCCGGATGAACGAAAACTCTTCTGCCATGAAAATCGGGAACCCCGGACCATATCCTTGATTCGTGAGGAATCATGCTGATTCCCCTCTCGTGATGATCCAGTCCTAGAAAAAGTCCTCTTGACAACCTCTGCCCTCTCCAGCACCTCAATATATATCTTTAGCATAAATGGGGTGACCTGACGCTGGATCTCTGGATGCAAAGCCCCCTCAAAATGCCTCACCCTGGCCTCCTCATCGGTAACAGGTCCGAAGCATATCGTAAAAGGTTTCTGAAACAGATTCCAAACTCTTGAACACTAAAGCTTCCCTGTCGAAGGGTAAGAAGCTCTTGACGACTAGATGCCTTCGTAGTCAAAGAAAGGAACTAAACTCTAAACTTTTCTCAGAACTCCTCCCATGAGATTGCTGATTCCTCAAGATCTCTGAGGAACAAGAACCACTACTGCCTCACTTCTCAACGCAACATCATCACAGTTAAGGACACCTAGTGCTCCTTCCAAGCACAGATCGAACTGAAGCCTATCTCGACCTCCTCCAACCAGTATTCCGTGACTGAATCTGAAAAGGATCCCTCATACTTATGCAGACTCTGGCACTGAAATTCTTGGAGTGTCTTCCTCCAAGTGTCTTCTTCGTCAACCTCTACCCTGCGACGATCTACTGGAACAGCCTCTTGGACATTTTCTGCTCAAACCTGATGAGGATGTCGACCTGGAGCCATACTTTTAAAATAACAAACACTTAGAGCTCCAAAGCCTGGAATATGGAAGACTCAAAATTAATTAATTAATTGTTTTCTTTTATTCGTTTTAGGTTAACCTATCCCAAGGTCTACCCATTCAAACACAGGAACAAAGAACAATGATGCATGATCCTTTCCTAGGTCTCTACCCTGCAACCAGTATCACCTTGTTTAGTATTCATTGTAAACTTAAAGGTCTATACATCAGATCATAGGGGCCCATAAACGCCTATGTATAAGTTGGTCTCTAGTGTTTACCTCACTTTCCAAACATGAATGACACCGTTTCCCTACCAAACCATGCAACCTCACCTGTACCTAACTCCAAACTCCATCCTATCCCTCAACCAGACCTCTGATACCACTTTTTCATGACCCCCTCCCCACAAAGTGTACCCCTCCTGGGACGGCAATGTGAAAAGGGAGATAATGACCCCCGAGTCCCACCTCCAGTAGGCCCCAGGTTGGTGACTAGCACCGAGGGTATAGTAACACACAAAGGAGAGGCATTACCCTCTAAGAGAACACATGAAGAAGAGAGAGATAAAATAGACACCAACCAACTCCAACTCAGAACTGATGTATAAAGGAAAACCCAAGTTCACATTTGTAATGTCATGCAAAAGTACTACAACTGAAAGGGAAAACTACAAGTACCCAAAAGAAAGTAAAAATAGCTGCAACCACAGGCCCGAACAGCTCCTACAACCCCAAGATAGTAGAAACCAGCTTGATCTCCAACCTGCTCCAAGTGACCTAAAAAATAGTTTTTATATACGTAGGGTGAGTATAACAGTATACTCAGTAGGATCCTTCCTGAAGCCTCTCATGCAAAAGTAAAGAAATCATGCTAAAGCCCAGTGAACAATAAGTGAAACCAACTCATCACCTAAATAGGTATACTAAGTTCCCAACCTCACCACGGATATTCTCACCAAATAACGCATACAAGAATATATCATATAGTAAAGAATATCAAGGGTACCCTACTACTACTTCCCAACTGATTTGCCGCTTTTCCCCAACAACATACGTCCTATGCATCTCTCTCCAAAGGCTTGCTCGCAGACACCTGGGCTAAGATCCACAATCTGTACCACATGCACCACAAAGGCTTGACCGTAGACACCTGGGCAAAGCACCACACCATCCTCACAACCAAAAGTAACCAGGTACTTTTCCGAGAGCCACCAAAGCTCAAATAACGTCTATCATATGTCGGGTATTATACCTGAAGCCATTATAGCCCATACACCGAGTAAGGATCCTCAAGCCATCACAGCCTATACACGTTACACCTATAGTAGTCCATAGGATACTATATCCAGAATATATGTGTGTGAATAACCATAAGCCATTACATCTCTCTACACACATATTTGGGGGAAACTAACCGTTGTGCCTAATGGCACTAGTATCTACCAAGAGAAGAGAGCAGTGTCAAAGGGGGTAGTCATCCATTCATCCTCCCATCAGAATATTGGGGAAAACACCCCCCAGGGATCAGAATCCCCAGGGTACCAGTTTCCCTTATTGATAGGGTGGGGTAGCGTATAGAAACACAAAAATTACAGAATATACTATAACTCATAACCACACTATGGGCATAACCTAGTCTTAGACACAACTGCAGCTAACGTCTATCGGACTCTGGGCTGTCACTTTTATGACTAGGTATTATATAAGCACACAATCATTTAAGGTCTTTATTAGATTACTTCATTCCATTTTTATCAATTCCAATGTACGTTAATTAATTCTTCAAATATTAATTAACCATGAACAATTCCACATTAAATTCCATTAACACCACATCCAAAAATTCCACTGTCCCTTAAAAAGTTCTCAACCTCATCATTAACTTTCAACAAGCTCCAACCCCATGGGTTAACATCATTTATTCAAAAATTCATTATAGAATTACTTTCCCATATTCCTAGGCATTATATAAAAGCATCCTATGATACTAAACACAAGGGGGATCAACACGGTGAGTAGATGTACTACTCGTCGAGTCTTTTCTACCTATAACAAGAGCGTAGAACCATTCTCCATTGAGAGGCTAAACACGGAAAGCATGTGGCATACCCCGCGTGTCTTCTCCTCCTTCGGAAGAAAGGTAAGAAAGACTAGCTGCCTTGAGCAGTGGGGAAAATTAAAGCAGATAAACAATCAAAGAACCCGAAAGTATCCAACAATCACATCCATCCCATTCCATCATCCCTGGTGTCCTCCCCGACAGCCACATGCATAAACCAATGCATCTCACCACTTTAGGCATCATCCGCTGCCACAACCAAAAGGCCTCTATGCCTCCAAATATCACAACACCCCTCCAGGGTCACATCACAACACAAGCAACATGAAATCAAATATCACATCAATTGGGCTATGTCCCTTTTAACAAACAAGAAGGTAACTTAGAACCCTTCAAAGAATTATCAAATAATCGCATTCTTTAAACCATCTTGAATTAACGGATTTAATCCGTTGGTTCCAAAATCGGGAACCTAACCATTAAGCTATCACAAAAGATTATACATTCTAACTATGAAAATTTGATTAACATAAAATTACAACAGGAACCAGATTCTTTCACAGGCCTCTTTATCCTTATCCAAAAAAATATCAATTAGTCCCGGTTTACATTCTTTACCAATTTCCACCAAGAACAACCGCTAAACAAGGAAAGTATAGATATCACACTATCTAGAAAAACATGAGGCAATAACATAGAATCGATACGACTTCTTTATCTGGTTCAAAGTACTTTATTAGGTCAATTCCATTCTTATCCAGAGGGATTCAATATGCTAACAATATGGTTGCACGTAAAAGAAAGAGAAGCAACAAATCCCCTACCTCAAAGGTTTTCAACGAAAATCACAATGGTTGAAGAACATCCAAGAAAACTGGGCCGATTCACCATGGATCCACCTTAGATCTCTTCTCCTAACACAACCAAGACCAAATATCATCATATTTGGCATCCACACACTTAGATCTCTGCTTAACGGGCATTGATCTAAGAAAACGAGAGAAGAGGAGGAGTAGATCTAAGTAGATATAAGAAACCAAACAAGAATGATCACATACCCTAAGAAGACGACTTCAATTCGCTAAGAAAAGCCTTCATATCGCATCAAAAATGCTTGGGAGAGGTTCTAATACATTCAAGGGAGGGTAATACCGAGTTACGGCCACTTAGGGGCATAAACGAACCATTTAGAGGAAAAAGGAGTTAGATACACAATTTTAGGATCTAGATTTAAGTGCCCGCACAGTTTGACAAACCGTGCGCTAACCGTGCATTAGATTCTGCCTCGTCAAACACTCCTTGCATGGTTAGGCTGCACGGTTAGACAAACCATGTGCTAACCATGCGTTAGCCACTGTCTCCAAAACCAACCTTGAATGGTTTGGCTCCACGGTTTAGGAAAACTGTTCACCAACCGTGCGAAAGCTATTTCCCTTTAGCTTTCCTTAAAAGTCCACCCAAACACACCCCCAAGTCACCTTGACCTCTCAGAACACCTCCAGCACCACATTTTCACAAAGGAATGGACTAGAGAGGTCCATGCCATTACATATAAAGTCTATGAAAAAATATATTTTTTTATGAAGAAGATTTGAAGAAGAATGAGTCTTTTGGTTTGGAATTTGATGATAATTGGATTGATAATATATATTTTTTACTTCGATTATAATGTGGTAATTATATAAAAAAATGAACCAACCATTAAAATACTACATAACCATACCATAAACCACACTTTAGGGACCCAAGGGTCAACCCCATGGGAGAGACGACCGAAGGAACCTGTACGGTGGTGGAGAGTGGTCTGTGTATAGGCACATAGAAGAACATGTCTGAGCATGCATGCAGATGGGTCATGACTCGTGTGTGAAGTGAGATGTGGGTGATGATCCCCCATAACATTAGGAGATTCTATAACTGGCACACATTGTATTATAGATGATTGAAAGGATGAATGGAGAAACTGATGTGGGACGAGGCAAACAGTAAAGACCCAAACTTCTCATATATAAATATCACATCTTAGTAGATGAATATTCATTACATAACATAATGACCCATGCAGAATCTTATAAGTTTAGTTCCTTTGGAAACTTAAAAACAAAAGAAATTGGTTTATAATAGTTCAAAATCATCCACTAATTAGTTCATCAAAACCATCTCCCTTCTTTGACACATCATACAGAAAAATTTCATTAAACCCTAGGTAAAGGAAACATAAGAAAGGGTAAGATCAGATTCTCAGTAATGGTAAACAAGGGAGATATAAATATAATGTGAGAATAAGGGTATGAGAACATGAAAATAACATTTGGAAACCATATCCTATATATCAAAGATCATATACTTAAGTCATAGAATAAATTCTATCTATTCAAAAGATATTAATCATAAAGGAATCAAATAATATAACCCATGAAAGCATAACATTGGTAAAATACATGGAATTGTGGAAGACACATACGTATAGAAAATAATTTCTTTAATATTCAAATATTCACTACCAGTACTATCATACTGGAATGGGCTCACTCCTCATACCGTCATAGTAGTCAAGGTTCACTCCCAAGACTATCATAGTTGATTTGGTTTACTCCCCAAATCATCATAGTAGTCATGGTTCACTCCCATGAATATCCTAGAGGAAAAAGTACCATCCTAAACTAGGTTCACTCTCCATTCCAGTCCTATTTATCTTAGGATATCTCAATATTTACCCAATGCATTGGGGAGATATAGGCCGCACTCATCCTTGGTTATAATGTAACCACCATCTTTTTTTTATAATGTAAAGACCATCCTTTTTTACAGCGTAACCACTATCAAATAATGAATTCCATACATAAGTGTTCTAAAAGGTCATAAAAAATTTATCATATCATAACCCATGAAAGGAAATGGGTTTTATAAATATTTCATCATAAAATAACCTATAGTAAACGAATGGGTTTTATAAAATTATTGTCATCATAGACATAAACCATTTAGAGAAATAATAAGAATGGTATCCTTGGATCATATACTTATTAAATCATAATATACATCCAAGGATGTCATCATAGATGGAAAATTATTTTTAAATATTACTTTGAACATTTCTTGAGGAAACTATCATTTCCACTTCGATTTTTTTTTAAATATAAAAAATTATAAAAATAATTTTATTTTAAAATTACCTTAGAAACATATAAAGGAAGATTTAAATAAATTTAAAACATCTCTTGATGAAAATAGACTTTTCAATTTCAAAATAACCGTTTTAAAACTAAAAGTTAAAAAAACATTGTGAAAATAATATTTTTTTATAAATAAACTTTTATAATTATAAATGAATCTCTAAAATATTGAGTGGTCATGATAACGATAAATTCTCTTCATGCCATACCCATTAAAATAAATATTCCTTTCATATTTTTGGTAAAATACAAACATGATTTTTTTTAAAAATGATATGAAGATTCATTTTAATTTTTTTTGTAAACATTAAATCAAGGGAAAAAATGTATTTAAAAAATCATTGTAGAGTAGTAAAATATTTCTTTAAAACATTTTTTTTAGAAAAAACAGATATGGAAGAAAAAATATTTTTGACCGAAGAGAGAAATAAATTTGATTTTTCTTAGAAAAATTATTTTAAACTCTTTAGTACATAAATAGGGGAAAATGAAGGGAAACCATATATTCTCATGAAATAAATAGAGTATAATAAAATTTATGATTTTATTGAGATATATATCACACTATTTCATCATCATAAGTATAAACATAAATAATCCCAATAAATGATGAGATTGTATCATAAAATCCTTACCAATTTGGTAACATTGAATTGTAATCCCCAAGAAAGAATAAAATTAAATAAAACTTAAAGTATCATGATAATAAATAAATTCATGATATTTCATTTTAAAGGAGATGTATATTCACCTCATAAAAAAATATAGGCACATAACATAACGTATGTCCCAAAGAAGATAAATTGAGACAAAAATCTCCAACCTTAAGTATTGAATTCCTTTAGATAGGTCAGAACCTCTTGTATAACAAATAAAATATTATTATAAATATATTAAATAACCATAATTATATATATTATTCTATATATTATTTACTTATGACCTTTTATTACCTTTTTATTTAAAATTCCTTATTAAAATCACATTTTGGGTAATAAGTGTTTTGTTTTTTATGTATGTTTTGATTTAGTATTTTAATTACTATTACTTTTATCATAGATAAATAATATAAATAATTTTAAACCTGATATAAGTATCATATAAATTCATTATATATTTATTTATAGTAATCCATAAATGTTAGGGATTGAAAATTAAATACAATATTCATGGTGTCGGTTGGTCATACGTACGCATGAACGTTGTTTCTATATTCTTGAAGGATGGAAAGAAATAAAATTAAATAATAATTTGACCTGAAAAAAAAATTATTATGTAATATATATAAAATATATTCATTAAATTTATCCTTATTACTTTCCATGTAAATCATTAATGAAAAAAGAATCAGATCGCTTTGCGAGGTGGTAGTCCACTATACATATGAGCGTCATTATCGTATACCCTATAAAATGGAAAGTAAGAAGGTATATGTGATTTAATAAATAAATAGGTATAATTATGTTAAAAATATCATATATATATATATATATTTAATATATTCTTAATACAATCCAAGTAAAATTTAAATGAGGAAAACACATCACATCGGTTCATTAGGCGGTAGTCCGCCACACACAAGAGCAACATTATTATTTTACAATGGGTTAGAAGGTAATAAGTTAGATGTATAATTATAATTAAATAATTATAATAATATAATAAATATCATATATAAACATTAAATCCATAATTATAACCATCCATGAGAGATGGCGATGGAAAATGAAAAACATTGGTTCCTAAGTCTGTAGTTCACCGTACACATAATCGATTGTTTCATTTCCAATTTGATGGAAGATGAGATAGATGTAGGTTATTACATAAAAATAATAAAATATTATAATATGGGAGATTATGGTTTTATTATATTTTAACTAATATAACATGAATGAAGGTGGTAAGAGAATAATTAAAATGAACGAGTTTAGTGAAGACAATTACCTTCACTTAGAACAACCCCATATGGATCTATTATTGAGGACCCTAGGGTTGGTATTTTTGTATAAATAGTAGATATATAACACATGTAAGGATTTATAGGAGGTATTATTTCATTTATTTGTTGATCAAAATGTCTTAATAGGTGTGAATAAGTTAGGGGAGTAGGTGGCCTTTTATAATGGGGGAGGAGTGGCATTTTTTTAAATACCCAAAACTATTAAATAATAGGAATTCAATATCTCCCCAAGTACCTAAAAAATTGATTAATAATGGATTTGAGGGATTATATGGTTGATACCCACCTAAAAAACAAAAAAAAACAAATTTTTTAAATATTTCATTCATTATCCTAAAAGTTTACTTAATTTTACCATTTTAGTTTTCACCATGGTAACCTGTATATTTTTATTTACCTAGGTAATTTCTAATTTAGGAATAAAATTAAAATTAGAACTATTATATAATTTGGACCCAATTATTATAAATATAAAATCTAATTAATTAAATAAAAATCATATGTTCATGGAAAATTAATTTTAACACAAGCGTAAGTAACACACAAAACCCCATTTTAACCTTAGTCGTGGTAATTAATATTTATCGTCTTTATTAATATTTATAAAAAGAAATTTATTTGAGATTTTTATATGATATAAATTATTATTATTCCAGATATTAAATCTATTTTATCAATTTTGAATCACACAAGTGCCATAATTTAATTTAAGATTAATCCCACAGATGCGACAAAAAAGTTGTTTCCAAAAGAGATAATTTTAAAAAGTTTCTATATCATAATTTCCTATGAAATTTATTCAAATGAACTATATTGTATTAATTATAATATAATTTATCTAATTTTAAATTTTAAACCATTTTAAAATAAAATGTATCCTTATAAATACTTTAAACAAAATTGCAGTTTTCAATAAAAATGTGTATTTTCACTATTAATAGAAAAATTAATTTTTTTTGAAAAACCCAAAAAAATTCACCATAAGATAATATTTAAATTTTTATTGCAAAAATTAAGTTAAGTTTTCTAAATAATTTTTTAAAATTTTAAAAATATTTTTTAGAAATAAGAGCACAAAATGTGATAAAATCAGTTTTTATAAAAATACAATTTTAAGAATAAAATTACATTTATTCTTATATAATTCCAATTAAACAAATAAAATAAATGTTAATACATTTTGTTGATTATATAATATATAAAATAAATTAAAATAATTCACAAAAAGTGATTTATTTATTTTATTAAGATAAAATGAATCTATGCGCATAACAATAGGTTTTCATAAAATGATTTCCTTTATTTAATTTTTTTTTTTATTTTTATTTCCAATTAATTGGTATCAAAATAATTAATCTAATTTATTGGTATAAACCATATATTTTAATAATTTAGATAATCCTATTAATACCGACCATTTCATCATCCAGGCGATAACCATCATATTAAATAATGTCATTTTCATCACATGACTTGTTTTATATAAACCCTACGATGTGTGTAATGAAAGATATACTTGGTGTTCTATGTAAAGTATGATATGGAAAAAAAAAATTATTCAAAAAAAATATTTCGGAAAATCTTGGGGTGTATTATTCTACACCCCTTAAAATGAATTTCTCCCTTAAAATTCCTCACTATGATACAAAAAAATTGTGGATACTTCTTCCTCATTACATCCTTAGGTTCCCATGTAGCTTCCTGTAACGCCCCGACCCCAGCTACCCAAAGTCGGTGCATTACTTCGTAACATTGGCATGATCACAAAAGATCATGTCTCGAAAGACCGATTAGTTTAGTAGCCTTGGAAACACTAGATACATTCATAAATGTTACATTACATCATAAAGTGAAAAACTAATAACAAAGTCTTCATAGTCCACACTCATATCCTCTTCTGACTATCCCTACAGGTCATTCATAAAATACTTCTTCACACCCTGGAAAATATTAAAACATTGAAAGGGGTGAGCTCAGATGCTCAGTAAGGATAACAATATAGCGGAATCTTTAATCAATAAACATAAAAATTTAAGGCAATGTCTAACTAAAACAAAATCCTTTTAAACTTGAACATCAACATAATATGGAAAAAGTAAAATGAGATAATGCCATTCACTTCTTCACGTGGATATTCTACGGGTCGAATAATCACATGCAATATCAATGACCACTTTCATAATGATAGAATGCATAATGCCAGACTATCATAACCACGTAGCCAAGGCCTCATGCCAAGACTACAAATAAGATTTTGTCAAGGCCTCGTGCCAAGACACTAGTTTGTCTCATGAGACCTGCCGATGCATCGAGGAGCTATAGCGGGCTCCACCCGTCACCTATTAAGTCCAATTCATTCCTCATATGAATTGGTTTAAACATATCATAAACCATAACATAATCGTATCACATAAAACATGCATAAAGGAAACATAACATTTCCACATTTCAATCACAAGATATCAATACAACACATTGATATAATAAAAATTCTTTCAAAACCATTTTCAATACCAAAATAAAAGAAAGTTAAAACTTTGTATTTATTTTTCATTAAAAGAAATGATGGCTTGTAGAGGAAGCCAAAACTCAAATAATGGTCACGGCGGCGGAGAAGTCATTGTCTCCGCATAAGTACGGAAAGAAAAACATTCCCTTTTTGTCGTTTAGTAAAATGCTTCGTATAAAAAAGATTCCTTTTGAATAAACATAAAAGTCAAAGGGGTTTATACACCGTATAAAAGAAAGTTGTGTATAAAACCAAATATGACTCAATGAAAGGGGATTGAGACGAAATCCTTAAAAAGATCATTTTTTTAAATAAAGTACATCTATAATGTGTATTCACTATAAGTACACATAAATAAAGTACAAATACAAGATATGACATAATAATATCATGACATAATTTGAAAGTAGGAGATTAACCCAAAGAATAGAAATTGGGTTAAGAAGTTCCATTACCTTGTGTCCGACTTGATTCGACCGTTCTCTAACCTCCTGAATAATAAACTAGAGTTAATATCTACCATTTTCAATTTAATTATCCTTTTTATATCACTTATTACAATGTTATGAATATTATGTAATTATTTAAGTTAATAACGGTCGTTTTGTCGATTTTTGGTACTTGAGTCATCAATAAACTTCTTATAATTACAAGTTGTTTGTGTGGTAGAATATCCATTATCTCCAGAATTATATTCATGATTTAGATGTCATATATATCATATATATCCATTATATACATTCATTCATAATATTACGTAACATTTAGAGGTAAGAAATGAAATGCACCATTCATGGAGACGGTAAGCCGTACGTACGCATGAACGCTACTTTCATTTCTATTTCGTATTTAATGGAATGAAATCATAATTATATAAAGGTATAATATAGTTCCAGTATAATATCTTATATAATATCATTTACTCCATCCTTTATACATCCCACATATGGCATTAACGATTCACATCACTTTGACGGGGCGGTAGTCCGCACTTCCTAAAATGAAATTATCGCGTTTTCCCATAATGGAAATCATAAAGTATGCCATAAATGAGAAATACAGAAGCATAAGGAAAACATAAAAATATTATATATCATATATAAATATAGTGACATCTTAATGGCCACCTTTTAAGGTGTTATATGAGTGTTGAACAATCATCTTTTCGTGAGGCAGAAATTCCCCATCCACAGAAACTGTATGTTCTTTAACCATTAGATGTAGGTGTGTGTAAGTTTAGCTCGAATCCTTCTTATAAAAACATCCTAGTATATTTAGGATACTGGTGTTGTTACAAAAGAAATGAATAAAAAGAGTTTATGGGGTTGGAGAAGCAAAATAAAACAAAATAACATTAGAGAAGACATTACCTCAAAATCGGGTAACTCTTTTTGATTTGAGCCAAAGGCTTCCTTGGGAAGCGTTCTGCCCAAAGTGAGGCTTCTAGGAGTAAGGGGGGAAAGTTGGGAGAGTATTTGGGCAGAGTTTGGCCGAGCCAAATGTCTTGAAAGTGTGAATGAGGTGGTAGAGGTGGGGGCCTTTTATAAGAGGAGAGGAGGGGCACTCTTGGAAAATAAGGAAATTTTACATTATTATACAATGATTTTCGGATTATAAAGGTCCCAAACTTATATAATTCGTGGATAATGTGGTAAGGGTTCGAAATATACCAATTCAATAGTCTTTGGACAAGTTTAAGCCTTGGATTTTACATTATCGTTTCATTTTATTTAAAATCGTTAAATAATGAGGTCATCGCTGCATCATAATGATGTCATAAATAATTTAATTTATTTAATGTATAAAAATTATAAAAAAAATACTATGATGTAGTAAATCTTTTTAGCTTTCCAATGACTATTTATAGTTAAACATATGACTTGTATAACCCCATGTAAATTTTTTTTTAGTAAAACATTTCATGTTTGTGTCATTTTTTACTTTAACATTAAATAAAAGGTATTTATGTCATTTTCCAACTAAAGTGGCTCCATGGGGTCCCCAAGTTGACCCATGGATTGTCTTGGTCGGCCATGGAACATGAAATGAGGGTAGGACATATGTCAAGCTCATCTCATATTATTAAAACATTATTTTTACCTTAAACTACACTAATTACCTCTAATCGCGATTAAGAACTTAAAAGTTACTATTCACCAAAAAATTATTTTAATCTCATTGAACCACATTTTACTACTTAATGACAACCATGTATGTCGGATTTTTGAAAATCAAACCACAGAAGTGGTAATATTTCATTTAAACGAAAAATCAGTTTTTTAACTACCACTTAGTGGTTTCACTATTCATCAAAAATTGAAGTTTTTCAGAACAATGCCAAAATTTCACCCTAAGCTATAATTGATATTCCGAATTCAAAAATGATGTCTATTTTACAAAATTCCAAACATATAAGTTTCATTAATTAATTTTATAATTAATTTCCACTGTCACAACAAATAGCGTGTTTTTAAGAAACAATTTATATCAAAAGATTGACAATTGTTTATGTCCAATTTCAATGTTAAATTAATTCTAATGACCACCATTGGATAAAATGGTAAAAATATATTCTAATTATACTTTAAAACCACTAAATAGTATAATTTATCACTATAAATTATTTTGATTAAAAAATTTGTTTTTAAGTATTTTTCACTATTCATAAAAAATTAGAAGTTCTCAGAAAAATACCAAAAATTCAACATAGGCTAATTTCGATATTCCGAATCCAAAAATGAAGTCCATTTTGAAATATAAAATTTCTATAATTTTAAAAAGTGGTTATTACTATTCATAACGACTACTTTGATTAGTCGCGGTGTTTTAGAACTCGAAGTTGCGTACAATGCAAGCTATTGCATTATTTAATGAGAAGCGTATCGTGGAAGCTCAGGGTGTTACATTCTCCCCTCCTTCAATAAATTGCGTCCTCACAATTTGAAATTTTTTTTTCTTTGAAAATAAAAGGTTGAAAAGAGAAAATACCTTTGTGGAAAACCCACATCGGAAATAAGATTAAAAAAATTTAGCCTTAATAAGAGGGAAAGGGAAATGAAGAAGTCACCACCCAATTATGATATCGATTAGGAGAACATTGGTGACAATTAGAGACATATAATTGGAGGAAAAACGTAAATATTTATAGGGAGTTATTGAGGTCATCAATCACAATCAACTGTAAAATTGAGGGCCTCAAAGCCTTCAATCTATGTTGATTTAAAATATCATTAGTTCAACAAGACATAAGGTATTAGGATAAAACATTTTTTTGTTTTAATATCCCTTTACTAAAGTTTAAGAATTAATTTATTCATTGAATAAGAGATAGGTATATATATATTTATGCTTGACAATTTGAGTTTCAACCTTCAACTCATCTTTCACTCAAAAAGATAATTGAACTCAAAAATATTATACTTATCCTAATTGTATAAGGTTCCAAATGTTAACACATACCATTTAGATTAGTAAAATTATTTTGTGATAACCAGGGACTTCCTGTAGGCTAGTGGTAGGAAATAAAGGCCTGTCGCACTATGGTTGTGGGTTCGATTCCTACATCTTTGTCCGATGCGACGGGTTATGCCCCACCCTGCAGGTTGTCCTTTTCCTAAAACTATAGTATTATAATATTCCAAAAATAATCTTCATAAATTTTATAACCTTAAACAATACTATCCAAAGATCAACTTAATCCACTCCAACCTTTATAGTTATCCAAAATACCTCTGTCCAGACTTTCTCTAAAAGGTCTCTTAATTCCAAAATCAATTTATCAGATTCTCCAAACAAAGTAAAGTTTCTCTTATTGTCACATACTAAAAATATAATTACCTTCATCATATTAAAACCTTACTGAAATCAACAAGTACTGCAGTAAAATCCTTATATATATATATCACATTATTCTAATAACCAGAATATAATCCATGAGTCCAAAAGCACCAATACATTAGTTATTCTGCTTCAACTGTAGTAACAACATAAGATTGTCCTTGATCCCTTGGCCTTTTCTGAGGTAAGTTTCCCAGACTCTTAGGACATTCATTTGCATAATGCCCCATTTCCCTACAATTATAGCATTCAACATTGATATCCTCTTTCTTTCCCTTGCAATCACGCGCCTAGTGACCTTTTTCTCCACATTTATAACAAACTCCCATTCCTTTTAGGAAAGTACCAGGGTGATTCTTCCCACAATTATCACATAATGGAAAATCCTTCTTTCCCTTTTTCCCTTTATCTGTCTCTTGTTCCACCGTTCTCTTCTTCTCTTGCTTTACTTTGTTGTCATAAGACTTAGAGAATTCCTTTTCCGTCTTGATAGCACATGAGACTATATCTTCGTATGTTGGGAAAGATTGTGATACTAGAGCTCGACGGAGAAATGGTTTTAACCCATCAAAGAAATGATCAATCTTACTTCTCGGGTTACGTATATAATCTACAGCATGCCTCTCTAACCTTGTAAAGTTAGCCTCATACTTTGCGACATTCTCATCCTCCTTCTGCCTCAGACTCATAAATTGCCTTTTCGTATCTGCTCGATGGTCATGTGGAAAGTATTTTTCTAAGAAAAGCTCTTTGAACTCTCTCCATTCCATACTTGATACTTATTCATCTTCCTTTGTATTTTGAATCAATGACCACCACTGATTGGCATCTCCAGTGAGGCGGTAAACTGCCATGAAAACTTTCTCCCTTTCGCTACTCCCCAAGGCATGGAATATTTTCTCTAAGGAGTTTATCCATTGGTCAGCTACTAATGGATTTGTACCCCCATTAAATGTTGGCGGTTGTTGCCTCATTAAGCGGTCTAACATTGATCCTCCACGTTGTGGATCAGGGTGATCCATACGAGTAAGGTTATTATTCATAACTTGAGTGAGTTGCCCCAGTATGGTAATAAGTTGATCAACACCAGTTGTATCTCCAGATCCACAATAATTATCTTGAGTAGGAGGGAAATCCCTACACTGAGTGCGTGCATTGATAAGGTTTCCATTCCTTCCACTAGGCACCATTTCTATACAATGGCATAAACTAGATTAGTTTATGAATCAAAATACATAATTCCATACTTATAAAATACTTAACAAAAATTGAACTATTTATGGATATAATCCATAATAATAAAAAGGTTTTCTTTGAGGAAGTATATACTCATAACCATTCATAGTGGTTTGTAAAGAAAACGAGAATTATCCTAAGCATATCCCCCGGGAGTGTCGTAACCAAGAGTGCAGCAAGGCCCGTTGTCATGCACCAGTTCCCGTTCGAGTCTAGCTCAAAGCGGTTTCGAGTTTTACCCCTAGGTACATCTATGCCAGAGCCGCCTCTACCTGCTCGTATCAAGACAGGGATGAATTGCTCGGAAAACTCACAAAATCTCTATAATACCAAAATTCTAGGAAGTTCTTCTATACTAATCCTTAAAGTCTATCTTCGGGCTATGTGCTCTAATCAGAGTTTATCTAAATCTAGCTTCCAAGGTTAGTACTAAACTGCCTCTGATACCAACTGTAACACCCCGACCCCCGCTACCCAGAGTCGGTGCATTACTTCGTAACATTGGCATGATCACAAAAGATCAAGTCTCGAATGACCGATTAGTTTAGTAGCCTTGGAAACACTAGATACATTCATAAATGTTACATTACATCATAAAGTGAAAAACTAATAACAAAGTCTTCATAGTCCACACTCATATCCTCTTCTGACTATCCCTCCAGGTCATTCATAAAATACTTCTTCACACCCTGGAAAATATTAAAACATTGAAAGGGGTGAGCTCAGATGCTCAGTAAGGATAACAATATAGCAGAATCTTTCATCAATAAACATAAACATTTAAGGCAATGTCTAACTAAAACAAAAGCCTTTTAAACTTGAACATCAACATAATATGGAAAAAGTAAAATGAGATAATTCCATTCACTTCTTCACATGGATATTCTACTGGTCGAATAATCACATGCAACATCAATAACCACTTTCATAATGATGGAATGTATAATGCCAGACTATCATAACCACGTAGCCAAGGCCTCGTGCCAAGACTACAAATAATATTTTGTCAAGGCCTCGTGCCAAGACACTAGTTTGTCTCACGAGACCTGCCGATGCATTGAGGAGCTATAACGGGCTCCACCCGTCACTTATTAAGTTCAATGCATTCCTCATACGAATAGGTTTAAACATATCATAAACCATAACATAATCGTATCACATAAAACATGCATAAATGAAACATAACATTTCCACATTTCAATCAGAAGATATCAATACAACATATTGATATAATAAAAACTCTTTCAAAACCATTTTCAATACCAAAATAAAATAAAGTTAAAACTTTGTATTTATTTTTCATTAAAAGAAATGATGGCTTGTAGAGGAAGCCGAAACTCAAATAATGGTCACAACGGCGGAGAAGTCGTTGTCGCCGCATAAGTACAGAAAGAAAAACATTCCCTTTTTTTCGTTTAGTAAAACACTTCATATAAAAAATATTCCTTTTGAATAAACATAAAAGTAAAAGGGGTTTATACACCGTATAAAAGAAAGTTGTGTATAAAACCAAATATGCCTCAATGAAAGGGGATTGAGACGAAGTCCTTAAAAAGATCATTTTTTTAAATAAAGTACATCTATAATGTGTATTCACTATAAGTACACATAAATAAAGTACAAATACAAGATATGATATAATAATATCATGACATAATTTGAAAGTAGGAGATTAACCCAAAGAATAGAAATTGGGTTAAGAAGTTCCCTTACCTTGTGTCCGACTTGATTCGACCGTTCTCTAACCTCATGAATAATAAACTAGAGTTAATATCTACCATTTTCAATTTCATTATCCTTTTTATATCACTTATTACAATGTTATGAATATTATGTAATTATTTAAGTTAATAACGGTCGTTTTGTCGATTTTTGGTACTTGAGTCAACAATAAACTTCTTATAATTACAAGTTGTTTATGGGGTAGAATATCCATTATATACAGAATTATATTCATGATTTAGATGTCATATATATCATATATATCCAGTATATACATTCATTCATAATATTACGTAACATTTAGAGGTAAGAAATGAAATGCACCGTTCATGGAGACGGTAAGCCGTACGTACGCATGAATGCTACTTTCATTTCTATTTTGTATTTAATGGAATGAAATCATAATTATATAAAGGTATAATATAGTTCCAGTATAATATCATATATAATATAATTTACTCCATCCTTTATACATCCCACATATGGCATTAACGATTCACATCACTTTGAGGGGGCGGTAGTCCGCACTTCCTAAAATGAAATTATCGCGTTTACCCATAATGGAAATCATAAAGTATGCCATAAATGAGAAATACAGAAGCATAAGGAAAACATAAACATATTATATATCATATATAAATATAGTGACATCTTAATGGCCACCTTTGAAGGTGTTATATTAGTGTTGAACAATCATCATTTCGTGAGGCAGAAATTCTCCATCCACAGAAACAGTATGTTCTTTAACCATTAGATGTAGGTGTGTGTAAGTGTAGCTCGAATCCTTCTTATAACAACATCCTAGTATGTTGAGGATACTTTTGTTGTTACAAAAGAAACGAATAAAAAGAGTTTATGGGGTTGGAGAAGAAAAATAAAACAAAATAACATTAGAGAAGACATTACCTCAAAATCGGGTAACTCTTTTTGATTTGAGCCAAAGGCTTCCTTGGGAAGCGTTATGCCCAAAGTGAGGCTTCTAGGAGTAAGGTGGGAAAGTTGGGAGAGTATTTGGGAAGAGGTTGGCCGAGCCAAATGGCTTGAAAGTGTGAATGAGGTGGTAGAGGTGAGGGCCTTTTATAAGAGGAGAGGAGGGGCACTCTTGGAAAGTAAGGAAATATTACATTATTATACAATGATTTTCGGATTCTAAAGGTCCCACACTTATATAATTCGTGGATAATGTGGTAAGGGTTCGAAATATACCCATACAATAGTCTTTGGACAAGTGTAAGCCTTGGAGTTTACATTATCTTTTCATTTTATTTAAAATCGTTAAATAATGAGGTCATCGCTGCATCATAATGTTGTCATAAATAATTTAATTTATTTAATGTCTAAAAATTATAAAAAAAATACTATGATGTATTAAATATTTTTATCTTTCCAATGAATATTTATATTTAAAAATATTACTTGTATAACCCCATGTAAATTTTTTTTTAGTAAAACATTTCATGTTTGTGTCATTTTTTACTTTAACATTAAATAAAAGGTATTTATGTCATTTTCCAACTAAAGTGGCTCCATGGGGTCCCCAAGTTGACCCATGGATTGTCTTGGTCGGCCATGGCACATCCAATGAGTGTAGGACATGTGTAAAGCTCATCTCATATTATTAAAACATTATTTTTACCTTAAACTACACTAATTACCTCTAATCGCGATTAAGAACTTAAAAGTTACTATTCACCAAAAAATTATTTTAATCTCATTGAACCACATTTTACTACTTAATGAAAACTATGTATGTTGGATTTTTGAAAATCAAACCACAGAATTGGTAATATTTAATTTAAACGAAAACTCAGTTTTTTAACTACCACTTAGTGGTTTCACTATTCATCAAAAATTGAAGTTTTTCAGAACAATGCCAAAATTTCACCCTAAGCTATAATTGATATTCTGAATTCAAAAATGATGTCTATTTTACAAAATTACAAACATATAAGTTGCATTAATTAATTTTATAATTAATTTCTGCTGTCACAACAAATAGCGTGTTTTTAAGAAACAATTTATATCAAAAGATTGGCAATTGTTTATGTCCAATTTCAATGTTAAATTAATTCTAATGACCACCGTTGGATAAAATGGTAAAAATATATTCTAATTATACTTTAAAACCACTAAATAGTATAATTTATCACTATAAATTATTTTTATTAAAAAAGTTGTTTTTAAGTATTTTTCACTATTCATAAAAAATTAGAAGTTCTCAGAAAAATACCAAAAATTCAACATAGGCTAATTTCGATATTCCGAATCCAAAAATGAAGTTCATTTTGAAATATAAAATTTCTATAATTTTAAAAATTGGTTATTACTATTCATAACGGCTACTTTGATTAGTCGCGGTCTTTTAGAACTCGAAGTTTCGTACAATGCAAGCTATTGCATTATTGAATGAGAAGCGTATCGTGGAAGCTCGGGGTGTTACACTTCCTCATTCTGGTGGGTTTTCCACAAAACTTTGACTTGGTGAGTTGTCTTGTTTTATAGAAAATTCTCTGTATGATATAGAATCTAAAATGTTTGTTTATCATAAAAAAGATCATGCTCCAAGAGTACGATCTATGAGTTTAGTACATGTGATATATTAGGTATGTACCTCTTTAGGATAGATATATAGAACACATAATGAACTTGAGAGAGGTTCAATGGAAGACCTAAATGATAATATACCTTCCTGATATTATCAATAATTTCAAATGGACTGATATACAGAGGGATTGGTTTTCCCCACTTTATTCTATGGAGAAATTTGTAGAAACACCTTCTCAACAACTTCAAAATCTAGATAGTGTTGATGATTAACAACATAAATTTATATTTACTTTGTACTACCCTTATTTTTTATTGAATGGTTCTAACCTTCTCTTCTATTTCTTTATCTATATCAGATCCCAATAGCTTTATTTATGAAACTTCATTCATGTACATTGGAGTTCTACACTTCTTTCTATAGAGGGATTCATAAGGACCCATCTAAATGATCTATTAAATGGTATTATTGTAAGAAAACTCAACTAGTGGAAGACCTTGATCCCAAACACCTATGAAATCCATATAAAAAGATCTCAATATATCCTCTTGGGTTTTTCTATCATTTTCCAAGACTGACCATCTATCTGAGGATAATACATAGTGGTAAAACTAAAATATATATGAAGAGCTTTATGAAGAATGTTCCAAGAAATCAAGGTAAAACTCAGAACCTAATCAGATACAATTGAGTGTGTTACTGCATAAAACCTTACCACTTCCTTAATATACATTCTGGTAAACCGATCAAGAGAGAAGTCTTCTCTGATAGTGATGAAGTGTGTTAACTTTGTAAGTTGATCAAATATGAACCATATACAATTATTAGCTTTATCTGTTTTTGGGAGTCCAATGAAAAAAATCCATGGTGATATTTTACCATTTTCATTATTGTATGGATAATGGTTATAACATCCCCTTAGACTTTTGTCTCTCAACCTTAACTTGTTGACATACCATGTACCGATATACATACTCAAAAATATATCTCATTATGTTTTCTTACTATAAATAGTCTTTCATGTAGGCTAGTGGTAGGCACAATACCCATGTCATCCTTAGGTTGTGGGTTTGAGCCCTATAGCCTTTCCAGACGTGATAGGTTATCACCCAACCCGTGGGTTATCCTTTTTTCCAAAACTATATTAAAATAATTCCTAAATCATTCCCAAATCTCAATAACCAATAATTACCTCAACATAAAAGATAATATAAACTCTAAATGTTACTAATACCTTTAATATTATGTCCAAAAAATGTAAAGGCATTCTGTCTCAAATAATTTTTTTCACTAAAACATAAATAAAACAAAAGGGTTGTATTTCTATAAATTTCCCTCAAAATATCCTTAACCTTGATAAAATCCCATCACATAAAACATAAAAAGGGGTGTCTATTAATTTTAACTTATGATCAACCATAAAATCATAAACCCATGATGGTATCCATAACACTTAATTTAATCTTACAAGGAGACATATGTGATTCTAAAAGACAATTAACCCTTTTTTCCTTAAATAATATTTTATCCTAGACATAATCATATAAATTGGGTGATTGGATTAATCATTAGGCTAATAAAATGTTAAATGTGATTTAAATATTCGAGAATCCATATAGAGGGAGAAAATCAATGCTCATAATCACATCAAATTTCACTAAATCATGAAAAAAAATATTTTTATAGTCCTCATCTATACACACTTCAACATGAAATTCCCAACTATATATTAGGGAATAAGTGTGATCACATTATCATGATTCAATTAAGCTATTGTGATTGTATAATATTTCCCTCCCTTTTTGTTCATAGGTTATTTTGGATCATAATCCTCATTAGTACTTGGATTAGGGAATTCATTCTCATAATTCCCAAAGTACTTTCACTTGAAGCACTATAGTGTGGGTGGTGAATTATGTTGGAATTTCACTCTATTCACATCATTTACTAACCTCTTCCCATAACTTTATAATTCATCCACTTGATGAACTTCCTTTCCATACCTAAAACATTTAGTAGTCCCCTTAAGATAATTTCTTCCATGATTCCTTCCACACTTCGATCATAAAGGAAATATAATCTTCTTTTCTCCATGGTTTTTAGAGTTTCCTTTGAATCATATCTTTCTTTTATTATCAAAACCATGAGATTGATGGGTAAATTCAATATAAATTTCCACATTTATAGTAAAAATAACTATTTATTTATATATTCTAATGTATCTTATAGCTAACGATCTTTGGATCCTTGGGTAACTTTTAAGTTGGATGATAGTACTAGAAGCATACCTCACAAGTATTGTAAAATTTTCCTCATAGGTACCAACAGATTCATTATACTTTTATTTTATCTCAAGTAATTCTTTATCCATTTTTTATGAACAATATTAGGAAATTGCATATTGAAAAATAAGTACTTAAACTCATCTAACTTCATAGAGTCAATTTCACCTTGTTTCCTTATATTCTTGATAAGATTCCACCATTTACCCCATTCTCCTTCCAAATGATAGAATAAAAAAATGAATTTGTCATGATACAAACATTAGAGAAGAGAAAATATATTTTTAGTGGTATTAATCCATTGGTCAACAACTAATGTATCAATAGAAACACTAAAATAAGGTGGATATTTCCACATGAAGCACTCAATAGAAAGCCATTCGTTCCTTTTATCATTTGGAAGTTCATCATGATTCATAACCTAAGAATTTTGTGTGATATTAGAAATGATATTTTTTTATTAAAAATCCCATAATATTTTGTTTCTCAGTAGGACAATCATTAAATTTTCCATTTCATTCAACATTAGCACATTTCCTTCGAGTTCCATCCATTGAATAAAACCTAAAATAATATTGTGAGTAACTATAATCATAATGAGGAAATAAATAGTCATGAAAAATAATTTATTGGATGTATAAATCATTAAAAATTCATTTAAATATATTTTACCTTAGTTTTCTTATAGTTCATTCATAGTCATAATCTATTTAAATACTTTATGATTTTTCATAAAGAGTTTGTGAATTATCAAAGCATATCCCGAAGGAGTGTCAAAATAGGTGTGAAACAAGGACCGTTGTCATGCACCGAGTGACAACTGATAAAGATAACATTTAAAATATTTTCATATATATTTTAATGATTTAAACCTCACCAATTTAACATTTTCATCTGAATTTCAATGTTTTTATATTTTAGGGATGTTTTGTGCTTTTAAAATCAAATTGCACATTTTTTGAATTTTATCTATTTTAAAAAACTTTAGTATTTTGGGTATATCTTTTTCACTATTTCTCTAAATTGATTGATTCTTTTTTTCTATGATTTATATGTTTTTGGGATAAATATTTTTTAACTGGGAAAAATGTTTATTCAGCCTTATAGGGGGACCAAAAAATCAGTCTTTGTAGAAAGTTGTTCTGACCACCAGGATGGGACACACATCATTCATTGGGACATAACTAGGTTTATAGAACACCAAATGTGACAATTAAAATTGGAGATGATATAAGAATCAATGGTTTGAGTCTATGTTTATTTTCAAGGATAAATTCAACCATTAAATCATTCTTTGAGTTAGTCCAAAAAGAGGAAGATGAAATAACACTTCATATAGAAAAATTTAACCTCAGTAATAATTCATAAATTTTAAAAAATGTGTCCAAATAGGATTATATTTTGATGGTTGACATAATATTTAATTTATAACAACTTTTTAGAAGTTACCAAGGGGATATTCGGCTAGTAGGAGGCCTAAAATTAAGACAAAATTAAGGAAAGTAGATTCTGGACAGAACATTTCAACCCCCTTCTCCTTTATATTTCACTTTCCTCTGCATTTAAAAGGGGGTTGTATTAAAGGAGTGAGATATACTGGAGAATATATTATGGAGAATATTACTTCTACTTATGAAAATCATTTCATGAAGTTATAAAATCCATGTGGTGGTGGGTAGTGAAGATCCGAGGATTATTTCTTTTTTAGTTTGTGTTCTTCAATGTTAACTCTTTCATTTTGAATTATCCTAGAGATTGTTTGCTTGATTGAAGGAGGTATATTTAATTTTTGTTTTCAAAACTCTCTATTTTTTTCTGTATTTTTTTATCATGTTATGATGTTACAATTATTTCCTTTTTGTTTAAACTTCGTTGGGATAGGTCTCCTTATTGAGCATAATAATGTTAATTAGGCTTGATTTCTCAAAGGTCTTTGGGCAATCAGATCATATTCGTAAGGGGATAAACAACCATAAATGAGATATCATTATGGTTTCTCGTTAATATAGGTGTATACCTTGAGGTATTGAGGTTTAAATTGGATAATTCAATTGGAAATCAATTTTTAACAATAATAAAGGGAGTGTTCGGGGATCTATGTTTGTCCACTACTCTGTTCTTCAGTTTGTTTTTATCCAATCTAGTTTGATTCTGATTTCTAATCACTAACATAGATTTTTTTTATCATTATAATTTTAAATAATTTAAATTTTTTAAAATCAATTTAAATCCCCAATTTTAGTTTTAATGTTAACTAAAACCAATTAACAAAGTGACAATTTGATAACTTAGTCTACAGCCACCTCGTGAGACACCCTCATGGTCACCACTATTATGCATTAAGGGGAAAATATTGACTGAATTTTTGTGAAAAAAACCAAGAATTAATTTGGAACTATTTATGAGAAGGTTTACTATGTTTTTTTAATTTTTTTGACTTTTTTGTATTTTAACCACTAATTTAGAGTCTCTAATATAAAATAAAGAATATAAAATGGACTTTCAGAGTGACTACTCCTATGCTTATCTTGATTATCAATAATAGAAGGATCTAAGTAATGATGAATTTTTAAAATTTCATCTCCAAAAAAATTATTTCCAAGTTCAAAAAAATGATTTGGAGATTCAACATCGATCTTCCATGATTCATGATTTAAGAAACAAAATTGAGATTCTTTCTATTGGTTTCAAATAATTGAAATAACTGAAAGCACAAAAAGATTCTCAAGAAATGGAAAATAATGTACCACCCGCTTTATTGTTGATGAAACTTTTTTTGATGAGTTTAAAACTAATTTAGAATATTCTTTTTCAAAATTTAAAAAAGAGATCGTCATCGATTCAACAACTAATGTGTCTTTTTTAACTCATTTTTTTGGGAAATAATTTGAATGAATTAGTTAAAAATAAAATTTAATGTTAATCCACAATGTTTAAAATTAAAAATTCAGAACCTTTTTATGAAACTTTTTCTAAATAGGTAGAGAAACATGAGTCATTCAATTTTTATAAGAATTTAGAGGATCCTGAGCAGCTGCACACTTTCAATAAAACTATTTTTAACTCTTAGACAAAGTTTGATCTAGAAAATACATAGGGATATGTATCCCATATTGATCCAATTTTTCATGAATGTTTTGATAGTAATTTTCTAACTGCTTCTCCCTGTGAAAATTTAGTGCCAACTACTTTTGAGTGGATTAATTTTTGAGATGAATAAGATGTCAAGGTTGAAATGGAATAAATAATGGTGTGCCTATTTTAGTACACTAGTTCACATGAGGATGTTGGTTCTGATCTAATTTTTAATGAAAAAATCATTTTTGAAGATGAAATTCATGATGAACCACATACTAAGATTAAAATTCCACAACCACTAGAGGCTTTTTGTGAAGATAAATTCATGGGAATTTTCCCTTACATTTTTCCTATTCCAATATATCATTGTAACATCAAATTCATAGAGGGAAATCTTAAGAAATTTGATTTTGGGAGATTCTATAAGTTGTGTGAGCTAAAGAAGAGTATATAAAATTAAATTTTCTAGTTGATAAGGAAGACATTTCACCCACATTCTGATTGGGGTTGATCAGTTGAAACTGTCTGACCAGGGGTAGTAAAATCCTATCACCCACTTGGGGGTTCATAACAAGGATCTTTTCCCTTATCTTTATTTTTATTTTTATTACTTTTTATTTAATAAAATTTTAATTCTTTTTTTTCATGTAGGTTTCTATATTGAAACTTTTTAGAGGCTTACTCAAGGATGCTACTTCTCAATAAAAACCAGGTTGTGTCTTTCCTTCCCACTTTTTTTTCATGTATTATCTTATTGATTTACATTTCTCATATAATCTATGCATAATGATGACACAATAAAAAATAATTATGGGGGGAGTATTGTCCTTGTTAGATTATTATTTTATGTGTTTTCATTTCAAATTGTTTTTTAGTTTTCCTTTTAGATTTTGTGTTTTATTTTCAAATTTTGTGTGTTTTATTTTAAATTTAGTGTAAGAAAACTGGTGATCTTGAATGATGATTATTTTAAATTTTTAAAATCATGTCAATAGGTGAACCAATTAGTCCCATGAAACCTAATATACATGAATACTGAAAATGAATTTGTTTCAAGTTCAATATTTTGGAAATTTTATGAAAAGACCTCAAATTTTTGAATCTCATGCAACATATAACAATCTTTATCATTTAAATTCCCATTCCTATGAGGAATTTCCACTCATTTTGAAATATTCTTCACATTAATCTCTTTTCCCAAGTGAAAAAATCCATGTTGTTTTGAACCAGAACTTGATTTATTTCTATCAAAACTTTTGGGTTAGGTACTTGTGATTTAAGTGATTGAGGCATTTCTTTGTATTTTGAAGCCCCATTTTCTTGTGAATCCTTTTTATTATAGTATTCCTTAAAAATTTGATCTTTCTTGATCCCTTAGTGGCCATGTCAAACCTATTAGGTTTGACACATCATAAGCCAATTTTCCCTTTAAAACTTTCTTTGGAAGTAGGAATGTATGATCTAGTTGAAATAAGTGAGGGGGAAAGATGACTTGTAGCGTGATTCCTCACTTTTGTTGATTTGGGTGGATATTAAAACATTAAAGAGATTTTTTTGGGAAAATGTTTTGTTGAGAGTTGTTCTCATCTATATCTCTCAAAGGAAATAGAGCTGTGCCTATCTGGAGTTATAAATGGATGAAAGCTGTGCCTATATTGAGTTTTCGAAATAAAAAAAGAGAAGAAATGTTTCAATTATTTCTATTAAAATATTTATGGAATGGGATGAAAAAGAAATTCTCAAATTTGTGTAGATATTATTTTCTTCAAAGGGGAGTAAGGAGGAGACCATACGTGAGTGAAAAATAGATTCATGCATTTTTCCTTCAAAAAGAGCCAAACCCTTCTTATTTAGCCTCAGAATTTTTGACATTTGAAACCCAAAAAACTTAATACATATAAAAAAATTGATAAGTCCTCATGATAATCACATTTTATTGGATCACATCATGTGGAGATGTAAAATTTTTTCAAGCCTATGGTGATTCTTGCATGTTTTTGTATAAGAAAATATTTATTGAAAATCCATATTTGTGCATTGAGAGAAACTTTATGTGAGGTAAGTGTATTGTGTAAATGAGAGGAGAAAATAAGTTAAAATTAATTGAATGAATTAAATTGAGAATTTGAAATATTTGTTTTTATAGGGCATGATTTCTTTTTATTCTTGGTGATTAATTAATGAACCTCATTAGTATATGTTTTGAATTTTCCTTGATTTGATTTTGAATGATCACTTATCCGGGAGTCCAAGTGATATGTGTGGGGAAATTTATAAATATAATATTTCCACTATTTTTAATATCTATTTTAATGATTTAAATCTAAAAAATTTAACATTTTGATCTGAATCTCAAGGTTTTTGGATTTTAGGGATGTTTTGAGTTTTTAATTGAGAATTGCACAATTCTTGAATTTTATATGTTTTCAATAGCTCTAGTATTTCAAGTATATATCTTTAACTATTGATCTAAATTGACTGATTATATTTTTCTAGGATTCTTATGTTCTTGGGATAAATATTTTTCAATTGGACTAAGTATTTATTCATCCTTATAGAGGCCCCAAAAAATCGGTATTTGTAGAAAGTTGTTCTGAATAGAAGGGTGGGACCCACCTCATTCATTAGGACATAACTCGGCCTAAAGGGCATGAAATACTATGATTCTAATTGAATATGAAATTATAATCAGTTGTGAAAGTCCATTTTGAGTTTCAAGGAGAAATTTTATCATTAAATCATTCTTGGAGCAAGTCTAAAAGAGGAATATGAAAGGTCACTTCGTCCAAAAAAAAAGAAAACCTTAGTAATTATTTCAAATTATTTTAACAATGTTTCCAAATATACTGAAATATTTAGGTTCAAAAGAATATTTATAGTATAAATTTTTTTAGAAGGACCTAATGGGAGATTAGGCTAGTAGGAGGTCCAAAAAAAGAGCCAACATTCGGGGAAGCAGATTATGGACAGAACATTTCAACCTCATTCTCTATTATATTTTAATTTCCTCTTCATTTATAAGGGGAGTTAGATTGAATTAGTGGTATATTATGGAGAATATATACTATAGAATATTATTTCCATCGATTATAATCAAGGCATGAAGGTATAAAATCCTTTTGGCAGTGGGAAGTGAAGATTCGAGGATTCTTTCTTTTTGAGTTTATGTTCTTCAATGTAGACTCTTTAATTTTGTATTATCTTGTAGATTATTTGCTTGATTGAATTAGGTCTCTTTAATTATTTTTTTTTCAATTTATTATATTTTTTTCTCAATTTTTTGTCATGTTATGATTGTAAAATTATTTTCTTGTTGTTTAAACTTCTTTGGGTGAGGTCTCCCCATTGAGAATGATAAGGTCAATTAGGCTTGGTCACTCAGAGGTCTTTGAGAAATAGAATCACATTCGTAAGCAGATAAACACCCATAATTGAGGTATCATTATGGTTTTTTTAAATATAGGTTTATAACATGAGTTATTTATGTGTAAATTGGATAATTAAATTGGAAATCAATTTTTAAAAATGATAAAGGGAGTGTCTCAGGATTGATGTTTATCCACTATTGCGTTCTTCAGTTTGTTTTTATCCAGTCTGGTTTGATTCTGATTTATAATCACTAACATAGATTTATTTTATAATTATATTTTTATATAATTTATATTTTTTAACTAAATTAAAACCCCCAATTTTAGTTTTAAAATTAACAAAAATAAATTAACAAATTGACAGTTTGACATCTTAGTCTGCAACATCCTCATGAGACAATCCTGTGGTCACCACTGTACAACATTTTTAGGGGGAAAATATTAACTGGAGTTTCATGAAAAAAAATTAGCATCAATAATAGAGTATATATCAATTGACCATTTTCATATTTATTACCCCTAGATACCTCTATTACAGAGTCACATCTACTTATAGTATCCAAATAGGGTTGTAATTTCTTAGAAACCACTCAATATATTATTTAACAAAATTCTAGTACATTTTATTATACTTTGAATCATCCTTAGTATTATTATTTTAAATGTACCTAGAATTATCTTTAGACATATCTCTAGGTATGTCACTAAATCTTTCTTATCCTAGTTTCCAAAGGTTAACTTAACCTTACCCTAACATCAATTGTAATGATCCAAACTTTTGATACATTAACATCACATATTAATAGAGGAATATTCATTACATAAAATAATGATCCATGCTATAATTATTTAGGTCTAGTTCCTTTAAAAACATGGAAACATAAAAAACTAGTTCATAATAGTTCTATATAATCTCCCACTTAGTTCTTCAAAAGTAGCACCCTTCTTAGAAATTTCATGAATAAAAAATTTCTTCATACCTTGGGGAAATAAAACATAAGAAAGGGTTATCTTATATTCTTAGTAAGGTTAAATGAGATATATATCAATATAAAATGAGCATAAGGATATTAAACACATGATAATAACATATGGAAATCATACCCTACATATCATAGATCATAAAATTGAGTCATGGAATAAATCATGGAAGTTCATAAAACTTGAATCATAAAAGAGTCAAAGAACATAGTCCATAAAAAAATAATATTAGCTTATGAAATGGAATTTTAAAATACACGTAAGAATAGAAAATAATTTCTTTTGTAGTCAGGGCTTCCCTTCTAGGACTATTATATTGGATTAGGTTCACACCCCAAACCATTGTAATAGTCATGCTTCGCTCCCAGGGTTTTCACAGTGGATTGAATTCACTCCCTAAACCATCATAGTTGTCATGGTTATCTCCAATGACTATCTGAGTGAAAAAATTTCTTTACTGAACTATGTTAAATCCCAATTCTAGTCTGGTTTATCTCATGAGATCTTAGTATTTATCCAATTCATTGGAGGTAGATATAGGTCCCACCCATCTTATTTTATAACACAACCACTATTTTGGTTATAACGTAACCGCCATCCATTTTTATAACATTACCATCATCATATAATTAAATCCATACATAAGTGTTCAATAAGATCATAAAACATTCATCATATGAGATCCCATAAAAAGAAATGGGTTTCATAAACATTTCATCATAGCATAACCCATGAGAAAGGAATGAGTTTCATAAACATTTTTTCATAAAATACATAAACCATTCAAAGAAATTATAATAATGGTATCCTTAGATCATATCCCTAGTAAAGAATAAGTTACATCGAATGATTTCATATTAAATGGAAAATAATTATGAAAGATCACTTGGAATATTTCTTGGGGAAAATATCCTTTTGCATATGAAAATATATTTTTTTACATAAAACATTTTCAAAATCCTTTTTTTGAAAATAAACTTGGAAACTTATAAAGGAATACTTAAAGATCATTTAAAAAATTTCTTGAAAAAATATCCCTTTCACTTTAAAAATAAACATTTTAAAATAAAAAGTTCAAAAAAAATTGTGAAAATACTTTTCTTATGAAATAAAATTTTAGATTTATAAAGGAATATTTAAAAAAATGAGTGTTTATCATAGTGGAAAAATATTTTCATGTTGTACACATTAGAACAAATATTCCTTTTACATTTTTGGTAAAATAAAAATGATCCTTGTTTGGAAAATGACATGAATATTTATTTTGAAACATTTTTTAAAAAGTAAAACAAGGGTATAAATGTATTTAAATAGTGATTGGAGAGTAGTAAAAACCTTCTTTAAAACATTTTTTTAGAAAATATGGATTTGGAAGAAAATAAAATTTTGACTGAAGAGAGAAAAAAGTTTATTTTTCTTAAAAACATTATTTTGATATATTTAGTAAATAAATAGAAAAAATAAATGAAAAAACGTATTCTCATGAAATAAACATAGGGGAATAATATTCATTATTTTATTGAGATATGGATTATAATATTTTATCAACAAAACCATAAACATAAACAATCTTGAAAAATGATGACATTTTGTCATAAAAATCTTGACAATTTGGTAACCTTACATATTAAGACCCATGAAATAATAAAATAAAATTAAATATAAATTATAATGAGAATTAAAAAATTCAATATATTACATGTCATAATTTATTTATATACACCTCATAGAAGAAGATAGGTGCATAATATAATGTATTTCTTGAATAAGAGAAACAGAGACAAAAATACCTTACCTTACGTACCGACTTCCTTCGTATAGATTCAAACCTCATGTATAATAAATTTGGTATTATTATATATCTATTAAAAATATTTACTTATATATATCATACCTTATATGAATTATATATGACATTTTATTACCTGTTTATCAACAATACCTTGTTAAAATCATGTTTCGGGTAATAACTGCTTTTTTTCATGTATGTTTGGATTTGGTTTTTTTAGTCATATTAATTTGATAATGATTCCATAATATAAATAATTTTAGACATGATATAAATATAATATATATTCAGTATATATGTATTTATAGATATCCATAAAATTAAGATATAGAAAATGAAATACACTATTCATATAGATGATTGTCCGTTTGTATGCATGAATGCTGTTTCCATTTTCTTGAAGGATAGAATGAAAGAAAACTAAATATTAATTAATATATATTAAATTCATTCATTAAATATATCCTTATTAACTTCTATGTAAAGCGTTAGTGAAAAATGAATCACATCGCTTCGTGAGGAAGTAGTCTGCCATAAACATGAGTGTTTTTATCGTATCCCCTACATAATTGAAAGTTAGAAGGTATATGTGATATGATAAATTTAAACATGTAATTATGTTAAAATATCATATATATATTCATTTAATATATCCTTATTACCATCTAAGTAAATTTTAAATGAGAAAAAACACATCACATCGATTCACGAGGCGACAATCCACCGTACACATGAACAACATTATTATTTTATAGAGGGTTAGAAGGTAAGAAGTTAGATGTGATATTATAATTAAATAAGAATAATTATATCATAAATATCATATATAAACATTTAATCAATAATTATACCTATTTGTGAGATATGGTGATGGAAAATGAATAACATTGGTTCGTGAGGCGATAGTCCTCTTTACAAACGATCAATAATTTTGTTTGCCATTTGATAAAGATAAGATAGATGTAGGTTATTAAATTAATATAATAAAATAAAAATATATTTTAGATAATTTTTATTATATTTTAATTAATATAACATGAATGGAGGTGGTAAGAGAATAATTAAAAATAAAGAGTTTAGTGAAGACAATTACCTTTTCTTAGAACAACCCCCTTTGGATCTCTTATCAAGGACCATAGGGTTTGTCTTTTTGAAAAAATAAAAACTCTAGAACATGGATTAAGATGTTAGGGGGATATTTTTTTAGGGATTGGTTGAGCCAAATGGATTAAGAGAAATGAATTAGCGATAGGAGGAGGTGGAATTTTATAATGTGGGAGGAATTTTATTTTTTTAAATACCCAAAACTATTGAATAATGAGAAGTCACTCTCAAACCAAGCCCCTAAAAAATGATAAATAATGGATTTAAAGACTATATGGTCGATCCCAACCTCACAAAAAAATACATTTTATACATTTTATTCCTTATCCTTTATGTTTACTTAATTTTACCATTTTAGTTTTCACAAAGGTAACTTGTATCTTTTTATTTACCTAGTTAATTTATCCTTTAAAACTAAAATTAAAAAGTTAATTATTAGATAATTTATTCCATATTATTATTAATATTAAATATAATTTATTAAATAAAAATAATTGTATGTTTGGAAAATTAATTTTAATGCAAATGCATGTAACGCACAAAACCACGTTGTAACCTTAATCGTGATAATTAATTTTTATTATCTTTATTAATCATTATAAACCAAAATTAAATTGAAATTATTATATAATATAAATTATTATTATTCCAAATATGTAATCTATTTTATCAAATTAAAATCACACAATTTTTATAATTTAATTTAATATTAATACCGCAGATGTGATAAAAAAGCGTTTTTCAAAAGAGAAAATTTTCAAAAGTTTAAAAAGTTTCTATATCACAATTTAATATGAAATTTATTAATATAAAATATTTTGGATTAATTATAATATAATTTATATAATATTACCTTTTAAACTATTTTTAAAGAAAATCGAACCTTATAAATTCTCTAAAAAAGTCAATTTTCAATAAAAACCAGTATATTTCACTATTCATCGAACAATTAATCTTTTTAGAAAAATCCCAAAATTTAAACCTAATAAAATTTTATAATTTTTATTCTAAGAAATTAATTAAAATTTTTAAAATAAATTTTCTAAATGTGGAAAAAATTATTTCTAAATGTTTTTACAAAATACGATAAAACTGTTTCTTAGAAAAATACAGTTTTAAGTATAAAATTGGATTTATTATTATCCCATTACTATAAAAAACATAAGATGAATTATAAATTAGTTTTTAATATATAATATATTTATACCATTAAAATAATTCCCTAGAAGTGATTTATTTAATTTGTTGAGATAAAACACATTTATATGCATAAAAATAGTTTTTCAGGAAATGATTTCTTTATTTTCAAATGTTTTTTTATTTTAATTTCTAATTAATTAGTAACCAATGAATTAATGTAATATATAGGTATAAACCATATATTTTCATAATTTAGTTAATCCTATTCATACCCACCATGTTGTAGATCAGATGATAACTATCATATTTAATAATAATAATTTAATAGTATGTCACGTTTCATTTGAACTTGGTGCTTCATGTAACGATAGATAAACTTGGTGTTTCTTGTGATAAAAGATATCAAAAAAATAAATTTATTTGTAAAAAACATTTCAGATAACCTTAGAGTATTACATGAACATGGAAATTATTCATCCGTATTCAAATATATAGAAATTTCTATAGGCATTTAATCTGATGCACACAAGTCGTTTAATGGATCCTGCTAGTATATTGTTCCTCAAAGCCTCACCTAAGTATTCTAGTGAATCATATTTTAGGACTAAAATCTGATGATGAAGCTCAATAATTCCACAATCATTCTGAGTCCTTGATTATGGGATGATAAATCTTCTTGCATACATTCTATGCTTTTCAAGTAATCAGGAGATCAATAAATTTTGATATGTCAGATGAAAATGAAGTTTCAATTTCCTGTTCATGCATCCATATTCATGGATGAATTCAAATATTCATAAATTAGAAGCATTTACTTATTTTATGCACATGAGGAATGTATCATGAACATGCATACAAAAATATTCAATGAAACTCGGTGTATATTTGAGAAACATGTGACGTTTGTTTGAGATATAAAATGCATGTCATTACATATCTTTCAGAGGCCTAGACGTGGCATGAAAAGTTAAGAGATGAGGTGATTCAATGAATTTACTCTCTAACTATAAATACCAAAGCATGAAGTTGAGATTTTATTTCTACCACTTGAGATAAAGAGAGTTCTCATTTTCTAAAGAAAAAAGAGAAACACAAAATCACTATTTCACGAAGGGAGGAGATTCCACATAGCTTATGCTTACATGAAGGATAAGTATTCCATAGCCTCTTGATTTTAAAACCATTCACTCAAGAGTTTTTTAAAGATGATTTAGATTCACATAATAGTTATGAAAAGCATATTGAGATACCATGTATAGTAATAATTTGGGTTTTTGTGAAGAGAAAACACACTTATCCTTTGCATGAAGCATTTATAGAAATAGTATGCATGAATTTGGTGTGCATGCATAAATACATTGCATGTAAAATTAAGAATAACAATGATCCAACTATTTTATGGTGGATATTTTTGATTAAATTGCGTAAACTATTGCAAAAATATAGAAGACAATAAATAGTTGTGCATATATACTTTCATGATTATAGGCTTATGTGAAAGTCTTAAGACATTGATAAACAAAGTTAGATTGATATGGCACATAAAATTATAAGGAAAGACATATAATATGTACTAGGGTTTCTAAAAATAATAAATAATATAGAGAGGCACATAAAATATTAATAATTATAATATTTTCATATTCCCATTAAATTAATGCATGAATTGTTATAGAGATACTTTAATTACACACATCTATGTGAGTCAAAGTATTTATCAACATAAGAAAGAATGGAAGCTCAATAATTTTTTTTACTGAGGTAACTGGACATTTATAGGTGATTAGTATTTATTAAGCAATACCAAGAGACTCGATCTGTGGATTTTGAAGGCACTTGAAGTGTATAAAAGTAATTCAGATCCTAAAACCCCATGGAGTAAGATAAAATTTCATCCTATAGTGGATCAAGCATTGAAGAAAATGATAATTCCTCTGGATGGTACTAGGAGAAGGTGAAGTATTTTGGTTGGATCTAGGAGAAAATGGAGTCTCTTGGTTTGAGATGGAGTAGTGTAATTCATTCAGTTAGGTATGGAAGTAGTGGAAGTTTTTCAGTTTGATCTGGAGGAAAATAGAGTCTCTTGGTTGGATATGGAGCATAAGAAGTCTCTCATTTGGTGTTGAGATAATTGTAATCACTTATTTGATAGTGAATAATCTATAACTGGGGGAATAACCTTTTGTAGTAAGGAGTATAATTTCCACAAAACCTTGTAAATCTCGTGTACTACTCTCTTTGTTTTTAAAATTTCACACTAGGATAGATTGAGAGATAATATTGAGTAGAACGAGAAACTTAACAAGTTTAATAGGTAAAAATCGAAAGAAAATGAATTCATAAAAATAAACCACTGATTCACCCATCCCCTCTCAGTGGTCAATCCAACATAGGGATCTAAAATCCCAATATATTATACTTATATATCTCTTCCTGTATAGAGATTTATATAGTTCAATTTGGATGAAATTTTGGAAACTTTTATTTTATAATAAATCAATCAGAAGAAGATATTTGTCCCAACTTACCTTGAATTCCATCGTGTATGATCTTAACATTTATTCTAATGTCTGAATGGTCCTTTCAGATTTACCATTAGTTTGAGGATGATAACCTATGTTAAAGACTAGATCTATATCCAATGTTTTCTGAAGACTCCTCCTGAATTTGGATGTGAACTTTGGATCTCTATCATATACAATTTATAGCAGTACTTGATACAACCTTACCACTTTCTTTATGTATAGCTTGGAAAGTTGATCGAGTGATAAATTATATCAAATAGTAATGAAGTGTTCTGAATTTTCATGTTTATTCACCACTACCAAAATGGTATTATATCCTTAAAAAATATTAGTAAGACTAGTGATAAAATCCATGGTGATGTTCACCCATTTCCATACTATTATAGGTAATGGTTTCATCATCCCATTTGATTTATGACATTTATACTTTAATTTTTGGCATACCAAGAATTGATATATATAATATGAAATCACCCTCTTAATTTTGTACCACAAAAAGTGATATTTAAGATCTCTATATATCTATATTCTTCCCAGGTTAATAGAGAAGGATGATTTATGTGAATCATCCAAATCTCCTTCTTCAATTTTGGTTTTCAAGGGACACATATTCATTTCTGGAATTTTTTAATTCCATTATTTTCAAAGTTAAAATCTAGAATATTTCCTACCTTCTAATATAGATCCATATCATCTATTTAGTCCTCATTGATCTTTACATAAATATATGGTTGAAATATCATTTGGGAAAATATATGATTTCATCCCTTCTTTTTCTATTTCCACATATATCCTTGGAATATCCAAAAGGATTGGGTCCCTTTTAATCCTCATCAAGGATTGGGTAGCATGGTAATTTTTCACTTGGTTCATCTGCAAAATTATTTTCCTTTATGGGAGGGTCATTTATTAAGAAATATTAGTATTTGGTTAATTACAACCATCTCTTTTAACACATGTTCAACTCCTTCTTTGTGAATATATACTTTGAGCACTTTTTATGAGTATATATTCATATTTTTGACCATGGATATAATTCCATGAAATCTTTAATACAAATATTAATATTTTTAGTCCATGTCATGATTCTGGTAAAATTTCTTATGGATTTTCAATTGATGCGAATCATAAGCTATTACCTTGTCATCTTACATGAGGGTTCATTCCAAAACCTTCATTGATGTATAACGGTATATGATGAACCCCTATGTACTACATGGTAGTGTAGGAATAGGTGTAGTGGACAACCTATTATTAATATATTAAATACTTTTAAAATTATTCAGTCCATTGGAACTTGAATCCATTCCACATTAACTTGGTTATAGGATTTGATGATTATGATAATTTTCTCACAAAACATTAATAGAGTCCATACAATCCAATAAAACTATGAATTTGTATCATAGTGGTTGGTTCGGGTCTTTATTTAATCACATTAGTCTTTTAAGGACCTATTAATACACCCTCACCTGTGATTACATGACTATGAGGTTTTTTTAGAAAAAATCCACACTTTCTATAATTGGTGTAAAATTTATCATTTTAGAAGGTCTTTAACACAATCTTCAATTTATCTTTTTTTTTACTTTATCTTAAAATATATGAGGATACCATCAATAAATAATACTATTTTTTTCAATGCAATCTCTAAAGACTCTATTCCTTAGATTCATGAATATTATAGTGGTATTTGTAAGTCTGAATGGCATCACTATGGATTCTTATTTTCTATATCTTATGCAGAAGGATGTATCGAGTATATCCTCTCTCTATACCTTTAATTTATGGTATCTAGAAAAAATATCCAATTTTGAGAAGTATTTATCCCTCTAATTCGATCAAATAGAAAATAAAAATGCAGTAAATGATATTTATTCTTGATCATGATTTCTTAAAGTTTGTGATAATCAATGAATAGGTTCATTGATCCATCAGTATCCTTGAAAAATAGAACTGAGACACCCCATTTTGAAGCACTTGGATGTATGGAAACCTTTTTTATATTCTCTTGAATTTATTTCTTTAAATTTTTTAATTCAAAGGGATCCATTTTATAAATATTCTTTAATATAGGAATAGAACATGGTATGTGTTTAATTTAAAACTAAACCTCACATTTTTGGAGAAGAACAAACAGTTATTCTAAAAATACATCAATATACACCCATATTATTGGAATGTATGCAATGTTGATTTCCTCTACAACCATTTGAGCCAAGTATCCCTCATTATTGGGTATCAAGACCCATATTAATGGGTTCTCTACCAATGAGAGTTTATAATCATAATTGTATTGATATTTGATAATGAGGTGATTTGGGATATAAAATGTAATTTTTTTATCCCTAAAATTGATATGAGATCTATATAAGCTTATCCAATCTATTTCCAATAACACATTGAATTACACCAAGGGAATACGAATTATATTTGTAGGAAGTATCTTCCCACAATCCTCAATTGGATATTCATTGAATACCTTTTATGAAATCATTACAACACTAGGTGTTTTAACTAATAATTAAATATCCAATGTTTGAGGATATGAAAACACAATATTATTAATAATTAAAGTTAATAAGGAATGCATATAATTAAAACAAAATAAGACATTTACAATATTTACCATACTTTTCACCACCTCAATTTCATAATTTTTTTCAAATCATTTAATAGAACAAAAATAGTTAATCATGAGTAATAAATAAAAAAATCTTAAAATAATAGTCATGTAAAAAAATCAAAACTCATTTTTTCTTAATCTAAGACACCTTTATTTTAGACAATTATACTTTCGGTTCAACCTAGGTTACTTTAAGTTGGTTTCTATAATACTCATTGATCTAATACCAAAAAATAAGTAAAATACACATGAATACCAATTGATACTACCCCAGATTAACATAAATATATTTTACATCACTTATATAATTTAAAAAATTTCATACCACTATTAATTTCACAATCCAAAAACTAAAATTTTTTGTATATTTGGAGACTGGTTACATAAATGTATTATTGAATATTTTTGCTTTAATATCTCCCACAAACATCTCTATACAATATGTTCTTCTAAACATAATGCTACATATAATTCCCTAGGTAAATGGGAAACAAAATAATGAGTGAGCTGAAATGTTTAGAAATGGAAAAATTATCAAAGAGTCATAAAGTGTTAGAATATAAGCATGCTAAAACATATGAACAGAGGATAAATATATGATTAAAAGGAAAATGGAATCATAATAGTTGTCCATAAAGCATGATAAAATGACATATAACCTAAAATTATCAAACATATATAATTTAATAAGAGTTATAAAACAAGATACAATAATCCTGAGCGATGAAGAATAACATAGGCATATGGAATAACATAGAAATGCGTCATAGAAATTGTGTCATAGAAAATATAGCACATGAATAAACATATAAAATCATAACATATTTCAAGGTTATATATAAGGACCATAATTACATAGTGGACTAGGCGCCACTACTTATTTCCTATAACATAGTGGATCAGGTATAAAAACTTATTTCCCATTAGGGATCAAGCATCACAACTCAATTTCAATAGTGGATTGAGAATCAAAACTCATTTTTCATAGTTATCTCACGAGTTATAAAGATTTACCCAATACATTAAAATGTTATATAGGTCACACCTATCAAATAATGATTAATAATATATGTGTGTTCCATATAATATCAATCATATATCTCATTATGAAAAACCTTAGAAAGAAAATGGGTTACATACCATTTTAAAATTGCATCGTATAAGATGATATCAAGAATTAGACCAGTAGATACAAAATATTTGATGTCCCAAAAGAATTAATATAATAATAATCATTAGTACATAAGATATATGTCTTTCATATATAGATATGAGAATTAAAGTGAAGTCATAAAAATATATTTCATAAAACATTCTCAATATTATTGTAAAAATATGATGTTATGAGTCACTTTCAAAAATAATTTTTGAGAATGTGAGAAGTATAATTTTTGAAAGATTATTTTTAAAGAGTATATAATAATGGGACCTTGAAAATAAATAATTTTCATGTTATGAAATGTGAAGCGTGGGATGAAAAATTGATGAAAGTGAAACAAAATGCCTTTTTAAGTTTTTTAGGTATTTTTATAAAAAAAAAACACATTGATTAAAAATGTATAAAACATCCATTTGAAAATAGATAAAGGGAAATATGAAGATTACATAAGATAATAGTTAGTTAAATTTTAAAAAATAGGAAATAATTTGTGTAAATAATGAATACAGACATATACGAGAAAGATCCAATAGAAAGGATGAGAATTATTCTTTATAATGTTATCTTTTTTATGTCTAATAAAATACATCAAAGAAGAATAATTTGATATGAATATGTAAATTACCTATAAAATAAGGATTAAATTCAATACAATATCATCACCTGATAGAATAAAATAATATTGAAAGACCATAGTCAAAGTGGAATGATTATGACTTGAGGAAAAGAGTTGAGTCCAAAAAACCTCTTATAACTATAAATAAAAAGAACTTGGAAATAGTTCATGAAATATAATATTAAATCACATGAAAAAATATATTTATGAATAAAATAAATCAAATGGGATTTAATTACACTATATTAAATAATAATAGTCTTATAATTTGAAATATGTCTCAAGGAAAGGAAATTGAGACAAAGAACCCTTACCTTATATTTACTCTTGTTCAGATGTTCTATAAACTCATGTATAATACTCATAAAATCATTAATAATATATTTCATAAGATAATTATAATTTATTTAATATTATATTAGAATTTTAAATTCATTTATTACATGTTTATTAATTATTTTTTAGTTAATATTGATCGTTGGTTTGTTAGTAGTTTTAACCATTCCTTTCCTTTTTTGGTATAATAGTTTAGATTAAAATTTTATGTTTATAATTTTATCATCTAAAAAATAATAAATGTACTAGATTATAATACCCATAATTAGTTATGAATTCTTAGGTTCATTACATGGGAGTTTTAGGGAGGATTCATAACGAAGACACCTATGGTGAGCTTATTTTGGTAAATTTTAATGAACAAAATCTGGTATATTAATATTGAGTTAAATATCTGTATCACCATTCCATAATAAAAAAATAAATATTTACTCATTAATATTATATATTAGCAGTAATTAAGTTTCCATAGTCATCCGTGATATAAATTTATAGCATCATTCTTATAGGTGGTCAAACTAACCCAAACAAGAACATGATTTAATTTATGGGTGAGTATGTTTATGAAAGTAATTATTTTTTTATAATATCATTATAACATAAGTACAATGATATTATTTAGATTTTATTAAAGTGATGAATTATATTGGAGAATAGGTGGATTAAAATATATTGAGAATAAATGATTTGGGAGTAGTTTAAACATATATTGAATGCTTGAATCTTGTTTTAGAGGCCCTCTTGGAAATGGAAGAATTGGGATACCATCTTGTGACTAGAGTTTTATAAAAATAGAATAGTAATTTATGATAGGAATAATAGGTTAGTATTAAAGAGGTATTCAAAGGATTATTGTGGTTTTGAGTTGGTGTAGGGGAACTCATTTTATAAGAGAAAATGTGAGATATTTCCTTATAAACTTAAGTTAGGTAAAGGGTAAATATAAAATCACATGGGAGTTAGGTGAGTTAGGTGAAGAAATGTCAATGATACAAGTTAAATTTACCCCATGAATAATAAAGGTATTTTATATTGAGTTTATATAATTTTAATTATTATAAATTGAAGCAACATTAAGTTTCCCCCTTTACCCCTTTTTACGTTGTATAAATATTTATCATGAGAATTATTTTTACTAGAAATAAAAGATGGACAATCTTACAAAATTTTTATATAATTATTAAAAATTCAGTCCCCATTTAATATAATTCAATTTCTATATATTATAAAATTAACTTTTAAATTAAAACATGGGATATATAGAAAAACTATTTTTGTAGAAGAATGACTTTTTAAAATTCAAGTGTGCTTATTATTATTTCCTATCAATTAATAATTTAAATAAGTATTAATATATCTATTTATATATTAAAATATATCATTAGAGTCATCATTTAAAATTTATCAACTTAATTTATTTAGAAAAAAAATACACAACACTTATAAAAAACAATTCTTTGAAAATAAACCTTTTTACCCTTACCACGGAAAAGTTTACCTTGGTAATTTATTTTTATGCCTAAAAATGAAGTTGGAAACATTACCTAATTTTATTATAATGATTAAAAATTTGAATCCATTTTATTTTATTCAATCTCTAAATGTTAAAAAATTAATTTTAATTTTTAAATCATAATTTTTTAGAGAAAATGCATTTTTAAGTATAAAACAAATTTATTATTATTGTAAACAAAGTAAAAATATTTAGATGAATATTAATTTATTTTTTATTTTTATTCAAAATATATTTTATTAATATTATTATTCAATGGTGACTAATTTATTTTATTAAAATAATATACATAATACGTTAGTTTATTGAAAAATATTTTTAAATAATATTAATCACATACTGTAAAATATAATTATTCTTCTTTTAACCAATTAATTTTAAAAATCCACTAATATTAACATATTTATTTTATTTTTTAAATAAATAAAATAATTATTTCATAATAATAATAATAATATGCAACACATAAAAATATATTATTTTTAATTAAATATCATCTTTTTATTTTATTAAACTATTTCCATTTTTTACTAAAAATTAGAAAAATTATAAATAAATATCGAATACATGTATACCAAATGACCATATTTCCAATGAACATATATCAAACACCCACATTTCCAATGAATATATATATAACTGTAAGATCTTATTCCTACATAGAGCCTTATGTTCATTAGTAAAATAATCCATTCTGTTCATTTGGTTATCTCTCAATATGTCTGTTATATTTATAATTCTTCACCTTATTTTCAATGTTTCAGTTTGGGTGATGATCTTCATGGTAAACTATACATATAATAATTTTACATTTTTGGTTTATTTATTTACTTATGGGTTTATTCCTATTGAAATTTTCATAATGATGTTTTATATTACATTGTCATAATGTATTAATGTTTATCTTTCATTATAGTATTTTCTCTCAATAAAATGTAACACATTTCATTTTAATTATTAATTGTTTGTGAAAAAAATCTATTAAACATAGTATTTATTTAAATAAAAAATACATAGTAAAATTTCTTATTGTTATAATGTGGTTGTTCTAATTGAATGTGCATGTTTTCATTTAAAAATGAAAAATTAGTTCGAATACTCCAACGGAGAAAAAATGATTTAATTATTGCGATACATTAATAAAATTATTATTATTCATTTGTGATATTAAGGAATTAACTGAAGGCTAATCTGACACGTGGTTTGGTTGTTATAAATGAAAGTATGAGTTCTCAATTTAATATAGGAATTATTGTTCAAAACAAGATTCACATATTCCAAATAGAGAAACCATGCTTATATTTTTATTGTACTTTTGGAAAATGAAAATTTATCAATTTTTGACATTTAGTATTTAACCATTTATCAATATGACAAATGGTGTGATCTTTATGATTGAAATTGCATCACAAAATCAAAAAAGCAAAAATGCTTTGGGAGTGTCATATTACTTTATAATATGTTTTATTTATATATTATAGTTTTCTTATTTATTTATTTATTTATTACATTTTATCATTAATGTTACTTTATTTATTTATTTTTTAATTATGAATTATTGTATTATATTTATGGTTTTAAAAATATTACTAAAACTAGAATTTTATTATTATAGTTACATGCTTCTTTCGAGACGGGGGTGGTGCGTTCAATAACAGGTAGTGTGATTATGATCTATTGGAAGGGGGTCCCTAGGGTAGTATAATAAATGAACAACCATTATTTTACACAATATATTATTTTTAAGTTTTTTTGGAAATTATAAATTATATATATCATTGTAAATTTAATGTATTTAAATACTTGTAATATAATTTTTTTCACAATTGTAATTAATTGTAATGTAAGTTTATTTATAATTAATTTTATTTTATGAATTTGTTTTCTATAGTGTTATATTCATGTAGTAGTACATTTCAGAATATGAATCCTTTAATTAGTATTGAAAATAATGATGTTAGAAGACACATTTATCAATTCTAAAATTAGCACTAATAAAATAATGATTTTTTTATCAGTACTAAAATGAGTGCTGATAAAAGTGAACTTTATCAGGGCTAATATGAGAACTATTAAAATCCAAATTTTATCGGTGATAAACTCAAGCCCTGATAAAAATTACTTTTATCTGTGTGTTCTTTAGTGATGATAAAATCTCTTATCTTTTATCATCACTGGAAACATAAATGCTTCTTTTGACCGATAAAGCTAAAAACATGAATTGATTAAATCATATTCTATAGAAGTTGATTTTTTTCAAAAACTTCCATGCATGCATGTGAGTGGAAGGTTTTAGTTTTTAGTGTAAACAAGCCGTTTTTAATGAGAATAGGTCATGTTATTTTATTTTAAATTAAATTTTTGGTATAAAATATGTAATGTATTTAGTTTTGATATATCCAGTGAAAAATTAGTTTTAAAATAATAATAATAATAATCATAAATTGATGGTATAAATATGGAGGCTCGTATATTCCTCTCTTCAATTTTACTGATTATTATCATCTCCATAGTTGATAGGCCATGGAGAGATCATTTTTTTGATTTTAGAGGAGCATAAACCCATCCCATCCAATATATATATTATATATACATCTACTATATATATATAATATATAATAAAATATGAATTGGATTCCCTACCCATATATGTATCAATATTTATATATTTATATAAATAAATATGTGTATGTGTTTATATATATATATATATTATTAATGTTTTTATATTATTCATTTTCTTTTATATATAACTTTATATATATTTTAACTCATATTTTTTTCATGAAATATCACAAGATGGAATTTATTAGTTAGAAATATATACTTAAATTTGATAAATAATTTTAAATAAAAATATATAAATATTTAAAAATGTACTAATGTTGGTATATTTTTTTTACAGAATATAGACGAGACATATGATAAAAATTTTGAATTAAAAAATATATATATGTTGAATGAGGAATAAATACATGATATTTTTAGAAAATCATTTAAATATTTATACATAGTTAGAATTTATATACAAAACTAAATATATTGAGAAATTGTTTATTTATATAAATTTATACCGATTGAAAATATATAAATATAATTAAAGAATTACATTGAACACTTAATGTTCAGTGGATTAAGAATGATATTATAGAATCATATGCAAGAAGTAATGAAATGTCATAATAAAAAATTCAAATCATGATTAAAAGAATATTTTTCAAGAGGATTTAAAGTATTTTAATTTGAAAAAATGGATATAGAGTATAAAAAAACATAGAATGGAAAATTTTATTTTGTAAAATCAAAAAATTTAATTAAATAAGATTGGCATCGAGAAAGAAATAATTTATGTACTAAGGCCATAAAAATTTTCGCAACCATTTAAAAAGTAATTTAGATAGACAATATATTTCTACAATTAAATTATCAACTTATTTGTTCAAGTATGTATGCATTTTCCCTCCCACAAAATTTGAGAAAAAACATTAATGAGTGAAATAAAAATGTAATAACTAATTATATAATATGTATAACTATCCTTATAATAGATAATATTTTTCTATAATACTAAAAAAATAAAAGATGGTTGTGTAGTAGGAATAAATAATCGACATGTGTCACATCCATGATTTTTCTTTGAGGTATTACTTAGTTTATTTTTAGTCTTGAATTTTTCCTCAGGTGTCTCCTTGAGTTTTTGGAGAAAAGTGGAGATTTTATGCGTAGTAGTAGGTGGTACACAGTTGGTTCATAGTTTGGGGAAATCGTGCGCCCTCTTCCAGGAAAGTGTGTGACCAATTTCCAGTTTGGACTATGGAGACCGCACGGTTGGTACATGATTTGGAAAACCATGCAGGACAGCCGTGAGACATGTTCCTCTCAGAAAATGAGAGATTCATGGTTGGCACATGGTTTGGAAAACCATGTGGGAAAACCGTTTGACTTGTCTAGGTCCTTGAAAATTGAAAAATTACCTTTGTTCCAACTTTGATTTTAATAAAAATTCACCTACCATCCACCCATTTGGGATTTCCAGCCATGGTATATTTCTCCAAGCTTTCTTGGACCTCATGAGCCTCAACCTTTGGGTAGATTTGACTCTAGTTCTTCAAGGAATATTCAATTAATCCTCTTTTCCCATGATTCATACCGCCTTCTTGGGTTTCTCCTCCCTCTTTATTGAGTTCTTATTTCCAGCGGGGTTCTTACCTAAAGAGGGTTGGATCTTGTGTTTTTGGGAGAAATATTGAAGGTTGTTGTTCAATCGTGACATTATAGGGTCTTGTGGTTGTGCAGTTGTAATTTCACACTGATTTCTAGAAGTTTCCAAGTCTGAGGTAGGTAGTTACATGATTTTACATTATTAGATGAGTTTGGATTTCTTTATTGGTTGTTGAAATGTGTTATGCGGTAAAAATTATGTTTTGTAAAGGTTTTGAGATGCACATGTGATTCAAATGAGTTTTCTAAAGAAAAGTGGTTATTTTGGAAGTTCTCTTTATTGTGGTGTTTTTTAAATATGTTTTATACCTTTTTTGGAATGTGTGGAATGTATTTTAAAAGATATTTAAAGGGTAGAATGCAATTAAAGTGGGTTTTCCAATATAAATGGTTTTTTTGCATGTTGGCTTCTTTGTTGTGCACCTTTAGTGTGTATTTTATTTGTTAAAGTGATTCAAGGCCTGTTATGAAATTGTCTTACTGTGAGTATGGATTTGAAAGGGAATTTTCCCCTGTAAATGTTTGAGTTTCATATTTTTTCTTATTTTTGTATTTTCAAATGGGTTACATAAATTGTGAAATTGGTGAAAAATTTATTTCCAAATGGTTTTGGTGAGCGTGTGAAATGAAAAGTGGTTTTGTTATGGAGAATGGTGGTTTCCATGTGGATTTTGATTATTGGATCAATGTGAAAATGTGAAAGTAGCAATTTCCTTATGTGCTTATGATGCTTGGCATGCATATGTAAATGTTATGATTTACGTGATATGTGGAATTTAATTTGAGTATAAAGGGAATCCCTGGAATCTAGGTAAAAAAAATCGAACTAGTATGCTAGTTTATTTGGAAGTGGCCGAGGCCCAGATTCATCTAACATGATTGATGATTACAACACTAACTAAATATGTGATATGATCAGAGACCACAAAAATTTTGGGATGGGATCCCCTCTTGTGGTTCATGTATGATAACTCTGTTGGTATTGTCTTATTATTTAGAGACCATTGAATCTTTGGGATGCAATCCCCTCTTATGGATCGTGCATAGGAATGTTGTTGGTATTTGAATGGGAGGATTTTGATCACCAATGTATGAGGTTCATAGAGTCTCACTTGTGTTAGTTAAATTCAGGGATTTATCCATGGTTATCTCTTGTGACATGATTTTTATGTGATGTGGTGTTATCCTTCAGTATATCGTATACCATGTGTACATTTTTATTTCAAGCTAGCTTATTTGTGAAAAATGTTTTTCTTAAAAAGTGCTTCTTGAGAAAGTTTTCTTTAAAATTTTTTCATTGATTTTTATAAAAATATTTTTATGGAAATGTGCATGTTGATTTGTATTCTAATTTTATAGCATGTGATATTTTATTTTGGTTGGAATCCTACTAGGATTTGGCTCACACCCTATATAAACTCTTGGGTGTATGTATACTTTGTTATGTAAGATGTGTCGTGGTGGTGTTGGTGGATCCGGTTTCTAGTGTTACACTTCTTACATGTGTTGGTGGAGTTGGATTGAGGGTGATGGCCTTATTGTTGCATGAAGATTTTTGGGATAGTTTGGTTATTCCCATTCTGTTTTGGTACTTTTGGTTTTGATTAATGTTGTAAACTTTAAATCTGAAAATTATTGTACATCATTTGGTTATGATTATCGGTTATGGAATGTTTACTATTGTAAGTTATTTGTGATTATATCAATGGTTTAAATTGTCCTCAAAGTGTATTTTCGATACCCAAACACTAGTTACCAGCCCATGGGGATCAGGATCGCCCTTTAGGACATGCCACAGATAGGTTTAGGTGTTTGGTTGGATGACACTCAAGCTTGTTTTTTGAAAAAATGCTATCATACAAGGTCATGATATTTTTGGTCAAGTTATTTAAGTTGAGTCTAGATATACTGGAGTTAGGATTGTTAGGGCTTGATGCTCTGTTTGCGAGTGTGTTGTCGGGACAACACACCTTATGATAAGACTTGAGTCACCATGGGATGTAGATATTTGGTTTAACTTCTCCTCTAGGTGAGATGTACAAGCTAAAGACCTTATATTTAAACTTGATGAAGGTGGAGTAGTTTTTTTGGATTTTCATTGTGATGGATTTGGATATGTTTTGATTTATAGAAGTTTTTGAGAATTGTTCTAATTGCTGGAATTTTTTTGAATGGTTGTATTGATGGTTTTTCTTGTGGTTATTGCTTGTATAGAAAGATGCCTCCATGGAGACTTATTGTGAATACACACGAAGAATCTGGTGAGAGTTCTCACTCAAAAATTGATCATAGGTTAGTAGAAGTAGTGGTTCGGGCTATCCAAGATTTGGGTCAAGATACGAGATCTCATCCTACTTAGGTTGGAGAAGTCAAACTAGGTCCCGGGAAGGATAAAGTTTTTGAGTTCCTCAAGAAAAATCCTCACTCACTCTGAAGTAGAACAAAACCACATGAAGTAGAGGAGTCAATTGATAAGATAGAAAGGATGTTCAAGTTTATTAATACTCTTAAGATGTTTAGGGTAAAATTTTTGGAACCATGGTTGTTTATTGATAAAAATGGAGTTTGGTTTGTGTTTTTTGTCAATCTACACAAGGATGACTATGGAGTTTTTAGAGAATGGGGTCATACGTTTGAGACTATAAAAAGTATTTAATGTGGCACAGTTTCCTAGCGTTTCCAAATTTTTGGGCCTCAAAATCAAGAGTTTGGTAATGGTTCTCAGCAATGGTATGCAGTAAAGGCATGCAGTACGTGGTGAAGGCATGCGGTATACAGAGAAGGCATGTAGTACATGGTGAAGGTGTGCGGTATGCGGAATGCTAATGAAAATGGTTTGCAGAGACGGTACGCAGTAAAGGTGTGTGGTATGTGGAATAATACCAAAAATGGTTCGCATCGGTGGTACATGTTGAAGGTGTGCGTTATGCGAAATGCAGAAAGTTTTCAAGATTTCTGCGGTTCACTAAAAAAGAGCGCTACACACTGGAGGATAACAGTACACTGATGGAGTTCAGTTTACATTGAAGATTGTCCCACATTGAAATTTTGAGTAAATCAGATTACTAAAATTTGTGGAGATATATGCCTATTTAAGGAGCAGTAATCACCATTGTTAGTGACGGGATTGGAGATTAAAATTTTAGGAATAAATCCAGTGAAGTTCAAAGTGGTTCGTGAAGGATAAGATGATACACAGAGAGAATCATCCACGTAAGGAAAAAATTATGTGGAAGAGTGTGCAGTTTGCATAGGAAGCTCTCACAGTATGCAGCTGATCTAGGTAGTATGTAGAGCAAGATGGTATGCATAGGAGTGGAGCAGTACAAGGAGTAGGGAAGTACACGAAGAAGGAAAATTCATGGAGGAGATGGATGGTACATGGAAACAGCATCAGTACACATAAACAGTAGTGGTACGCGAAAATAGTAGTAGTATGCAGAACACCCAAGGATGCCTGAAAATTTTCCAAATCAATTTGAAAAACTAGTTTCCATAACATATCATTGTACAAGAAAATAAATTACATCTGTGGGTGATTACAGGACTTCAACAAATCATCCAATTATAGTTGATAATACATGATCTAATGCTAAAACATTAAAGTGACCTTTAAGTTGATAAAATGAGTAAAGATTCTTCCAACATAGTGATCAAGGGGGAGTCAACCGAAGTGATCTGAGGGTCACATTGTTCCATCCCTAAAACCTTGTAAGGGTAGTGCACCTGACATAGAGTGACTGTACTAAACTCTTGTAATCCAAAACTTGTGAATATTAGTGGTTTTTGGTATGAACGACACACTGGCTGCAGATGCTCCTTGGACGTAGCCCTTATTGGTGAACCAAGTAAAATTTCCATGTCATTGCTTTGCATGTGATTGTTTATTTTCTGCACTTCCTCTTTAGATATATTTAACAGGTTCCTACCAACATGGGAACAAGATCCATTAGTTTAAAATAAAAATTTGACACCCTGATTCACCCCTCTCCTCTCAGGGTGTTCCAGGGCCCTTCAAGTGGTATCAAAGTGTAAAGGTTGCTGGTGTTAAATCTATCCTATTTTTTTATAAAATGGAGAGTACATTTAATGTTAGTGGAGTTATTTTTTTTGATGGAAGTAACTTTCAAATATGTAAGAACAAGATGAGATCTCATCTAAGATTTCTTGGAATTGATGTACGTTTTTCCACTTTACAAGGAATACAAGTCACTGATCCAATTTGTCTATATATGACAGATACATACAAATAAATTATGGATACTGATGCTAAAGCATAAAATGCCCTAACTACAGCTATTTCCGATCAAATATATCTGAAGGTGATTAACTATACATCAACAAAGTCTATGTGGGAGAAACTGAAGAATATTTATAAATGTGACAACAAAGTGAAGATAGAGAAACTCCAAGTTTTACACAACATGTTTGATGATATGAAGATGCACCCTAATGAAAATGCATATTCATTCTTCGATCGAATTACTAAAGTTTTAAGAGCTATTCGATGGATTGGAGAAGATATAAAAGACATTGATATTGTAAATAAAATATTTAGAAGACTTCCACCCATTTATAATTCAAAGGTTTTATATATTGAAGAAAGGGATCTTTCCAAACCGTGTCTTGATAATCCACTGAGCAGCCTAGTGGCATATGAGATGAGAGTCAACCTAGAAGATGCAACGACTCATGTAAGCAAGGAAATGGAATTCAAAGCTACAAAAAAATTGGAAATTTCAGGCTATTTTTTTGATGAAGATGATGAGTAAAAAGAAGTTCTTTCTCTCATTTCTAAGAAACTAAATAATGGAATGGGGAAATTTAAAGGTAAGCTACCTATGGATTGTTTTTGTTTTGGAAGAGTTGGGAACATTGCCTCTCATTGCCCAATAAAGTTCAATGACAAAGAAAGTGAAGATTGAGACATTCAAAATCCTCAGAAAAGATTTTTTAAAAAGAGAGACTTCAAATCAAGAAATATATTTCAACAAAAGAGTTTTGTTTGTTAAGAAGAAGACAATGATGATGAACTCTTTGAGGAAGAGTAAATAAAATTAAAATTTGGGAACCATGCTTCCATGATTACTACAATTGAAAAATCAGAACCATCAAATGATAAGGTTGGTGATAATTAGTTGACTACAATTAAAAATACCAAGTTGCAACATAAAGATGATATTGGTAAGCTAAGAATCAATGTAAGTTATTCAATAAGTGGAAAGAAATTTTGAAGGAATCATCAGAATATATTGATCCGCTGGAAGAGGAAATTGAACGACTGGAAGAACTGATGAAAGTACAATCATCAATCCTTGAAATCACTGATGATGCTGTGAAACTAAAAATCAAAATTAAAGAGCAAGAAAAGGTCATTAATGACTTTACCTCAATATTGGAGGAGAATTCGAAGACCATTAAGGGACTCAGAGAAGAAGTTATTACTCTAAGAAGAAAACTCAAAAGTGAATCAATTTCAAAAGAAGAAAATAAGAAAATACTATTTGGAAGGTTCTCAGATGCTGAGCTGATAGAGAGAGAAAAATTTGGTTCTAATGGAGTTGAAAAAATCTTGAGTGATCGAAGACCCGCATGTATGGGAAAAAGTGGAATTGGCTGTGATGCCAAAATGCCAAATTCTATAAATAAAATGAACTAGAATAAAGTAAAGTTGAAAGTTGTTCATGTTGAAAATACCCCAGAAGTGCTAAAAAATAAACCATTAAATCAAACTAAAAGGAGAACTGAAGATTATCCTCGAGTTTCTAGAACTTATAAGGAGTCAAACTATTTTCCCGAGGAAGAAAGCATGAGGAGTAACATAAGTGAGAAGACATTTCCTTTCACGATGTTTCAGTTTTGTGGCTATTTGGGCCATGCCATGTCATACTACGAGGAGGAAACGATCTATATGAATGGTGAGAGTTAAGAGTTCAACAAAGGAGAACATAATCATATTCTACTTATTATAGAAAAAATAATTTATAGGGATATTGTTTTCACTATTCTAACTTTGGCTATAAAGATGTGTATTGCAGGCTGAGGTATGACAGGAGAAATTCTTTCAATACTCAGAGATGAGTCAATACTAGTCAACCAAGCAGTGTTGTTATTCCAAACAGGTTTTATCCTGTGGAAGAAGAATTTGAATATGAAGAACCCATGTACACAGAAGGGAGAATTTATATACCATCAGTGTCCTATGATCAATCAAAGATCTCATAGAAAGAAAAGATGAAAAATTAAAAAAAAATCAAATTTAGCAGAAGTAGCCCTCAAAGATACAAATAAAAATAGCACTTGGATCCTTGATTGCATATGTTCATCACACATGATGGGTAATTTAGACCTATTAACAAATGTCAAGAAAAAGATCAATGGAAGAGTGAGGTTCGGTAACGACGGTGCTTTGAAAATAAAAGGTAGTGGAAGTACTGAGCTAGATAATAGAGAGAAGAAGAAAAATGAATTCCTTTATGTGGATGGTTTGCATCACAATATTCTTAATGTGAGTCAAATCTGTGACTCAAGTCTTATTCTGAAATTCAATCAGAATGGCTGTACTATAAGAGGAAATTCTGGGAATTCTCTCATGAAAGGCTACAGAATAGATGACAACTTATATTAGGTTGACAACAAAGATAACATTTTTTATCTAATAGTAGAAGTGGAAAACAACTTATGGAATCAGAGATTGGGGCACATCAATTAGAAATTCATGTAAAATATATCTAAGATAAAGATAGTCATGGATATCCCTAATATGAGGTGTTAACGAGAGAAGACTTGTGATGATTTCATGCGATAGAAAATGTTCTACAGTTCCTACAGGACAAATAAGAAAAGAGAATCAAATATCCTTGACCACATCCATATAGATGTATGTGTCCCAATAAATGTTGCTGGAACACATGAAGAAAGGTAATTTGTTTTTTCACATATGATTACAGTAGAATGGAATGTGTGATTGTTATACACAGGAAGCGACAAGTTCTTGATTGTATGAAAACCTATCATTGAATCACAAATAATGATACTAGAAGGAATATCACAGTCCTGTGGTCTTACAATATAGGGGAATACACATCAATGGAATTTGAAAATTACTTGGAGAAGCATATGATACAATATGAGGCGGTAGCTGTGAGAAATCCACAACAAAATGGAGTTTTTGAGAGAAGGAATCGACAGATAAAAAATATTTCTAGAACTATGTTTATTGAGAGTCGTATTCCTCAACATTACTAGAAAGATGTAGTACAAGCTATAGTGTATATTCAAAATAAAATAGGGATATTTATGGGTGAGAAAAAGACACCATTTGAATTATGGCATGGAAGGAATCCCTCCTTGAAATATTTTTGTGTTTTTGGAAGCAAATGTTTCATCCGAAACAAAGAAGGAAATAAAGGGAAGTATGGTGACAATGTAAATGAAAGAGTATTTCTGGGATACTCAATGAATAGAAAATCCAACAAGTGTTTCAATAAGAGATTGGGAAGAATTGTGGAAATCAGTGATGTTAAGATCATTGAAGAGAAAAATACGAATTCTTCAAGGAATTATTTCACTATTGTGATAGAAGATGAGGAATAATGTGAAAATGGAAAAAATGCTAATATATAGGAAAAGGAAGATGTTCAAAACTCTCAGAAGTCACATTATGATATTGACTCAAAAGAATAATCAGAAGAGGAAGCCATATCTAGAGAGAATTTGGTCAGACCCCAAAAGAGAAATAAAAAAGAATAGATTGATCAGTCCAATATTATTAGGGATCAAAATGCACCTACACAGATGAGGAGAATGAGGAATAATGCACAATCGTCATTTATTTTAGTTGTAGAACCATCCTCATTTGAAGAGGCTACAATAGATGAGTCACGGGGAAAATAAATGAATAAAGAGTTAGATCATATTGACAAAAATTAGGCTTGGGATCTTGTTAAAAGACCCGAATGTCATAATGTGATTGGTACGAAGTGGATTTTCAAGAAAAAATTTAACGAGCATGGAAATGTGATAAGAAATAAGGCACAATTGGTTTGTAAGGGATATTCACAAATATAAGGTGTTGATGTTGAAGAGACATTTTCTCTAGTAACGAGACTGGATTTAATCAGAATATTTATTTCCATGGAAATCTTAAGAGGTTATAAAGTGTATCAAATGGATATGAAGACAATTTTATTAAATAGAGTACTGGAAGAAGAAGTATACACTGAAAAAACCATGGGTTTTTTCTTGGAAATTATGAACTGAAGGTTTGTAAATTAAAGAAATTTCTCTATGTCCTGAAACAAACATCAAGAGCATGGTACTCTCGGTTGGACTCTTATATAAGAAAGATTGAGTTTAAAAGAGGATGAGTGGATCATAATCTCTATGTGAAGAATTCACAAAAGGATCAATTCATGGTATTGGTATACATGGATGATATTATTTTTGGTGGAAGAAGGCATGGATCAATGGATGAATTTTCTAATCACATTAAATCAGAATTTGAAATGTCTATTATTGGTGAGATCACATACCTTTTACGGTTGCAGGTGATTCTAAAAAAGAATTACACATTCATTTATCAGGAAAAGTATGCAAGAGAACTGCTGAAGAAATTCAATATGCATGATTCCAAACCAATGTTGACTCTGATTGCAGTTTCAACAGAGCTCAAGGAGCATGATGACGAGACTTTTGTGGATCCCACCATGTATAGAAGAATCATTGGAAGACTAATATAACTGAGAATGACACAAATAGATACTATTTTTGCAACTTTCTTTGTGGACTATTTTTAGGGTTATATGAAGGAATTACATATGGTGTCAGTGAAAAGAATCAGGAGACACATTCAAGGTACATATAATTATGGGCTATACTTTATTGCATGAAGAGATAGTGAATTGTTTGATTTTTCTGATGCTGACTGGGATGGAGATATAGTGGATAGAAAGTCTAATAGTGGTGGAGCATTATATATTGAGAAGAAATGTTTGGGCTGGTTAAACAAGAAATAGGAAATTACTTCTCTTAGTACTACTAAAGATAAATATATATCTGCTACTAAGGCATGCACTTAGTTACTTTGGATGAAGCAACAACTGATTGACATAGGTTATGAGGTGAAATAACCAATGGTGATTTACTATGATAACAAGAGCGCAATTAATCTTATAAATAATCCTATTCAGAATTATCATATGAAACATATTGAGATCATATATCACTTCATCAATAAAAAAGTTGAACAAGGCGTGATCAAAATGAACCACGTGGGAAATGATGAGCAATTGGCTGACATTATGACTAAGCCACTGTTAGTGGCTGTGTTTGAGAAACATTAGTTGAACCTCAATGTTTATCCACCTCCCAGTGCATAAGGAAGTTATGATATTCCCCTATCCCTAGTTGGATTAACTATTTTAATCTGTTTGTAGAAATGATGCAGGTTTATAGGGGAGATAAGATCCAAGGGTAGCATGTTTTTCTCCCTCCACAATCCAGGATTCAGTTCATTGGGTTTATTTCAAATGGGGGAGAATGGTTAAATTCAATGGAAAGTGATCTGTTTCTTTCTAGATACAGGAAAGATAGAGAATAGAAAAATCTAGAAATGAAACTATGGGGGAGAAAAGAAAAGGATGAGAACTCAATTCATGTCCTCTCTCTTGTTTTTTACACTAAGAACTACTCATGTAGACTTAGAGTGATCGATGAGTTGTTTCTTGAATGTTCAGGTTTTGATCGTGGTTAGCGCATTAGTGAATTTATCTGGTGATTTAAAAGAAACCCAAAGGGGGAGATTGTTGGAACCAAGGATATTATTTGATAATAATGGAGTTTGGTTTGTGTTTTTTGTCAATTTTCACATGGATAACTATAAAGTTTGTAAAGAATGGGGTTATATGTTTGAGGTTGAAAGCAATATTGAAGGTGGAATAGTTTCCCATCATTTTCCAAATTTTTGGGTTGCAAAATCGGGAGTTTGGTAACGGTTCATAGAAATGGTACACAGTGAAGGAATACGGTATGCAGTGAAGCCATGCAGTATGTAGAGAAGGAGAACAGTATGCGGTGAAGGTGTGCGGTATGCAGAATTCTGTAAAAAATGGTTCATAGTGAAGGTACAGAGTGAAGGAGTGTGGTATGTGAAATGATGCCAAAAACGGTTCGCAGTGACGGTACATGGTGATGGCTTGCGGTATGCGGAATGTAGAAGGTTTGTAGGATTGCTACGGTTTTCGAAACAAGAGCAGTATATGGTGGAAGAAAATAGTATGCAGATGGAGTTTAGTTTACAGTGAAGATTGTCCCATATTAATAATTTGGGTAAATAGGATTACCAAAATTTACAGAGATATGTTCCTATTTAAGGAGCAGTAACCCCCTTTGTTAGTGAAGATATTGAATAATAAAATTTTGGAAAAAAAGCTGGTGAAGTTTGAAGTGGTTCATGGGGGACGTGGAGAGAATCATTCGCATAAGGAAAATAGTCTGTGGAAGAGGGTGTGGTTCACACAGGAAGCTCTCAAAGTATGCTGCCGAGCAAGGCAGTACGCGGAGAAGGACCGTTTTCATAGGAGTGGAGCAGTACGTAGAGTAGGGTAGTACACAGAGAAAGACAGTTTGTAGAGGAGCTGGATGGTATGCAGAAACAATAGTGGTATATAGAAATAGAAGTGGTATGAGGAAACAATAGCAGTATGCAGAACACCCAAGGATGCCAAAAAAATGATCAAATCAGTTTTCAAAATTAATTTCCATAACATATCAGTGTAAGGGAAAATAAATTACATCTATGGGTGATTACGAGAATTCAAAAGATCATCCATTTATAGTTGAGTATGCATTATCTAATGCTAAACCATTAAATCAACCTTCAAGTTGATAAATAGAGTGAATATTCTTCCAAAATAGCAAGAAAGGGGGATTCGGTGGAAGTGATCTGAGGGACACAATGTGTTATCCCTGAAACCTCGTAAAGGTAGTGCGCCTGTCACAGAGTGACTGTGCTAAACTCTTGTAATTTATAACTTGTGAAGATTAGTGGTTTTCGCTATGACCGACACACTATCGACGTATGCTCCTTGGATGTAGCCCTTATTGGTGAACCAAGTAAAATTGTCGTGTCATTGCTTTGCATGTGATTGTTTATTTTCTACACTTCCTCTTCAGACAAGTTAACAGGTTTCTACCAATGTGGGAACAAGATCCATCAGTTTAAAACAAACATTTGACACCCTGATTCACCCTTCCACTCTCAAGGTGTTACAAGGTCCTTCAGAAATGTGATTCATTCTTATTGGAAGGTCCCAGTCAAAAGTGATGGGAATCAGTGGTGGAAGATGGAAAAAATGAGAAGATGAGTTAGAAAGGTTTTAAGACTATATTCAATGAGTAGTATTATCCTTATATTTTGGATTTCTATTGGTCTAAAGATTTTTTGGAAATTATCTAGTGATACCAGACCATGATGGAGTATACCAACCACTTTGATGAGCTATTTCGGTATGTACCTGATATCGTTTCCAATGATTAGTTGAAGGCTTGGATGTTTTAGATGGGGTTGCAGCTAGTGATCTAATCCTAGGTCTTCTTGTTCAGGCTAAAGATGTATGCTAGGGTGGTTGATTTTTCCTTGATGATAGAGATTGATTGTAGAGGAAAGTCGGGTTTCTTTAGTGCTGTGTTAGCAGTGGGAATTGGTAGTTCATATAAATAGAAGAGGAAGTGGGATAAGATAGTGAAGAAGGGAGGTGGTAGTTCATGCCATCCTTCCTAGCTATCTTCATTTGTGGCTTCTGATACCGGGTCATTTTTGTGTCATCAATGTGGTAAGGTAGGGTACATGCGATCTGCATGCTCATCTCCACCCAGACCTTGTCATTGATGCCGAGCTATAGGGAACATGTAGTGATTTTTCATAGTTCTAAAACCATATCAGAGTGGTGCAAGATCTGTGGCTTCCATATGGATTTTAGCGTATCCAAAACCATTCATGTTAGTGGGATCTTAGTTTGGAGGTCACATAAGCAGAGATTGATCATGTTTTGGATAGAGTTAGTTCATGGTTGAGCTACATGGCAGTGGTTATTATCCAGATCAGGTTGAGATGTGGAAACTTCATGCCATGGAATGAGAGCCAATGGAATCAGATGCATGGCCTATGAAAGTTCAAGGTACCATTATTATTACATCATCATTAGTTGTTTTTTGTTTGATACTGGTGCCTCTATTTCATTCATTCCTTCCCTTATTGTGGTTGTTTTAAAATTACCAACTGATATTATTCCGTATGAGATGGAGTTGAAACTACACTTTTTAAGAAGCTAGAGCAGGGTTTCAAGTGTTCATATTGTGCACTAACTATGTCAAGGGTGAAGATTTTGTGGTGTTTTATGGTTTTGGAAATGTTCCTTTTTTATGTGATCCTTGGTATGGATTGGATGGTATGTTTTTAGTTGCACATAAATTGCTATCGGTGGTGAGTAAGTTTTGTAGAACTTGATTAAAGAACCCATGTTTTTTAGAGTGAATTGGATCCTCAGTTTGGACGTGCTGGACCTCTACTTCCAGAATTGGAAAACCTTGTTTATCAGATCTCATTGCTAATGTTAGAGGATGATGATGGTGATCCTGAGAGTGGATTCCATCCTATGGTGGATGAGTTCCAAAAGGTTTTCCTATAGGATTTCTCAAGTTTTTTTTCCAAAGTGGGATGTGGAGCTCACTATAGATTTGACACCAAGAACACAAGAAATATATCTTTCCTCATATAATATATCCCACACCTATTTAAGGTAATTAATTGTACATGTGGACAATTTATAGTCCAAAGGATTTCTCAAGTTTTCCTCCAAAGAGATATGTGGTTTATTTTGATGACTCAGGTATGGGTCTTGGATGTGTGCTGATGTAGGATAGCTATGTGGTGTCTTATGATTCATGCCAGCTCCTACTACATGAAAAGAATTTCCAAACCCATGAACTAGAGTTAGAAATGGTGATGCATGCTTTAAATATGTGGCACTATTATTTTTTTGGGGATAAGTTTGTATTTTATTAAGATCATAAGAGCTTAGCCTACATTTTCTCCCAAAAACATCTGAAGTTGAGGCAGCATCATTGGGTTGAGTACCTTTAGGTGTTCAATTTTGATATAGTCTATACCCCAAAAGGAAATGTGGTTGTATATGAATTGAGTAGAAAAGTGATAATGAAATAATTGAAAAAGTCCAATGCTGGGTGGATGTTGATGGATATTTTCTCTCAAATGCATCTTGAGACCAAGGAACACAGTGGAGGTGTGTTCTTGGCTAGTGTGAAGTGGAAACCATCTCTTTTGGAGTTAATTCTGAAAGAGAATCATGGTGATGAGTTATTTCATCATTCTATGTAGTTTCTAAATAGTGGGGAGGTTCCTTGTGAATGGTTATTGTCTACTAAGGGATCTTTGTGATTTAGAAGTTTCTTTGTGGTTCCATCATCATTGCAGAAGGTGGTGATGTGGTATAACCACGGGTCTTAGTGGGTCCTTCATCCCAGTGATACCAAGATGTACTATGATGCACGTCATCTATTATGGTGGCCATGTATGAGGCTAGATGTAGCTAACTTTGTATCGTGATGTTACATGTGTCAGCAGGTTAAAGTAGAGCATCAAAGGCCCTCCAGTTTTCTTTAGTCACTTCCTATTACTACCTGAAAGTGAGACAATATTGCTCGAGATTTGATTGTTGGATTACCTCATAAACCTTGGGGGAGTAATTCCATTTGGATAGTGATTTACTATTTGAATAAATCATCCCATTTCATTCCATTTAGGGATTCTTCTAAAGTGGATGAGTTGGGTCGATTGTATGTGTAGGAAGTTGTGAGGCTTCATGGTGTGTTATTGAAAATTGTTTCTAATTGGGACCCCTATTTTACCTCATGGTTTTGGAATTCCTTTATAAGGTGATTAGGTTGTAGGTTAATTTAATCACAACATACCATCCTCAAATGGATTGTTAGATGGAGCATACAAATTAAATTTTGGAAGACATGATATGGGATTGTGTGTTGGATTTTAGAGGTTCATGGGATATCCATCTGAGATTGGTTGAGTTTTCATATAACAATACCAACCAATCCTCAATTCTATTTTCTAAATTTGAGTCACTTTATGGTCATCCATTTTAGTCTCCCTTGTGTTGGGTTTAGGTGGGTGAGACATCATTGTTCGGACCGAGCCTTGTATAAAAGACATTTGAGAAAGTCAAGCTGATCAATTCATTAAGTGTTCCATGTCTCTCAGCTAAAATAGTATAACCCAGATTTGTCTCATGTGTTGAATTGGGAAGAGTTAGAATTGGAGCCTCATTTGTCAGTTTTTGAGTGGCCAGTGTGGATTGTGGAATCTTAGGAGAAAGTGTTTCATGGGAATTCGATTCTATTGGTTTGAGTTATTTAGAATCATGGTAATAATGTTCCTAAGACTTGGGAGTGGAAGTCTTGGTTTGTGGAGGAGTATCTGTTTTTGTTCTATGATCATGCTTTAGAGTGAATTTATAGGGGCAGAAAGTTTTCATGGTAGGGAGAATTATCAAATCCATGATTTTTTCGAGGTATTCCTTTATTTATTTTTAGTATTTAATTTTTACTTGGGTTTACCCTTGAGTGTAATGCCCTGACCTTAGTTACCCAAAGTCGGTGTATTATTATGTATCATTGGCATGATCACAAAAGATCAAGTCTCGAAAGACCAATTAGTTTAGTATCCTTGGAAATACTAGATACATTCATAGGGTTTACATTACATCATAAAATGGAAAAATACAACAACATTGTTTCCAAAGACAACACTGAGATCCCATAGACTATCCCTGCAGTTCAGTAATAATATACTTCTTCACATCTTGGAAAAAATAAAACATAGAAATGGGTGAGCTCAGATGCTCAGAAAGGATAAAAATATAGTGGAAACTTTCATAAATAAGCATAAACATTTAAGGCAATGTATAAAACTAAAACAAAAGCCTTTTAAACTTGAACTTCAACATAATATGGAAAAGATAAAATCAAAATAATGCCATTTACTTACTCACATGGATATTATACTAGGAAAATAACCACATGCAATATCAATAGCCACTTTTATAATGATGGAATGCATAATTCCAGACTTTCATAACCACATAGTCAAGGCCTTGTCACGACCCTTCCTCGAGGCCTGTGCCGTGACTACCCCAAGCCTGCCTTCCATAGGCTAGGGGCTGGCGACTAGCACCAAAGGCATAAATCCATATACTGGGAAGGCATTTCCTTTATAAAAGTAAACAAACACAATAGAGTATGCAACTGAAGTAAGAACTAAGTAAAAATGAATACAAAAGTAAGTGTTGAAAGGAAACGGGCCAGAAATACAAGCCCATAAGTAAGTACAATACAACTGAAAAGCTAATACAATTGCAATAAAGTAAACAGAAACTACCATGTCATCCTTTGGGAATCCCACCTGAAGGGTGGGTAGAGATGGTCTCCTTAGCACCTCGGATCCGTCCGTCTGATACGTGTACGTCTCGCCAAGTGGTCCACCTCTGGTTACCATCCAGCTTCACAAGTCTCTACCTCGATCACTGATGTCCGTCGTCTGTATACAACACAATGTAGTGCGGGCATAACCCATGCAGGAGTGAGTATACAATACTCAGTAGGGACCTTGAGACCCCTAAGGTCTCCTTGGATCCACGAAGGATAAACCAAAAAATAAATACATGATCATAAAGTATCAACCAACTCTACTTAGGTATATGCCCATACATATACCTAAGTTATCAATCTCAGTTCGTCTCCAACTCTCGAGCCCAAGCACAACACAGTAAACACAGGAAAGTAAGTCAATCACATCGATGATAATGATTAAAGTCAAGACTCAGCTCACACAGGTATACATCCTTCGTATAGCGATAGATATGATTATATGTAGTCACTGATTCATCTAAGATATCAGACCCACACAAGATACAAGAACAACTAAGATGTCAGACACACATAGTATACAAGACCAGCTACTCTGTCGGACCCACACAAGATACAAGTACAGAGGTCAAACAGCTGGACCCACACAGGATACGAGAACAGTAGTCATCACTGCCGAACCCATAGAGGATACCAGTATAGTAGTCATTGCTGCCAAACCCATGAAGGATTCTAGTACAGTAGTCATCGCTGTCAAACCCACGGAGGATTCCAGTACAGTATTCGTCGCAGTTGAAACCAGCTCTAGGGTTCCCGCACACAACACGCTCGATTCTGGGAGGGTTCGTTCCTCGAGCAAAGGGGTCGATACATCAAATAACACTAATTCCAGATTTTATGTATCCCAATTTTCAGTCTCATCAAAAGAAACCCAACGCGATAGACGACCCGTCAATCAGACCCCCGGTCTGAGAGTTATTGGCTTTTGTGATCCAGAGGCCCGATTGGAATTATGATCATTCCAAACCTGGATATTTTCCAACTTTGTCCAAAACTCACTTAGAGTATTGAAAAAGGACCTCCTCATCATAAGGGTCTCAGTTCCACAGACGACACGTCGATCAGATGCACGATCAAGAAGTTATTCGCATTTAAGCGAAATGGGTCCGGCCCGGCAAGCCCGGTGGGCTGGCGGGTCGGTTCGTCCTGGATCGGTGGGTCCGACCTGGCTGGGGGGTGTGGCCCAGTCTGGAAGGGCGTAGTCTAGCCCACAGCTAGCCATAACTCAACAATCTGGCCAAGAGGAGTGGGGGGTGCGCCCCCCCCGGTTTTGTGAAACGGTGGCGCTGAGCGGCCCCTCCCCTCCTGCCCGACCGGCTTTTCCAGCACAAGCAGCCCGGATGGGAAGGACACTGTTTCTACGCATGCGGCACCAGTGGGTGCCATAGATCCCTTCAACCTGGCCGACAGGCGGCCGGCTGGTTCGCCGCCAAAGCGGCCCGCGGAGCGCGGGCCGCGGTTCTCCGCAGCGCGGCGCCAAATGGGCTCCATGGTTTTCCAACCCGTACGGCAAAAACTAGCTGGTTCTTCTTCGGCCGAGCAGCCTAGTTGTGGGCCGCAGTCTCCTCCACCTGTGCGACACCCGGTGTCGCGGTCCTCTAACGGGCTAGTGCGCGGTCGCCATTTCCGCCGCCACCTTCGGTCGTCGCCGCCTCTTCCATCACATCCACCATCGCGAATAAAAACAAGGATCAACGGAGGATCGTCAGGCCGTGTTCATTCGGCCCACACCCTCCATGTTAGGCGATATAAGATGGCCAAAGACAAACCAAGGAATTCAACAAATAACGTGGTACAATTTAATCACTTAAAATTATACAAACCCCTACCTTGATTTCAAGAACGGTGCACGTCAACGAGCCACAGAAGACGAGCATCGCGGAGGTCGGGCGTCGTGGAATGCGGAAGTCGATTCCATTGATGTCAGGGTGCGTCCTAAGAGGAAGCATCTTTGGAGAAGTACTTCGCGTTCTTCGTCGGAGCTGTTCTTCATTGAATAATGGTGTTCATCATCGAGAGAGGAACACCTTTCTTCTATTTTCCAGAGCCTCTCCAAAAGAATAGTTTCCAATGCAAATGAAATAATAGGCTCCCAATATTATAATAATATTTCCATGCCTTTTGAAATATTTCAAACACACGAACAATTAATTAAGTGATTCACTTAATTAATTTTCCATGGGTTGGAAAGATTTTCAATGGTCTCATAAGAATTAAATCATGGATGAGTTGGAACATTAATGGGAAGCCCAAAAGTTTAAGGGGATTAAAGGGGGGTTAGGTTCTCATGTGGGCCCCACCACACATTATCCTCCCATGGGAGGTTATGTGAGGTGTGGGACCCACCTCCAACCTCCCCTTAGTGGATTTAACCACCACCTTTAAAAATAAAATTGTGTACACAACAATTTTATTTAATTTAGTATGAAAGCCCAAAATAAAAATTCTACTCCCGACCAAAGGCAACTGCGGTAGAGGTCTCCTTAAGAGAATACCGGCACTGTGAGTTCATCTGTGCCCTTAGATTTCAATTTTGATCACCATTTTAAAGGATATAAAAATCCGCACATACGTTTACTAAACGTACCCAAATAAAACATCAGAAATTGATTTTGGGCATAACAAGCCTCAGAATCAGGCACCGTCAGAAACTGCAGACACGTAATATTACAAAGAATTTAAGAAAAAATTTTCCTTGAAATTTTTAGGTCTTTAAATTACCTCCAACTCAGGGATTTATGTCCCCGTAAAGCTACAACACACACTAGGGAAACAAATTGGGGTACTGAGCACGCATCTGAGCATTCCGCTCCCATGTGGTCTCTTGGAGGTTCCCGTGCTGCGAACAAATGCGCACCAGAGGAATTGATCGCCCACGAAGGACCCGCTCCTATTGATCCTCGATCTTCACCGGGACCTCCGTGAATGCCGTCCCGTCATCGATGTCTAGCTCCCCGTGGTCGATGATGTGGGATGGGTCTTGCACGTATCTCCTCAGCTGAGATACGTGGAAGACGTCATGCACCCGGTGCAACTGAGGTGGAAGGGCCAGGCGGTAAGCCACCTCGCCTACTCTACTGAGGACCTGGAATGTCTCGATGAAGTGCAGAGATAACTTTCCACCCCAGCCAAATCTCCATAGACCTCGTCGAGGTGAGACCCGTAGAAAAACATGGTCGCCATCCTCGAACTCCAGTGTTCTCCGTCTCTTATCAACATAGGACTTCTGTCTGCTCTGTGCAGTCTTCATCCATTCCTGGATGATCTGAACCTTCTCCATCATAGCCTGAACCATCTATGGTCCTACAAATGCTGACTCCCCGGGGACTGTCCAGCACAGAGGTTATCTGAAAGGTCGGCCTTACAGTGCCTCATAAGGTTCCATCCCGATGGTGGAGTGGTAGCTATTGTTGTACGCAAACTCCACCAAGGGTAAGTGATCCTCATAGCTATGACCAAAGTTGAGAACACATGCACAGAACATGTCCTCAAGAGTTTGAACGGTCCTCTCAATCTGACCATCCGTCTGAGTATGGAAGGCGGTGCTCAAGAGAAGCTGTGTCCCAAAAGCATCCCGTAATCCCTTCCATAGCTGGGAAGTGAAACACACATCTTGATCGGAGATGATAGTCGATGGAACACCATGAAGACGTACGATCTCCTGAATGTAGAGGCATCCCAAGCTATCTACTGAGCCCTGCTCTCTGATCAGTAGGAAGTGGGCCGACTTGGTGAGTCGGTCTACGATCACCCAGATAGAGTCGTGTCCTCTAGATGTACATGGAAGCCCCATCACGAAATACATGGATATCCCATCCCACTTCCACTCTAGAACCTTTAAGGGATGTACCAAGACTTCTGGTACCTGGTGCTCTACCTTCACTTACTGACAAGTGAGGCATCGTGAAACGAACTCTACTACTGTCTTCTTCATACCCAACCACCAGTGCTATCATCTAAGGTCCTGATACATCTTCTCCACTCCTGGATGTACCGCTAGAGAGGAAGTGTGTATCTCCATCAACATATCCTCCTGTAATGCAACAGGTACCATGGTATGTTCTCTAAAGAGCATGAAGTGCTCCCCACCTTTAGAAAATCCATCAGGTGCCTGTCCTGTGGATATTTGAGCACGTCGCGCCTCGTAGTCAACATACCGATGCTGCGCCTCTCTAACTTTCTAAAGAAGTGGAGGAGTGACTGTGAGAGACCAAAGAAAGGCTGCTCCATCTCTATACACAAAGGATATCTGCAATGTGGCTAGCTGCTTTGTCGCCTCTCCCAGCAGCTGAATGCCCAATCTTCTACTGAGAGCATCTGCTAAAACGTTCCCCTTCCCAGAAGTATAGACTATCAAGAAATCATAATCCTGGAGGAACTCAAGCCATCGACACTGTCTCAGATTCAAGTCCTTCTACGAGAAGACATACCTGAGACTCTGGTGGTCAGAGTAGAAGGTAAAATGTTTTCCCATTAGATAGTGTCACCACATCTTCAAGGCGAATACCACTGCTTCCAACTCCAGGTCATGGGTAGAGTAGTTCTTCTTGTGCTATCTCAAATTACATGAACCATAGGCGATCACTACTTGCTCCTACATCAGGACACACCCAAGTCCAGTCGTTGATGCATCGCAGTAAACTACATACCCTACACCCTCCTCCTGTAGCCTCAAGAGGGGAACACTAGTCAACCTCTGCCTCAACTCCCGAAAGCTCTGATGACATCTCTCTGACCACACTAAGGGTTTCTCCTTCTTCGTCAATGTTGAAAGCGGTGCTCCAACTCTGGAGAAGTCTAGAACAAATCTCCGATAGTACCCAGCAAGACCCAGGAAACTTCGAACCTCAGTTACACTCCTGGGTGGCTCCCAAGAAAGTATTACCTCGATCTTTACTGGATCCACTACAACTCCAGCCTCCGAGATGACGTGTCCCAGAAAGTGAACCTATCGAATCCATAACTGGCACTTCGAGAGATTACCATAAAGCTGGTGCTCTCGGAGTGTATCTAGTACAACCCGCAAGTGGTAGGAATGTTCCTCCTCACTGGCCAAGTAAATCAGTATTTCTTCAATGAAGACTACGACAAATTGATCGAGGTAAGGCTGGAAGATTCTGTTCATGAGACTCATGAACACTGCTGGTGCATTGGTAACACCAAAGGGCATAACCAAGAACTCATAGTGGCCATACCAAAACGTGGAGGCCGTCTTCTACACATCATCGTCTCTAACTCTGAGCTGGTGATAGCTTGACCTGAGGTCTATCTTTGAGAACCGTTGTGTTCCCTTGAGCTGGTCGAAGAGGTCGTCAATCCTCGGAAGTGGGTACTTGTTCTTCACGGTCACCTGATTCAGGTGACGGTATTCGACACACAGTCACAATCTCCCATCCTCCTTCTTGGCGAAAGAAATTGGAGAAGCCCAGGGTGAAACACTGGGTAAGATGAATCCCTTCCCCTGCAAGTCCTCCAACTGTACTCATAGCTCATGAAGCTCAGCGGAGCCATCCGATACGTTGGAGTAGATATCGGTGATGTCCCATGGTAAAATTCTATGTATAAGTCTACCTATCTATGAGGAGGCAGTCCTGGGATGTCTTCAGGAAAAACATTAGAATACTGATCCACCACAACAGGAAAACTCGGACTCCACACATCAATCACTCTGAGGATGAGACTAGCCAACTGATGTGTGATCGGCTGCCCTCTTCTCTATGTAAGTCCATCCTACACTACAAAGGATCACTTCTAGTCAGTGAAGGTGAACCTGGTCCCATCCGTGTGGACACAATGAACTTTTCACCTAATACAGTCATTCTGAGCATGGACTATAGTTAACCAGTCTATACCCAAGATGACATCATAAGGCCTCGACACTACTACAGGAAGATCTCAGCCAAAGATCTCGCCTCCTAGAGTAATCTCACACTACCAGCACTAGTGCGTAATCATCGAGTCTGCTCCCATAGGAGTCTCTAGCCATAAGGATCAAGCCAACGGCTCCGTTGGAATCTCCGAGCTCTGAATAAGGGCAATGAAAATAAAAGAATAACTCGCACCTTTGTCTATAAGTACTGCAACAAGGGTGGTGTAGACACAGATAGTTCCTCGAATCATATCTGGTGCGCTATGGTAGTAGGCCTCGACTTCCTGGAGCTGAGATCACCTCTGTCTGCCAGATCCCTGTGGTCGGGGTGGACCTCCTGGTGGTGGTGGTGGTAGAGCCTCAAAACGTCATCCACCACCCATTTCTCGGCCAGCTCCTCAGCCTTGTCTGCTTTCTCCCGACAGACTACCACAGTCAAACCTCTGCCTCTTCCTGAGAGGTCCCTCTACTATATGCTGCTCATCTGCATGGCGGGTTGGGTAGTCACGAGCCATGTGGCCTTGCCCGTCGCATGCATAGCACTGCCTACTCCTCGAAATGTTGGCTCTGTTTCGTGTTCCTCGCACAACAGAACCTGTATCCTGAGGTTTCCCACCTGATGGCCTGGTCTGTTTGGACCTCTGCGACATCTGTCTACTACCGTCTTCAGAAGACTCTGCTACATGTCGATATGTGGTGGGTCTCGCTACTGGTGACTGCTCATCGAGAAAACTCTCCACTAGAAGGGATCACTCTAGCACCCCCGCCTGCATCGGGATGCTGAGGGGAATTGTCGAAGCCCTGATCTCATGCCTGAGTCCCTTCTCAAAGGTCTGGGCCCTGAATAATGGGTCCCATACCATATCCATTGAGTAGCATGAGAGGTCGGTGAACCTCGCTGATTACTGAGCTACTGTCATGCTACCCAGCTGTAGATGAAGTAACTCTTAAAACCACACCGCACGAATGGTGGTTGGAACAAACTCTGAGAAGAAGAGACTCTCAAAGTTCATCCAGAGTAAAGATGCCTCGTCAAGCACCTGGATAATCATGCTCCACCATCTACCTGCTGCTGCGTGTAAGAGACTCACATCAAGGATCACCATAAGGTCAGCTGGTGTCCCTACCAATTTGAAAACTCTGACGACAGCCTCCATCCAATCCTCAGCTGCCTGTGGGTCCATCTCTCCACAGAACCTGGGCGACCTCTGTCACTAGAACTCGTGCAACGAACTCAAGTGGCATGCAATCTCTGCTGCTGGGGCTGGTGGAATCTGTGGCCCTGCGGGTAGTGGTACCACTGGTGCCTCCGCTGTGATGGGGCCTTGCACCGAGGCCTCGTCGCTCGGTGGGCTACCATCTCATACTTAACTCAGAACCCTAGCTGGATTCCTTCATGGGGCCATCCTGAAAATAAACAAGTGCGCCATGGTCAAAATAGTATACCTGGTGATCTGCATCAAAGTAATCACAAAGAAAACTTTTCAAACACACATGAAATCAGTGTTTTCGTGCAATGAGTCATAAATCATAGGTCAGGGTCCTGGTGTATGAATACTTCAGCCGCCACACCAACACTGGACTCCTTAGTACGGAAAACCACACTCAATACTCTTAACACTATTGCTTCAAAGAAAAGAATGATCAGAGTCTGGAGTTCTGTGGTAGAACCGACTCCTCTGATACCGATTTGTCCTGACCCATCCTCAGGGATCATGCCTTGACTACCCCAAGCCTACCTTCCATAGGCCAGGGGCTGGCGACTAGCACCAAAGGCATAAATCCTATACTGGGAAGGCATTTCTTTTACAAAAGTAAACAAACACAACAGAGTAAGCAACTGAAGTAAGTACTAAGTAAAACTAAATACAAAAGTAAGTGCTAAAAGGAAAGGGGCCGGAAATACAAGCCCAATATTAAGTACAATACAACTGAAAAGCTAGTACAACTGCAGTAAAGTAAACAGCAACTACTATGTCATACTCCGGGAATCCCACCTGAAGGGTGGGTACAAATGGTCTCCTCAGCACCTTGGATCCGTCCGTCTGCTCCATGTACGTCTCGCAAAGTGGTCCACCTCCGGGTACCATCCAGCTCCAAAAGTGTCTACCTTGATCAGTGTTGTCTGTCATCTGCATCCAACAGAATGTAGTGCGGGCATAGCCCGTGTAGGGGTGAGTATATGATACTCTGTAGGGACCCCAAGACCCCGAAGGTCTCCCAGAATCCACGAAGGATAAGCCACAAAATAAAGACACGATCTTGAATTATCAACCAACTATACTTAGGTATATTCCCATACATATACCTAAGTTTTCATTCTCAGTTCAGCTCTAACTCTTGATCCCAAACACAACCCAGTACACACAGGAAAGTAAGTCAATCCCATCGATGATAATGATTGAAGTCAAGTCTCAGATCACACAGGTATACATCCTTCGTATAGCGATAGAGTTGATTAGATGTAGTCACAGATTCATCTAAGTCGTAGGACCCACACAGGATACAAGACCAGCTAAGCTATCATACCCATACAGGATACAAGACCAGCTACTCTGTCGAACCCACAGAGGATACAAGTACAAAGGTCAAACGGTCGGACCCACACAAGATACAAGAATAGTAGTCATCGCTACCTAACCCATGGAGGATTCTAGTACAGTATTTGTCGCTGTCGAACCCACAGAGGATTCCAGTACAATAGTCGTCACTATCTAACCCACAGAGGATTCCAGTACATTAGTCATCGCAGTCGCAACCAGATCTAGGGTTCTCGCACACAGTACGCTCGATTCCAGGAGGGTCCGCTCCTTGAGCAAAGGGGTCGATACATCAACTATCATGAAGTCTAGATTTGATGTATCCCGAAGTTTCGTCTCATCAAAAGAAACCCAACGCGACAGACGACGCGTCAATCGGACCCCCAGTCTGAGAGTTATTGGCTTTTCCGATCCAGGGGCCCGGTTGGAATTACGATCGTTCCAAACCTGGAAGTTTTCCAAAGTTTTCCAAAACTTACTTAGAGTATCGCAAAAGTAATACATTGTCGCAAGGGTCCCAGTTCTGCAGACAGCGTGTCGATCGGACACACGGTCAAGAAGTTATTCACATTTAAGCGAAACGGGTCTGACCCGACAAGCTCGGTGGGCTGGCGGGTCGGCCCGTCCTGGCTCGGTGGGTCCGACTCGGCTGGGGGGTCGGTTCGACCTGATGGGGCACGACATGACCTGGTGGGGTGCGTCCCGGACCGCGGCTGGCCACGGCTTGTCCTGCTGGCTGAGCGGAGTGGGGGGCGTGACCCCACCGGTTTCGTGAAACGGTGGCGCCGAGCGGCGCCGCCCCTCCTGCTCGGCCGACCAAATCCGGATGGATTTTCCGGCACGAGCAGCCTGCATGGGTGAGCCACTCTTCCTCCACACGCGGAACCAGCGGGTGCTGTGACTCCCTTCAACCCGGCTGGCAGGCAGCCGACCGGTTTGCCACCGAATCTGCCGGCGGAGCGCAGGCCGCGGTTCTCCGTAGCGCGGCACCAAAGGGGTGTTGTGGTTTTCCAGCCCAGCCGACTAAAGCTGGCAAGTTCTTCTTTGGCCGAGCGGCCTAGTTTTAGGCCGCAGTCTCGTCCGCCCGCATGGCACCCGGTACCGCGGTCCTCTAATGGGCCGGTGTGCGGCCGCCGTTGCCACCGCCGCCATCGGTCGTCCCCGCCTCTTCCACCACCGCCTCCATCATGAATAAAAACATGGATCAAGAGAGGGTCGTCAGGCCGTGTTCGTTCGGCCTGTGGCCTCCGCGTTAGGTGATAGCAGATGGTCAAAGACAAACCAAGGAATTCAACGAAGAACGTGGTAAAATTTAATCACTTAAAATTATACAAACCCCCTACCTTGATTTCAAGAACGGTGTACGTCAACGAGCTGCGGAAGACGAGCATCACAGAGGTCAGGCATCATGGAATGCAGAAGTCGATTCCGTTGACGTCGGGGTGCATCTGAAGAGAAAGCGTCATTGGAGAAGTACTTCACGTTTTTCTTCGGAGATGTTCTTCGTTGAAGAACAGTGTTCTTCGTCAAGAGAGGAACACCTTTCTTCTATTTCTCCAGAGCCTACCCAAAAGAAAAATTTCCAATGCAAATGAAATAATAGGCTCCCAATATTATAATTATATTTCCATGCCTTTCAAAATATTTTAAACACATGAACAATTAATTAAGTGATTCACTTAATTAATTTTCCATGGGTTGGCAAGAATTTCAATGGTCTCATAAGAATTAAATCATGGATGAGTTGGAACGTTAATGGGAATCCCAATGGTTTAAGGGGGTTAAAGGGGGGTTAAGTGCTCATGTGGGACCCACCACACATTATCCTCCCATGGGGGGTTATGTGTGGTGTGGGCCCCGCCTCCAACCTACCTTTGGTGGATTTAACCACCACCTTTAAAAATAAAATTGTGTACACAACAATTTTATTTAATTTATTATGAAAGCCCAAAATAAAACTTCTACTCCTGACCAAACGAAACTACGGTAGAGGTCTACTTAAGGGAATACTGGTGCTGCGAGTTCATTGGTGCCTTCAGATTTCAATTCCAAGCTTCCTTTTAAAAGATAGAAAAACCCACACATACGTTTACTGAACGTACCCGAACAAAACTTCAGAAATTGATTCCGGGAACACCGAGCCTCAGAACCAGGTTCCATTAGAAACTGCAGAATCATTATATTCCAAAGAATTTAAGAAAAAATTTTCCTTGAAATTTCTGTGTCTTTACAGGCCTTGTTCCAAGTCTAAAAATAATATTTTGGGAAGGCCTTATGCCATGACACTAGTTTTTCTCATGAGACCTACCGATGCATGGAGGAGCTATAGTGGGCTCCACCCGTCACATACTAAGTCCAATGCATTCCTCATATGAAAATGTTTAAACATAACATAAAAATTCATATTAAAACTGGAATAAGAAATGTCAATAATTTATCCATAAACCATGAATGGTGTGAAATTACACATCCATAGTGAAACATATCACAAAACCTTCAATACAAAATGTAATTTTTGTATCATAATAAATCAACTTCAAACAAACTTAAAATCCATCAAAGGATGTTGACATAGATGAAATCAAAACCTTTTTAGAGTAATATCTTTTTCTATTTTGAAATCATTTAAAATTCATGTAATTATAAAATAAAACATTTATATTAAAAAATATTCTTATAAACTTGTAAGGGATGCTTCGACGATGTTATAATGGCGGAAAATAGCCTCACCCATCGTATAAGTTAAAAAAATAAATTCTTACGTTAATTTTGTCAAAATGGTTACATAGGACCTTGATTTGAAAACAACGGAAATATTCATTTATAAACATCTTATAAAAGTCAAACTAGGGTATAAATAAATTTAACCCATAGTCTATAAAATAGTAATAATGTTTTAAAATACATTTTTAAGAAATATGGATGTGGATGATAAAGAGGTCCCACTAGATAACTACATATAAACAACCTCAGATAATGAAGAGATTGTAAAATTAACCCTTACCTTGTTTTTTCCTTGGTCGAGGGTAGATTAACCTCCTATATAATGGTGAAATAATTGTTATTAAATTATAAAAGAATCATATACATTAATATGATATCATATATGATCTTTTAACATTGCTTTGTTAATAATATCTTAGTATTATCGTCATTTTGGGTGTTAACTGATTCATTTTCCTTTATATTATTTGTTATGTGAGTCATATTTGTTATGTATGGGATGTATATTATTCATATACAGAATGATATCAAGTATTTAATTAATTATTTTTAATCATTAAATTAAAATTAGTCTTGAATGGATACGACGAGGAATGAATCTCATCACGTTCATGGAGACGGTAATCCGTACGTACGCACATGCGACAATATAATTATTAAAATAATATATAATTGGATGGTATATAATATATAAATAATCATTATCATGTTATATTTATTATTTACATCAATTACACTTCATTATTATACCCATCCAAATAATAATGTATTGAATAACAATTACTCCACGACGTGGAGAAGATAATCCGTACGTACGCACGTATGGTGAAATGTCATTAAAAGGATGGATAAAATAATGAATATGGTTGTAACATATTAATAATAACATCACAATATATAGAAGATACTGGAGTTATTATTTTAGAATGGAGACAACAAAGAAAGAGGAAGTGGAAGAAGAAAGGAACTTGAAAGAGGTGATGAAATATTTACCTCTTCTTCGGGTTCTTCCTTTTGATTTGATCAATAGGGCTCCTTAGGCTGCCTTTCTGAATAAAGGAGGGAATCTAGGATAAATTTAGGACAGTTTAGATGCTATTTGGGTAGGGTTTGGACAATCCAAATGGATTTGAAGGTGTGAATTAGAGAGAAGGGTGAGTGCCCTTTTATAAGAGTGGTGAGGGGAACCTTAGGAAAAGCTTGAAATATTATTTTATAATAAAATAATTTTCGGTTTCTAATGGCTCCAAAAAGGATTATTTAATGTATAAGGTGGGGATGGGTCGAAAACCACTCAACCAATAGGTTTTAGATCGGTTTGGGTCACTATATTAACTTTATATTTTAGATTTAACTTTTAGTTAAATAGTTTGACCATTACCATGTCTCTTTGTATTTTTATATTATATGGTTTATAAACTTACTATTTACTTCCAAGAGAACCCAAATTGTTTAATTAATGATACAAATATCTTTATATTAGTCTTTTGGATGAACCTTAGATTTTTAGGAATAGAATATAAATTAATAATGTAATATTTTGTTTTAAAAACTCTTTTATGTCAATTTTGACACTATTTGGTATTTTGTTTTTTCTAAATTCATAACAACATTATTACTTCAAAAAAAATTTATCTAACCAACCATAATATGTCATATTAACCTATAAAATTAGTGGAATTTATAAAAAGTCTCAAATTAAATTTATTTGGATATTCATAATATCAATTATTTTAATATTTCATTAATTAGGTAATTACTGCATCATCATTGTGTCATAATTAAATTAAAATATTTAATGTATAAAAAATATAAATAAAATACCATTATGTTTTAAATCTTTTTATATTTATAATGAATATTTGTAGTCAAATTTATAATATGTGTAACCCTATATTAAAAATGTTTTAGTTATTAAACTTTGATTTTAACTCTTTTAACTATTCTTTAAATAAAATAATAATAAATGTCATAATCTAATCCAAGTGGACCTAAAGGATTTTATTTTATTCCTAAGGTTGTTTTTGGTCGAATTAAACTTATCCAATAGAATTTGGACATGTGTTAGGGTAATAATAATACCATTTCTACCTTTAATTACCCTATTTACTTTCAACTGTGGTAAATAAAAGTAAAAAGTTACTATTCACCAAAAATTATTTTCATCCTTTTAAACCACATTTTACTTACTAATATCAAACGTGTCTCTCATATTTTTGAAATTAAACTCATAGAAGTGGTAAAATTATGTTTTATGTGAATTCACAAAATCTCATAGGAGGTGGGTAAAAGACGGTGAAAAGTTCTATAAAATTTTTATATATCTTAAATTATTATAAATTGACTCCAATGAATTAAATTGAACTTCTATTGGTATTATGTATCTATTTTGAACTAAAATAAATTTTAATAAAATAAATAATTATTTGAATAAAAATTCTGTTTTAAACTATAACTCAGTGTTTTCCACTATTCATCAAAAATTGAAAGTTTTCAGAAAAATACCAAAAATTTACCCTAGGCTAATTTCGATATTATGAATCCAAAAATGAAGTCCATTTTAAAAGATAAAATTTATAAAATTTCAAAAAGTGGGTATTACTATTCATAACGGCTAGTTTGATTGGTTGTGGTGTTTTAGAACTCGAAGTTGCATGCAACACATGCTACTCTATTATTCAAAGAAGGCATACCATGAAAGCTTGGGGTGTTACATTTAGTTTCTAAAGAAAAGTGGATATTTTGGTCTTTAAAGTAGGTGGATCACCATTGGCACATGGTTAGGGGAAACCATGCACCCTCCTCCAGGTAAGTGTGCGAACAATTTCCATTTTGGACAGTGGCGACCACATGGTTTGAAAAATTGTGCGGTCCAACAACGTGGAATGTACCTCTTTTGTAGTGAGGGATGAACTGTTTCCATAGTGTTTGGAGAACTTTGTGATAAAACCATTCTTCTTATACAGGTCAATAAAAAGTGAAAAATTTCCTCTATTATATCTTTGATTTTAACCCTAATTCACCTCCCATCTGACCCATTCGGGATTTTTAGCTGTCACGAACCAACTAGTGGATGTAATCCTACCCGACACATGAATCGGTCCGTAGCATGACCCAAGGGTAATTCCCCATCCCCATGGGATGAAAGCTAGTTATGGGCATCAAAACATACAAGAGGGAATGATTATAACCCAAATAAATAACTAGGATCAAATAAAATAAACTGAACATGCCAAAGGAGTCAACAACCGAATCTCAAATATATGAATGTATAGATTCAGTTAAAATAGAAAAACTAGGTATAAACTAGAAAAAAAATGAGAATAAAAACTAAAAATTGACCATGATACCACAATCTCCATGTGACCTCATGGTCACCACCATCCACAAGGAAGAACTGCTCTAAAATCCATCTCAAACCAGAGGACCTGAACTATAAGGAGGACCTACAAAACAACCTGGGTCTACCGAAACCAAAAGGTACAAGTAGGGTGTGATTTAAGTAGGTCAATAGGGAATCACTATAGAATCCACGAGTTTCCTCTTACGAATAAATCTGTCAACCCAAGTTTGAAATAAAATTATAAAAAATGTTTTTTTCACATTTTTAACAAATGAACACATTTTACCTTTTTCCCAAACATTATACTACACATCATTATTTTTAAATCAAGGATACCATTACAAAACCAAGATCCAAAACAGATAAAACCAAGGCGGGGATGAAAATGGATATGTATACATTTAAAGCTAAAAAACTAAGTGAAATGGAAAGTAAACAAGAAAGTAAAAATAATAACCTTGGGTGATCCTAAACATTCCTTGAAGACCCTTGAACTTACTCGGTTCAGAACCACCCACTGACATATGGTAAAACACTTAAGTCTATAACCAACTGGACACCCTCAACTGACCAATCTAGTGGCATAACCCTCCTAGCCTAACAAAAAATCTAGGAGGGTACCAACCCATCTAATCAAGGTTGGCAAGATACCATCACTCGATCCTATAAATGATGCCTAGGAAACCATGGTAAATAATATAAATGATGTAAGTAGAAGGCCCCTGCATGCATGAATCACATTACCTACCGACACTACACTTGCCTACCCCAAATAAAAACACCACCTATATGATAACCCATAAAGGGAAATTCTAGATAGGGGTTCCCACTATATACGTGTACATATATACATCACTTTATCCAAAGTTCCAACTGTTCCATCACATCACAAAAGCCCATAAATAATTTCTTAAAATATTTCAATATGCCAATTGGTCGTTATGCTTTCAAAATCACATTCCATTTACAAATACAACATAAGGTTCTAATCTTTCTTTCAATACTTTTAAAACCAAGATAACACACAATAGTAACAATGTATTTCAAATAAAAACCTAATACCACTTTCATGTTTGCAAGTCCAAACTGGCCCTCAATATTTTTAAATCTCACCACCTTTACAAAAACCATTCCAAACCATTAGTAAAACATGAAACCTTATAAAATATTCCAAATGGGACCTTATTCCAAACACAAAACCAAAACACATCGCATTTATCCAATGATTCAAACTTAGAAAACCACATCTGAGACCATTTGTAGAAATCACACACAAAGGAACAACCACACCCTTTGAGAAAACAAGGTTCAAGAAAACATCACTTTGGGGTGCCATATTCATTTGTGTGCACATCCATGTGTGCACCTTGTGGACCCACAGATGTTCTATAACCGAATGAAACTTTTTAAATCACCATAAAAACACCCCAAAACCATTTTAAACCACCAATTGAATTTAGAACTAAACCTAACCATTCCATAAAATTTCAAGGCATAAATATCCTTATTTTGAGACCATGAGAACCCTTCCCAAAAAATTTTACTATGCCATTCGAACAAAAAAGGGTATCCAGATTACACACTAGACCAAATACATAAATTAATACTAAGTTACAAAAACATTTCAAGGGCCAAAAATAATAAAAGGATTGATTTTGTCTAAGAAAACAATATGTATTTTATCAAACACTCCCATGGCACCAACACATAGGCATAATAAAATAATCATTTCAAAATCTATTTTTAACAATTTCAACCGACATGAAAACACTACAATAAGTTATATACATGAGTTATGGAGGTTTTAATCATATTAAAAAATTAATTGAAGGCATACAGGAATCGATGGTTTTCATTAGAAAGGTAAAACATGGAAACACCTACCTCAATGAAGTGCAGACACAACAAAACATCAGGAGAAGGGAGATCTAAGCCTGAGACATGATACAAACACCCTAACATCCAAGAAAATCTAAATACACATCAAACTTAGCTTCTAGGGTTTGGATGAGGGGAAGGACCCCAAATAAAAACCAAATGATGAAGAGGGGAAGAGAGAAGGGAGAGAAAATAGGCCAGAAACCCTTAAAACTTACCTCAGAATAAAAGGAGGAGCATCAAGGAGGGAGGAAAAGCCAAGGGAAATTGATTTAGGGACCCCTTAGTGAACTAAATATGACCAAGGAGGAGGGGGTATTAGGTTCGGGTAAAATAGGGGGAGATAGAAAAGAGGGTTTCAAGATTTTAATGACCTATCATGACCACATGGTTTATCAAACAGGGCACCAAACATGAAGTAGCCACTACCTAATCTGGGAACACCCACAAAACCATGTCGCATGGTTTGTGAGACCATGAAAAAACTATGTGGTTGCTTATATCCACTTCCTAGACTGGCTACACAATTACCCATGTTGACCAGCATGGTTTCTATTAACCGTACAGTGACTATGCGTAGGCTGACAAAGCCACCCTAACTTTCAAAATTTGAATTTTTTTGACCGGATCTCAACCTTAACCTCATTAAGAAATATACAATACTAAGAAAAGGATAAATTAAAGAGGTATCTAAGGTTTGGGTGTGACAATTCTCCACACCACTGAAATTGTCTTACCCCAAAAAGTCACCAAGACAAAATCTAATCAAAACCTAAGTTCATGCCTGCTAAAAACTGAGGAAGACCATAAAACCCAGGATGACCTTTATATCCATATATCACACCCAACCAATTCAAGAAGAACCCAAATCCCAAGACCGAGGGGAGAACACGAGAGGGTTCTACCCACCACAAGAATTCCACTAACTCAAAAACCTTAAAATCTGAACACACCACCCCAGGGAGGGGCTAACGTGGGAACTCCCAACTTGAATTTACCCAAATTATTCACACTAACCAAATAGAGGCCTTACCTCAACTATAAAATAAGAAACTCTTATGTAATGACCCAAACTTTTATCAAATGAAAATTCATCTTGATCTGATTAAATATCTTAATATGTGAAATAGTTATATAATATATGCACTTAATTTGTTTCATGTTTCTGGATTTTAAAATAGTGTTAAGAATTTTGACCATTTCTAATATAGTGGTTGAATAATGATCACATGATTAGTATAAATATAGGACTTTAACAAATCCAATTTACTTAGAAAAAGGAATCGATGTCCTCATCTAGTAAAATTTTCCCATATGAATCCCATTTGTCCGAGCTCGGAATAGAGGTGGCATCATTGGGATTCTCTCTTGACCAAGCCCAAGTCAAGATTCGACATGTTAAGCTCGAAAAAACCACCTACAGGAGAAGTGGACGTTGTTAGGGATTATACCACCTGAGTGATATTATCCGAGCCACCCCAAGAGTCTGTCACCATCGCACACCTTACCCTTTGGTCTTATGCTGGTGTTATAAGGGGTTATGTAACAAGACCATAACACTATGATTCTATGGATTATTTTTGTATATAATAAAGTATATACATTCATTTCATTGTTGTTACTTTGTAAATAGTTTTCAAAGCAAAAATAGTATTTTTAGTTAATATTAGACTAAGAAATATATTTTGAAAAATTAATGTATTTTTGAATTAAATAATATTTTAATAAAATATTATTAAATTACTTATTATTAATTATAAATGATTGTATAATTTTATGAATGAAATTGTAATTTTTATTAAGGGTTGAATGCTCTTTCTGTCAAAACCCATGAATTATCGATAAATGTAGGTTTTTATTTTAAAAGTAAAAATTCACATATTTAGAAAATTATTTAGATAAAATGAATATTATTTTTGTAATTAGGGCATTGAAATTATCCAATGGTGATTTTTTCATAATTTTATGAGAGAATCGATTTTTTGGGTAAAAATTAAATACCATTTAAATATATAATGTGTTTTATGAAATCATAATGACCCAATAGTGATGTAATAAAATAATATAAAAATCATGTTTGGACAATATATGTTTTAAAATTAAAATAATTTGATTTTGGTTTTGTTTTATTTATTTTAAAAAGCTTTAGTGGACCCTTCAAGACTTACAAAACATTTTGTCTTTTCAAATTGTTTTCCTTGAGAGTGTGACTCACCTCCACATAAGAAACCCTATTATTTTAAGACTTTATTACATTTTACTTATAAAATATTGTTTTACACTCCCCTTTGGCAAAAAAAATTGTAAAAACCATGGTCTGGTTTGTGGTTTTGATTAGTTTAATGTGTATTGTCTCAAACCTAAATAATAAATAATTTCCTCTCCTTTCCAATATAAACCCACCCAATACCCACTTAATCTTCACTCAAAGACTTTAAAGTTCGTCCAAACTATTCCATCATCTCTATATAATCATACCAAGGTTCCTATAGCTCCCAAGAATCCCCTCTCAAGCCTCTCCCAAGCTTTTAGGATCACACTTCCAAGTAAGGGATTTATTCATTTCTCTTTTTTGTCTAAATTTCATTACGTTGTTATACCTTTTTGTTTTCAATTAAAAAATTTGAGGTATGATTTCACACCTCCCCCATACATACCTCTTTATTTTTTAATGATGGGAGACTCATTTATCTCACATTAATGCCTCCAATGTACACCCATTACCATGCCATAATTTCGTAAGGGATTCCTTCCTTTCTCATTTTATCCATGTTTCTTAACATTTTTATGAACTTTTATTTTAAATTAAAAATGTTGGGGTATGATTTTCACCTCCCCTATACTATCCTACTTATGTTTTAATGATAGGAGACCCCTTTCTCTCTCATTAATTCTTTCCATGTACTTCTATTACTATGCCGAAATTCTGAAAGGAATTTCTCTCTCCTCATTTGCATCCAAGCAATTATTTTTGTATCATGAGTCTATATTCCATTAAAATTTTTGGGACATGTATCTAAATGATCCACCTACTTATCACTTCATTTAAATATTATGAGACACCCCTTTCTCTCTCATCTACTATTTTTATGAATTTTTATGTCATGCCGTTATGCTGCTGAAATTGCCCCATGATTTTCCAAGCCAAAGTCATTGTATAGTGAATACAATGCCCATTTTACTATCAAGGGTATTAACCTTTTTGAACATTTACTTATTGTTTAAAGAGTTTTATGTATGTATTCTACATTCCTTTATCATGAAATAAATGATGATGTTGAATGATTCCATGTTCAATAATCAATGTGGCACACTTATGCATGAAATGAAATGTTTAGGAAGGGTGCACCCTGATAGCGCTCCAATGCATTGGGTAAAGTATAGTATCATGATACGTCATGTTCATTAAGTGTTAAATCATTCTAATTCAAGTGCAATGAGGGTTTCCTCCTACTTCATGTGCAATGAGGGTTTACTCATGCTCTATCTGCAATGAGCCTTGGCTCATGCTAATTCCATGTTAAGTGTTGTTGACACATTTCCATGTTATGATAATCATGCTATATCATGACTTTATGATCATTTTTTTATTGAGATCCATTTATATGACTATTTCCTAACATGTATAGTAATATTCATGTTTTACCTTATTTACTCCCTTACTGGGCTTTATAGCTCACCCTTTTCTTATGCATGTCCTCACATTATCCCATGCAATGCTAAGTACGAGGGAATATAGTGGTCATGTAAAGGATGTTTTCAATAAGATGTTGTGTTCTATGTTTTAAGTTGTTATTTAATGTTCCTAATCCCCAAATACACTATACATCTCGATCTTGTATGTTGTATCAAGTGAAGGTTTTATGTAATAAATCAGGTTTAAGTATATAATAACAAGAAAAGTTGTTATAGTTGGTATCAGAGGATAGGTTTAGTTATTTTTGGGATTAGGATTAGAAAATACTAGTTAAGCCTTAGGAATAAGAAAGAGTATAATAAAAACATACCTAAATTTTGGTGAGTTTTGAGTAGTTGGTTTATAAAGAAAATACATCCCTGTCTGGATACGAGCAGTTAGAGGTGGATCTGACACATATGTACCTTGGAGTGAAAACTCTGACAAGGAGTTTCAGGTTTGACCCAGGGAATCTTGGTGCATGAAAAATAGTCTAACTTCACTCTTGGTTACAACACTCCTAGGGGATATGATTTGGTAAATTCACAAGCTTAGTATGAACCATTATTAATGGAATAACAAAACATTCCCCTAAGAATATATGTTGAGAAATAGATAATGGATAACATAGATTGAAGCCTATAGATTCCAAAGTTAAGGAAGTAAAAGTAATTTATAAGTTATCCTTTTTTGTCTTTGGATTCCCCTTTATGTACTTAACTATTAAAGATACTCATCCCTAATTCTATATTGGAAATAGTAGAAAAAGAATAAAAAAGTGAAAGGGAGGGTTATCATTCGTAATTCTACACATTATTTTATACCCAGAAAGTTTATTAGAACAATCCCAATGACACCAAAGATCATGTAAATAAATATGTCGGTGAGTACAGAAAATGTGGAAATCATTGCATCCCATGAATATAAATCCTCCCCGGTCACAATCTGTGGATTGAAATTTCTAGAAAACCTCATCATACTCCCTCTGGTGGAATTTGATGCAATTATTTTCATGTATTGGCTTTCCTTATATAGATCCAACATAAATTTCCGTGAGAGGGAAATCACTCTCCATATGAAGAATCAACCCCTGATTCTGTAAAAGTGCAAGGAGGAGGATGAATCTTCCTTAGCGCCATCATCTCAAGCGTGGATATTACTACCCTATGAGCATGCGTATCTGGATCAGATGACTGAGTCTGAGGAGGAAAATATCCTTGAAGACATTTCTATTGTGAGGGAATTCGCAGATGTGTTTCCCAAAGAATTTCCTGGTCTTCCTCCTAGAAGAGATGTTGAATTCTCAATTGATGCATTTCCAATATCCAAGACTCCATATAGAATGGCTGTTGTGGAGCTTGAGGAGCTAAATAAACAACTACAGGAGAATCTAGATAATGGGTTTATACACCCAAGTGCTTCACCATGGGGTGCACCTGACCTCTTCGTAAAGAAGAAGGATGGGTCAATGCACCTTTTCATCAATTATCGTGAGCTTAACGAAATCACAATAAAGAACAATTATCCTCTCCCACGAATTGATGACTTGTTCGATCAGCTACATGGAGCACAATATTTCTCTAAGGTGGATTTGTGGTCGGGATATTATCAAGTAAGGGTAAAGAAAGAAGATATCCCCAAGACTTCTTTTGGTACAAGGTACGGGCACTATGAATTCATAATAATGCCTTTCAGACTCACTAATGATCCAGAAATCTTCATGGACTTGATGAATAGAGTCTTTAGAGATTACCTCGACAAATTTGTGGTGGTCTTTATAGATGATATTCTAATATACTCCAAAAACAAGGAGGATCATGAGGGGAATCTAAGAACTGTACTAGAGACCTTGTGAAAGGAGAAGCTCTATGAAAAGTACAACAAGTGTGAGTTATAGTTGAAGGAGGTCTCATTCTTGGGCCATATCATCACAAGAAAAGAGATATATGTGGATCCCTCCAAGATTACTGCAATAGAGGGATGGACAAGGCCAACATCAATAACGAATATTCATAGCTTCTTGGGGTTATATGGATATTATTGACGATTTGTGAGAAATTTATCACAATTGTACACCCCTCATACCAAGATGACTCAAAAGGGAGTAAAGTTTTCTTGGAGTGATGAATGTGAAGAAAGTTTCAAGGAGTTGAAAAGGAAGATTATCACTACACCCATGCTCACATTACCTAGAAGTGGAGAACGTTTTGTGGTATTCAGTGATGCTTCAAAGAAGGTCCTGGGATATGTGTGGATGCAAAATGACAAAGTCATTTCCTATGATTCAAGGAAATTGAACGTTCATGAGTAGAATTATCCAACACATGATCTGGAGTTTGTTTCGGTGATCTTCACTTTAAAAATTTGGTGGCATTATCTCTTTGGGGAGAAGTGTGAAATATATACGGACCAGAAAATCCTCAAGTATATATTGACACAGAAATAGTTGAACATACAACAATGAATATGGTTAGAGCATATCAAAGACTATGAATGCTCAATCCATTACCACCCTGGGAAAGCGAAACATGTGGTAGATGCTCTAAGTAGAAAGGACCCAATGATTTTATCATTGAAGAGTATTAATAAGGATCCAATATTCTTAGATTTGATGAAGATTGACATGTGAATCATAAAAAAGGGAACATCATCAACCATTTCACAACCGATTGCTCAACCATCTATTTTGGAAAAGTTAAAGTATGCTAAAAATGATGATGTGAGAATTCAGAAGAAAGTGGAAGCTATCATAAATGGGTAATATTTAGAGTTAAATGTTAATGAAAAAGGAATTTTGAGATTTGGTAAAATAATATGTGTTCTATCGAGTCTGGAGCTGAAGAAGTTACTTTTGAATGGTGCACATAGTTCAAATTTCTCTATTAACCCATGAAACCCAAAGATGTATCGAGATCTCCAAGAGTATTATTGGTGGGATAATATGAATAAAGAGATCGCTGAGGATACATAAAAGTGCCTTGTGTGTCCACAAGTGAAGGCAGAGAGGCAGAAGTATATGGGGATGATGCAACTGTTACCCATACTAGCATGGAAATGGGATAACATCACCATGGAATTTGTTATCAAACTTCTGAATACATCTAAAGGAAACAATGAAATCTGGATTATTGTGGATTGTCTTACAAATTCTTCATAATTCATTGCAATTTGGGAGGATTTCTCCTTGGATAAATTGACATGGATATACATCAGAGATGTGGTAAGGCTACATAGGGTACCACTATCAATTGTATCCAATCGAGATCCAAGATTCACCTCTATGTTTTGGAAGAGTCTTCAACATGCTCTGGATACTGAGATAAACTTTAGTATGACTTATCATCCTCCAAATGATGGCCAATCCAAGGGACAATCCAAACACTTGAGGACATGTTGAGTGTGTTCTCAATGGACTTCAAAGGAGGATGAGATCAACATCTTCCTCTGGTTGAGTTCTCTTACAATAATAGTTTCCACTCTAGCATCTGAATGACACCATATGAAGCCCTTTATTGGAAAAGGTGTAGAACACTAGTGTGTTGGGATGAAGTCGATGAGCGTAAGATGCCAGGACCTGAAATTGTCGAAGAAATGGTGGAGAAGGTGAAAACCATTTAGCAGCATATCAAGGTAGCCCAAAGTAGAAAAAAGAGTTATGCAGATAACTGTTGATGAGACATTGAGTTCAAAGTTATATACATGTTATTTCTACACATATCTATATGGAATAAGGTCATGAGGTTTGGAAAGAAAGTAAAGTTAAGTCCTAGGTACATTGGCCCCTTCATGATTATTGATCGTGTCGGGGCTGTGCCCTATTGACTAGCACTTCCACCTACCATGAACAAAGTACATGATGTCTTTCATGTATCCTTATTAAGGAAGTACATACCAGACCCTTCACATGTACTCTCTTCAGAGGGAGTACAGTTAGAGGATGATCTTTTTGATGAGGAGAAACCAGTGAAGAACTTATGTTGTAGAGAAAGATTTCTACAAAATAATACAATTCCCCTCATCAGGGTGTTGCAGAAAAACCACAAGTTTGAAGAAGTGTCGTGGGAATAATAGGAAGTGATGAAGCAATGTTACCCACATCTTTTTTGGTTTGGAAAATGGAAATTTCGAGGGTGAAATTTCTTAAGAGGGGAAGATTGTAATAACCCAAACTTTTATCAAATGGAAATTCCTCTTGATCCGATTAAATATCTTAATATGGGAAATGGTTATATAATATATGAACTTATTTTGTTTTATGTTTCCATATTTTAAAATACCATTAATAATTTTGACTGTTTCTAATATAGCTATTGAATGGTGATCACATAATTAGTATAAATATAAGGCTTTAAAAAATCCAATTTACTCAGACAAAGGAAGTGATGGATTCATATAGTAGAATTTACCCATATGAATCCTATTTGTTGGAGCTCAAAAAGGATGTGGCATCATTGGGCTTTGCTCTTGACCAAGCCCAAGCTGATTTTCAACATGTTAAGTTCGAACGAAACCGCTTATGGGAGAAGTGGAAGCTGATAGAGATTACCACTCGAGCGATGTTATCCGAGCCAACCCAAAAGTTTGTCACCATCACACACCTTACCCTTCAGTCTTATGTGGGTGTTATAAGGGGTTATGTAACAATAGCATAACACTATTATTTTGTGAATTATTGTTTTATCTAAAAAATAATATACATTCATTTTATTATTGTTACTTTGTAAATAGTTTTTAAAGCACAAATAGTATTTTTAGTTAATATTCAACTAAGGAATCTATTTTGAAAAATTAATGGATTTTCGAATTAAATAATATTTTAATAAAATATTATTAAATTAATTTTTGTTAATTATAAATTATTGTATAATATTATAAATGCAACTGTAATTTTTATTAAGGTTTGAAATTTGTTTCTATCAAAACCCATGAATTTTCAATAAATGTCATTTTTTATTTTAAAAGTAAAAGTTCACATATTTAGAAAATTATTCAGATAAAATGAATATTTTTTTAATCAGGACATCGAAATTATGCAATAGTGAATTTTTCATAATTTTCTGAGACAATCAAATTTTTGGGTAAAAATTAAATACCATTTAAATATATAATGTGTTTTATGACATCATAATGACCCAATAGTGATTTAATAAAATACTATAAACAATATTTTTGGCCAATATTTGTTTTAAAATTAAAATAATGTGATTTTGGGTTTTTTTATTTATTTTACAATGCTTTAGTGGACCCTTCAAGACTTATAAAACATTTTTCCTTTTTAAATTGATTTCCTTGTGAGTGTGACTCACCTCCACATAAGCAACCCTATTATTTTAATAACTTTTGACATTGTCCTTATAAAATATTGTTTTCCACTCCCCTTTTTCAAAAACCATTAGAAAAACCATTGGCTAGTTTTTGGTTTTGATCAGTTTAATGTGTGGTGTCCCAAACCTAAATAATAAAGAATTCCCTCTCCTTTTCTATATAAACCCACCAAAGCTCCCACTTTCTCTTCACTCAAATCCTTTTTAGTTCATACAAACTATTCCCTCCTCTTTTTATAATCCTCCCAAGGCTTTCTAAGCCCCCAAGAATCCTCTCTTAAGCCTCTCCCAAGCTTTTGGGATCACACTTCCAAGTAAGAGATTTCTTTATTTCTCATTTTGTCCAAATTTAATTATGCTGTTATACCTTTTTGTTTTCAATTAAAAATGTTGGGGAATAATTTTTCACCTCCACCATACTTCCCTCCTTATTTTTGAATTATGGGAGACCCATTTCTCCCTCATTAATTCTTCCCACGTACACCCGTTACCATGCTGAAATTCCGTAAGGGATTCCTTCTTTTCTCATTTTATCCAAGTTTCTTAACATTGTTATGCCATTTTATTTTAAATTATCAATTTTAGGGTATGATTTTTCACTTCACCTATACTATCCTCTTTATGTTTTAATGATGGGAGACCCCTTTATCTCTCATTAATTCCTTCTATGTATACCCGTTACGATGCCAAAATTCCAAAAGGAATTTCTCTCTCCTCATTTGCATTCAAGCAATTATTTTGTATCATGAGTCTATATTCTATTACAATTTTTGGGAAATGTATCTAAATGATTGAAATACTACCCACTTCATGTAAATATTATGAGACACCCCTTTATCTCTAATCTAAAATTTTTTAATGAATTTTTAGGTCACGCTGTTATGCTGCCAAAATTGGCCCACGATTTTCCAAGCCAGAGTCATTGTATAGTGAATACCATGCCCATTTCACTATCAAGGTTATTCACCTTTATTCACATTTAATTATTGTTTAAAGAGTTTTATGTATGTATTCTATATTTCTTTATCATGAAATAAATTATGATGTTGAATGAATCTATGTTGTATGATCCATGTGGCACACTTATGCATGAAATGAAATGTTTAAGAAGGGTGCGCCCTGATAGATCTCCAATGCACTGGGTAAAGTATAATATCATGATACATCATGTTCAATGAGTGTTGAATCATTCTAATTAAAGTGCAATGGGGTTTTACTCCTAACTTTGCACAAGCTTCACCCTGAGACCTGTGGCTGGTGCTCTAAAGAATGAAGCATCTCCTTCTTCATAATAAGGCATTATAAACCCCTGATTAGAACTGCTTTTTTAAAAAATTATTCTTATAGAACTTCTCTAGATGACCCAAATGACCACAGTGATGACAAGTCTATAGAGAGATATGAAATAATAACTTCGAATGCCCAGACCGGCCACACTGATGGCACACCAAATAATGGTATAATAAGATAGAAGTCATAACCAATGAATTTGAATCCTTAGGAATAGTTTCCTCTGGTATACGCTTTTCTCTATATAGGGAACCCTTAAAAATAGTGAGAGGCACTAGGTTCCAAAACACATACGCTCTGGGAACCAAGTTATCTAGAAACACTTCCTATATCAACTTCTCAAAATGAGTTTCCTTGTAAGAGAGGACCCACCTTAATCACTAGATTAATACCCCCATGGAAAAGATAAGTATTCATCAAATCCTATAACACCACCTCTGGATAAAATGAAGTAATCTCCTTGAAACGGTCAATATAGGCCTTCACCGTCTATTGGCCTTATTGAATACACATGTGCTCTAGTATTTTCTTCATCTTCACCTCCTCAGGTACAAACCATCTGATAAATATAGACTTAAAAACTTCCCATGTCATCCTAACTTGTAATGATTGTGGAGAGAAAAATTCCCATTCTTCCAAAACTGGACCTTCTAATAGACCCAAAACTGAAGGACCCTGGGACACCCTGAGAGGGGATGGGTGAATCAGGGTGTCAAATTTTTCTTTTAAACTGACAGATCTTATTCCCACGTTGGTAGAAACTAGTTTATCTTGTATGAGGGATATGAGAATAAATAAAACATTCACATGAAAATAGATGACACAACACTTTTTACTTGGTTCACCACTAAGGGATACTTCCAAGGAGCATACGCCAAAAGGTTTTAGGTCAAACCAAATTCCACTATTATTCACTCATTGTAGATTACAAAGGTTTGGGAACAGTTACTCTGTCCTAGGCTCACTGCCTTTACAACTATTCAGGGATAGCCTACTGCGTCCCTCGGGACACTCTTGTTGACTCCCTTTGACTCACTACCTTTGGTGAAGTCCCATTCAGTTAATAGATGTGAAGGTATCTTCATCATCGCTAATGAATACATCCTCTATTGTATTTAGATGCTCTGTTGAAGTCCAATTTCCACCCGTAGACGAATATCAATTTGCACCAAAGGTATCAGGAAATCTTCCAACTTCTACATAGCCCTGAATCACTGCCGGTCTTCAACCATACCTGGTGCCCTTCTCCAAGCCGGAGCGCAAGTCTCGGCGTGCAAGTCCAAACTGACACGCAAGTTCACCTCTACCACTTGCGCGCCACTTGATTCTTCAACTCCAAACTTGCGCGACTCACACCCTTTTACACCCAAACCAATTTTGGTGCGCAACCATCAACTGTCGCGCTTCTTCAAAACTTGGCACGCAAGTGTCACCAAACCACTTGTGCGAAACCCCCTTCTTCAACTCAAAACTTTGTTGACTCCCTTCCTTTGTCGCCGAAACCTCCTTGGCCGTGAAACAAAAAACTGGCGCACAACTTATACTTGCGTGACCACACACCAATTGCATGACCACCACACCTACACGATGGGAGATCTGTTTTTTTATAAGTGTTGAACTCATGCAGAATGAGGAGGGGTTGACCTATATTTATAGGCATTTGGATGCCCTGGGTGACGATGCTCAAGTCTCCCCTCTGCACACAAGTTTCGGTGTGCAAGTCTTTACCCCTGCAAATCACTTTCTCAACCAACTTCAAAACATGGGCGCCCCTTTTCCCTTTTCCATATTTAGATGTTCTGATCTTGAAAAAAAATGGTGCGCAATTTTCCTATCCTTCAAGACCTCGGCGCGCAAGTCCCTTTTCCAAAAGCACTTTTCTCCATTTGTCGATTTTCAGAACCAAAAATTTGGAAAACACTAGAAAATGATGCCACCTTCAATACTGTTATCTATTTGAACTGTAAGATCACTTTTATGGCAGAAATTCTGAACATCCACTAAGGATTGACAACAAACACAAAACATACTCCAATTCATGAAAATACAACCATGGTTCCCACAATCTCCCCCTTTGGGTTTTTTGGAAATCAATAAATAAATTCAATAGAGTACCAGCCACATGGAAACCAAAAATACAAGAATCCACTCAGCCAACACTCTAAGTCTACACGAGCAATGCTCAATGTAGAAAACAAGAGGGGAAGTGTGAATTGGGATACCGTGTTTTGGAATTTCTTAATGACACCCAGGTAATTCTCTTACATTTTCCAAGAAGCATTACATGTCCAAAGAATTTCTTCTTATCCTATCACCGAAATCTCATCATGATACCAAACATGACCTGAATTTATTCCTTCTTCCCCATTGGAAAATAAACCCAAAGATCGGTATTTGCTCATTGAACATCTCAAAACACCCCCTGGATAGTATCTCCCCCATAAACCTGTATCATATCCACAAAAAGATTAAAAATAGTTAACATAATTGGGGAGAGGGGTTTTTCATAACCTCTTTATGAACTGGGAGGTGGCTGAACACTGAGGTTCAACTGATGCTTCTCAAACACAACCATTGACAGTGGCTGGGTTAGGATATCAGCCAATTGCTCCTCAGTTCCCACATGATCCATTCTAATCACTCTTTGTTCAACTTTCTCTTTGATAAAGTGATACCTAATTTTAATATGTTTTGTACGAGAATGGAGAACTGGATTCTTTGTAAGATCAATTGTGCTCTTGTTATCATAGTAAATCACCATTGGTTTCTTCACCTCATCACCAATATCTATTAATTATTGCTTCATCTATAGCAGTTGAGTGCATGCGTTTGTGGCGGATATATATTCTGCTTCAGTAGTACTAAGAGAAGTACTTTCTTGTTTCTTTCTTAACCAGCCAACACATTTATTCCCAATATAGAATGTTCCACCACTGTTGGACTTTCTGTCCACTACATCACCAACCCAATCAGCATCAGAAAATGCTGACAATTCACTATCCGTTCCTATATCAAAGTATAATCCACGATTGTGAGTACCTTGAATATACCTCATGATTCTTTTTACTACTACCATATGTTCTTCCTTTAGATTACTCTAAAAGCGGGCCGCTAGACATGTTTCAAAGACCATATCTGGCCGTGTCGCTATCAAGTACAGTAGGCTCCCAATTATCCTCCGGTACATGGTGGGTTCTACATATGTCCCATCCTCATGCTTTCCAAGTTTGGTTCCAACTGCAATGGGAGTTGACATTGGTTTGGAGTCTTGCATGTTAAACTTCTTCAGTAGCTCTCTTGCATACTTTTCTGGAGAAATGAAAATTTAATACTTCCCTTGAATCACCTGCAGCCCCAAGAAATATGTGAGCTCCCCAATCATAGGCATTTTAAATTCTGATTTCATGTGATTAGAAAACTCATCCACTAATTTCTGCCTGCTGCCACCAAATATAATTTCATCAACGTAGACTAGAACCATGAACTAATATTTTGGGGAATTTTTCACACATAGATTGTGATCTACTAATCCTATTTTGAATTCCAGCTTCTTGAGGTAAGAATCCAGCTAGGTGTACCATGTCCGTGGTGCCTGTTTCAAGACATAAAGTGCTTTCTTCAGTTTGAAGACCTTTCTTTCATCAGTACCAAGAAGAAAACCCACTGGTTGTTCAATGTAGACTTATTTTTCGAGTACACCATTCAAGAACGCTCTCTTGACATCCATTTGATATACTTTATATCCTCTTTGGAGATCCATGGAAAGAAAAATCCTGATTGACTCCAGTCTAGCCACTGGAGAAAAGGTTTCTTCAACATCCACACCTTCAATCTGGGAATATCCTTTACATACCAGTCATGCCTTGTTTCTAACAACACTTCCATGCTCATCAAACTTGCTCTTAAAGATCCGTTTTGTACCAATCACATTGTGAACTTAGGGTGTTTAGACAAGATCCCATGTCTGATTCTTGTCAATATGATCTAACTCTTCATTCATATATTTCACCCAGGATTCATCCTTTGTAGCTTCTTCAAATGAGGATGGATCCACGGCTGACAGAAATGAAAATTGTGTGTTATTACTCATCCTCCTTGTTTGTGTGGGTGCACTCCTGTCCCCAATTATGTTAGATGGATCAATCTCAGCTCTTTGATTTATCCTGTGAGGTTCAGTCGCATTCTCTCCACCCAAGATATACTCTTTAGATTCTTCTTCTGAGTCAACATCATGATGTGACCCCTAAGTGTTTTGTACACCTTCCTCTATTTATGTATTTAAATTTGGTCCACGTTCATTTTCTTCCTCACTTTCTATCCCATCAGCATATGAAATCCATGAAGAATTTGTGGTTTTATCTTCAATGATCTTCACATCACTGCTTTCCACAATTCTTCCTAACCCCTTGTTGAAACACTTATAGTATTTGCTGTTCATTGAGTATCTAAGGAAAATTCTTTCATCTGCATTGTCACCATACTTCCGTTGATTTCCTTCTTTGTTCCTGATGAAGCATTTACTTCCAAAAACACGAAAGTATTTCAAAGAGGGATTCCTTCCATTCCAAAATTCATATGGTGTCTTCATCTCACCCATATAGAGTCCTGTTCGATTTTGAATATACACTGTATCTTGAACTACCTCTTTATAGTAATATTGTGGAATACGACTCTCAATCAGCATAGTTCGTGACATGTTGTTCACTTGTCGATTCCTACGTTCAACAACTACATTTTGTTATGGAGTTATTACAGTAGCTACCTCATGTTGTATCCCATGCTTCTCCAGGTAATTTCTAAATTCAATGGATGTGTATTCCCCTCCATTGTCAGATCGCAACACTTTGATTGTTCAACCAGTATCATTCTCGGTAATCTGCCGATATGTTTTCATGCAGTCAAGCACTTGTCGTTTCCTATGAATGACCATCACACATGCCACTCTACTATAATCATCTATAAAAAGGACAAAGTACCTTTCTCCATGAGTTCCAGCAACATTTGTTGGCCTGCATACATCTTTATGAATTTTATCAATAAGATGAGATGACCTTTTCTTCTTTGGACAATATGAACTGCAAACCGTCTTCCCATGAATGCAAGCATCACAAGACTTTTCATTCCCACGCTTCAGGTTGAGAATGTCCATGAAACTCCCCAATTTCAATATTTTCTCGATGTCGTGTTGATTGATGTGTACTAGTCTTCGATGCCACGAATTGTTTTCTTCTTCAATAGTCATGTAACAAACATTTTCTTTACTATCAACCTGATACAAGTTGCCTTCTGTTCTACATCCCTTCATAAGTGAATTGCCTCTCTTTCCATTAATAGTGCATCCTTTCTGATTAAAAGTAACTATAAGTCCCTGAGTCACTGAGTTGAATCATGCTGAGAAGATTATGACATAGGCCATCTACATAAAGGACTTCAGTCTTCTTTAGCTCTCCATTGGATAATTCAGTACTTCCACTGCCTTTGATTTTCAGAGCTCCATCATTACCAAATCGTACTGTACGATTAAACTTCATTTTGATATCTGTTAACAGGTCATCATTACCTGTCATGTGAGATGAACAACCACTATCCAGAATCTAGGTACTATTGCTTTTTGTAGCTTTAAGGGACACCTCTGCAAGGTTGGATTTCTCAATTTTCTTCCATTATTTCCATGAGACATTGGATTTAGTATAGAGCACTGATGGCCTTTCAATTATCTCATCAGTGTACATTGGTTCTTCATAGTCAAAGTCTTATTCGAGAGGAGAAAACCTGTTTGTAAGAGTAACACTATCTTGTTGACGAGATTTGACTTGTCTCGAAATCCGGTATGAGGTTTCCATGTCCCTTCTCTGCCTGCAATTAGCAGCCTTATAACCAAAGTTAGAATAATGAAAACAATATCCATAGAAATTTTTTCTTCTAAAAGAATTAGGATATGGATTTTTTCTCCTCCATTGAACTCCCATATCTTCTCCATTCATATATCTTCTTGCCTCATCACAATAAGATATGGTATGGGCCAAATATCCACAAAACTAACACTTCATGAGAGGAAATGTCTTCTCACTTCTGTTTATCCTCATTCCTTCTTCGATGAGATAATAGTTTGAGGGCCCCTTTTTCATGGAGGCTTGAGGATAATATTCTTTTCTTATTTCAGATTGAATTGGGGGTTTCTGTTTCATCACTTCAGATGAATTTTCCACATCAACCACTTTCATCTTGCCTTTATTTTGGTTACCTTTATTTGCTTCATATGACGAATCTGCCTCACAACCAATTTCACTATTTTCAATGTAGGCAGATCTCTGATCATTTAAAATCTTTTCAAATCCATTAGAGACACATTTTTCTCTCTCCAATAGCTCATCATATGAGAACCTACCAAACTATATTTTATTCCTTGATTCATTTGAAATTTAATCTTTTTCAAGTTTACTCCTAATAGTAACAACTTCCTCCTCAGGACGCTCAGCCATCTGGGACTTTTCCTCTAGTCTGGAGGTGAGGTCATTGATGACCTTTTCCTGCTCTTCAATTCTCAGCTTTAGATCCACTACATCATCATTTATTTCAAGTATTTTAGATTATAATTTCACCAATTCTTCTAGTCGTTCAATTTCAGCTTCATGTTGATCAACATATTCAGTTGATTCTTCTATAATTGATTTCCACTTATTGCTACTACTATATTTAATCTTAAACCTGCTAACAGCATCCTTAAGTTGAAACTCGGGTTCTGTACCAGTTTTCAGCTGATTTTATCCACTAGTATCTTCTTATTTTTCAACAGTGGCCATCATGGAAGCATGGTTCCCAGTTTTAAATTCTGGTGCTTCTTCATCACAGAATTCATAATCATCTTCTTCCTCTTCACAGACAAAACTCTTTTTTGTTACTTTCTTTCTTGATTTGAAGTCTCCCCTTTTAAAAAGACTTTTCTAAGGCTTCTCAATGTTTTTATAATCTCTATTCTCATCATAGATCTTTTTTGAACACTGAGAGTCAATGTGACCAACTTTACCACAACAAAAGAAAGCTAGAGGTAACTTCCCTTTGAATTTCCCTTTTTTTCCTTTTGGAACTTCTTTGCGATGAGAGAAAGAATTTATTTTTCCTAATCATCTTCACCACTACTATATTTTGATATTTTCAATTTCTAAATAGCTTTGAATGCCATTTCCTTGCTCACTCGAGTTATAACATCTTCTGGTTTAACCCTCATTTCATATGTCACAAGGCTGCTCAGTAGATCATCTAGAGAAAGTTGGGAAAGATATCTTTCCTCAAGGGCTGAAAACTTTTCATTGTAAAGGGGTGGAAGTCTTCTTAATATTTTCTTCACAATTTCTATGTCTTTTATTTCTTCACATAGACCCCAAATTTCTCCAACCACTTCAGTAATTCGATTGAAGAAGGAATCTACATTCTCATCAGGATGAATCTTCAGATCATTGATCCTATTGTGCAGGACTTGTAGTTTCACTTCCTTCACTTTTCTATCTCCTTCATAAATATTTTCAAGTTTATCCCACATGGGCTTTACTAAGGTGCAACTCATCACTTTTAGATAGATCTGATAAGAAAGTGCTGCGGTGAGAGCATTCTGTGCTTTAGCATCTGCATCAAGAATTTTCCTATCTTCATCAGTCATAGCCAGCCCTATTGGATCAGTAACATGTATACCTTGAATAGTAGAAAAAAAGAACATCCATTCCAAGGGATCTTAGATGAGATCTCATTCTTTTATTCCAAATCTGAAAATTACTTCCATCAAATAGGGGAACTCCCCTAACACTAGTAGAATTTTCCATGGTCGTATAAAATAGATCGAACACCAATAACCTGGCTCTGATACCACTTGAAGGACCCTTTTCACACAAGCCCCTTTGCCAAAATCAATTTTATCCATTTGTCAATTTTCAAGCCCAAAAACTTTGCAAACACTGGAAAATGGTGCCACCTTCAATACTGTTATCTGTTTGAACTGTAAGATCACTTTGCTGGCACCAATTATGAACATCCACTGAGGATTGACAACAAACACAAAATATACTTCAATTCATGAAAAGAATACCATGGTTCCAACAAAAACATCACACACTCTGATAGATTTGGGAGTTCCGAACACCCTAAATACATGTTTGACCTCCTCAAGACACTCTGCTACCTTGATGAACCTTGATCACCTCAAAGGACAGGAAACATCCGAGAATAATTAGAAGTTGGGAATGAATCATCGGAGAATCTCATGACCTTTATAGTTGGAATCTTCTAAAAATAATGAGAAACACAAAATCAAAAAAAATCAAGCCAAAATTCAACTAGAAGAAACACCTGAGCAAAAAAAAAAACTAGCTCAAAGGACAAATGTATGTGAACAAAACCAAAATCAACCCTTTTAAAAATATCAATTTCATATCAATTTTCAAAACCACATCATTTCTAATCTACTTCCCAAACACAAAAAATCCACCTTTCACAAAACCAAACCCACATTCTAAAATAACAACTAGTTTCCATACCCATTTCCCTTTTCAAAATCACTTTAGAAAAAAAGGTAAAACTTCAGATCTCAATCAACCACCCAGGGACTCCCATGAACCATCACACATAGGTTCAACAGTTTCCATCCATGAATGCCAATACACACCCTCTATAAATACCCTCACATTTGAAAACATTCATGAGAATCACCCTGTGAATTTTCATAGAAAGTCTAAACAAACACAAATTTTTCAAGACAAAACACTTTCAATTTCAAAACCCACTTTACCAATTTAAGACCATTTGAAAGAAAACGTTTTCATTTCAAAAAAACCTCCATTTTCAAAAACACCATTATAAAAAATGGAACCAAGACAAATAAGTACATAAATAAAACTACTAGAGAGAGGAACTAGTGTCTATGACCAACTTAGTGACATGGTAGTGATACATTCCCCCAAGTATACAATAACACTAAGAGGAACTTGAACCAAGAACATGGACATCACATGGGTCACTACTCCATGCGATATCACCATGTGACACCAACCTACCTCCGCTTTCATCTCTCAATCCAAAAAAAAGCCGAAGACTCAAATCCTAAACTACCCCTATTAACTCGAGTATCAGTGCAAGAAAGAGTTCACAACGCACTTCCCAGACCTACCTCCCGAGTCTTGATAGTCCTAATATCCATCTACCAGACACTCTAAATATCCAGGTCCTTTTATTATACAATTTTTTCATGAACCATCACAGGGATGTAATCCGACCTGACACCTGACCCGGTCTGTGGAATGGTCTGAGGGGAGTTCCCGATCCCTACAGGCTGTCAACTAGTTTCAGGCATCAAAACATATGAGAGGGAATGATTTAAGCCCAAATAAATAACTAGGATAAAATAAAATAAACTGAACATTCCACAAGAGTCAACAACCAAATCTCAAATATATTAATGTACTGATTCAGTTACAATAGAAAAAATAGGTAGGCATTAGGAAAAAACTAATAATGAAAACTAAAAACTGGACCACGCTACCGCGATCTCCATGTGACCACAAGGTCACCACCATCCACAAGATTGAACTGATCCAAAATCCGGCTTGAACCAGAGGACCTAAACTAGAAAGAGGACCTACAAAAAAACCCCGAGTCTACTGACACCAAAATGTACAAGTAGGGTGTAAGCTAAATATCTCAGTAGAAAATCACCATAGAATCCATGTGTTTCCTTTTACAAATAAATCCATTAACCTAGGTTTAAAATACAATTATAAAAATAGTGATCTCACCTTTTTAATAAATGAAAACATTTTCCCTTTTTTAAAAACATTAAACTCCACATATTTATTTTTAAATCAAGGCTACCATTTCAAAACCAAGACCCAAACTAGATAAAACCAAGGTGGTGCTAAAAATGGATAAGTAAACATTTCAAGATGAAAAACTAAGTGATAAGGAAAGTAAAAAAAGAAAGTATAGATAATAACCATGGGTGATCCTAAACATCCCTAGAAGACCACTGGACGTACTCAATTTTGAATAAACCACTGACATATGGTGAAGCCCCTAAGTCTATAACCAACCAGCCACCCTCAACTGGCCAATCTAGTGGTACAAACCTCCTATCCCGACAAAAAATCTAGAAGGGTACCAATCCATCTAATCGGGGATGGAAAGATACTGTCACTAGATCCTCTAAAAGATACCTAGGAACCCATGGTAAATAATATAAACTGTGTAAGTAGAAGGCCCCCACATGCACGAATCACCTTCCCTACCATAACCACACTTTCCTACCCCAAACACTGACACCACCTATAGAATAACCCATATAGTTAAATTCTAGATAGGGGTGACCACTATATACATGTACATATGTACATCACTTTATCTAAAGTTCCAACCAGGCCATCACATCACATAATCTCATAAATAATTTCTTAAAACATTTCAATATGCCAATCGGGCATTACACTTTATAAACAACATTTCATTTCCACATACAACGTAAGGAGAAAATCGGGATTTCAATACTTTCAAACCCAAAATATCAGAAAATAGTTCCAAATAATTTACCAGAAAAAACCTAATACTGCTTTCATTTTTTCAAGGCCAAACAAGCCCTCAAGATTTCTAAATCTCATCACCTTTACAAAAACCTTTCCAAACCTCGAGTAAAACTTGAAACCTTATAAAATATTCGAAAAAATCCATTCTCCCAAACACACACCCAATGAAAATATCATTTATCAGACAATTTAAGCTTTCAAAACCACATTTGAGACCATTTTCAGAGATCAAAAACAAAGAAAAACCATACCATTTGAGATAACAATGTTCAAGAAAACATCACTTTGAGGTGCCATCTTTATTTGAGTGCACATCCATATGTGAACCTTATGCACACATAAATGTGCCATCATCAAATGAAACTTTCTAAATCTACATGAAAACACCACAAAACCATTTTGAAACACCAATTGACTTTATAACCAAACCGAACCATTCCATAAAACTTCAATGCATGAATAACCTTATTTTGAGACCATAAGAACCCTTCCCAAAACATTTTACTATTACATTCAAACAAAAATGGGCATCCAAATTGCACACTAGAAAAAATACATAAATTAATAATAATTTAACAAAACATTTCAAGGTACAAACATCATGAAAATTCTTGATTTTATCTAAGAAAACAATAGGTATTTTATCAAACACTTCCAAGTCACCAACACTAGGCATAATAAAAGAATCATTTTAAAAACTATTTTTAACAATTTAAACCAACATGAAAACACTATGATAAGTTATCTACATGCCTTATGGAGGTGAAAATCATATTAAAAAATTAATTGAAGGCATATAAGAACCAATGGTTTTCATTGTAAAGGTAAAACATGGGAACACTTACGTCAACAGAGTGTAGACACAATGAAACTCTAGGAGAAGGGAGATCCAACCCTGAGACATGATCCACACACCCTAACATCCAATAAAATTGAACTACACAACAACCCTAGATTCTAGGGTTTGGTCGAGGGGGTGGACCCCAAAGAAAAACCAATGAATGAATAGGGTAAGAGAAAAGAGATAAAAATGGGAAAGAAACCCTAAAAACATACCTTGGAATCAAAGTAGGAGCATCATAGAGGGAGGAGGATCCAAGGGAAATGGATTTCACGACCCCTTGGTGCGCCAAATCCGAACAAGGAAGAGGGGGATTGGGTTAGGGTAAAATTGGGGGAGAGTAAAAAGAGGGTTTTAAGATTTTAATGACTTAGTATGACCACACAGTTTATAAAACCGTGTTCCAACCATGCGATAACTGCTTCCTAGGTACGGACCGACGACATTACCGTGACACATGGTTTGTGAGAACATGCAAAAACCATGTAGTTGATTCTGTCCACTTCTTGGAATGGGTGCATAGTTACCTAGGTTAACCTGCATGGTTTCTATTAACCATATAGTGTCTTTTTTTAGGCTAAAAAATCCATTCTAAGTTTCAAAATTTAAAAAATTTCAACCGAGTCTCGACTCGAAACTCATCAGGAAAGATCTAAGACCAAGAAAAGGATAAAATTAAGAGGTATCTGAGGTCAAGGTGTGATATTAGCCATGAGAGATTCCTCCAATATTTCTTGGAACTCTTGAGCCTCAACCTTTTAGTGGTTTTGACCCCAGTTCTTCAAGGAATTATCAAGTAAACCTTTTTTCTCATTATTCCTCCCTTATTATTGGGTTTCACCTCCCTATTTATTGAGTAATTATTTTCCTGTAGAGTTTTTGACCTAAAGAGGGTTTGATATTGTGTTTTCAATAGAAATACTGATGATTGTTGTTGGATCTTGCCTTTATAGGGTCTTTTGGTGGTGTGGTTATGGGTTTTCACTGATTTTTAGAAGTTTTCAAATGTGAGGAAGGTGGTTCCATGATTTTAAATTACTAGATGAGTTTTTATTTCTTTATTGGATTTTGAAATGCGTTCTATGGATTATTTTTTTGTTCTGAAATATGTTTTGGAAAGGTTTTGAGATGAACATGTGATGAAAATGAGTTTTCTAAAGAAAAGTGGTTATGTTTTAAGTGTTCTTTGTTGTGGTGTTTCTTAAATGTATTTTATACCTCACGTGGAATGTAATAAATGTGTTTTCAAATAGATTTAAAATATAAATTGTGTTGAACATTGGTTTTTTAAGAGAAATGGTTTTTTTATTTTGGATTCTTTATTGTGAACATTTAATGTATCTTTCAATTGTGAAAGTGATGTTAGGCGTATTATGAAATGGGTTTAGCGTGAGTATGGATTTAAAAGGGGATTTTCCCATTGAAATGGTTGATTTTTATATGTTTTATTCTTATTTTGTTTCAAAATGGGTTTCATAAAATTTTCAATTGGTGTGAAATGTATTTCGAAATTGTTTTTTTGTGTAAGAGAAATGAAAATTGATTTTGTTATGGAAAATTGTGGTTTTCATAGGGATTTTGATTGTTGGTTCAATGAGAGAATGTAAAAGTGGTGATTTCGTTGTGTGATTATGATGCTTGGAATTTGTATGTGAAAGTGGTGATTTATGTTATATTTGGAATAAAATTTTATCGCAAAGGGAATCTCAGGTATCTAGGTAGGAAAAATAAAACTAGTTTTCTAGTTGATTTAGAAGTGGATGATGCCCAGATTCGCCTAGCAGGATTGGCGATTACAATACTAACTAAATATGTGATATGATCTGAGACTATTAGAATTTTGGAATGAGATCCCATCTAGTGGCTTGTGCATGAGAACACTATTGGAATTGGACTATGATTTGGAGACCACTAGATCTTTAATTCAAGATCCCCTCTAGTGGATCGTGCATGGGAACACTATTGGTAGTTGAGTTGAAGGATTTTGATCACTAAGGTACAAGGTTCATAGAGTCTCACTTTTTCTAGTTACCTTTAGGCATTTGTCCATAGTTCTCTCTTGTGACATGATTCTTATGTGGTGCGGTGATATCTGTCATCATACGGTATAACTTTTGTACATTTTTTTTCAAGAAATATTATTTGGGAAAAATGTTCTTCTTAAAAAGTGTTTCTTGAGAAAATTTTCCTTAAAATATTTTCTTGTATTTTTTTTCAAATATTATTATGGAAATATGAATGTAGATTTTTCTTCTAATGTTATATCTTGGAATATTTTATTTTGGGTGGAATCCTACTAGGCATTGGCTCACATCATACATACACACTTGGTTGTATACATAATTTTTTATGTATGACATAGGTAAAGGCAAGATGTTTCGTGGTGGTGATGGTGGATCTAGTTGCTAGTGTTCCACTTTTTGCAGGTGTAGGTGGTGGTGGATTGAGGGTGATGACCCTCTTCTTGCATGGAGGTTTTTGGGATAGTTTTTTTTTCCATTATGTTTGTGTACCTTTAGTTTTGATTAAATTTATAAACATTAAATCTAAAAACTGATATACCTCATTTGGTTATGATTATAAGTTTTGTGATGTCTACTCCCATTTGTTTTTTGTGATTATATCAACAGGTGAAATCATTCCCAAAGTGCATTGTCAAAACCTTGGCACTAGTTTCCTCCCTGTGGGGATCATTAACAACCTTCGAGACATGCCAAAGATTGGTTCAGGTGTCGGGTTGGATGAAACTCCGTCTTGGTTCATGAAAATATTTCACTTACAATACACTCAAATGATTCATTATGGACCATTTAGTTAACACCAACATAAGAAAAATGTAATTCTTCATTCTCTATAGACTATATGAGAGAATAAAAAAGTTAAAAATTGTTGAAATATATATGAAGAAAATAAAATTATATACATTATTATATAAATTTCATAATTACATATATAAATTTCACTATGACAAATCATGAGTTTTTCAGTAGTTTAAACCACCGTTAAATGGTTTTGTGATAGTTTTTGTAAACCACTACTAAAGTTAGAATCAAGAATCATCTTTCATAATTTTAAACCATTTATTTGTGGTTTCTAGGATTTTTTTTGAAATGTTATATAGAATCTATTATTTTAGGATTCAACGGTGGTTTTTATCTATAAAAAATGATGAATGTTTGGAGGTGGTTTAAACCCGCACTATAATTTAAATCATATAGAAATGGTTTAAACCACTAATATATATTTTTTATTAAATTAAGTTAGTCTAAAACATCATGAAATATATTTTTACTATATATAGAAGTGTTTTAAACCACTACTATATATAGATGTTAAAAAAATAAAAAATACAGAAGCTGCAGTCCCTAAAAAAAATGACAAAAAATATAAATATAAGAATAAACATAAATAGAAATAGAAATTGATATAAATGATCACATAAAGATAAAAAAAATATAAATTTTAAGTTATTAACATATATATCTAATTAAATATAATAAGTTATAGATATTGAGTTTTGTTAGACAACACCACTACTGAATCAAAACTCATGCCCTGTCTCTACCCAATAAACTAAGATCATATACCTCTCTATATCAATATATAATCCCTTATCTAGAAACCTATATGAAAATTTTCTTGAAAATTATATAGTGATTATATTTAATTTTCAACTTAAAACCAATAAATGTTTGTGTACTAAATGATTATGAGATTGTGTGATTTACCTACCAACTCAACCATCCATCGATACAATCTTTCCAGGGAAACATCCAGTCATCTTATGATATAATTAAACTAATTATTTTTACATAGTAATGATTTTTTCATCCTATAGCTGTATATTATTTCCCTATAGATGGATTGTGTTTCCCTTTTTTGAATTGTTTTTTTTCATAACAGGAAACTACCTCTGAGCATCTATAGGTTGGGAGAAACTACAACCTAGAGTAGATGTTGTTGCAATCCATAATGAAATAATAAATTCATAACATGGTAATGGTTTCAAACCCATAACTCAAACATGATTATGATGATCCTTCCCAAGCACCTAAATAACTGTATCATCCTAGAAGACTAAGAAAGAATGCATGGGATTGACATCCTATAGTTCTTTTATTTTTACCTATAAATCAAATATGAGTGAAAATTAATATTATACATATTTAAAAAGTGGAAACTAAAAATAAAGTTAGAGCCTATGAGATAGAGAATATATTACTGAAAACACTAGTTATCAAACTAAGTTTACATTGATCATTGATATCTAAATTTTTAACAGATGAAGTTTTCTTTTATAAAATACAGCAAAATATTTCGATTAACTATAGTTTGATGATCATAAATGAAAATTTACATAGATATAATTGTATTAATAAGTTATTAAATTTTTGGGTATGTTTGTGTGAACTATTATAAAAAATAATTAATTTATACCCCAACTAATTTGGAAGGATCATTCACATAACTCCCATCATATTTCGAGTAAACATCAAACCAAAGTACCATCCAGGAGACTTGGTGCCCTTAATTATTTGTCTATATTAAAAATTTATAAATCAAAATTTTAATATATTAAATAGATAATAATATCATATAAATATTTTAACTGATGAAAAAAATACCATAGTGGATTTGTTTCTTGAAAAACTTGTTGAACCAATAATGTGTGCGATGATTTGTTTCACCCGACTTGATAAATTCTTTCCTAAAACATCCTAAAATAAATAATAGGTAATATAATAGTAATGTTTGAAATGTAATATCCTTTTCATATGTATGTATATATGTAAAATGATATTAATGTAATAATATATTTTTAAATATTATGTTCTTCTCATGGAGATGGCTACCAAGAAACACTTTCCATTACTCTCTAGGTACCCCTTCAGGTACCATATCATATAGTTATTAAGTGGTTAATGACACATCATTGAATTAATTACAAAATATAAAATTTAAATCTTTCCATTTTTTACCCATACTGTTCAATATCCTTTTTCATTCAATAAGATCAACAATGGTAAATTGGAATAACATATATACAAAGAGATTCATTTTTAAAATATTATATTGTAATTAAATAATTAGATTAAATTTAGACATAATGTAAAAAAATATCTTTATCTGGGAATCAGATATCCAATTATTTTAATATTGAGGCATATTAATCAAATATCTGTACGTAATAGGAAGGTTCATTAGATTAGATGAAAAACAAACTAGAATCTTTCTAAATATTAATGTAGAATAATATATAGAGACCTCATAATAATAAAAGGGTACAACTATCTTTAATTCTTTAATATTCCACAGATATAAACTACTAATGTTTGTATTATTTGTTACATTACTTCCATGTTTTATAAAAAAATAATTTACTGGTATAAAAAAGTGAAATAACTTTATTCACCTAAAAATTTGTAGTTATAACCTTCATCTTCCAGTATCCTCATGAATAAATAGTAGTGAACACCTATTCCTTCATTGTAAGTTCATTGCATGGTAAACATGATGAATTAGTAGGCACTGTTCTAGATACTAATGAGAGGGATATAGAGGGTGTTGCAGATGCTAATGAGAGGGAGATAGAGGGTGTGGCAGATGCCGATGAGATGGATATAGAGTGTGTACCAAATGCTATAGGGAGGAATCTTGAGGAATTATCAAAAAATAATAATAACATCTATAAATATGGGGGAATGTTAAATAGTATTTGATTTAGGTTTGTAAATCACCTATTCTTTGGAATTCTATTCATTTAAACAATTAAGAATAACTTTAGAACATATATTTTGAAATGTTTATGTAGAAAAATAAATTCAGAAATCATAAAAGATTCACAATACTGACAAACATAATATACACAACTATCATAATAAATGACTACAAATAGAAGAAAATATAATACTTAATTTTTCAAAATTAAACAATATAGGCATAAAAATCCATTTAAATTTGATTACAGTTCTATATTAATAGAAATGAATAACATATAACATAGGTAGTTGATAAGTTAACGTATTACTACACATAGAATCATTTCATCCTTCAATAATTTCATTATCTAGATCCATAATTACTTCTTTTACTTTATCCACCCTTGTAAAACAAATACATTCAATATCATGATGGATAAATAGGTCAATTTCTTATTATTTATGAGATTCAATGTGAGAGTTCAAATCTTCTTTTTCAACACCAATATCATACAGGTTTCTTTATTTTATGTGAACAAATACACTCCACCCTTCATCAAAAGAATCTTACAGATAATATACCATTTTTACTTGTGATAATAATACATACATATCATGTATTTCACGGTTATTGACATCCATCAAGATAGATAAGTTCAAAGTAGTAAATTTCAAGGAGTCACTTTTAATAACCCTGTTATTATCATCCCACTTTCATTTTAATAAAAATTAAAAAAATTATATGGTAGTTTAATTTGATAATATTAATAAAATTTCTATATAATCCCAATTCATAAACTATAAATATACCACTCTTATATGTTTTTAAACCATATTCCCAAACCACAATTTAAAATTTGAATCCATTCAAATTATATACTTCAAACTTTCTATCCTATTTTAGAGGACCTCGAGCTAGAAATTTGAAATCTTATGAGAACCTTTCCTGAGTATCAGTATTCATGATCTACAAAAAGTAATGTACATTATTATATTTAAAAAATATACAAGTCAACCTAATATCCATGTTTATTATAGTATTTTTGAACCTAAAAGTTATTCAAACCATTCTACAATCTCTTTATTATTAGATTTTGTTATATCTTTCTCATTTTATGTTTGAATTATTTCATGTATCTTTGTTTATATGTCGACATATTAAATAAATGAATTTTAAATTTTACTATTCAGTCACACATATCTATGTGATTGTAATAATTTCATTTCTATTAGTGTAATATTTTAGATCCTACCAACTGGTCGGCCAATAATAAAAAATATTTTTGAATTCCCATGTAGTTTATATTGAGTTGATATGTCATGATCATGGACAAACATGACTAAATCTTGACTCAATATAATCTATGTATCTATAAAAAAGGTATGACACTTCTATTCTATGTATCCTTTATAAATAAAGCCTCTAGTTTTATATTTATTTTTCATTTATGATTACAAATTACAAAGGTATATATAAAATAAAATGAATAAAATATAGTTACATACTTAGTAAAGTGTCAAGAATAGTTTACTTAATATGAAAAACATATAAGTAAAGTTCCTATTAATTGGATACATCCATAATTATTGCACAAGACCTATTAATTTAGTTTCCTCTACAAAATTCATAGTTAAATATATCATGATAGTAAAAAATTATGGTGGAAAGATCATATCCATTGAACAAGGTCTCTGTAAAAATATATCCCAAATATTTTCAAGATAAGATAATTTTAAAGTTTTCTCACATAGTTGTTTGAAGAATGTATATAATTAGATTATAAATAAAATAACCTTTTAAGCTAATAATGTACAAAATTCCAATGATAGTATCCTCTATGAAAAAATGTAAATCATAACCTTTCAATCCATGTAACCTATGATTATTTAAGCTGAAACACATTGAGATGTTACTTGAATACACATTAGATTTTTTTCACATGTTATAAAATTCAATGGAATATATATTTCTCCCTAATTTCATTGTAAAAATTGCTCAAGTATACATTCCATTCTAACTAGACATAGATTATTCTTTATATTCATTATTTTTAATTCCTTCTGAGCATTGATATGGCACTTTAGTTTTACATGATCATTAAGTAATGTGAAGATCATATTATGAAAAAAACTATTTTCAAAATTCATAACAACATGATTATAAAGAAACAAATTAAATTACCAATACAAAAGTTTTAAGAATATAGTTTTTTATTGTACTATTGTGTTCTGATTTCAATTGACGATGCACTTCAAAATTGTTTCCCACTATCATTCAAATGGTACACCACATAGGATTATACTTTAACATTTACTAGTTGTTTCAATATTTAATAACATGTCAATAACTTTAGAGGTAGTCTATGTTAAATACACCCCTTGATTTTTGACTTGTTCAACCAAAATATAAAATATTTATTGATAAATATGCAATTCCACAAGAAGCACCATTTTTTACTGTAAGGTATTAATTTAGGATCAAAATTGAAGTCATAAATGGGAAAAGAAAAACCCATGTAAGGGTTCCAACCAGATAAGTTCCCAAGTCCATGAAATTCACTAATGGTCTATATTAGAACAACATACATTTTGAACATTTCTTTAGAAGATTTATCATATGAATCAACACCATTTCTCCATTACTCGGACAATTCTATAATTATAGGCTGTAAGTATCGGTCAATATCATTTCTAAGAATTTTATTTCTAGGAATAATCATCAAAATGATAAAGAATATTTTTTTCATACACATTAACTGAGGTATATTTTAAGGTATCAAAAAAATTGACCAAATTTTATAATTGGTACTTAATGTCCCAAATGGTTTGAATCCATCAACAACCAATCTGAATCACACATTCCAAGGATTTAATAGGAAATATGGATGTAATGATTCAAATTTATTATATGATTTTTATTCTCTTGGATAAATCGTTAACCCCACATTGTTATTATCTATAGAATTCTACTTCATGTGATAGATGGTTTTTGATGACATGAATAATGTTTTCAATCAATGTTTTAAATGGAATTAATGAATTTTTTTTTTATGTGGGTTATTTTCTACTTCTTCAGAGTAGTATACTGATTTAAACTTTAAATATTACCCATTTAATTCCATCTAGAATATGAACATTTTTTTCAATCACGTCTACTTGAATCCTCTCCATAACAAAGAATACAATAATTGGGATAAACATGTATTGTTTTTATAATTCATACCAAGATTTTCAAAAAAAAATTTCATACCATTAAAAGACTTAGGGATATTAACTTCTTGAAATTCATCACTTAAAAATTAAAATATCATGGACATATCCTTATTTTTGATTCCATATAGTAATTTTATTTGGTATAACTTTAGTAAAAAAAATAGTTTTTAATATTTTTGATGTCCTCCATATAGCTCTTGAATTCCATAATCAAATAAATCATGAAACACGTTTTTATTATTAGTAAAATTTTCTTTTACAATAGTATGTACAACATCAAGAGTAGGATCCACTAACATGTTGAAATTTTGATTTGGTATTCCTATGGTCCAAAAAACACCATTTTTCAAGTTACTATTTATAGAACCCTCAACTAGTTGTACTGATATGTTTTTATGCTAATGATGTTTCCCTGGAATTCCAAAAGAATTATCTATATAGTTATGAATTTCATTTTTCAGTGTCAATGAAGTTTGGTGCTCATTCTACTGACTGGCATTAGTACTCAAACATTCTATAACGTTGGATTCAACAAGCCAAATCCAACACACATATTGAGTATGTAATATTTAATGTTAAGTGTCCATAAAATTTATGTCTCTTCAAGCATATTATAAATTTATATTTAGGTCTTTGACATCTTATTGTCCCATCTATAGATCAACTAATAATTTAAAAATCTAAAACATCCTCCAAATCTGTAGCATACTGAGGTTTTTTCCTCAATAATGTGACCCAAATTTTATCCATATATCACAAAGTTCCTACACTTCATAAAATAAAAATAAAAAAAATAAAAAATATTATGTCATTTAAAGAACAACCACTAATTTAGTGGGAAACAAATGTTGATCGACTCATATTCCATATCTTATGATTCTATAATCATGTAAAATTTATAGTTAGTATAAAAACTGATGCTTTTCATATATTGATATTACATATTTTTAGATGATTTTTCATATAATTATATAAATACGTACATGAGGATAATAAAGGTATAGTACCTTTGTAAACTCGTAAACATAAACAACTACTTCATAGAAAATCTGTATCATATTCCACTTATTTACTCATAATTATATCCCTTTTATCATAACACACTAAACACCTTTCTTCATATACTATGGAAAGTAAAAATAAGAAATGGGTGAGGTCAAATGATTAGTAAGGGAAAACATGGAAGATATCAATTTATTATCATATGAAAGAATAAGATAATAAATATGGGTATGTGATGATGAGAATAACATAAAAAGTTCATACCCAACCTGTCATGGATTATAAACATGAGTTATGGTATAAAACACCAACATGACCCATAAGAATGAAAATTCATCATAAATCATTCTTTAACCATATTTTCAATTCATAAATGTGTGTGGTATCATAATATGTATATAATTTTTTTATATGTCCAGGTTAACTACCAAGACTCTGGGATCAGTCCTTATCACCTGTTACCCTTAATGGATCAAGCACATTGACATGTTTGCCATCATAGATCGAGCACATTGACTTTTTTCCCTTAAATATCTCATGAGATATAAATATTTACCCAATGCATTGGAGGGATATATAGGTCCCACCCATCACTTAATTAAAATTATACATATGTGTTCTATAGGACTATAAATCATTCATCACACCAAAACCCATGTAAAGAAATAATTTTCATAAACACTTCATCAAAACCTAACTCATGAAAAAGAAATAGGTTTCATAAATATCATTCCATCATAAACATAAACCATTCAGTATTAAGAATAATATCCTTGGGTCATATCCTCAGTAAAGAATAAGTAACATCATATAATTCCATCTTATACATAAAATTATTTTGGAAAAATTACTTGAAATAATTCCTGTGTAAAATATAGTTTTCTTTATGAGATCACTTTTTTTAAAGAGACTTGAAATTTTAAAGGGAAAATATTATTTAAAAATAACCATATAATATTGTAATATAAACTTCAATGTATAAAGGAATAATGATGACAAAGAAATCTATTCATTCCGTATAAATTTAAAAAAAATCCTTTCTTACTTTTTTTCCTAAAAAACTCACTAAATACCTCATTTGGAAAATGAAAAACAAATTCGTTTCATGTAATGTACTGAAAATTTAATGTAATTTTTTTAAATTATATGGGATTATTTTGAGACTAGACACTCAGAAGGCACTTGATTCTGAGTCCTGGTGAGTCTGGAATAGAATTTTAAACTTTTTTTAGTTCATTTAAATAAACGTGTGAGTGGGTTTTTATAACTTTTAAACTGGTGCATGGATCAAAAATCTGAGGGCACTGTTGAACTCATAATGTTTAGATTCACTTATAAAGGACCTCACTTCAACCAGTGAGGGTTTACTAGAAAAGTAAAATCTTGGACCTTTCATAAGAGAAAAAAAAAAATTAAAAATTTATTTTATTTTTCTTTTCCTCCCTATTGAGTGGAGGCATGTCAGAACTGTGGCGCAACGATGAAGAAACTCATTAATGAGGTTATTTAACTAAAGAATAACAGAAATGATATTTCATAAATGAAATAGCATAATGACATGACGATGTATCATAATATAAATGATGCAACACGTTTATCTTTTAATGGAATAATGGGTTGTGGAATCATAGCGAGAATTTCTCTGACGGACGACGAAGGATTTCCCTCCAACGAAGAATGCCGTAAGATCAGAAAGAGGAGACGATGCCTTGAAGAAAGTATCCTAGATCAGATATTGATGAATTCCAATGACTTTGAACTGATCAACACCAATGAAAAACATTCTACAAGTAGGGGTTACTTTTGATTTTTATTTCCCCGTTTGTCTTTCTATTACAACAAATGCACATCAACCCACAAACAGGTTGATCTGCTGGTTTCTTGTTTTTATGGGAGAGTGATTCGCATCATGGTTTTTCATTATAATAGAACTTTAATAAAGCTTTAAACATTCCTCAAACTTTTAAACCTCTAATGCGGAGGGTGTGGGCTGACACGAACAAGGACTGAGCCCCTCCGTCTTTGTGCGTTCTTGTGTGTACTTCGTGGCCGCAACTCCAGATTAATGGTAAGATAGTAAAAAGGCCGTAGCAGGGAAGAAGATGATCTGAGAAGACCACCATGGAAGATATTTTATGGAATGAACCACCAGATCAGACCCGGTGGTCCTTGGAAAGCACTGCTGACGCGCCACGACGGAGTGCCGAGGCTGTAGCTACGGCTGGCTCGGGCCGCAGTAGTGAAGTAAGATCCACCAGTAGTATGTCGGTGGATAGAGGACAGGGAAATGGGAAATCATATGGGTCTTAAAGGGCATCCCATGTCAGGATGACCTGCTGTCATGTGGTAAAACGAGACCATGTGTGGGAGACAAGGTGGTCGGCTAAGCTGGACGCAACATGCTGAAATATTGGCACGTGGGAGTCCAGACGGTGAAGAACTGGACCACACCATTGGACTAGGTTGGAATTATGCTGGACGCACATCCGAACAGGCTGGATCGGATCTGGACCTAGTCAGACCTGAGCTGGGTTAGTCCGACCGAGTTGAACTGAGCCCGGACACAACCAGCCCCTGTTCACTAAAACATTAATATCATTCAGACCGGTCATCCGTTTGAAAAGAAATTTGTGGTGTTGGAACCCTCATGACGAGGAAATTCTTTTTAAATTATCTAAGTAGGCTTTAATAGAAGTTGAAATGTGAGGAATGGCTTGAGGAGTGGATTCTCTCAGAATAGAGCGTTCTATATACGAGAATCCTACGGCGGGATGAGACCTAAATATTGTAGAGGAGCAGACCCAAGTGAACCTTTAGACCTAGAAGAAAAGTGACCCTATGTTGATCAGCTACAAGAGACCCTGTGTGGATCATCTCTGAGTGACTCTGTATGGATTATCTCCAAGCGACCCTATTTGGATCAACTACAAGCGACCCTATGTGGATCAGCTCTAAGAGACCCTATGTGGATCAATTACAAGAAGCCTTGTGTGGACCTGCTATGATGGTCTAAGTGGATAGTAGGTCTGTGTGACCCAGAAGAACCACAATACTCATAAGGTATGTGTACCTCAGTAGTACAAGGTGTTCAATGTTATGAATGATAGTCTTGCTTCTGTACTTTAGGTTATACCTGTGTGAGCTGTCTTGCTTTGTGATCATGCTTTGTGGTTTTCCTTGTGGATTGATTTTTTGTATTTACTTTGTGGTTTTGGGTCCCTATTAAGTATTTTTTTAATTGTCCATGCACATGATTCGTCTGCACATGTTGTTTCTGGTGCAGACGACCGACACCTTGACGGAGGACTTTGTGGCCTAGGATCCAGTGGTGCCAAGCGAGATCGGGTAGGCATGGCATACTTCTATGGATTTCAGTAGTTATCTTATGCTTACCCATCAGGTGGGGTTTTCATGGGATGGTTTTCTAGAGATATTTTGTACTTTCTTATTTTTAGTTTGTCTTTTTTTTGGGTTTGTATTCTAGCCCATTTGACCTACATCTTGTACCTTTACTCAGTGGTTGTTTAGCGGCATGAATGTTTTTCTTTCCAGTTTTTGGGACATGGTTGTGTGTGTGTGCATATAGGTACTTAGGAAAATGCATTACACTTACAGGTTGATGCCTTAGGTGCTAGTCTCCAACCCCTATCCTTTGGGAGGTGGGATTTTGGGAGTCACGATATTGCCCCTGGGGGACGAGTCATGATAAAGTGGTATCATAGGTGGTTGATTCTACCTCAAAGACCGGGAGTTTGTTGTTTTGTTTTTTGGGAAACAATGTTAAAAATTATGAGTTCATATTTCAGATTCGGGGAGTCCAGTGTTAGTGCGGTGGCTAACATATCCATACACCAAGACCTTTAATTCTTCTTTTTAGATCTATACATAAAATCACCAGTTGCGTGCATCAAATAAGAATCGAGTGTTTCTTCATGTTCTTATTGAATTAGAGTCAGATCACTAGGTATAATCTATTGACTGTGGTACATCTCAATCTATTTCATGATGCCTCCATGCAGACAACCAGTTAGGATTCTGATGCATGATTGTGAAGAAATCCTGCCTAGCGATGAGGTGTCAGTTCAGGGACCCGTTCTAGAGATGTCCCTGCTTGATGGTGAACCAGTGTTACCACCACCCATTGATCAACAATTACTACCAACGTTACCAATAGGGGACACACGTAGGCTCAGTTCATTGCATGAGTTCTAGAGATAGATACATTCCATGTTTAGGGGTGAGATAGATCCTCAGGCCATTGAGGACTGGCTGGAGGTGGTGATGTGGGTCTTTTGCTTAGTGAGGATTCCACTTGGCCAGATGGTGATCTTAGACACAAGAATTATTTAGGGATCGGTAGGAATATTGTGGAGCTTGATGATTTAGAATCATTATGAGGCAACCCTCTTTTGGGATAACTTCAATTGTATTTTTTTGAAGGAGTTCTTCCCCACGACCTTGCATTCAGTGCCCATACCGGAGCTACTTCACCTATAGTAGGGAAGCATGCCAGTGGATGAGTAATTTGTAAGTTTTATAAACCTATCCCGCTAATCTAGAGATATGGTATGAGACCCTTTCTTCAGGGCCCGAACCTTTGAGTAGGGAATCTCATGGGAGATAAGGGCATAGATGATTTCCCTCAGCATCCCCACACAGGCTGTAGTGCTATAGTGAGCTCTACTAGTATAGATCTTCTTCGCAGATTAGGCACTGATGGTGGAAGTAACCACCAGGTGATTGGTGGACTATTCATTCATGGTAGGCAACCAACAGGGTACACAAAGGCCCAAGAAGACTAGACCATCCGTAGGATGACCCCATGACACATGATCGGTGGTGGGAGGCCACTAGGGAAATGAGGGTCAACAGCAAAGTAAGGTGTCCTACTTATGAAGCAGGTAAGAACAGATGGCTCGTGACCACCATACCCTCTATACTTATGATCAAAAGACAGTCGAGGGACTTCCAAAGTAGAGGTAGAGGTTTGAGCAAGGAGGTCTTCAGGGCGACAAACATGGAAGAGGAGTAGGAAGAGCAGTAGGCAGTGGGTGATGGTTCAAATTACTACCACTACCACCCTAGGTGGTCCACTACGGACCTAGGGAGTACACAGACAAGGTTGAGCTAAACATCAGGTAGTGGGGGCTTATGACCATGGAACTCTAGAAATAATTAGTTGTACGATATGTATCTTCTTCACCTTAGCTACAGTTCTTATAGACACAGGTTCCAGTCACTCTTTCCTTTCCACAGACCTTGTTCAAGGCTCAAAGATTCCAGTGGAGCCATTGGCTAGATCCTTATCGTTAGAGACTCCTACATGATGGGATTAGGTGATTACACATTGGTGCCAGTAGTGTGAGCTTACTCTTGTAGGTGAGGGCTTCGATTGAGATCTCATAGTAGTGGCATTGAGTCCTTATTATGTCATATTGGCTATGAAATGGTTATCCATAGTTCATGATTAGATCGACTGTATTAGGTGTAGAGTGCAGTGTGTCCAAAAATATGGGAGTAGGTTTTCCTTCGCCAATGAGAAGGGAACTCTTATAGTGGTGGACATACCTTCTCTAAGGAGGGTGAAACCTATCACTCACCAGTTAGATAGCCTCGCCCTCTGTGTGGTGGATGATAGGAGTCTGAGATTTCCTATAATGGTGTACGAGTATGAAGATGTATTTCTTGAGGATGTTATGGGACTAACTCTTCATAGGTAGGTAGAATTATAAATCGATCTATTCCTCAGGATGACACTGATATTCATACCGGCATATCGGTTGGCTCCTACAGATCTTCGTGAGTTGAGGGTACAACTGGAGGACTTGTAGGAGAAGGGATTCGTGAGGCCCAACATTCCACAATGGGCATCCCCAATGTTGTTTTCCAAGAAGGAATATGGAATATTGAGGCTATTCATGGAATATCAGTGCATAAAATAGGTGACTATGAAGAACAAATATCCACTACCAAAAATTAATGACCACTTTGATCACCTGAAGGGAGCGAGGTGGTTCTCAAAGATAGACCTCAGATCAGGTTATCATCAGCTTTGGGTACGATATGTAGATGTACTGAAGACAACCTTTAGATGCCAGTATGACCACTATGAGTTCTTGGTGATGCACTTTGTGTGACCAATTCCCCAATAGTGTTCATGAGATTCATGAAAAGGATCTTCTAGCTTTAACTAAATCGTTTCAAGGTGGTATCCATTAATGACATCTTGGTGTACTCAGTGTCAGAGGAGGAGCATGATACACACCTATGGATAGTACTTGATACACTCTGAGAGCACTAGCTTTATGGGAAGCTCTCAAAGTGCCAATTGTGGATTCAAGAGGTCCACTTCCTGGGACATGTATTCTTAGAGGCTGGAGTTGCAGTGGATACGGGGAAGATAGAGGTAATGCTTGCTTGGGAGACACCCAAGAGTGTGACTAAGGTGAGTAGTTTCTTGGGGTTGGCTGAATACCTCCATAGATTCATACCTTAATTTTCTAGAGTATAATCACCCTTATCATATTTGAAACTGAAGGGAAAACCCTTCATGTGGATGAAGAAGTTCCATCAGAGTTTCTAAGAGCTGAGGTAGAGACTGAAAAGTGCCCATATCTTGAGACTACCAGAGGAGGGAATTGGGTATTTAGTTTTCTATAACACATCAGGGACTAGACTGGGTACTGTCCTGATGTAGGGGAGAGAAATGATCACTTACAATTTATGGAAGTTGAGACAGCATTAGAATAAATACATGACCCATTACCTAGATTTAGTAAAAGTGGTCTTTGCTATGAAGATGTGGTGGCACTACTTTATGGGTTAATAGTTTCCTGTCTACTTCGACCAAAAGTGTCTTAGTTTAATCTTATCTTAGAAGGACCTGAACTTGAGGTAGTGATGATGGATAGAGTTCCTACATGACTTTGAATTTGAGGTAGTCTATAATACTAGAAAGGGAAATGTGGTGGCAGATGTGCTCAACAAGAGATCTGGTTTGCAGTTGTTGAGTGAGGTGATGAAGTCTAGCTACGATGTAGATATCCTTTATGGATGATGATGGAGGAACTTACCTTTAGTCGATGACTGTCACTCTCGTGATCTTACAGAAAGTTAGGGAGACACAACCATTGGATGTTTAATGTGAGGCCCAACGTGCTCAGTTATCTTTAGGATGAGCACTTGATAGATTTTTGATAGGTGGGGAGAATTCCATCCTTTTCAAAGAATGCATGGTAGTACTGGTGGAATTACAAGAGGAGATTTTGATGGAGTTACATACCTCCCCATTGGAGTTACATACTAGAATGGTGAAGATATACTGTGATCTCTAATGTTAGTACTGGTGTAAAAGGATGAAGAAAGTGGTGGCTGAGTTGATTTCACTATGGCTCACTTATCAGCAAGTGAAATCTGAACATCAGGTTGCAGCAGGCTTGACACAACCACTTGAGGTATCAAAATGGAAGTGGGATAATATCTCTATGGACTTCATAATGAGATTACCACACATGTCCAAGTGGAACAATTATATCTAGGTTATCATTGAGCAACCCACCAATTCGGCTCACTTCCTACCCATATGAGAGTAGGGATTGATAGAGGTATTGGGACGTCTCTATGTCCAGAAGATAGTGCAGCTTCACGGGGTGCCTTCAACAATCGCCTCAGACCGCGATGCTCGCTTCACATCACAGTTATGTAAGGGATTATAGGAGTATTTCGGGACTCATCTACACTTGAGAACAACCTTTCACCCACAACAGATGGTCAGATACAGAAGACTATATAGGCCCTGGAGGAAATGCTTCATGCTTGCATTCTTGATTTTGGTCGTAGTTGGGAGGCCCACCATCCACTTGTGGAGTTTTCATACAATAACAGCTATCAATCCACCATTGGTATGGAACCATTCAAAGCTTTGTACGAGTGGCCATGTAGATCACCTCTATGCTAGACAAACCCAATGAAGTCAGTACTCATGGGTCTAGAGTTGGTACGAGATACCACTAAGAAAGTGAAAATCATCTAGGAGTGGATGAGGACTGCACTGAGTATGCAGAAATCTTATGTTGACAAGAGATGGAGGCCCTTGGAGTTTGAGGAGGTAGACCATGTGTTCCTTCATGTCTCACCCCGACAGGGATTGAAAATATTTGGTCGAGGCAACAAGTTATCTCGGAGGTTCATCGGACCTTTCCAGATCCTGAGTAGAGTTAGCAAGGTGGAATATCACCTAGCTCTTCCCTCTCAAATGAACCAGGTTCACGATGTTTTTCACGTGTCACAACTGAGGAGGTACGTGCATGATCCATCAGATATCATCAACTGGGGAGAGCTTGACATTAATGATGAGGTGAAATTTGCAGAGTTTCTAATGGAGATAGAGGATCTAAAGGAGCAGATCCTTCATGGACAACCAATTCCTCTGGTGAAAGTTCGATGGAAATACATAAATCTCCAGGAGAGAATATTGGAGCGGGAGGCTCAAATTCATGCTTAGTACCCCCATTTTTTTGTTTATCCCTTGTTTTGGATTTCAGGGATATAAAACCCTAAGGTGGGGAGAATGTAATATCTCAAAAGTTCCATGTGATTTTTTTAAATTATATGAGATTATTTTGAGACCAGTCACTCAGATGGAACTTGATTCTGAGGCCTAATGAGCCCAGAAGAGAATTTTGAAATTTTTTTAGTTCATTTAAATAAATGTGAAAGTGGGTTTTTCTAACTTTTAAATCAGTGGTAAGATAAAAAATACAAGGGAACCGTTGAACTCAAAGCATCAAGATTTTCCTAGAAAGGAACTAACTTTTACCGGTGAGGGTTGAAAATAAAAGATAATTTTTAGACCTTTCGGAAGAGAAATGAAATAAATTAAAAAGTTATTTTGTTTTCTTTTCCTCACCATTGAGCGGAGGCACTCCATCACTATGGTGTGGTTATTAGGTGATGACTAAACTCATTAAATGAATCCCATTAATGAGGATCTTTAACTAAATCCTAACAGGAATGCTTTTCATAAATGAACCAACGTAATGATGCAACGATGTAGCATAACAAAAACACCGCAACACGTTTCTATTTTAATTGAATAATGGGTTAGAGAATCAGAGTGATATTTTCTCTGACAGACAATGAATGATTTCTCTGTAACGATGAATGCTGGAGGATTGGAAAGCGGAAACAATGCCTTGTAGGAAGGATCCAGGATTGGAGATCGACGAATGCCGATAGATTTGAACGGATCAACACCAATGATGAACCTTCTCCAGGTAGGGGTTACTTTTTATTTTGATTTCCCCATTCCTCTTTATAAAACAACAAATGATGATCAAAACACAAACAAGTTTATTCATGGGTCACTTGTAATTGTGGTAGGGTGATTTTCAACGGGGTTTTTCATCAGGATATAACTTTGATAAATCTTTAAACCTCCCCCATGTTTCTAAAAATCTAACGTGAAGGGTGAAAACTGACACGAACAAGGCCCGAGCCCCTATGCCTTTGTGAATTCTTGTGTATTGTTCATGGCTGTAACTCCATATTAACTGAAAGCCAGTAATGAGGTCGTATCAGCGAAGGTGACGACCTAAGAAGACTGCTGACAGAGGTGGTTTGTGCAATGGACCACCGGAGCAGACCCTGTGGTTTGTGAGAAGCACTACTAGTGCACCGACAACCATGAGTGGGTGGCGGCGTGCCACGATGGTGGCCTGTGGTAGCAACCAACGCTGGATCAGGCTGTGGTGGTGCGACAGGAGCCACCGACAGTGGGCCAGAGGCTGGAGGAGAAAAAGGTGGCCACCTGACCACATTGGATAAAGTGTCCCAAGATGTGTGGGCCCCAATTACGCACTCGCATGTGGTCCAATGAGATTGTGTGTAGGAGATAAGGCAGCTGACTAAGCCAACTACAACGCGCTGAAAGTCGAGCGTGCGGGCGTCTGGCTGGAGAAGAACCCGCCTGCACCAGTGGGCCGGGAAGGAGGTGAGCCAAACCCTCAGCCTAATGGGATGGGTTGGATCCAATCCTATTCGGACTTGGGTTGGGTTGGCGGACTCGGGTTAGGTTGATGGACCAAGGGTCAAGTTGTTCGGGTTGGTCTAGGCCTAGGCACAATCGACCTCTGTTCATTAAAATGCCAATATCTTTCGGACTGTGTGTCTGTTTGATGATCCGTTTGCATTTTTGGAACCCTTGGGATGAGGTATTTATTTGGGAATGATATAAAAAGGATTTGGTGGAATTTTAAATGCAATTAATTTATTGAGGAGTTGATTATCTCAGAATCAAGTGTGCTACGTATGGGAATCCTACGGCTGGATGAGACCCAAAGACTACTGATAAGCGGACCCAAGTGACCATGTAGGCCTAGAAAACAAGCAAACCTATGTGGATAAGCTACAAGAGACCCTGTTTGGATCATCTTTGAGACACCCAATTTGGATCAGCTCCAAGATACCCAGTGTGGATTAGTTCCAAGTGACCCTGTGTGGATCAACTATAAACGAACCTGTGTGGATCAACTCCAAGCGACCCTGTGTGGATCAGCTACAAGCGTCCATATGTGGACCAGCTATGATGGCCTAAGTGGGAAGTAGCTTCATGTGACTCGGAAGACCCACAACACTCATTAGGGATGAGTACCTCAATATTCCAATGTGTTCGATGTTACGACTGATAGTCTTGCTTTATATACTTTAGGTTATACTAGTGTGAGTTATCTTGCTTCATGATCATGCTATATGGTTTGGAATATAGATTAATTTGTAATCTTTTATTTTTGGTTTGTGGTCATGTTGAGTATTTTTTACTCACCCCTGCATAGGCTTCACCTACACATCTTGTGTATGGTGCCGACAACCGATGCCTTGACAGAAAACTTCATGGCCTAGGACCCAGTGGCACCCATTGAGATCAGACAGGAGGGGTGTAATTCTAAAGCTTCCGATATCTACCATATACATACCCATAAGGTGGTATTTTCAAGGTATGGTTTTCCAAAGATCTTTTGTAATTTCTTGTTTTTAGTTTTTCTTTTGTTGGGCTTGTATTCTGGCCCGTTTGACCTATAACTTGTACCTTTAATCAGTGGTTGTTTAGTGGCATACATGTTTTCCATTATAGTTTTTGGGATATGGTTGTGTTTGTTTACGTATAGGTACTCATGAAATTTCCTCCCACTACTAGGTTGACACATTTTGCGCTAGTCTCCAACCCTTGGCCTTTGGGAGATGGGATTGTGGGAGTCCCGGCTCGGGCTCTAAGGGATGGGCCGTGACATTTAAAACCATTTAGTAAAAAGTAAAACATGGGTAAAATATAATTAAATATTCATATTATAATAATAGAAAACTTTTTATAACATTTTCATAAAACATGGATTTGGAATATAAATATTTCCTAATAGAGATTTAAAATGAAACAATCATGAATGTTGATGAGATTATGAAATAAAGCCACACAAATTTATAATCAGTAGAATCATTTTCCCCATGTAAGAAAGAAACTTATATGGATATTAAAGTATGATAATATTAATAATAATACTTATAAAATAATTTTGTAGGTAGTATATACACTACGCTGATGAAATAAGCAGTGTATAAGGCATGTCTCCCACCGAAATAAAAGTGAGAAAAAATCCATTTCCTCAAGTCTCACCTTTATTTGTTTATGTTCAAAAATATTGTATAATAAATAGTGATTTATTAAGTACGTAATATATAACTATATATCAATAATACCATGTGTTATTGTTTTCTAACATCTTATAACCCATTTATTAATAATTAATGTCACTGTTCTTGGTTATATCTGCTTTGTTTTCCAAGCATGTTTTGGTTCGAAAATCTGGGTCCTTATACAATGATCATGGTACCAAAATTTGTAGAATCATTAATATGTTATATATATCATATATATTCATTAAATTTATCCTTATTACCACCCATGTGAAATATATATTAAAAATGAGTCACATCGTATTGTGGAGATGGTTAGCCATACATAAGCACGAGCAACAATATCATTTCCAAAAAGATTTGGTGGTAAAAAGGTATATATGATGTCATCATTAAAAAATTATAATTATTTCATAAATATTGTTTATAAACATTAAAACTATCCTAATTACCACTCATAAAAGATGGTGATGAAAAATGAATTGAATCACTATGTGGAGACAGTAATCCATATGTACGCATGAGCGATACTTTCACTTCTTATTTGATGGGAAAGGGGGTGTGTAATGCTGTGTTCATAATCATAATAGAATTTTAGAATATTGAGTTTGATGAATTTTTTATTTATGATATATATCATATATTTATATGAGTTATAAAAGAGTATAAAAAGAGGGTGATCAGTTAGAGAGATCACCTCTTCTTTGAAACAGATCCTTTAGATCTCCTCTAAAGGACTCTAGAGTTGGTTATTTGAGAAGAAAAACACCTATAGAATGTGGATAGGGATGTTTATGAGATAATTTTTGGAGTTTGGTCAAGATAGAATACTCAATTTGGTGAAATGAGATGAGGGAGGAGGTGTCCTTTCACAATAAAGGTGAGGGGCACTTTTGTAATTTATCAAAATATTAAATTATAATAAATTAATTCTCAATCCAAATACCTAAAAATGGAAAGGTATTAAAAGATAATGTGGGATAGGGTGGTAATACCATAAAAAAATAGATTTTAGAAAAGTTTTTTTTAATTTTAAACCATATATTTTTGATAAACCCTAAATTAATCTATTTTAATTTTAACTATAGAAACGACATTTTCAATATTATAAGGTGGATATTTTTACTTATAATGTCTAAATTGAACAATAAATGGTAAATTTATGATATTATAGTCAATAATTTATCCCCTCTATCTTTATTTAGGATTTTTATGATTTTTAACTAATTTAATAAAATATTATTTTCATAAAATATCATCAGTGTCGTTTTTTACATCATTCATTACATTGAATTTAAGAGAATAAATACAGCAAGATAACTTAAAGAAACTTCATTTAATAAAACTATAACATGTCATAATAACCTATGAAATTATTTAATTACCTTAATTAATTAAAATTAAATTTATTTTAGTATTTTTAATGTCACTAAATATATTTTTTTGTTAATTGAATTTTTATTGCGTCATAATTTTGTAATTATTTGTGATAATTATTATTCACTAAAAATTAAAAATAAATTAAAAATACTTATATAAACCATTTACCTTTAATAATAATATATATAAGGTCATATCTTCTGCTTAACCCCATAATAAAAATACTTTACTTATTAAAAGTAAGAGTGTGACATTTTGTCACTATCTTTAATTTTAATAATATCCATGTAATTTTTAGGGAAAAGAGTCCATTTAATTATTCAATATATAAAATTTCATATTAATTATCGATTTAATTTCATCCAATGACATTTGTCCAAGTGTTAGGGTAATTTTATAACATTTAAAATATTAATTTATACCCTTACTCACCCAATTTACCCACAACTTTGGTAATAAAAATTAATAGTTACTATTCATATTGTCCAAAAAATAAAAGGGACCTATTTAATACATTTTTAATTTATAATTACAAATATGGAATCCATTTTTAAAAATCCAAAACACATAATTTTCTAAAATTAATTTGAAATTAATCCCATTGATGGAATGGGAAAATGAGTTCTTTAAGTGAAAATGTTCAAAATATTGAAATGTTTTTATATCCAAATTCAACATGAAATTGATTCTAATGACCTAAATTGGATTAAATGATAAATTTTTTTTATACCTTAAAACAAATAAAAAATATAATTTAACACTATAAATTATTTAGATGAAAAATATGTTTTCAATTAAAATTCAGTAATTTTTCACTATTCATAAAAAAATGACACTTATTAGAAAAATACCAAAAAAATGAATCAAAGTACATTTTTATATCGATATTTAAAATAAAAAGTTTAAATTTTCAAATACAATTTATAAAACTATCAAAAATGTGATTAAAAACAAGCGTTCAATTGAAAGGTGGAAAACTTGCTTTTTAGAAAAATACTATTTTTAAGCATAAAACTGGATTTATTTTTATATAATGTCTAAAAAAAATATGAATAATGTTAAACATTAGACTGAATAAAATATATATATCTATTTCATTAATATAATGAAACAATATTTATTTTTTTACTTTTTAGGTATAAAACTCACTTGTGCGTAATTAAATAGTTTTTTAGAAAAAGATTTCCTTTTAATTTCAATTTTTTATATGTGTAAACCATAATTTCGTAATTATGTTAATTATTTTGATACCCACAATTCTAAAATCCAGGTTATAATTATATTTTTCAAAATATTATAATTATAATTTTTTTTTGTAGAAACTCCGTGCAGCATTTAATGCAAGATTAACATGGTGTGGCGTATAACCCAAGATATCAATGAAATTTAATTTATTTTACAAAGGTTCTTTAAAACTAGGGGTGTTACATTCTATCCAACTTATAATTAATTTTCCCTCCAAATTCATCACTTATATATATACATATGAGGATACCACTTCTTTATCATATGCTCAGGTTCCCATGTATATTCCTCAAATTGGTGGTTTATGCACAAAACATTAACTAGATGGGTGGTATTGTTTCATATAAATTTATCTATATGATCCAAAATATCTACTGATTGTTCCTCATAAGAAATATCTTGCTTCATTGGTACTATCTTTGATTTTATTACATGTGAAGAACCATGCATGTACTTTCTCAGGAGTGTTACATGGAACACATCATGAAATTGAGAGAAATTCGGTGGAAGAGCTAATCGATATAATACCATACTGATACAATCAAGAATTTAAAAAAATGATATAACTAGGGATTAACTTTCCCTTATTTCTAAATCTCATTACTCTCTTCCAGTGAGATATTCTTAGAAATACCTTTTCACCCTCTTAAAACTCTATATCTTTCTGATGATCGTCAGCATAACTTTTTTGTCAACTTTGAACTACTTTTATTTGTTATTGAATATATATAACATTTTATACCATTTCATCAGATAGATTAGGTCCCAATATATTTCTTCCCACATCCTCATTCCATCATGTTTATGTTCTACACTTCTTAACATAGAGGGATTCATAAGGAGCCATCTGAATATTGGAGTGGAAAGTATTGTTATAAGAATATTATACCAAAGAAAGGTGTTGATCCCAAACACCTTTGAAACCTATAGAGAAAGATCTCAACATATATTCTAAAGTTTTAATTGTCTGATCAAATTGAAAATATTTCTAATGATGATAAGAAGTTCTAAGGCATGGATTCATATCTAGAGCCTGTAGAATAATTTAATAGAACTTCATGGTAAACCTCCGATCCTAATCAAATACAATGGAAAATGGTAATCCACGAAATATTACCACTTAATTGTTATATATTCTATAAATATGATCAAGATAGAATTATTATCTAATATCAATTATGTGGGTATACTTTGTAAGGTGATCGACTATAAACCATATAGAATTATGACCTTTAGATGTTTTAGGAAGTCCACCGACAAAATCCTTGGTGTTATTTTCCCATTTTCATTTAGGTATGGTTAATGGTTGTAACATCCCCTTATATTTCTATCTCTTAGCCTTAACTTGTTGAAAAACCAAGCACTAAGAAAAATACTATTCAATATCTCTCTTCATTCCATCCCACTAGAAATATTTTTTTAGGTCTTTATACATATTTGTACTTCTAGGATGAATATAGAATGATGAACTATGTGCCTCATCCAATTATTTTTTCTTCAAATTTTGTATTTGAGGAATACATACATGGTTCTTGAACCTTATTATTCTATCACAATCATGGTTGAACTCAGTAAAAATTTTCACCACCTTTTTCAGTGACACATCTTCCTTCTGTTACTCTTTAATATTTAATTAGATAGATGATTGAACATTAATTTGGGACAGATAAAATTTTTACCCTTCCTTTAGGATTTTCAGATCCATCCATTGAATATCTTGAAATCTTTACACTTTTTTGATCCTCATCAAAGATAATCTAGAATTTTCCTTTCATCTCAAATTATCTTCCACCTTATTCACTTTCCCTGGGTGGTAATGTATTCAGAAATCATAATATTGAATTAGTTCCAACCATCTTCTTGGGCGCGTATTCAACTTCTTATGTGTCAATATATAATTTAATCTTTTGTGATCATTATATATATCAAAATTTTATTTTTAAAGATAATGCCTCCATATCTTTAATGAAATTTTTACTGTAGCTAACTCCAAATCAAGAGTTTAGTAATTTTTTTCAGGAAACTTCAGTTGTCATGAGGCATAAGCTATAACCATTTAATTTTCATAAGAATTTATCCCAATCACTTCTTGGATGCATCATCATAAATTAGATACTCTTATCCATTATTGGGTAATGTATGAGAAGGGGCATTGACTAATATTCACTGTAGTTTCTTAAACTTTTTATCACATTAATTCTTCTAAAGGAACTTGGAACCCTTCCAAGTATACATGGTGAGTGGGTTTGATAGTTGAGAGAAATTATCCACAAAGCGCTGATATTATCTAGTAAAACAAAGAAAACTACAGATTTTATATATTCTGGTTGGTCTAGGCCATTTCTTAATGAATTTTATCTTTTAAGGATCTACAGATAAACTTTCACTTGAGATTATATGTCTTAGAAATGAAACATTTTGAATCCAAAATTCACACTTGGTAAATTTTTCATAGATATCCTCCATTATTAGGGTCTTCAACACAATTATCAATTGATCTACATGTTCTTCCTTTCTATTTTAATATACAATAATAGAATCTATAAATACTGTAAAAAATGATTAAGATAGTCTCTAAAGACTACATTGATCAAGTCCATGAAGATATCTGTGGCATTAGTATGACTAAAACGAATCAATCTAAATTCATAGTTCCCATACCGTGTTCATAACACCATCTTAGGTATATCCTCCTTCTTGATCCTCAATTGATAATTTCCAAAATGACGTTTAATTTCAAAAAAGTATTGAGCTTTGTGTAGTTGATGTAATAAATCATTGATACGGGGAAGATGATACTTTTTCCTGATTGTAGTTTTGATAAGTTCCTAATAATAAATGAAAATTTTAGTTGACACATATTTATTCTTAACAAATATAATAGGTTCACCTGATTCTCGCTCAAATTTACCCAAGAGATGAAGGTAGAATGGTCCTTGTAGTTTAGCCTGGGTTATCGAATCCTCAGAGACCTAAGAAGAATCCTATAGACACGTACATTCTATGGACTATTTTTTTATATGAAGTGGCCAACTTGGGTTGATTTTATATGAGTTTAAAGCATAACTAACAGATTTAAGTGAGTTCAATTTAAAATAATGAGTTGATCCTAGGTTATCGCTCGGGGTGGATTGGACATATTTCCTTTTCAATGATTTCAATTTCTTATATTTGAGATGGGTTCATTTAAGAAGATAAAACAACATCATAACTTACTAGTTTAATGCCCAAACCCTTTAATACTAATCACCTATACACTTGAAGGATGAAAGGTTTGAGCACTTCAAGGTAAAGATTTGTATTATCACATGAAGTGTGTGGCCTTAAATTCAACAATGATGATGGAGTTTAAAAATCATCAAATAAAAATCTCAATTAAAGAAGTGATTTTACATTAATGGGGTGATAAATAACATCCAACACATACCCTTTCTACTCTCTTGGATAAACCCATAAGTGGGTTATCCTTCCATTGATTCTATGGTTTCAATGGAAGTGGAAAGTAGACTCATGAGGGAGGAAATGGAGAAGTAAAGAAAACAATAAAAATAAAATTACCACTCCACCGTTGTGTGAATAATTTCACAAGATTTGGTGTGAATAAATTCACACCTTTAGTAAAAGGTATCAAATTGAGATGGAGAACAAAAAAATAAGAGGATAATAAGAACTTTTATTAAGAAACTAAAGTGAATTGAACAACTTACATGTGAAAGACAAACTTGAGACAACAAAATCACAGCATAACATTACACTTGAACAAAGCACCAAAGATGATTCAATAATCTAACACCACTTACTTAAATATGAATTTTTGAGCCCTTGGGTAGAACCTACAACAATCCAAGTCTCCTCAATTAATTGTGGTAGGCCATAGGTGGGTGGAAAGTAAGGGAGAGTGGATTTTTCCACCCTTGACCCGAGGTGGCATCCAGCTTTCCTTCACCGAACAGACACGCTTTGAAGACCTTTTGGATGACTGAATCAAAGTGGGACATAGAATAACAAAATGGATCCACTGATGTCTTATAACCGCCTGTAAAATCTAGACCCATTTGAAGTTGTGGATTCCGAGATATGATCATAATAATGGACTGTTTTTCTGGGCCGCAGAATCTGGACCATAATTTTATCTCTAACTTGGGACGCCTAAATGGACACCATGGAGGCCGAATTATCTTTGGATCCTTAAGAGTTATTTGTTACTATACATGTATTATATAATCACAAGAAATGTTGGATTAATTGGGCTTGTATTTTGGGCCCCACATTCTCATCAATGGTCTGGTGTCCAATCTGCCTTCTCCAGAATTGATTCCTTTCATTGCCAAATATCTCCATCATTCTTTATGAATATTTTATTGATCCTTTAATGAAAAATGTTCATATTTAAGTGAATATCCAGTTCAATATAATATTAAATTAAAATATGTATAATTATATTCTTTAAAATTAGATGAATCATTGGGTACTTCAAATGATGTTAAAAAATGTACCACATAATAGTGCATTTTAAGAAGGTATTACAATCATAATGTGAAATGATGTTGAAAGTGTAAAATGCACTAAAATGGTGTTTATGAATAATAAAGAACATGAATATTATATATATTAAAAATGAATATTAGACTCATTTAGTGTCTAATCACACCCCCCAACTTGAGTTTTACTAGTCCCGAGCAAAATATATCTCAACAATATGAAATTCGAATTCCCTTTTCCAAAAACATTTTAATACAAAATTATCACAAAAAAACCTTATACGAAACAATCATAAAACCCATCAAAATATTTTAATTCATGATAGTTTCATAAGTAGATCTCAATCCCAAGCCCATTACTTTGTTCAAATTCGCTGTCATATTTCATCCAATATCAATAAGTATGAGGATGTGTTGTGCATCACAATAGACATGAGGGTTCATATTTATTAAAGGGGGAAATGACAGAAGCGCTAGGTGGAATCACATTTCAAAATTAAGTTGAGTATTAAAATTTTTTTATTGTATTTTTTTTGTATTTTTTTGTATTTTGTTTTGCAATTTTGCCATGGTAATTGAAATTGCACTCAAAAGACTCAACCCCTATAGTGAGACTGTGTCAATGACTCCTAGGCTCAAAGACCTTAGGGAACCAAGTTAATCCCACATAATTAGGCATCATCTCGAGTTAACTCAGTCAAAAAAAAATTCAATTTTCCATATAATAGAGATAAAATTACTAACTCTGGGCCAGAAAACTATGGAGTCACGATCCCCAAGTCCCGAAATCTACACATTAGGTCATTTCATTGCTCTACGCGCAAATTTATTATTATTATTTTTTTAATTTTTTTATTTATTGAATACTCATATTAAAACTAAAATGATCACCAAACCTATGCTATTTATTTGGGAGACCCCCTAAACTCAAACTAATACCCCACTATCCAAAGGACATGCATTGTGATTCTTTTTTTATTTGGATGAAAATAGAAACAATGAAATATCACATTGGACAGCTACACTTTCCAAAATCTATGCTCATGAAATTAAACCAGGATTAAAATCAGAATCAAGGAATGATAAATTATTTTATATTCAGTTTCAAAGTGTGCAATATGTATTACCATGTTCAAAGTTAAAGGAATTTTTCCTTCCATTTACAATTTTTTTGTCAAATCATTCAATTTTTTTTGACACAAAAGCATTTTTTTATTTTATCTTCCCCCCAACTTAAAAAAACACTATCCCCAGTGTTTAAATAATAGAAAATTTAGAAGGGGGTATAGGTAGAGAATGAAAGTTCAAAAAGGAAATTGAAAATGAGTATCATGGAATGAAGTCACATGGTGGTTGAAGTTGAAATTTTTGTTGCTCCCTTTTAGTCCTTTGATATCCATGTCACTTGCAGAGTCCCCTAGTAGAAAAGGGAAAACAAAACAAACAAAACAAAACAAAACAATATATATATATATACATAATAAAGAAAGTAAAATATAAGTATATATATAAAAATTATAGAATAAGGAAGCACAAAAAGCCATAGGTCTATGGTAAGCGCACACCCTTGTCTCCATTCGGTCCCGAGTTCGAATCCCGGCGACTTCGCTGGTTGTGATAGGGTTTGAACCGTGACCTACGATGTGTAATTTTTTATTATTATTATAATATAATTGTTTTTTTGTATTTTTATTTTAACCTACAAACACATAAAAATAAAATAAAATAAACTGATGATACATTGTCTTCTTTTTAAATTTATGGGGAAGGTATTACTCAAGGATCACACCACGTGACACGGATGAATATGGAGCTCCCCTTTCATACCAATCCATACTCATTATATAAGAACAAGTCAACAATTTATTTTTTAAATATCAAAATGTTTCATTAATCATATTTAAAATATAAAGTTGATTAAAACAACAAAATTATTGGAAACGTGAAAACCATGGGTTGCCTCCCATGCAACGCTTTGTTTAACGTCTTTAGCTTGACTTGAACCCCCAAAATTATCCAATACCAACTTACAATATTTTAAGGACCACATGTTTCACCACTCCTAGTAGACTGAGATTGATTCTATGTTTAGAATTTGTTTCATGCACAAACCTATGTTCTAAAATGTGCAGGTAAATCCAAGGAATATCATAAATGATGGATTCAATTTCTTTTTTAGTATTTTATAATACATTATGAATTATTACATCTTTTTTGGTTTCAAGATAAGAAATGGCGACAAATGGAATTTTTTGGCTATCCCCAATGAATGGAAACTTGAGGGTGGATGGAAAGTCCTTTTGTTTAAGATAAGGTAGGCTAAAACTTTCAAACATAGGTTGGGACTTTTAATTGAACTCAATTTCATTTTCCAAATTACTCTAAATAATTGGTTCCTTTTGAATAGAATATTAAACCACCAAATTGGAAATATCAGTTTCAGGAATGGGTTTGGACTCAAAGATTGTGATTTCTATTAATGTTTCAGTGATTTGTGTTTTTGAAAAATATCAATGGAGTTATATTCATGAGACTCAATCCATGATGTCAAATTTCCCTCTTGTGAATACAAAAAATCAGTTTCCTATTTATTTAAACACCTATCAACAATTACTTGATCCTCCCCATTTTCCCCAAATCCAAAGGTTTTCTCTTTAGTAAATTCATGAGAGGTTTGTGGGAAACTAGACACTTCACATAAGGTTAATGAAGGGATAGTTTGTGTAGGGATAGGTTCCTCACAAGTTTTAATGCTTTGTATTTCTAACCTCAATGATGAAACCTAAAAATTTATTTTCTCCATTTGATGACATAGTTTTTAAAGTAATGGTTGTGGATCATGATGGGAAAGGGGTTGAGGAAGATGGTCTATTCCAGGTGGATAATTAAGTTGTTAGAATTGCACAGGAGAGTGTTCAGATTGGCTTGGTGGGGATTTAAAATCATTGTATATTGGGATGTGTTGGGGATAATAGGAGTAAAAACATTTTGGTTCATTAGGTTTTTGATGATCCCACATGTAGAAATTAGTATGGTCATTGTACATCACACATGGGGTTGGGTGTTCAAAGTAGGGATAGGTTTCCCATGTTTGGACTTGTTCAAAATTGAATTACATAGGAGTGTGGGGGTGAGAACAGATAAGAGGGATGAAAAAAAGGATGATAATGTCTAATATAACTTACTTAGGTCCCCGGAAATGGCACCAAAATTTGATTCTCGCTAAAAATTTACCCAAGAGATGAAGGTAGAAAGGTCCTTGTAGTTTATCTTGGGTTATCGAATCCCCAGAGACCTAAGAAGGAACCTATAGACACATACATTCTATGGAGTATTTTTTTTCTATGAAGTGGACAATAAGGGTTGATTTTATATGGGTTTAAAGGATAACTAACAGATTTTAGTGTCTTCAATTTAAAATAATGAGTTGATCCTAGTTTATCCCTCGGGGTGGATTGGACATATTTCCTTTTCAATGATATCAATTTCTTATATTTGAGATGTGTTCATTTAAGAAGATAATAAAACATCATCATTTACAGGTTTATTTCCCACACCCTTTAATACTAATCACCTATACACTTGAAGGATCAAAGTTTTGAGCACTTCAAGGTAAAGGTTCGTATTAGCACATGAAATGTGTGGCCTTAAATTCAAGAAGGACGATGGAGTTTAAAAATCATCAAATAAAAATATCAATTAAAGAAGTGATTATACATTAATGGGGTGATAAATAACATATAATAAATCCCATTTATACTAACTTGGATCAACCCATAAGCGGGTTAGCAATCCATTGATTCTATGGTTTCAATGGAAGTGGAAAGTAGACTCATGAGGGAGGAAATGGAGAAGTAAAGAATACAATAAAAATAAAATGATCACTCCAGCATTGTGTGAAAAATTTCACAATATTTGGAGTGAATAAATTCACACCTTGAGGCAACGGTATCAAAGTGATATGGAGAACAATAGAATAAGAGGAGAAGAATAACTTTTATTAAGAAACTAAAGTGAATTGAACAACTTACATGTGAAAGACAAACTTGATACAACAAAATCGCAGCATAACATTACAATTGAACAAAGAACCAAAGATGATTCAGTCCTCTAACACCAATACCTTAAATAAGAATTTTTCAGCCTTTGTGTTGATCCTCCAATAGTAAAAGTCTCCTCAATTAATTGTGGTAGGCCATTGGTGGGTGGAAAGTAAGGGAGAGTTGATTTTCCACCCTTGACCCGAGGTGGCATCCAGATTTCCTTTACTGAACAGACGTGCTTGGAAGAAATTCTAGATGGATGAATCAGAGTGGGACATAGAAGAAGAAAATGGAGCCACTGATTCCTTATAAACTACTGAAAAATTTGGTCCCATTTGAAGTTGTGGCTTCCAAGATATGATCATATTAGTGGGATGTTATTCTGGGCCGCAGAATCTGGACCGGAATTTTATCTCTAACTTGGGCCGCCTAAATGGACACAATGGAAGCCGAATTAGTATTGGATTCTGAAGAGTTATTTGTTACTATACATGAATTCTAGCGTCCCATGAAATTTGGGATTTTTTTGGCTTGTATGTTGGGCCCCACATTCTCATCAGTGGGATGGTGTCCAATCTGCCTTCTCCAGAATTGCTTTCTTTCATTTCCAAATATCTCCATCATCCTTTATGAATCTTTCATTGATCCTTTAATGAAAAATGTTCATATTTAAGTTTATATCTAGTTCAAAAAGAATATAAAATTAAAATATGTATAATTAGATTCCTTAAAATTTGATGAATCATTGGGTACTTTAAATGATGTTAAAAAATGTACCACATAATAGTGCATTTTAAGAAGGTATTACAATCATAATGTGAAATGATGTTCAAAGTGTAAAATGCACTAAAATGATGTTTATTAATAATAAAGAACATGAATATTATGTATATTAACAACGAATATTAGCCTCATTTAGTGGCTAATCACACCCCCAACTTGAGTTTTTCTAGTCCCGAGCAAAATATATCTCAACAATATAAAATTAGAATTGCCTTTTCCAAAAACATTTTCATACACAATGATCACCAAAAAACCTTATACCAAACAATCATGAAACCCATAAAAATATTTTAATACATGATAGTTTCATAAGAATATCCCAATCCCAAGCCCATTCCTTTGTTCAAATTCATTGTCATATTTCATCTAATATCAATTAAGTATGAGGATGTGTTGTGCATCACAATAGACATGGGGGTTCATATTTATTCAAGGGGGAAATGAAGAAAGCTCAAGGTGGAATAACATACCAATATTAAGATGATTATTCAAAATTTTTTATTGTATTATTTTTTTGTTTTTGTTTTTTTTGCAGTTTTTCCATGGTAACTGAAATTGCACTCAAAAGAGTCAACCCCTATAGCGAGACTTTGGCGATGACTCCTAGGCTCAAAGAAATTAGGGCACCAAGTGAAGCCCACATACTCGGGCATCATATCGTGTCAACTCAGTCAAAAACAAATTCAAATTTCCAAAAATAGAGATAAAATTACTACGTCTCAGCCAAACAACTATGGAGTCACGATCCACAAGTGCCAAAAGCCACACATTAGGTCATTTCATTGTTCTACGCGCAAATTTATTTTTATTTTTCAATTTTTTCTTATTTATTGAATACTCATATTAAAACTAAAATGATCAAAAAACCTATTCTATTTATTTGGGGGACCCCCTGAACTCAAACTAATACCCCACTATCCAAAGGACGTGCATTGTGATTCTTTTTTTATTTGGATGAAAATACAAACAATGAAATATCACATTGGACAGCTACACTTTCCAAAATCTATGCTCATGAAATTATACAGGGATTAAAATCAGAATTAGGGCATGCTAAATTATTTGATATTCAGTTTCAAAGTGTGCAATGTGTATTACCATGTTTAAAGTTAAAGGAAATTTTCCTTCCATTTACAATTTTTTTTCAAATCATTCAATTTTTTTTGAAACAAAATCATTTTTTTTTATTTTATCTCCCCAAAATTTAAAACAACACTGTCCCCAGTGTTTAAAGAAAAGAAAATTTAGAAGGGGGTAGAGGTAGAGAATAAAAGTTTAAGAAGGAAATTGAAAATTTGGATCATTGAATGAAGTCACATGGTGGTTGAAGTTGAAATTTTTGTTGCTCCCTTTTAATCCTTTGATATCCATGTCACTTGCAGGGTACCATAGTAGAAAAGGGAAAAAAACAAAAAAAAAAACAAAAAAAAAACAAAAAATATATATATATATAATAAAGAAAGTAAAATATTAGTATATATATAAAAATTATAGAATAAGGAAGCACAAAAAGCCATAGGTCAGTGGTAAGTGCGTTCCCCTGTCCCCCTTCGGTCCCGAGTTTGAATCCCCACGACTTTGCCAGTTGTGACGGGGTTTCACCCATGACCTAAGATGTGGAATTTTATTATTATTATTATAATATCATTATTTATTTTTATTTTTATTTTAACCTACAAAAACATAAAAATAAAATAAAATAAACTGATGATACATTGTCTTCTTTTAAAATTTCTGGGTAAGGTATTACTCAAGTATCACACCACGTGACACGGATGAATATGGTGCTCCCCTTTCATACCCATCTATATTCATTATAGAATAAAATTTCAACAATTTATTTTTTAAATATCAAAATGATTCATTAAACATATTTAAAATATAAAGTTTATTAAAACAACAAAATTATTGGGAACTTGAAAACAATGGGTTGCCTCCCATGCAGCACTTTGTTTAACGTCTTTAGCTTGACTTGAACCCCCAAAATTATCCAATACCAACTTTAAACATTTTAAGGACCACATGTTTCACCACTTCTAGTAGGCTGAGATTGATTCTATGTTTAGAATTTGTTTCATGCACAAACCTCTATTCTAAAATGTGCAGGTAAATCCAAGGAATATCATAAATGATGGATTCAATTTCTTTTGTAGTATTTTCTAAGACATTAAGAATAATTACCTCTTTTTTTGGTTTCAATATAAGAAATGGCGGAAAATGGAAGTTTTTGGCTATCCCCAATGAATGGAAACTTGAGGGTGGATGGAAAGTCCTTTTTTTCAAGTTCAGGTAGGCTAAAACTTTCAAACATAGGTTGGGAATTTTAATTGAACTCAGTTTCATTTTCCAAATTACTCAACAGAATTGGTTTCTTTTGAATAGAAGATTCAACCACCAAATTGGAAATATCAGTTTCGGGAATGGGTATGGACTCAAAGTTTGTGATTTCTCTTAATGGTTCAGTGATTTGTGTTTTTGAAAAATCATCAATGGAGTTATATTCATGAGACTCAATCCATGATGTCAAATTTCCCTCATGTGAATACAAAAAATCAGTTTCCTCTTTATTTAAACACCTATAAACAATTCCTTGATCATACTCATCTTCCCCAAATCCAAAGTTTTTCTCTTTAGTAAATTAATGAGTGGTTTGTGGGAAACTATACACTTCACACAAGGTTATGGATGGGACAGTTTGTGTAGGGATAGGTTCCTCACAAGTTTTAATGATTTGTATTTCTAACCTCAATGATGAAACCTAAAAATTAATTTTCTCCATTTGTTGACATAGTTTTCCAAGTAATGGTTGTGGATCATGATGGGAAAGGGGTTGAGGAAGATGGTCTATTCGAGGTGGATAATTAAGTTATTGGAATTGCACAGGAGGGTGTTCAGATTGGCTTGGTGGGGATTGAAACTCATTGTATGTTGGGATGTTTTAGGGAAAATAGGAGTAAACAAATTGTGGTTAATTAGGTTGTTAATGACCCCACATGTAGAAATTAGGATGGTCATTATACATCACACATGGGGTTGAGTGATCAAAGTAGGGATAAGTTTCCCATGTTTTGACCTATTCCAAATTGAATTCCATAGGAGTGTGGGGGTGAGAATAGAGAAGAGGGATGAAAAAAGGATGATAATGTCTAAGATAACTTACTTAGGTCCCTGAAAACGGCGCTAAAATTTGATTCTCACTCAAATTTACCCAAGAGATGAAGGTAGAACGGTCCTTGTAGTTTAGCTTGGGTTATCGAATCCTCAAAGACCTAAGAAGAAACCTATAGACACGTACATTCTATGGAATATTTTTTGCTATGAAGTGTCCAACTTGGGTTTATTTTATATGGGTTTAAAGGATAACTAATAGATTTAACTGAATTCAATTTAAAATAATGAGTTGATCCTAGGTTATTGCTCGGGGTGGATTGGACATATATCCTTTTCAATGATTTTAATTTATTATATTTGAGATGGGTTCATTTAAGAAGATAAAAAACATCATCACTTACAGGTTTAATGCCCACACCCTTTAATATTAATCAGTTATACACTTTAAGGATCAAAGTTTTGATCACTTCAAGGTAAAGGTTCGTATTAGCACATGAAATGTGTGGCCTTAAATTCAATAAGGACGATGGAGTTTAAAAATCATCAAATAAAAATCTCAATTAAAGAAGTGATTATACATTAGTGGGGTGATAAATAACATCTAATACAACCCCTTTCTGCTCCCTTGGATCAACCCATAAGTGGGTTAGCCCTCCATTGATTATATGGTTTCAATGGAAGCAGAACGTAGACTCATGAAGGAGGAAATGGAGAAGTAAAGAAAACAATAAAAATAAAATGATCACTCCACCGTTGTGTGAATAATTTCACAAAATTTGGTGTGAATGAATTCACACCTTGAGGCAACGGTATCAAAGTGAGATGGAGAAAAAAAGAATAAGAGGAGAAGAAGAACTTTTATTAAGAAACTAAATTGAACTGAACAACTTACATGTGAAAGATAAACTTGAGACAACAAAATCACAGCATAACATTACACTTGAACAAAGCACCAATTATGATTCAATCCTCTAACACCACTGACTTAAATAGGAATTTTTGAGCCCTTGGGTTGATCCTCCAACAGTAAAAGTCTCGTCAATTAATTGTGGTAGGCCATAGGTGGATGGAAAGTAAGGGAGAGTTGATTTTTCCACCCTTGACCCGAGGTAGCATCCAACTTTCCTTAAACGAACAGACATGCTTGGAAGACCTTTTAGATGGCCGAATACAAGGGGGACATAGATTAGGAAAATGTAGCCATAGATATCTTCTAACCTCATGTAAAATTTGGTCCAATTTAAATTTGGGGATTACGAGCTATGATCATATTAGTGGGATGTTTTTCAGGGTGGCAGAATCTTGCCCAGAATTTTATCTCTAACTTGGTCCGCCTAAATGGACACCATGGAGGCCTAATTAGCATTGAATCTTTAAGAGTGATTTGTTCCTTTCCATGTCATCTAGCATCCCACGAAATTTGGGATTCATTGGGCCTGAATGTTGGGCCCCAAATTCTCATCCGTGGTCTGGTGTCCAATCTGCCTTCTCCAGAATTGCTTCCTTTTATTGCCAAATATCTCCATCATCCTTTATGAATCTTTCATTGATCCTTTATGAAAAATGTTCATATTGAAATTAATATCCAGTTCAAAAGAATATCAAATTAAAATATGTATAATTATATTTCTTAAAATTAGATGAATCATTGGGTACTTCAAATGATGTTAAAAAATGTACCACATAATAGTGCATTTTAAGAAGGTATTACAATCATAATGTGAAATAATGTTCAAAGTGTAAAATGCACTAAAATGGTGTTTATGAATAATAAATAAAATGAATATTATGTATATTAAAAATGAATATTATCCTCATTTAGTGTCTAATCACACCCCCAACTTGAGTTTTGCTAGTCCCGAGCAAAATATATCTCAACAATATGAAATTAAAATTCCATTTTCCAAAAACATTTTAATACACAATGATCACCAAAAACCCTTCTACCAAACAGTCATGAAACCCATCAAAATATTTTAATACATGATAGTTTCACAACCATATCCCAATCCCAAGCCCATTCCTTTGTTCAAATTCGTTGTCCTATTTCATCGAATATCAATTAAGTATGAGGATGTGTTGTGCATCACAATAGACATGGGGGTTCATCTTTATTCAAGGGGGAAATTATGGAAGTGCTAGGTGGAATCAAATTTCAATATTAAGATGAGTATTCAAATTTTTTTTATTGATTTTTTTTTGTTTTTGTTTGTTTTTTCCATTATAATTGAAATTGCACTCAAAAGAGTCAACCCCTGTAGAGAGACTCTGCCGATGACTCCCAGGCTCAAAGACCTTAGGGAACCAAGTGAAGCCCCTACATACTCGGGCATCATATTGAGTTAAATCAGTCAAAAACAAATTCAAATTACAAAAAGTAGAGATAAAATTACTAACTCTGGGCCAGACAACTATGGAGTCACGATCCCCAAGTGCCGAAATCCACGCATTAGGTCATTTCATTGCTGTACGCGCAAATTTATTATTATTATTTTTTTAATTTTTTTTTAATTTTTTGAATAATCATATTAATACTAAAATTATCAACAAACCTATGCTATTTATTTGAGGGACCCCTTGAACTCAAACTAATACCCCACTATCCAAAGGACGTGCATTGTGATTCTTTTTTTATTTGGATGAAAATATAAACAATGAAATATCACATTGGACAGCTACACTTTCCAAAATCTATGCTCATGAAATTATACAAGGATTAAAATCAGAATCAGGTCACTCTAAATTATTTGATATCCAGTTTCAAAGTGTGCAACGTGTATTACCATGTTCAAAGTTAAAGGAATTTTTCCTTCCATTTACAATTTTTTTTTCTAATCATTCAATTTTTTTGACACAAAAGCATTTTTTTCTTTTATCTCCCCCCAACTTAAAACATTACTGTCCTCAGTGTTTAAAGAAAAGAAAATTTAGAAGGGGGTATAGGTAGATAATGAAAGTTCAAAAAGGAAATTGAAAGTGAGGATCATGGAATGAAGTCACCTGGTGGTTGAAGTTGAAATTTTTGTTGCTCCCTTTTAATCCTTTGATATCCATGTCACTTGCAGAGTCCCCTAGTAGAAAAGGAAAAAAAAAAACAAAAAAAAAACAATATATATATATATATAATAAAGAAGGTAAAATATAAGTATATATATAAAAATTATAGAATAAGGAAGCACAAAAAGCCATAGGTCAGTGGTAAGCGCGTGCCCCTGTCTCCCTTCGGTCCCGGGTTCGAATTCCCGTGGCTTCGACGGTTGTGATGGGGTTTGACCCACAACCTACGATGAGGACTTTTATTATTATTATTATAATAATATTATTTTTTTGTAATTTTATTTTAACCTACAAACACATAAAAATAAAATAAAATAAACTGATGATACATTGTCTTCTTTTTTAAATTTCTGCGTAAGGTATTACTCAAGGATCACACCACGTGACACAGATGAATATGGTGCTCCCCTTTCATACCCTTCCATACTAATTATAGAAGAACAAGTAAACAATTTATTTTTTAAATATCAAAATGATTCATTAATCATATTTAAAATATAAAGTTGATTAAAAAAAATTATTAGAAACTTAAAAACCATGGGCTTCCTCCCATGTAGCGCTTTGTTTAATTTCTTTAGCTTGACTTGAACCCCCAAAATTATCCAATACCAAATTTAAACATTTTAAGGACCAAATGTTTCACCACTTCTAGTAGTCTAAGATTGATTCTATGTTTAGAATTTGTTTTATGCACAAACCACTGTTCTAAAATGTGCAGGAAAATCCATAGAATATCATAAATGATGGATTCAATTTCTTTTGTCGTATTTTCTAAGACATTAATAATACATACCTCTTTTTTGGTTTCAAGATAAGAAATGGTGACAAATGGAAGTTTTTGGCTATCCCCAATGAATGGAAACAAGACGGTGGATGGAAAGTCCTTTTGTTCAAGTTCAGGTAGGCTAAAACTTTCAAACATAGGTTAGGACTTTGAATTGAACTCTGTTTCATTTTCCAAATTACTCAACAGAATTGGTTCCTTTTGAATAGAATATTCAACCATCAAATTGGAAATATTAGTTTCAAGAATGGGTATGGACTCAAAGTTTATGACTTCTCTTAATGGTTCAGTGATTTGTGTTTTTTAAAAATCATCAATGGAGTTATATTCATGAGACTCAATCCATGATGTCAAATTTCCCTCTTGTGAATCCAAAAAATTAGTTTCTTCTTGATTTAAACACCTATCAACAATTCCTTAATCCTCATCATCTTCTCCAAATCCAAAGGTTTTCTCTTTAGTAAATTCATGAGAGGTTTGTGGGAAACTAGACACTTCACATAAGGTTATGGAAGGGACAGTTTGTTTAGGGATAGGTTACTCACAAGTTTTAATGCTTTGTATTTATAACCTCAATGATGAAACCTCAAAATTCATTTTCTCCATTTTTGACATAGTTTTTCAAGTAATGGTTGTGAATCATGATGGTCAGGGGGTTGAGGAAGATGGTCTATTCCAGGTGGATAATTAAGTTGTTGGAATTGCACAGGAGGGTGTTCATATTGGCTTGGTGGGGATTGAAACTCATTGTATGTTGGGATGTTTTGGGGATAATAGGAGTAAAAACGTTTTGGTTCATTAGGTTAGGATGGTCATTGGACGTCACACATGGGGTTGGGTGATCAAAGTAGGGATTGTTTTCCCATGTTTGGACTTGTTCAAAATTAAATTCCATAGGAGTGTAGGGGTGAGAACAGAGAAGAGGGATGAAAAAAGGATGATAATGTATAAGAAAACATACTTAGGTCCCCAGAAATGACTCCAAAATTTGATTCTCGCTCAAATTTACCCAAGCGATGAAGGTAGAACAGTCCTTGTAGTTTAGCTTGGGTTATCGAATCCTTAGTGACCTAAGAAGAAACCTATAGACACGTACATTCTATGGACTATTTTTTTCTACGAAGTGTCCAACTTGGGTTGATTTTATATGGGTTTAAAGAATAAATAACAGATTTAAGTGAATTCAATTTAAAATAATGAGTTGATCCTAGGTTATCACTCGGGGTGGATTGGACATATTTCCGTTTCAATGATTTCAATTTATTATATTTGAGATGGGTTCATTTAAGAAGATAAAACAACAACATAACTTACTGGTTTAATGAACAAACCCTTTAATACTAATCACCTATACACTTGAAGGATCAATGTTTTGAGCACTTCAATGTAAAGGTTTGTATTAGCGCATGAAGTGTGTGGCCTTAAATTCAACAAGGATGATGGAGTTTAAAAATCATCAATTAAAAATCTTAATTAAAGAAGTGATTATACATTAATGGGGTGATAAATAACGTCCAATCCATCCCCTTGCTACTCCATTGGATCAACCAATAAGTGGGTTATCCCTCCACTGATTCTATGGTTTCAATGGAAGCGAAAAGTAGATTCATGAGGGAGGAAATAGAGAAGTAAAAAAACAATAAAAATAAAATGATCACTCCGCCGTTGTGTGAATAATTTCACAAGATTTGGTGTGAATAAATTCACACCTTGAGGCAACAGTATCAAATTGATATGGAGAACAAAAGAATAAGAGGAGAAGAATAACTTTTATTAAGAAACTAAAGTGAATTGAACAACTTACATGTGAAAGACAAACTTGAGATAACAAAATCGTAGCATAACATTACACTTGAACAAAGCACCAAAGATGATTCAATACTCTAAAAACAATGACTTAAATATGAATTTTTGAACCCTTGGGTCGAGCCTCCAACAGTCCAAGTCTCCTCAATTAATTGTGGTAGGCCATTGGTGGGTGGAAAGTATGGGAGAGTTGATTTTTCCACCCTTGACCCAAGGTGGCATCCAGCTTTCCTTCACCGCACAGATGCCCTTGGAAGACCTTCTAGATAGCCGAATCAGAGTGGGACATAGAAAAAGAAAATGTATCCAAGGATGTATTCTAACCTAATGTAACATTTGGGCCCATTGGAAGTTGTGGATTCCGAGATATGATCATATTAGTGGGTTGTTTTCCTGGGCCGCAGAATCTGGCCCAGAATTTTATCTCTAACTTGGGCCGCCTAAATGGAAACCATGGATTCCGAATTAGCATTGGATCATGAAGAGTGATTTGTTTCTATACATTTCATCTATAATATCACTAAATTTGGGATTCATTAGGCCTATATGTTGGGCCCACATTCTCATCAGTGGGCTGGTGTCCAATCTGCCTTCTCCAGAATTGCTTCCTTTCATTGCCAAATTTCTCCATCATACTTTATGAATATTTCATTGATCCTTTAATGAAAAATGTTCATATTGAAGTGAATATCCAGTTAAAAATTATATAAAATTAAAATATGTATAATTATATTCCTTAAAATTAGATGAATCATTGGGTACTTCAAATGATGTTAAAAAATATACCACATAATAGTGCATTTTAAGAAGGTATTACAATCAAAATGTGAAATGATGTTCAAAGTGTAAAATTCACTAAAATGGTGTTTATGAATAATAAATAACATGAGTATTATGTATATTAATAATGAATATTAGCCTCATTTAGTGGCTAATAAGCACGCCAAGGTGTCAAACTAGAGAACATGAATCCCTTATCAGGATTCTCCTGGAGTTTTTTCTTTAATTCATACAACTCAATTGTGACCATTCTATAGAGAGTCTTCGAAATAGGCAAAATAAAAAGTATGAGTTCTATTGAAAACTCAACTTTATTATTCAATGGAATAACTACAAAATATTTAATAAATACATCAAAAAATACTATAAAATAGGTGTATCCTTAATGTTGAGTTTCTCCCCAACCAACTGATATAGATAACATTCTAGTATAGAAACTAAGATCCACAAGATGGAAAAAATTTCTATTGGAAGTTCATATTCATCCTTGAATCAATAAATTACTATAGGTTTATTTGAAATATATAATTTCACTTCTCTTACTCATAATTAATATGATCTCTATATAAAGAAATCTAATCCATGCCAAAAATCACAATGAATTCTACTATAGGGAGAATCATGAGAATCACATGAAGTACTTTACCATAAAATTAAATCAACGAAGAACTATAACTATGAAATACAACCATTGTGCCATTAAGAGTCTTCAAATATAACTAAACTACTAATTTTTGAGGTGATACTATGATACCCTTCTATAATTCTTTATAAATAAAATAATTGGTGGATCCATAATCAAACACAAAATTAACTATTTTAGAGTGGATGATAAGTGTACCTTTTACCACACCGTTCTTGTAACCCACTTTGTTAGTTGTGATTGATAGAGATTTATCTTCGCCTTTGGGATTTTGAGGTTACTATCATTGATCATAAAAAATCTTCAGATTCATTCACTAATTGGAACAATTTCCACACTCCTTGAACTTATAGCATTGGAATGTGGGTGGTTCATTATTTGGCGTCTTCTTTTCCACCATTTCATTAACCAGTCTATTCATTGCCTTTTGACATTCATGGGATTTATAACACATATTTCCACATTTAGATCACCTTTTGGTTCCTTTTAAACACTTCCCTTGAATTTTCTTCCCAAATATATGGCATGTACATGGATGGTATTTCTTTCAACCATGTGATTTATTAGAGGTTTCATGAGTTTAAATCTTTCCTTTCTTATTAAATCAATGGGAATGGTGAGTATATTCAATTTCCATTTCCATATTAAGATCCCATTAAAAAATTTATTTGTAGCTACCAAAGTCTCTTGTGGATAACTAACTTTTGAGACTTTGTTTTAATCCAATGAAGAATAAGCCAATCTCACTTTCAGGTTGAATAATATTACAAGAAGGGTACCTCATAAGTATTTTTAAATTTACCTCATTGGTACAAATAGATTCATAATAATTTTTCATTATCTAAAAAAACTCATTTTACATATTTATTGAAGAATCTGAGGAAATTACTTATTAAAAAATAAGTTCTTGAACTCATCCCATTACATGGATTCAGTTTATTCAACTTACCTCATATTCTTGACAAGATTACACCATTGATCTGCTTCGACTTTCAGATGATTAACAACTAGGAAATTTTTTTCATGTCCCAATAAATAAATAACATAAATTATTTTCTTAATGGTTTTGATCCATATTTTATCCACTAGTCGGTTTAATACCCACTTAAAACAAGTGGATAAAGCCACATGAATGATTCAATAGTACGCTGTTCCCTTCATTGATAATTTGTTAAATCGATATGATTCATAGCATGAGAAAGTTATGTTAGAATAGAAATATGGGTCTAAATTCCATCCCCCATAACATTTGGTTTCTTAGGTGGAAAATCAATGCATTTTCCATCACATTCAGCATTAGCATGATTCATTTGGGTACCGACTATTGAATAAAACTAAAAATCATATCGTGAGAAATAACAACCATAGTGGAGAATCATGATTTTTTTAGAAAAATGTCTTAAATCATGAAACCATCTATGAAACATTAGGTTTTAACCTAGGTCATTAATAATATTTACCATAACTATAAGATTTTATCATATATATAGACATATAATTATGGTTATTACTAATGTTTTCTTATCCTAGTTTCCAAAGGTTAACTAAACCTTTTCTCTGATACCAACTATAATGACCCAAGATTTTTATACATAGATATTAAATATTTTTTATGAATATTTATATTATTATACAAATACACACATGAGGATCATAAAGGTCAATTTCTTTTGTAAAATTAGAAACACAAACAACTAGTTCATAAAATATCTTCCTCACTCTCACTTATTTCTTCATAATTAGATACCTTTTACAATAACACACTTAACACCTTTCTTCATATCATGTTGAAAGTAAAAATAAGAAAAGGGTGGGATAAAATGCTCAGTAAGGGTAAACATGAAAAATATCAATTTATTATCTTTGGAAAGCATAATATAATAAATATGGGTATGTGATCACGAGCATAACGTATAAAGTTTATACCCAACCTATCATGGATCATAAAAAAGATTTATGGAATAAAATATTAAACATGAACCATAATATTGAAACTTCATCATAAATGATTATTGAACCATATTATCAAGTCATAAATGTGTGTGGAATCATCATAAGTATAGAAAAAAATTTCATATGTAAAGGTTAACTACCAAGGATCTCGAATAAGGACTTGTTACCTGTTTCTATTAATGGATCCAGTACATTAACTTGTTTCCCATCACAGATCAAGCATATTGACTTGTTTCCCTTAACTATCACATGAGATATAAATCATTACCTAATGAATTAGAGGGAGATATAGTTCCCTCACATCAATTAATAAAAATTATACATATTTTTTCCATTAGGCCATAAATCATTCATCACATTAGAACCAATGTAAATAAATGAGTTTCATAAACACTTCACCATAACCTAACTCATGGAAAAGAAATAGGTTTCATAAATATCATACCATGATAAAGATAAACCATTAAGATAAAGATTAATAATGGTATATATGGTTTATATCCCTAGTAAATCATAAGTAACATTATATAATTTTATCCTAGATATAAAATTATTTTTGAAAGATTACTTGAAATAATTCTTGAGAATATTATCCTTTCCTTTAGGCGATCACATTTTTTAAAGAACCACATAATTTGAAAGGAAATTTTTTTATCTGGAAATAAACTCATAATAAATCAAGGTAATGTCAAAGGTATTAAGGATTCATGATAGTAGATAAATACAATCATTCTGTATAAGTTAAAAAAACTTTCCTTTTTTACTTTTTCTGGAAAAGTTACAGAGTACATCATTTGGAAAATTACAAAAAAGATTCCTTTACCACCATTTAGTAAAAAGTAAAAGATGGGTAAAAATAAAATTAAATATTCATAGGATAAAATTAAAAACTTTTTTGTAATAATTTTTATAAAACATAGGCATGGAATATAAATATTCGCTAACATATATTTAAAATGAAACAATCCCTAATATTGATGAGATTGTGAAATAAACCCTTACAAATTTATAATTATTAGAATAGTATGAACCATATAAGAAATAAAATTATATGGATATGAAGATACCATAATCTCCGTAATAAGACTCGTATAATACATTCAATTCCAGCATATACACCACACAAAAGAAATATTTAGTGTATAAGGCATGTGTCTCACACGAATAGAAGTTAGACAAAAATACCTTACCTCATGTATCTTCTTTCATTGTTCTCATTCAAAAATAATGTATAATAAATATGGATTTATCATACTTGTATCTTGTAACTATATATCAATCACAACTTGGATGATTTTTTATATCATCTTATCACCCGTTTACTAAAAATTAAAATCACTGTTCTTGGTGATATCTTCTTCATTTTCCAAGAATGTCTTGGTTCGACAGTCTAGGACCTTATAAATTGATCATGGTACCATAATTTATAGAATAATTAATATATATATATATATATATCATATATATTCATAACATTAATCCTTATTACCAACCATAGAAAATATATATGAAAAATGAATCACATCGCATGGTGGATATGGTAATCCATATGTACGCACGAACGACATTATCATTTACCAAAATATTAGTTTGTAAAAAGTTATATATGATATTATCATTATATAAGTATAATTATGTCATAAATATAATTTATAAAAATTAAAACAATCATAATTTCTACTCATAAAATATGGTGATGAAAAATGAATTGTATCGCTATGTGAAGACAGTAAGCTATACGCACGTACGAGCGACACTTTCAATTCTTGTTTGATTGGAAAGGGGCTGTATAATGGTGTGTTCATAATCATAATAAAATTTAAGAATATTATGTATTATTAATTTATTATTTTATGATATAAATCTTATATTTAGATGATTTATAGATGAGTATAAAAAGAGAGTGATCTGTCAGATCGATTACCTCTTCTTCAAAGAAGATCCTTTGAATCTCCTCTAAATGATTGTAGAGTTGGCCATTTGGGAAGAATATAACCTCTATAATTTGTATTGGGAATAAGAGAAGATATTTTTTCAGAGTTTTGTCGATATATAAGAGTCAATGTGGATAAATAAGATGAGGGATGATGTGTCCTTTTATAATAAAGGTGAGGGGCTCTTTTGGAATTTCTTAAAAGATTAAATTATAATAAATTAAATCTCATTGAAAATACCTAAAAATGGAAAGTTATTCTAATATAATGTGGGATAGAGTTTTAATAACATCAAAAAATATATTTTAGACAAGTTTTTTTAAAATTTAAAACCTTATCTTTTTTATTAACCCTAAATTAATGTACTTTAATTTTAATTATGGTAACAACATTTTCAATATTAAATGGTTAATATTTTTACTTATAAGGTATAAATTGAACCATAAATGGTACATTATTGATATTTTAGACCATAATTTATCACCTTTTCTTTATTTTGTATTTTTATGATTTTTAAATAATTTAATAAAATATTATTTTCATAAAATATCATGAGTGTCAGTTTTGACGCTATTCATTACATTGACTTTAAGAAAATAAATAAAATAATTTAACTTCAAAAAAATTCATTTAATACACCCATAACATGTCATATTAACCTATAAAATTCATTTATTATCTTAATTAATTCAAATTGAATTTATTTTAATATTTTTAATATAATGTAATTGAGTTTTTTATTAATTTAATATTTACTACATCATCATTGTGTAATTATTTATGATATTTCTTTATTCACTAAAAATTAAAATAAATTTTAAAGATGTATAAAAGGCCTTTATAATACCTAATAATATATATATCCTATTATATCCTCCATTTTACCCCATAATTAAAATAGTTTACCTTTTAAATGCAAGAGAGTGAAATTGTTTCAGTTTCTTTGATTTTAATAATATCTAAAACATTTTCATGTACAAGTTTCCATTAAATTATTCAATTTCAAACCTTATGTATTAAGGGTTGAATTAAATTCATTCAATAACATTTTTTAAAGTCATATAATAGTTTTCTAATATTTATAGTATTATTTTTTACCCTTAATTACCCAATTTATCCAGAATTATGATAATAAAAATTAATAAAGTTACTATTCATATGTTCCAAAAAACCAAGAAGAACTATTTAATAAATTTGGAACTTATGTTTAAAAATATGGAATCCATTTTTCAAAATTCATGACATATAATTTTTTAAAATTAATTTTAAATTAATCTCGTTGACAGAATAAGAAAATAGATTTTTAAAGTGAAAATGTTCAAAATATTGAATTGTTTTTATATCCAAATTAAATGTGAAATTGATTCCAATGACCTAAATTGGATTAAATTATAAAAAATTAATATAATAATACATTAAAAATTATCAAAAATATAATTTAACACTCTAAATTATTTATATGAAAAAACTGTTTTCAATTAAAATTTATTAATTTTTAATTGTTCATTAAAATAAGAAACTTTTCAGAAAAATAAAAAAAATTCAACAGAAATAAAATTTACTATACCTATTTAAAATAATAATTTTAATTTTTTGAATATAATTTATAAAATTGTAAACACTTGATTTAAAACCTGTGCACCATTAAAAGATGAAAAAATTTCTTTTAAAACAAATACAGTTTTAAGCATAAAATTATATTTATTTTTAAATCATGTCCAGAAAACACATATGAGAAATTTTAGAAATTACATTGAATATATATATATATCATTAATATAATCCAATAATATTTATTTATTTATTTTATTGGTATAAAAATCATTTGTGCACATTTAAATAGTTTTCTAGAGAAATATTTCCTTTTAATTTAAAAAGGGTTTTACATGTGTAAACCATAATTTCATAATTCATTTAATCCTATTCATACCCTCCATTCTAATATATACTTTTTAATTTTATTTTTTATATAATTGTAATAATAAAATGATGTTTAGTAGAAACTCATTATTATGTGTACCAAAAGATTAACTTATTGTGATATATAACACAAGGCATCAAAGAAATTTAATTTATTGTAAAAAAGTTCCTAAAAACAAGGGGTATTATGGAAAGTTCCATTTAACATGTTCTATAAAGTTATATTTTCAAAAAAATAAATTATCTTCATTTAGAATTTAATAACATTCCATTCCTTCACATTTATTTAATGATCATTTCATCCAATATTATGTAAAATTCTAATATTTATGAAGATACCTATATTGATAAATGTGATAAATGTCATCTATGTTTTTTTGTAAAATAATAATAAAATAAAATGCATTCAAAATTGTTACATTTGAATTTTAATATATAACACACGAATGATTTTTTAATTTAGTTAATAAATGTATCTTTGTGTAAAAATAATAGTCAAACACTAATTTAAAACTAATTATAGCACTTATCAAATATGATATGATAATTATAAATTTTTTCACAACATAACCCAAGATAAAAAAACAAATTAATCAAGTTTATCTATGAAAAAAACAATATGATGTATTTTAATTGAGTTAATAAGTGATGATCAGTGTAAACATAACATTTGTACTTATTATAAACTACTTATAACACTGATAAAATATGATTAATTAATTGAGTATATTTTCATAACACACCTCAAAATACAAAAACAAATTAGTCAAGGTTATTTTTTCAAAAACTAATATAAAGAATTTTAATTGAAAGGTGATTTCATATGGGAAATATAAGTACCTTTTAATGCTGATTGTGTGGGATGCTCAGTGACAGAAGGGGGAAATGGGGTAAAATGACCAGTGTGATGACAGAGGGGGGGGGGGGTAGGATTGAATAGGGATAAAGGGGGAGAGTGGTGCACTAAAAGGGGGAAATAGGGGTGACCGTCATGATGATAGGGTGAAAGTAGGATGAAAGAGAAGTATGATGGTAGTGGATGAGGGCTGTGGAGTGGTAATGAGGAGAGAGGGAGAGTTTGAGGTCAAAGTCGAGGGAGATAGAGGAGGTGGTGAGGGCGAGAGTTGTAGTAGTGAGGTGATTCGGGGGTGGGGGAAAAGGGGAAGAGTGATTTGGGGAGGGAAGGAAGTTAATTGTTTTGATTTTAGAAAATATTTAGTATTAGTTTTTTAAAAAATACCTCTAAAATATATATTTTTTTTATTTAGCAGCGGTATAAGAAACCACTGCTTTTAAACTGCTATTAAATTATGATTATAGTGTAGTGTTTTTATAGTGAATATAAATATATATATATAATTGAATTAATAGCATAATTACATCTTAAAATTACAGAATTATTTAAATCACAAAATTTAAAATCTATGGAAAAAATGGATTTGAGAGATAATTAAATTACATCACCCACTTGTATCAAATCTTTAAATGTGCTGTGGAATTACCAGGCCAAACCCATTGTCACAAAACTTCACTAAACCCATTTCCATAATGCATCATTGATGCCAATATAAAAACCCATAGTAAAATGATTTGAAAACCTTGTACTAATTTTTTAGAAACCCATGAATTATACAAAATCTGTTAATAGTTATCCCAACCATCAGAAATATAATATTACTTTACATAAATTAAACTAAAATAAAATTTCATAAAATATAAAAAGATTTCAAGAACACTCATATACATTGAAAATAGATAAAAAATGTAAAATATTATAAAAATAAAGATATGAAATAATATACTGAAAAAATTCACCATGATAAAAGAAAATCTATTAACCATCTCCTACAACCCCACCTTTATGGAATTGTACCTTATATTTTCCAGAACATTTACAGTGTGTGTAAGACTAAGCTCCTGTGAAGTCAAAATTTTCAAGGATTTACCTTATAACCCTAACATTAAGGGATATTCCAACATCCATTTTTAAGATAAATCTTTAAACTTCCATGGTTATACCAGACAACTGGAATGGAGATCCAAAACCAAATATATATTTATTATAACATAACGAAGATATATAGAAAAACCAATCAAAAAAAATTGTTTTATAGATTTATAAATACTTTTAACATTTCATCAACAACATCTCATAATATGAAAAATTTATAATCAATATATGAATAATTATAAAAAAAGAACATGTATATTCTATTTTTCAATATATAAAAATTTCATATTATGAATATTTAAATTCAATACAGTAGCATGCATATTTAGATTTATAAATCCAATATATAAATAGAAAAAATAAAAACTTTTATCTAATGAGTATAGTTATAATTTTTATATATAAATTAAGTGAAAAATATAATGTGTACATGCATATTAAAAAAGAGTATAAAAAATAAAAAATTTCTAATTGTTAATTTCTAATAAGAAAAATATGAACATTGTATATTAAGAAAAATAATTTCACAAACTCAGTATAATTATTATTTATATATTGGCATGTGAAATATATTTTATTTTTTCTAAATATTCATATTTAAGTAAATTACTATTACATATTTCATATTATTAATTTACTTGTAGGAGTATATATGTGTTTTATACCATAATAAATGAAAATTTCATATTAGTGATTTTTTTTTTATTTTTCCATATTACATAGTGAAATGTATGATTATACACTTACTCTATAATATTTATTTAACTATATACATACTGGTTATTAAAAATTAAATCATAGGCTATAACATGGAAAATAATATTTCATTTAGAGCTGAAAAATGTTTCATAGAGGAAATTTAAAGGAATTATTATAAAACAAAAAATGAAGAATACAATAGAATATTTTTTATGATTTTAACAGAAACATCGATGACTCCCTTATACGTGACATCCTGATGTGGTTATCATAATGGGCTTAATTTCCAAATTCAAATGGTTTTTGGGTCCTTTTACCAAACTATTATTCATAATGTGCATTGGTTTAGCGGATGGGAGGTCAGGCTCATCACACCCATTTGAGGGGAATTATTGCATACTTCAGCACTCCCATAGATTAATATATGTTTTTGAATCCTTCCTAAATCCCATTGCAGGACTGGTTACCCCCATGCTATTGATTTTATCTAAACCATATGTTTGTTATGAATATATATATATAGATATAATAGAGGTTCTCTATATTTTTATTATAAATTAGTAACACTATAGTTTAAATCCACACAATTGTATGCTCTGGAATCTTTCTCCATCTAGGGAGGCAGTGGGTGTTGTGGGGTTCGGATCAGAACCCTAATAAAGTCTTCCTACATATCCCTATCAAGGTAATTTAAAACTGTGTAGTTTAGTACCACTTAATGGGAAATTTTGTCCCTTTTAAGGTCTTGTGACAAGGACTATATGATGCATTTTAAGGTAATATATCCATTACCAGTTCATAGAAGTTTAAATTCATACACAGTGGAACTACATGAAAAAGGTTCCTATAATTGGTCAGTGTGGGATTACAGATTATTGGCCCTTTATGGCTTACCTTGTCCATTAGTAATAATATAGGAGGTATAATGGGTTCATAGGAGAATAAGGCTTCAGTGAAGATATAGTTGATCGAGGGATATGGCTCAATGATGAGAAGTGATATGGCTCACTATGAATATGGGCTCGTGAGGTTATGAGTTTCATATGAAATATAGACCCATGGAAGATATGGTTGTTTGTATTATGGGGATATGGACCACCAAATATGATATGGACACATCATGAATATATCCCTTTGAGAATTTTTCATAGGGAATGTTTCCCTTGTAAAAATGTATTAAAGGGTGGTGAAATTGGGTTTTAACCTTAAGTAGGCATTCTATAGAAACTCATACTTTTTATATGTATATATCACATATAATTAGATGAATAATCAATATATAACTTTATGATCTATTCTAGAATTGTATAGGTCTATTATATTTGTAAACTTGGATACACAAACAATTGGTTCATAAGTGAACTACATTATCTCCCATTACGTTATTCATAACTATTACCGTTCTTAGAAATATCTCACATAGTACCTTTATTCATAACCTAGGGAAAGAAAATATAAGAAAGGGTGAGACTAAATGCTTATCAAGGGTAAAAAATAGAGATATCAAGGATGACCTAAACATAAAAAGGGCCTAATGGTATGATAACCTGAGCATAACATTTGAGAACTATACTCTGCTCATCGTAGATAATAATCTAGAATCATGTCATAATGCATGGAAGTTCATAATATATGAATCATAAAGGAATCAATGAACATAAGCCACGATAGAATAACATTTGAAAAAGACATAAATTTGTGGCTTACACACTAGAATAGAAAATCATTTCCTTATTATTAAAGGATCATTCCAAGGACTATCATAGTAGACTGAGTTCACTCCCTAAACCATTATAGTATTCAAGGTTCACTCCCAATAATGTTATAGTGGATAGATTCCCTTACTAAATTGAGTTCACTCCTCATTCCATTCATGTTTATCTCATGATATATCTATATTTAACCAATTCATTATAGGTATATATAATTATGGGACCACCATCCACATATTTAAAAACATACATATGTGTTCTATAATATCATAAAAAACTCATTATAGAATAACTCGTAGAAATTAAATGTGTTTCAAAAGGATTTCTTCATAGTATAACCCATGGAAAAGAAATGGGTTTCATAAACACTTCATTAATTTATGATATCATAACCTGTAGAAAAGGAATACGTTTCATAAAAATATTTTCATTATAATCATAAACCATCCATAGAAATGATATGGATGGAATTAGAGGATTATATCCACTATAAAACTTAAGTAACATAAAATGATGTAATCTTAGATGAAAAATGATTTTAAAATATCACATGGAACATTTCTATAAGAAAATAAAATTATTTATTTGAAATAAATTAGTTATAATCTAAAAATTTCCCAAATGTCTACAAAATAATTTTATTTGAAAATAAAATTAAAATATTTTAAAGGGAGCTTCAAATAATTTAGTGGCTATGATGTCAAAAAATTCTGTTCATGTTGTGTATGTTAAAATAAATAACCCTTTAACATTTTTTCTAAAAATTAAAAATTAAATCATTCATAAAATGATAAAAATATTCCTTTAAACCATTTTTTAAAAATTCATACATGGGTAAAAACTTATATAATAAATCATCAGAGATTATTGAGAACATTCTTGAAACCATTTTTAGAAAACAAGGACATTTAAGAGAACATATTTTCGACTAAAGAGAGAAATAAAATTTATTTTACTTAAAAAAATATATTTAGTGTAATGTGTAGTTAAGGTGTGAAAAATGTAATGATAAAATTTATTATAAATAAATAATTATAGGATAATAAAATTCATGATATTTTTGAGATGTAGATTAATAAATTTCATTATTATATATACAACATAAAATAAATAACCTTATATAGATAGTTATAATCATAAAATATATTCATGGGTATTATATATACAACATAAAATAAAAAAGTGGTGAATATGACATGTTTCTCAGAGAAATAAAGGTGAGATGAAAATCCATTACCTCAAAATTGTCATCCTTCGTACATGATTTAACCTCTTGTATAATTAATATAGATTTATTATTAATATATTTTATTACCATAATCATATATAAAATATCATATATAATTTACTTATAAATTTTTATCATCTATTTATTAACAATTCTTTATTAAAATCCATGTTCCATGTGATAGCTTCCTTATTTTTCATATATATTTTGGTTCAGTAGTTTTGGTCCTTGAAATTTGATAAAGTTTCCATAAAATATATAATTTTAATCATTATATAGATATAATATATATTCATTATAAATGTATCTAAATTAATCCATATAATTATAGATAGAAAAATGAATTACACTGTTCATGGAGGCGGTAGGCCATACGTACTCATGAATGATGTTTCCATTTTTGTATCAGATGGAAAAAATAAATTTATATAATTATTAAACTTTAAAAAATTATTTTATATCATATATATCATATATATTCATTAAATATATCACTATTTCCATCCATGTAAAAATAGAATGAAAAATACAATACATTTCTTCGTGGAGGCAGTAGCCCACACATACGTACAAGAGATTTTATCATTTTCCAATGAATTTCAAGGTAAAAAGGTATATGTGATTCATAATCCTAAAAGTATAAATATTTTATAATTATAATATATATACTTTAAATCCACCATAATATCCAGCCATGAGAGGAGGTGATGAAAAACGAATTACATCTGTTCGCGATGTGGTAGTCTGTCATACACACAATAAATAGTTTCTTTTCCCATTTGATAGAAGAAGAAATGGATATAGTTTATTAAATTAAAATAATAATATATTATTAAATGAAATATAATACTGTTATTATTTTATTATAGTTGAAGTATATTTTAAGGAGTTGGAAGAAGAAATAATAAAAAAATTCCCTGTTAAGAAAGATACCTCTTATTCGAAAACCTCTTTAGGTTTTCAAAAAAAGCCTTATTATTATTGTTCAATAATAATAAAATCATATATTATATGGGAAGGGAATTAAGGAATGTATTTTTTCTGGTATTTTCCAAACAAAAATTATTTTTATGTGTGAATAAAAGAGAAGAGTATGGGCCTTTTTATATGAGTAGAAAGGGGCACTCTTAGAATTTCGTAAATTATTAAATTAATATAAATTATTTTTTATATTAAATAGGATAAAAATTTAAAATATTATAATATAAGATTATTTTTATTATAAATACTCTCATAAAATAAAAATTTGATTAGTTTATGTGTTATTTTCACTCTTATCTTTTTTATTTGACTCGTGTTAACCCTTTTTGACAATTACCTCGATATTAATGTTTTTACTATTTAGGGGTCAATAAATTTACTATAAAAGGGAAATTGGAGAATAAATTTATCTTTCTTGATATTTTTAATCATATACCAATATATTATCCAAATATAGTATTTTTAATAATTTCAACTCATATAATAAATTACTGATTATTATAAAATATCATTATTGTCAATTTTGACACTATTCCTTTAATTTGAATTTAAAAAACCAATAAAAAGTTTTTAATTTGAATTTAAACACTTGAAACACATGAAATATGTTATAATTATCTAAAAAATTTTAAGAACACAATAATTCATTCAATTTATTTTAATTTTAATATTTTTTTAAAAAATATATTTTTTATTTTTATATTAATGAAATAAATATTGTGTCGACATTGCATATGAATTTAAGGATATTTAATAATTTATAAAATTTATAAATAAATTAAAATCATAAAAATAATTTCATTATTTTGAAAATTACCATCAATATTTTTTTACAAGTTTCTTTTGTCCCTATGTGAACACATTATTGAAATTTTAAAGTAAGAGGGTGATATTGTGTCGTTTTCTTTACATAAATTGTTCCAGAAGTCAATTTCTTGAACAAGTGTCTTATAAATAATAAATATTGATCCTAAGGTGATAATGGAAGAAATAAATTCATCTAAAAACATCTAAGATGAAAAACAGTGTCCTTATCACATTGTTTTGACTTATGTTAACCCGATTTACCCTTTTACCATGGCCACTTTTTTTTACTTTTCATTATGACCAAAAATTAATTTAACCTTATTAAATAATATTAATTGTGATGATTAAAAATATTTTATCCATTTTAATAAACTTATTCTCAATATTTTTTGGAAATTAAATTTTTAAGAATTCCTCAACGCTTCATGAAAAATTGTTTTCCTGGAAAATGAATTTTTCTAGAAATAGATAATCTTATATTAAATATATGATTCGAAATTATCTTTTTATGAATTTAAATATATATGATATATATATATATAAATTTAATTTAAATATTTCATTATTAGGAGTAATTTTAATTAATTAAAATGGATAAACTTTATTCACTTAAAATAGTTTTTAGGAAACTGTGATTTTAAGCATAAAAACAAACTTATACAAAAAATAATGATAAATTATTGATTAAAAAAATTAATTGAATTAATAAAAATAAAATGTTTCATATTAAACTTCAAGATAAAATCCAAAATATAATGGTAATTTTAAATTACTTTATTTAATGAAAAGAAATGATAATATTTAAAAAATAGATAATTTTAACAATTCATTGAAAAATCAATCATTTTAGAAGAATCAAAAAATTTCATCATAATATATTTTTGATATTATGATATGAAAAAGTGATATATTTTTTATTATATAAAATTTATAAATATTTCACAAATTAATTATTATATTTCCTCACAAAAAAACAATAAAAACCATTTTTAAAGAAAACATATTTTTGATGAATAGAAGGAATTTACTAAAATTTTACTGATTATTTAATAATAATTTATCTATATATTTATATTGATTTAGACCATTATATATATTTTATAATGTAATTAATCCTATTCATACCTAGAAATGAATGGCTAGGTGATAATGATCATATTCAATGATTCATTTAGGCTCGATGTTGCGTGTTTTATGCACTATCAAAAATAGTTTTACTTTTTAAAATATTAGGGTGTTACACATACTAATCATCCTACTAAAAAATAATCAAATCCTATATATTTATAGTTTCTAAATTTATATTCAAGTGGTAAGAAAATATCACAGAGTTTAATGTCATGTGGTAATGACATTTGTGTAATGAAAGGGGAGACACAAAATGATTGTTCAAGGCTTTTGCATGGGATTATTAGTGATGAAAAATTTGGAAAATTACCCTTTGAGAATGGTTTTCATGAGGGATATGGATTCATGAAGGTTAGTTTGGGATTAAAAATGAGCTTCCCATATTGGTTTGTTGTACTAATGAATCATTAGGATAAAATAATTAATGAGTTCATGATTGATCGTGGGTTACACCTAGGTAGGATGCCCTATCGCCACCTCTGAATAGGAAGGATACATAAAGGGATTATACACATGCTAAAAAAAAATTCATGACCCAGTCAGTGAATCAGGTGATGATTGATTTTGTGCCTTACACCCAATAGGAGGCCCAAGTGAGTTCTCAGGAACTAGGAGAGCATGATTTAGGAATATGCATGAGTATGTGATTTATATCTATGTCTACCACATAAAATCTCATGGTCAGATAGAAGGTTTATTAGACCCATGGGTAATATGGCCTCTTGAGATAATTATCTGGGCTTATTAATGGGTTTCTCTGATGTGGATTCCTCAGTCTCTTTAATGATTCAAGGTCATAAAATCATCGATAGGCATATGGATGGGGATTGTAACATGAAAGGAATACCATTCCCTTATTTCTAATTGAGTTTATGAGGACACCCACCAAATTCCCCGGTAGATTTGGTTTTTTCTTGGGTAAACCTAGTTGAGCATCATGATCCAAGGAATGTGGCACCAATATGTTCCTGATAGGAACCCACATTACCAAGGGAGTACACGATCATGAAAACCCCACAAGGTCCCAATTGGTTAAGGATGATTTTTTATGATTATCCTATTATCAAGGGAATTCATGATCTAAGGGGAGCATAATGGTGTGCATTCTCTGATCATATAGATTCGATAATTTCAAAGGAGGCCTTGAAAGATGGGTGTCTTGGTAGGATACTTGAATAAAGGGATGATCTACTATAAAAATTAAGGTCGACATGGCTCTATATAATGATATTAGATGAAGGATATTTTACTTATCATAGGGTTAAGATAAGGTATTTATTTTCCCTAGTGGACGACTATGTAAAGGTTCTTCTTCAGTGTATAGGTATGGTGAATATGGTTCCCAAATTCAGAATTAGGGTAATTTATTAGCCATATTTGTGGACAATGTGAATATGCCACCCATGTTATAGATAGAGTTTTAAGTATTTCCTTATTGTTTAGATAGGGAGAATATGGGGCCCAAGTAGAAGATATAAAAATGTGGTGCCTAGTTTGGGGATTAGGGAGAAGGGTCTCCCTAGTTAAGGACATGGAGAATTTGTCACCCAAATTGAAGATTGGGGAAGATGTTCCACCCTAGTATCTGGATAGGTTGGACATGGAACCCAAATTGAATATTTGGGTGAAGTGTCCCAAAAGTTGGATGTAGTAGAATATGGAACCTTAAATGAAGTTTAGAGAGAAATTTTACCTCGATCGTGGGTTAGGAAAAGTGGTCTCCATTGTATGTGGCTTTAGTGATGTGGTCAACCTGGTTGATGATTATGTGGACTGAAGTGTCACCCAAATTTTGTATCCCCAAGATAGTTTAAGCGAGTTGTGCCTTAATAAGAACCACTAAAAAAAGTTTCCTTCACCTTAGTTATCCAAAAACTAGGGGTTAATTGGTTTTTTTGAAGGATTTGTTTATCTTTATATGAACTAATTATGACACCTTGACTCGAATTACCCAGGTTGGGTCAAGTTTCCACCTAGCCTCATGCATGCCTCCCTAGACACAAGGGGTTTCTTGCTAGTGGAAATGGTCTAAGTGGCACCATGAGGGGACTACGTCCTCATTAACAAATAAACATCGGAGTAACATAAAAATGGAATCACTATAAATAAGTATAAATAAATTAAACTATGGGATATAACATATAGAAAGTAATATAAATATGAACAACATCCCATGCTATATCAAAATGGAATAAAATAACTAGTACTTCCATTTTATTGAGATATATACACAAGAATTAGATAAAGTAATAAAATAATAAAAGGTAGTATAAATAAATAGGTATCTCTACAAATGATCCAAGAGCCTATCCTGACATCACCCCGACGAACCATCTCATCTTCCAAAACCACCCTAAGTAGGGCCCTTTCCCTCTTTTGAATCCATGGACGTAAATTCTACATGAAAACCAAGATTCCCATGAAGGGTGTGATTTTAAAACCATTAAAAACCCACCAATGAATCCTTAACATAACCTCAACATCATAAAAAAATTTATACTATGGTATAAAAAAATAAAAAAATAAACACATAACCCATTAGGTCATCGTGCACTAACCAGGCTACCACAAACCCTAACCCTTCCTACTTTGGCTCCCTGAGGGATAGAAACTTAGTAACACTTATATCAAATGGACCATGCCTTATCACTCAAGTCACGATGTCAATCAATAACACATGACCCATCCTTTCACACACAAGCGACGTCAAATTCTAGCACCCCAACCCATCCCTGAAAATTTTGGGAGGTGAAATTCAAGCACACAAACCCATCCCTATAAAATTAGAGAGGTAAAATAAAGTACATTGACCCATCCTATAAACTCAAGGAGGTCACATAAATAACACCAAAACATCCTCACACACTCAAGGGATGTCACATAAAGTAGTAAGAAATAAGAAAAAATTTGTACTAAGAGCTATCACAAGAAAAGGATAAATAAAAAACCATAACCAACCTAATTCCTCAGTCACAATAGCCATAACATTTCCATAGGACCCAAACACCTCACTCATTTTCATAATCATATCACACATCAAGATAATATACATTACTCATGAACACCCTATATCATCATCTAATACATAGTTATCTCACTCATTAGTAGCCCACATTATTGTCCTGGACATTGTCATCTCACTCATGACTACCCTGCATCATTATCTCAACAAATGCATGAAAAAAAAATTCAATATAGCCATACGTGAGCCCTAATGTATCATTCCTTTCACATTTACCCAAGGATAAACCTCTACCCTTACCCTTTGTATGATGCTGATGATCATGGATTTCAGGGAACACAACTCACAGTCCTCCTCTAAGGGAATAACTATAATAATACATACACCATCCTATTACTTTAAGATAAGAAGAAGAGAATTAATAGTGATATAAATGTACCCTGAAGTAAATAGATGAATAAAATTTCATAACAATACCATATCATGGTTTGGAATTCATACCTCAATCTTGATAGAGAATAAATGCTAATAATCACCACTCAGTTTGATACCAATGCACCAGTTTTGAGAAAATAGAGCTAATACACACATATCAGGGAAACAGAGATAGAAATAGAAAAAGAGGATTAAATAAGAGATATAGGGTATGTTTGAAGTTATAATTAACACAAGGAGTCCATAGGATCATATGATTCTTTGATCTGGAAATAAATGAGGTTGGAGGAGCTCCTAAAAGAAAAACCCCTCTATTTATCTCCAAAATTGTGAGGTAAGGACTATGGGGGGAGGGATAAGAGGGTTCTAAGTGGGTTATATATTTTAAAACATGATAAATAACTACCTAGTATTAGTTTAAAACTTAAACCATTGGCTTATGCCATTTAAATATCAAAGAAGCACCCCCTTGGGTTCTTCCTACCTAGTTTATAATGTGACACACTGATTGACCCCATGGACCTATTCTCTTATAGAATCCCAGTTGTATCCCTGGGTCTTCTTCCAGAATTTGGCACATGAACCTCTTTAATTCCCTATAACGTCCTAACCTTAGAAAAATACGCTTATTTTGGGGAAAATATAACCCCCAACACACCTCAAATTTGAAGGGTCATTACAAAAACTATAGTTAAAGTCTTATAGGATTCTCATCCTTGAGAAGTGTGTATATGGTTCTTATTATGACCCAAACTCCCTATGATATGAACCTGGTCAACACATGTTCTTTCAGTGTACTTTATCCTCACTCACACACAACCTATGAAAATTCCCAAGAGTTCACCCATCCTAACATTACTCCAAACCAAGATCGATTAACTATAGAGTTTTAGTTAGGAAGGATTCAATAAAGAAAGGCACACCTCATTGACATGGGTAGTAACATTTATAGCTTTACGTATCACTTTTCTAGGGGTGTTACATTCTCTCCATCATTAAAGTAAAACACCCTAATTTTGGACCCTGAACCTAAAACCTTATAAGTACCTCTACACTTCTAGCTAGGTATTAGCTATGATACCATTTTTCACGACCCAACCTCCTCAGGCCATGAACCTAGTCATCTGACTGCATTGGTTTCCTGTAATACCTTGGTCACATTCCCAATACACCACACGATATTACCCACCATGGTCACTTATTAGATTAATGACTTTACCCATAGCCCAAAACATTTTATTTTGGTGTTCTTTTTCTATACTCATACGCACCCCAAGAAACTTCTCAAGATAACACCCATCCCGATACTACTCTAATATAAGATTAGTAAACTGTGGAGTTTTTATAAGGTAGGCTCCCAAAAAGAAAGGTTAACCTTTTCAACATGGATAATAATATTTATGATTTTAGGCCTAACTTTTATAATGGTGTTATAGTTCTACTCTAAACAACCTGACCCCTAGGACCAAAAATATGACTGTATATTCCCACCCACTCCTAGAATATATCCATTCTTCCATAATATCTTACTTCAATAACTCACAAAATACCATCAGAAAATGAAAAACCTTCAAAGAAAAAGAAACCTTCAATTTTATTCATCACATGATTCAACCCTTAAATAATTCCATGAATCATGGTTCACCCCTTAAACCATTCCATGAATCAAGAATCACCCCATGAATCACCTTAAACCACACTTACTCTTAGATAAAGCCTTCCTAATGTCCCGCACCTCACTCCACTGATCAAAATCACAAAATCACACCTAAAAATGTTTGATTGATACACACACATTGATATCTCTAGTTAATTGGAGAAAATTAGATACTTATACACATTCTATTAAAACCCACCTCTACCCATAGGTTAGGTTCACCTACTAGTCACTCCCAACACGAACTAAGGAATTTACATCACCACTAATTCATATATATGAACCAACATCACTATCATCCATACATTGGAACTCACAAGAACTAATAAAATTCTCAAAAAGGATAAAATTCTAAATCCCATTGGATTCAACTTAATGGACACATCCTATCTCACAAAAAAAATATTATTACTCTCCAACCCACTACAGATCCACCTGTTCTTGAAAGAAACTATCATATTTCAAGGAACATATTACACCATCACTAAAAACTTCTCATATCCCTAAAAATCATGACGAGATAAAAAGAACATAACAACTATCCAAAATTCACCATTAACCACCACACTACTTGATCCTTGATTAGTAACATCTTTCTCCTCAGGTGAGATTATCACCACACACACCAACAATAACATGTCCACTTGGTCATTTCCTTACCACCTCCAAGAGACCATACCTTACAAATTAGTTATACCATAATTACCAAGTCTTATTGGTCAGACCATTCTAAACCACACCCTAGAGTAATTTCAATTGCCTTTATAACTGATCCTCAACTCTCCAACTACAACACTCATTGATCACATCCATCACTGTCACTAACACATAAACCAAAACATACTTTTGAAATGAAAAAAACTATTCTTAACACAATCTAAATAAAATGAAAAGAATCATCATTATATCCTACATCATAATCATATAAATTGATGTCGATCATGTACCTTCTGGAACATGGTACACCATCCACAAGGATGCCTCCCTTCATGGGATTACCCATACCATTGCACCACTAAAACCCTACTTCTTGGGTTCAAAATTATTTAAGAGTTTACCCCACATGAGCCTTTACCATCAGACTTGGAAACCTCAAACCAAGGTATTGATCCCATGTCTTACAATAGAAATGGTCTAATAACCTTTACTTATTTTTTCCAATCCATGATCTTCATCACTGTCCAACAATACAAACCAACTACTAAGGCACAAAAAACACCATACATAATGCTAAATAAATTATCATAGTAATCCAAAATTGTTATCATGAATTTATAAAGGACTCAAAGTAATAAAACTTGATCTACCCATAATGTTTCCAATAAGACTTATCATATTCTATGCCTACCTTGGATAATACCTTCCACTTAACTCAATGTCGATCGATGACACTCTTCCACACAGTGGTCCCAATTTCAATTTTAGATCCACCACCACAACTATTTCCCTTTTATCAATCCAAAATACCCAACAATTTTTTTATTAAAAATCAATATATATTCTACACACTTATCCACGAATCTATCACAAATTCTATTGGAACTAGATGACACACTATGAGTTTTCTCGGTGAGAACACACTAAAAAGATATCTGGAGATCCGTAACACATTCTTTATGAGGGTATGCCACTAAGGAACAACCCATATGATAAAATTAAAACCTCACCAAATTATCTTAAATAAAATACCACCAATAGTTCATTAAAATTTCAAGATACTCACTTGAAAGGTAATTCTACAATGACCCTTTTAAAAAACCCATGCTTCATGATCCTTGAAACCCAAATCCCAAAAGGAATTTCAACATTATTTGTTAGGAATTACAAATTTCAACACACTTAATGAACAATATGTATCTCATTTTTTATTCCACTATAAGGGAAAATAATATCCTCATCTCACTCTAAAACATCAAATTTCCCCATTCCTAGGGTTCCGATGCATTCCTCACAATTCACTCACAGAGCTCATGCTCCAGAAAACTGAGACATCACCTAATAAGGATAGATGATTGGTCCCATAGTGATCGAGCATCATGACCTAAGGTCTCTAAAATCCAAGTCATACACTACCAAAGACTTAACATCATAAACATCCCACTCAATTACCACTCATGAAAAAGATAAAAATCCACACACATTCCCATCAAGGCCCATGAAACCCAATCATACCACTAAATTATATAAAAGAAAAGTTCAACAATTGTAACTATATATCGCATGGTCATATTATCCCAACTATCACACATAGTTCCACATCTCAATAATCCAAGGTGAAACTAGAAAATTACCCATTTAACTCATGGGTATTCACTTAAAACAAAACCCAACAAGACCAACCACTATAGGGTTCACATCTCGATTTAGGGATCACAAAAACACCTATAATATTAAGAAAAATCTCTAAATACTCTAGATAGATACACTTATCTATCATAGGGAATAATCATATACCAACCAACCAATTTTGAGGGTCAATAACTAACCAAAATGCTAAACCAAACCGACCAACCACCTCTGAGCCCATCCCCTAAAGGTAGATAGTAACCAAACCACACAACTAAATCCACACCTTGACCATGTACCCAGATCACCAAAAATAAAAAAAATGGGATCTAAGGGGTCTCACATATGTAATATAAAAACCATTTAAAAGTGCTAAATGGAACTCACAAGAATCTCTCCTTAGTGTTCCAATCCATTTAAACCGTTTGAAATTTCATTTTAAAACACCTATTCAACCAAATAACATTGAAAACTATATCCAAACCATTTTAATACAAATAAACATTTATTTTAAAAAAATGGGAATATTTGAAAATTTCTCTCCATTTAAAACAATTCTTTTAAAACCAATACTACACCAAATTTTAAACACAATTGGGGCCAAATACACCTTTACATTTCCAATTTCACTCAATAAGGTCATTGAAATAATTATTCAAACACATTTTCTTAAAAAATACATTTAAAAAAAAAAAAAATTTAAACTAAGTAATACAATTTAATTGAAATTCATATACAAACACAATTTAACAAATGAACACATTAAAGTCTCAAGAAACAAATAAATTCCAATAAATGAACACAAAAAATCCATTATCACGTATTCAAGGATGAAGAAAATTTCATAAAAACATATATATTAGTCAAATTCACATATATATAGAAAAATTAAAACATTATTAGGTTAATTTAATTAAATTTCATGAATATTATACTTAGGAAAGCATCAAATATATTGTTTCTAGCATTAAATTAATTTAAAACTATATCAATAACATGTAATTAAGTGAATTAAATTTAAAAATTATGTGTCTATATATGATGCATGAACTCACCCACTCTTTCCAATAGGTCTAAGATAAAATACATTAAATCATAAATACCAAAATCATGTCCATAAACCAAGGTGAAATTGGTAAATAGTAAAATAAATATCATAAACAAATATTCATCCTTGGTAACATATCCATTCCCTTATTTTTGGGTTATATATTGACTAATATGTTTTATACATAAATATTAAAGCGTGTTAAATAAATATTAAATATATAACATAAATATTCATTCCATAATCATATAGGTTTTGTGTCCTTGGAAAATTGGATACATAAAAAAATAGTACATAAAATTATACATAATATCCGACTAAGTTATTCATAAGTAGCTTACTTATTATAAATATCACACATCAAACATTTCTTTATAACTGAGGGAAAGGAAAGATAAGAAATGGTGAGCTTAGATACTTAATAAGGGTAAACATGAGAGATATCGATGGTCTATTAAATATAAAATGGGAACAAGGTTTTGAGAACATGAAATTAAAATTTAAAAACATGACCAACATATCATATATAATAATCTTGAGTCATTTCATAAATCTTGGTAGTTCATGAAGTACAATTATTAAAGGAATCAAAGAACATAATCCATTGGAGCATAACATTAACATAAGATATAAGTTTTTGGAATATAAATAATAAAATAAAACCATTTACATAGACAAGTATAACTTATAATACTATAACATTGGATTGATTTCACTCCCCATTCCATCATATCCACAATAAATGTTTACTCCCAAGACTATCATAGTGGAAATATTCCCTTACTGAACTTAGTTTACTCCCCATTCATGTTATTATTATCTCATGAGATATATGTCTTTACCTAATTCATTGGAGTGTTATATAATTCCAGGAAAACCTTTAAAATAATCATAATCCATTCATATGTGTTCCAAAATATCATAAATCATTCATAAAATATCATAACTTGTCAAAACGAAACATATTTCACAAACATTTCAATATTTTACCATAACATAACCCATGGAAAATAAATGGGTTTCATAAAAATCTCATCATCATAATCATAAACCATATGAAGAAATAATAAGTATGGTATCATTGGATCATATCACCAGTAAATCACAATTTACATCAAATCATGTTATTGTGGGTGATTTTTCAAAAGATCACTATAATATTTCTTGATGAAAATAATTGTTCATTTTAAAATCACTTATTTAAAATCCGGATATTTCTATAAGATTTAGGAATTTTTTTTAAAAGAACTAATTTTTGAAGGAATATTATAATCATGGATCAATCAGGATGGAGGAAAATTATATTCGTTTCATGTACGTTAAAACAACTATTTCTTTCATATTTTCAATAAAAAGTCAAAAGTACCTCATTCAAAAAATAACATGTTGATTTATTTTAATACATATAAAAAAAATAAAAAATGGGTAAAAATAATTGTATAATTATATGATAGTATTAAAATAATTCATGAAAATATTTTAAAGAAAACATGAACATGGAAGAAAAAGGGTTTTTGATTGAAGAGGGAAAAAAGACAGTTTTCCTTAAAAACATTATTTTGGTCTCTCAATTTATAAAAGAGAAGAAAATGAAAGGCAAAAAAAATTTAATATACATAAAGAATTATAGGATAAGAAAATTTATGTGATTATTGAGAGAAAGATCATAAAATTTCATCATCATAAACTTAATCACAAACAATCCCGATAAACAATGAGATTATAACATAAATCCCTTACCACTTTGGTAACTTTAGAATCAATATATCACGAAAGAGAAAATATTATATGGATATGAATATCCCAAAAATTTTCATGATAATAATCATAAATTAAATTCTTAGGAATTACATATAGCACATAAAAGAATTATGTGGTGAATATAGCATGTGTCTCAGAGAAATAAAAGCGAGATGAAAATCTATTACCTCAAGTTCATCTTTCTTTATAAGAGTTATAATATCTTGCATGATAAATTTAAAATTTATATAATTATATAAAATAACAATTTAAATACATATAATATCATATATTATCCACTTTTAACATTTCAACACCCATTTATTAATAATTCCTTACTAAAATCATCGTTTTCAGGATTTACCTATTTCATTTTTCATGAGAATTTTGATTATGTAGTTCCCGTCCTTGTTCTTTGATCATGGTTATATCACTTCTTAAATGTTGGTAATTATTTAAATATAAAAAACACACACACACACATATTTATATTCATTATTAAAACATATAGAAAAAAATAAATTACACCGTTCACGGAGACGGTAGGCCGTACTTACGTATGAACATTGTTTTAACTTTTCAAAGGATTGAATAAAAGAAAGGTAAATAAAAATTAAAAATTATTGAATCATTTTTATGTAATATTTATCATCTAAGTTTATAAAACCTATCCTTATTACTATCCATGTATAGAGGAAATGAAAAATGAATCACATCACTTCATGGAGGTGGTAGTCCACACATACACATGAGCGACGTTATCATCTTCCAAAAGATTATATGTAAAGAAGGTATATATGATACTATAATTAAAAAATATTTTTTATTTAATAAATATATTATTTAAACATTAAACCCCTAATAATAATCATAAATGAAGTGTGGTGATGGAAAATGTATCATATTGCTACGTTGAGGTGTTAGTCCACACATACATACGAGTAATACTTTCAATTGACATTTTATGGAATATAGTGTGAATAAATGTGGTTAAATAATCATAATAAAATTTTATCATATTGTGGATACTGAAGTTATTATTTTATGATAAATACCATAGATTTATAGTAGGTATAAGAAGAAATAAATTGAAAGAGGTTGGGTAGAATGATTACCTCTTCTTAGATAGGCCTCCTTTAGGAAATTTATTAAAGACATTTGGTATGATTTTTTAAGAATACTAGAACCTATAATTAATAGATATGAAATTTTAGAATATAATTGGGTAGGTATTGGTGGAGATAAATGACTCAATGTGGTGTAAAGAATATACAGGAGGGTGCGCTTTTATAAATGGGGGAGAGGTCATATATTTTAATTTAGGATATTATTAGTTATATATATATATATATATCCATAAAATAGAATTTATACAATTTAATCTGGAAATATTGCCCTTATATCATGGTTTAACACTGAGTTACTCATTGTAACCTTAACCTTAGTGATTTTTTATTGTTTTACTATTCATTATGACAAAAAAATAAAAGTGGAATCATTAAAAAATTTGGAAATTAGGATTCCAAATGTATAATAAATTTTATTAAATTCAATTCATATAATTGGTAGAATTTAATTTCAAATTAATCTTTCCAAATGCAATGACAATAGTTTTCCATATAAAATATTTTCGTAAGTATAAATAGTTCTTATAATAATATTTAACATAAATTTAATTACAATGACCTTAATTGGATAATTAATAATATAAATGAGATAATTTTACTTTTAAAACCTTTTTAAAACAAAATGTAACTTTTAAAATTATTTAAATGAAAGGATAATTTTTAATAAAAATCAATATTTTCACTATTCACCAAAAATTCAATATTTCTTAGAAATTATAAATAATTCACTCAAACAAAATATTAATATGTTGATTTTAAAAATTAATTTCAAATTTTAAAATAAATTTTCAAAAATTATAAAATATTAATTATATTGTTTTATTATAAAGAGAAATTAAAACAATTTTTGAGGGAAAATATATTTTTGAAGCATATAAAGAAATTAATAAAACTAGAGTAATTATTTATCAGTATATTGTATTTATATAAAACATTTAAAAATAAATTTTAAAATGTGGTTATTTATCTTCACTCTACCAATTTTATTTTTTACTCATATACTATGTTATGGTTCATTAAGACTAAAGTTTGTCGGTATCGTAAGCTATTGGAGAAACTAAATTTATTGAGAGAGGAATATATAATAAAATATTAGGGTTTTATATTCTAAAATATTACAAATTATATTTATCTTGATAAAAATTTAATTTTAGTTTTTTATAAATGAAATGAAAACCTATTCTTCATGTTAGTTATTTTATAACCTATGTAAAATTTACACTAAGTTTATTATCTATGTTGGTTATCTAGAAAATAAAGTAAAAATTTTGGTTTATCATGTCATTTTCAAAATAACCGGTGTTGAAATTTATTTTATAAAATAATTTATGTTTAACCAATGTGATAAAATAGTTTTTCATGTCTTTTATTAAATAAATGATGTGTTATACCTTTTAATTTTTTTTTCAAATATCGGGTAGAATCATTTTAAGGTCTTTCTTTCTCATGAAAGTGGTCTATTTTCTCTCTCATGGAAGCCCTAACCCTTACTTTATTTAATCCATTAGACTCTAATCATTGGCCAACACTTGCTTTTCCATCTTCATTCACCCTCATATTTCATCGGCCAACACTTGCAATCTCTCTGCACCGTATTTCCATTGTCATTATCTCCTCATTCGTTCCCTATCCCATATATATTTGCGGTTAGTGTTTATTTTATTTATTTTTATATTTTAATTGATGAATGTTGATTTTTTCGTACATTACCATCTTTATCTACCCTCAGGTATCACATGCTACTGCTTGCTATCTCTCTGCGCCTTATTTATATTGTTTTCATCTCCTAATTCTTCCCCCAATAAAATATATATTTTTATTTGGTGTTTATTTTTTCAATTTTCCATTCAACAAGTAATATTTTAATTTATGAATTTTGATTTCAGATTGTTTCTTGAATCATCCCTTATAATGCTAATATTTTTCATCTCTTCACTATTTTTATTTTATTTTCTGATTATTAGGGCATGTGATTTTTTTAATTGATGTATATTTTTTTAGGTTTGATTATATTATTATTTGATGAAATATTTTAATAAATCATTTTAATTTACTAATTAATATGTATCTAAGGTATGTTTTTTATGAATTGGACTCTAATAAAATTCATTTGGAATTACCACCATCATCAACTCGTCAGGTATCATTAGATGTTAATTTCGATCTCTTTTCGACATATATCCATTGTCCTTTTCTCCTCATTCATCCCCGATCTAGTATATATTTGCATTCCATGTTTATTTTTTCAATTTTGTATGAAAAACCATAGGTTTTAATTTAGTAATGTTGATTTCATTTTGTTTTCTTCAATCATCCCCGCCACTACTAATATTTTTTCATGTCTTCACTATTATTATTTTATGTTCTGATTATTCACAAAAATGAGGTATTTTTTAAATAAACATATTTATTTTGAGGTTTGATTGTATGATTATTTGATGAAATATTGTTATAAATAACTTTAATTTACTAATTAATATATATCTAAGGTATTTTTTTTGTATTGGAATTAGAATTTTGAATATAAAATGGATTATAAATTTTTATTAAATTTTGGTTATCATGATAATTTCATGATACATTTGGATTTTTTAATAAAAGGATTATAATTAAATTTTTTAAAAGTGATATTTTTTTATCAAATATGTTTTATTTAACTTATTTATAAAAATTTTTATTATAATTTTTTATTTTTATTTATAAAATTAAATTTGAAATTATAACAACTTATTTCAATTGTCGATATTTTTTATATATAATAATGAGTTGAAGTTGGATTACTATACTTCGAATAAGTGATGTATATGAAGAAGATATCAATACTTTTTTGGAATTTTCTAAGATAAATGTTACATAAAATTACATGTTTTTTTATCTATCCCTAAAATGTTTAAATATTAGTAACTTGAAAAGTAGAGAGATCTAATATCATTTAAATTGTAATGGTTTCAATCTAGGTTACAACCCTTGGATTTGACATGGTGTAATTAAGGAGAATTTTTGATCTATTGATGATGATACTTTGTTAGATGATAACTCTGATTAAATTAAAGAAATTATTTGTGATATTAATGTAGGGGAAATTGAGAAAGAATTGACAATTATGTGTCTATATAGTGATTATGATAAACCATTGTATCCAGGTTGTAAAAAATTTACAGTTTTATCAATTTTATTTAGATTGAGTAACTTTAAGGTGTAAAACGGATGGAGAGAAAAGAGTCTTACAAAGTTTCTATAATTTTTGAAAGTCATTATTACTACATACATTGATCTTACAAATTCAAATTATAAATCAAAGAAAACATTATGAGATTCCAATGTAAACTAGAACTTGTGGGCGTAAAATGACTGTGATTCTTTTAAAAAAAGATATCACGAAGCTTATAAATGGAGATGAGTTGGGCATCAATATAATACTAGTTTTTTTCCATATAAGTTGATTGACATAAATATTTACATTATTTTAAATATTGAAAATTTATTATTATATTGGTTTTGTATTAGGTAACTTTATATAATTTTTATGCAGCCTAAAATTATATTAGGATGTGGATTTATGGAACCACAATTTATTTCATCTATAACGAAGATAATGTATTATGCAGAAAGAAAAATTTATATTGTTGAATGACTTCAAAAGAATGAAATTATTCAGTGCTAGATGCTTAATCATCTCCATGAGTATGAAATATATATCTCATAAAGTGTTATATATATATATATATTAATAGAATACCCACTCATATTAAATTTTCTTATATATCAATGGCTATTGGAAGTTTTTTATTTTTTGTCCAAGGGAGAAGAGACTTTACCAGATATTATTTATCCATTTTGAAGTGTAAATTTTTTTTAAGACTGTGTTGAACATGTAAGTTTGAATATTTTAATACTTATTTATATAATAATGAAATTTAAATTTATTTCATTCATATTATTTTCAATTTTTTCATTGGATTTATTTAGAGACATGATAAGAAAGAAGTACGTAATGATTAAATATCTCAGAAAAAGGTGAATTTTAATTTACAAATACAAGTTTTTTGATGTAGTACTTAAAAATGATATTTTGAGCTGAAAATTCCTTTTAAACAGTATTTTCATAAACAACGAGAAAAGTAATTTGGATGTCATACATGAAGATTTTGGTATTAAATAATTTCTACTAGGATAGTTATTATGTTCTAGAAGGTTTTATTTTTTTTATAAACATTTCCTTTAATTATTATTTTTTTATTCAAAATATAGGTTAAATTCTTTCATTTTAATTTGTATGTTTTTGATGACCATCGACCATATTTTGTACAAGAGTTGAGACACTTACAAATTTAATGTGTGAATGATTTTATAGGTTTGTTTGGATTTTAGTTTATTTTTAATATATATTGTAAACTATAAAATTGAAATTTTTAATGTTTGTGTCACTGTTGTGTTTTTTCTGCTGGTTTTCTGCTATTATACTACTATATTGTTTACTGTAATGTCAGGAGGGGAAGAAATTATAGAATTTTATTTAAAAAACATTATTTTTCATGTTGTTTATTTTATAACTAAATTTAAAAAATTAAAAACTAACTTTTAAACATTGGTTATTTCATAACCAACATAAGGAAGTATTTCATATTTTATTTTTCATGTCAGTTTTCAAATAATTAACATGAAAAATTAAATTTGGAAGAGTTTTTCATGTTGGTGATGAAATAAATGTGGTGAAAAACATCCAAAAAGTAATTTTAAAATGTATATATTTTTAATAAGTATTAAAAAATAATTTACAATGTTTCTTGTAGTAATGGTATGTACTAACTCACATTAAAAGACAAAAAACCGAAATGGAAAAACCTATTTTTCACTAGTGATACCCCCTTTAAATTGAATTTCACCCTCTAAATTCCATCATTATAATACAAAAAAATGAGGATATATCTATTTCATCACATAATCAGGTTCTGAAGTAGCTTCTTTGAATTAATCATTCCTCTAGAGAACATTAACCCGATGAGTAGTCTTGTTTTCTAGAAATATTTCTCTATGGTCCAATATTTCTCTATGGTCCAATATTTCAACAAGTTTTTATTAATAAAAAATATCATTCCCTAGGGGTATAAAATCTAAGTTCAACACATTTTAAGGATTATTTATGTGTTTACTTTGGAGTGATACATGGAACACATAATGAACTTGAGATAGGTTCAATAGAATCACCAAGCGATTAGACACTATCCCTATTAATTCAGGAATATTGAAGGGTACAATATACCAAGGGATGAAATTTCAATTTTTATGAATATCACAACCCTCTTCCATGAATAAATTCATAGAAATTACTACTCACCAACTTCAAATTCTATATTTCAACAATGATTGTCTGCATACCATTTCTATAGACTCTAAGCTACCATGATGTGCTACTAAATGGCTCTAAATTTATTTTTCATTTCTTTATCAAGCTTAGGTCCCAATATTTTTCTTTCTCTATATTCAACTTAACACATTATATTTGTAAACTTATTTCCAAAGATGGATTCATAAGAAGACATATGAATACTCGAGTGAAAAATATTGGTAAAAGAAAACTTGACTAGAGGAAGATGTTGATCCCAACCACCCTTTAAATAAATAGAATAAGACTAAAATATATCCTTTAGGTTTTAAATGGTTATCTCATACTATCCATCTATCTGAGAATGATAAGTAGTACTGAAACATAACTATAATTCCAAATTTTTTAGAATACTTTTCCAGAATATTTTGGAAAAATTTAGATCTTAATTATCTATAATAAAACTTGGTACTCCATGCAACATTACCACTTCCTTAATGTATATTCTAGAAGCATTATAAAGACATAAATATTATTTTATAAAAATGAAGTGTGCTTAATTTTTAATGTGATCAAATGAAACCCAAATATTATTTTTTCCTTTATATGTTTTATGGAATATAATGATAAATTATATGGTGATTTTCCCATTTTCCTTCTTGTATGGGTAATGATTGTAAAATTTCCTAGAACTTTTGTTTCTTAGAATATACTTTTTTAAATACCTAACAATGGGACACATACTATAAAATATATATATCTTCATGTTTTACTTCTAAAAATACACTTTCAGATCTTTGTATATCATCATATTTCTAGGATGAATAGAAAATAGTGATATATGAATTTCATGAAGCGACTCCTTCAAATATAGTGTGGATGAGACACTTACACAGTTCTAAAAACATATCATTCCATCATAATAAAGGTCAAACTCAGGGACATTTCTTACCTCCTTTTACAAGTCTACATCTTCCTTTTACACCAATTTAATCTACACTTGGATAAATGGTTGAACACTCATTTTTGAAAGATATGATTTCTACCCTTCCTTTAAGATTTTTAGATACAATTGTCTCAAATATAGAAATATTGTATCTTTTGTGATACTAATCACAGAAAAGATAACAGGATCCTTTCAACTCAAATCATCATCCACCTTTCCCGCTTTTCCAGGGTTGTTATGTATTGAGCAGTCGTAAAAATTAATCAACTTTAAGAATATTATCTAGAATATATTCAAATATTTCTAAGTGAACATATAATTTAAAATTTTAGGATCAGTATATATATCATACCTTTTTCTATAAAGGTAATGACCCTATATATTTAATGAAAAAATTACTACAAAAAACATTAAATCATGATTTGGGTAATTTTTCTCAAAAACCCACACTTATAATGAGGCATAAGTTATATCTATATGATTATTCATGTGGATTATTCCTAGTCACTTATTTGATGCATCACTATATATTCCAACCCCTTATCCATTTTAGGGTAGTGTAAGTATAGGTGCACTGACTAAACTTCACTTCAGTTCTTTAAAATTTTCTCACATTCATCTTTTTAACAGAACTTGGCTCCCATCTGAGTTAACTTGGTGAGTGGATTAGAAATCCATGATAAATTTTACACAAATTTCTGATAATATCCAACCAAACATAGAAAACTATGGATCTCAGTCAAAGTGTTTACTCAAGGAAAACATTTAATAACTTTTTTCTTTTATGCATCTACTGATATACCCTTTCTTGAGATCATATGACCCAAAAAATGAAACTTTTTTGTAGCCAAAATTAACATTTAGTAAATTTTTCATATAGATTCTATTTCCTTTGGGTCTTAAATACAATCATTAAGTGATTTTCATGATATTACTCAGTCTTGAATTATATAAGAATGTAATATACAACGACTTACACAAATTGATCAAGGTAATATCTAAAGACTATATTCATCATATCCATGATTATAGTGGGGTAATTAGTATGATCAAATAGAATCACTATAAATTCATAGTGTATATACCTCATATGAAAGGTTTTCTTGGGTTTTTATTCACTTTCCCCCCTCAAATGATAATATCTGGGCTGAAGATCAATCTTGTAAAATATTGAGTTTCTTGTAATTAATCAGTAAAATAATCAATACATAGAAGGTGATAAAATTATAGATTGTGACACCTTTAAGTTCTTGATAATCATTGTAGAGTCCCATTGATCCATATTTATTTTAAGAAAAAGAATAGGTTTACCCCAAGGTGAAACACTTGGATTAATGAATCCCTTATCAATATTTTCTTGGAGTTTCTTCTTCAATTCCTATAACTCAATTGGGCCCATTCTATTTATAGTATTTGAAATAGGTGTTGTACAAGTTATGAATTCTATTGAAAACTCAAGTTCATTTTTTGGAGGAATACTAGGATACTCATCTAAAAAAATTAATGAACAGTCATAAAATAGGTATATATTTTGTGTTGAGTTTCTCTCTAACCATTAGAGATAAATATTCCTTCTAAATAAGAATCAATACCCATATAATGGATTTAATTTATATTGTAAGTTCACATTTATCATCATAATAATAAATGATCATAGTTTGGTTTATAATATCAAATATGAATTACCATCCTCAGTAAATGATGAAAGATTTATGTAATGAAATCCAATCCGTGCCTAAGATAACATAAAATTAATTTAGAGGGATAATAATGAGATTTTTAGGAAGAACATTCCTAAAAACTTCAATCGAATAAGATTCATAGACTTGAGATGCAGTCATCATACCATTAAAAGTTTTTGTTGTTCATTCAAGATTGAATTGTTGGGGATGGTATTGTGATACCCTTAGGATATTTTTTATATATAAAAAGTGGGTAGATCTAGAATCAAATAAGGCATTAGTAGTCCTAGAGTGGATGGTAAATGTACCTTTCACTACTTCATTACCATACCCCACATAATAATAGTGATTACATGATATTTTCCATTGTATATAGGTTCAAGAGGTTGCTAACATTGATCATCATCATTAACCTTCATATTTGATCACTCTTTATCAAAATTCCAATACTCCTTTCATTTGAAACACTAGATTGTGGGTGGTTCATTATATGGTTATTTTTCTCCATCATCAAATAACTTCTTATTCCCTTCACTTTGACATTAAATTATATGATGAATTTTTTTTTCCAAACATAAAACATTTAGTAGTCCCCTTATGAAAATTTCTTCCAGGTTTCCTTTCACACTTCAAGCATAAAGGAAATATCATCTTTCTACCTCAATGATTTATATTATTTTTATTTATTTTGAATTACATATTTATCTTCTAATCAAAGCCATGAGATTTATGGGTAAATCCAATATCCATTTTCACATTGGTAGAACACTAAATTATATCTTCATGGCTAATAAAGACCCTTATGGACTACAACCTTTTAATATTTGGTATTAATCCACTTAATAATCGATCTATATTACTTTCAATATGGATTATAATAATAGAAACATACCTCATAAGATTTTTAAATTTTTTATCATATATAGTAATGGGTTCGTCATCATTCTTATTTAACTCAATAAATTCTGTCTCTATTTTTGTATTAAGAATACAAGGAAATTACTTATAGAAAACAAATATCTTAAACTCATACCACTCCAATGATTCAATATCTTTCAATTTATTAATGTTTTTGATAACTTTCCACTATTCATACACATTTCCTTCTAAATGAAAAACAATTAAAATTTCATTTTCATGTTTCAAAAACTAGAGAATGGAAAGTATATTCTCAGTGGTACTGATCAATTGCTCAAGAACTGGTGGATATGAAAAACCACTAATATAAGGTGTATGTTTACTTATTAAGAACTCAATATAATTCTTTCTCATCCTTTTCACATTTCAAATCTCACTATGATTCATATGTTGAGAATGTTTCATAAGAAAAAATATATAATTTTATATTATAGTTTCTATAATATTTGGTTTCCCAAGAGGAAAATAATTACATTTTCAATTAAATTCAACATTATCATGGTTAATTTAGGTTCTTGAAATTGACCAAAACATGAAATCATAGGGTGAGAAATAAAAATCATAGTGGTAAACCACATAATCCTAAAAAATAATTTATATAATGATTAGATTATGACACAATATTTTCAATATATGACACCATATGTTTAACCAAGGTCATTAATTTTCATAATATAATAAAATAATTCATAATGGTTCATAAATAAATGTGAATTAACCCATGAATATTACTTGGGAGTGTCGAGTCAGTTGTGTAGTAAGATCACACTCACCATCTGCCAAAATGATGGTTGAGATATACTCGAACAACTGTTTTTGGGGTTATTACCCATAAATAAATCTATACCAGAACCATGTCCACTTGTAGTATCAATATAGTAATATTTTAATAGGAAAACTAAACTCCTTTATTTATCATAACATAGTATTTTCTCTTATACATATGATTATCCTTCAGGTTTTCACTAAATTTTTATCATCATATTTTTCAAAGGTTACTTAACATTTATTTGATACAAAATATTAAAACTCATACTTTCCACATATAAATATTACATCTTACTAGATTATTATTCAATACATAAAAATATGATCTATACCGAAACCATTTAGATTTAGTGTCTTTGAAAACTTGGATATATAAATAACTAGTACATAAATGTTTTACATCGTCTCCTATTATGACCTGAACTTTTATAATTAAAATTAACTTTTGATTTAGTAAACAACTTATAGTTATAGAAAAAACATGCACTAATTTGGTTATTTTGTATTGATATAGCATGTTGGATTTAAAATACCAATAATGATATTAACCCTTCATAATATATATATTGTACAGTGACTCTTAAGATTGGTATATATTAAGGTTTATGATGAATTCTAATTAAAATAGATGTAAGAAGTGATGTACTCAACCAGAAGGATCGTACCCTATGACTCCCATATATTAGAGATTCTAAGGGATATGAAATCACTGGGCTTTTCCCTTGACCAAGACCAAGTTGATATTAAACATCTAATGATTGAGTGAAATCATTTATGGTAGAATTTCAATCCTATTGATAGCATGACCAACTGAACCACCCCAAGAAAGTTCCACCATTGCACACCTTACCAATAGGGAATACACTAGTGTAATAAGGAATTATTTATCTAGAACATAGAAGCATGAATTTTTATATTTTCTTTTTAATGAAATAATTATTATATTTATCCCTTATTATTATTAATTTATCAATGATTATATAATGTGTTTGATAAAAAATATATTTTTACATGAAAAAATAAAAATTGAATTTATGGGAAATATATAGTTTCAATTAAGATTATATTTTTAAAGAATAAATATTTTTTGAAATAATTAATATTTTAATAAAATATTCTTATTATATAGTTAATATTTAAATATAAATTATAATATAATTTAATGAAGTCCGATGTAGTTTTAATAAGGGTCTGAAAGTGGTTAGTATCTTAAAAAATAGTATTTTCTAGTAAATATGGATTTTTGCATAGAAGTGAAATTTATCACATATAGAAAGTTATTTTTATAAAATAAATATTATTTCTAAAATCTGAACATAGAAACTATAAATTGGGGATTTTTTCATAATTTTTTGAGATAATCGAATTTTTGGTTAAAAATGAAATACTATATAAATACATGGAATGCATTATAAGATTATAATTTTCAAAAGTGAAGTAATAAATTACATAAAACTAATACATGACCAAAAATATATTTAACCTTTAAAATAATTTTTATATTTTTTTATTGAGTTTATAAACCCTTAATGAATCCTCAAAAACCTATATTATTCTTAATGTTTTAAAATTATTTCTTTATGAACATGACTCACTTCTACATCACCAATGGTGTTATTTTAATATTATATATTCTTGTATTTATAATATATTTAAAACCACATTTAATTGGTTGAAACCATGGGTTAAAAATATGGGAAGGTCTTTGGTTTTGATTATTTTATCATATAGAGTCTAAAACCTATGTTAAGAAATTAATAAAGAATTATCTTCTCTTTTTCTATAAATACTCACTCAACCTCCAACTCATCTTCATTTAAAAAACATTTATAATATATTTACTCTCCTTATACATCTCTATACCCCTCCAAAGGATTCCAAAATCTCTTAAGAAGATCCATCCAAGCTTTTAGAAGTGCCCTCTCAAGGTAAGGGGATTCTATCCTCCTATATATTCAAGCACTTTTTGTATTTCTCTATTTTATTTCCAATTTATCATGTTGTAATGTTTTTTATTGATCTATTTTACTATAATTATGATTTAAAATTAACAATATACAAAATTTCTATCTCAATAAACCCTTCCATGAATATTAGTGTACATCTGTTATGCTGTTGAAATTGTCATGTGATTTTCCATGCCGAACATTTGTGCTGTGGATTCCCATCCACAATTATAATAAAGGTTATTAAACTAGACATACCTATTATTAATTTATTAGAGACTTCCATGTTTGTAAACCAAACTTTTTAATTATGGTATTAAATGTGATGAATCATGCTCTAATGTTGTATGATCTAGGTGGAACAAACATTCATGCACATGATATGAATATAATGGGTGGGACCATAATTATTTAGCACTCCAATTCATTGGTTAATATTTTTATATATTGAGATACCATGTGTGGTGTATTAGAGGATATCTTAATAACAATATGTTTTGATTTCTTTAAAGTTATCCTTGACTTATGCTTATGGTGTCATATTTTATATTGTTTCCATATTCCTATGTTTACTTGATGTTATCATTTTATATCATGATTTGATATTGATGTTTGTTATTATCACCCCCTTTAGGTATAATTTATATGAATCTTCAATAAAATGTATTATTTTCATCATTTTATTCTTTGATTATTCCTTTACTATACTTTATAACTCAACTCTTTCTTATGTATGTCCCCAAGTTATCCTGTGCAGTTTTAGAAGGTCAGAGGAATCTAAGTGAATGGTATCATATTTTTAAATAATATTGTTTTATAAATATTTTAGGCTACTATTTTATGTATATAATTACCGAAACATACTAGGACTTTCAATATTTTTGGATTCTATTATTTTTTTGTTATCTAATAAATCATGTATTAATGTTTATAAACAATATGGGTTTACATATATAGTATCAGAGAAAGTTCTAGTTATATTTGGGGATTATGAGTGTATAAAATTAGTGAAGACATTAAGAATAATAATAAACATATAAAAACATCCCTAAATTTTGGAAAAGTATATATTAATTTGTTTCCAAGAAAAATATTTCTATATGGATACTATAAGTGGATGTGGATCTGGAAAAGTTGTACCAAGGGTTAATAACCCCAATAATGGATCATTGGGAATTGAATCAATAATCACTTGGTGCATGACTAAAGGACTTTATACACACTTGTTTTGACACTCCTAGGGGATACTCTTGGTAAATCCACAATATCCATATGAACCTTATGTAGAGAACAAAAATGCCCATAAAATTTCCAGTTAAGAATTAGACCATGGATAATTTAGATTGAAACCTAGAAATTTTTAGTTCAAGGAATGCATGTCATTTATGAGTCATCCATTCAATTTTAATAGTTTCAATTTTATGTGATTAATAGTTTGAAAATTCTCATCCCTAATTTTTCATTTATTTTTTTTCAATGGATAGAAATACGAGTAACTGAGTCAACAACCAATGTGACAAGCAATGTGATGACCACCTAAATGAGATACCCAACCCAACGAGAGTAAGAGTCGAGAAATTCATGACAATACTTACTAAATTAACTCACATTTAAAAAAATGTAAATTTGGGGGAAAACCCACATCCCCCTAAGAAACAAAAAATTTCCATTTAGACCTTTAGGTGAAAAATGGATTTTAATTTCATTGGATATTCCGATCCATTAATAACATAATAATGTATAAAATCCACTATAAAGATATTATACATCCTTCAATGATACGTGGAAGAGAATTTTGTGCTGGATATTTATTGTATGGATGGATAAGCTGATCAATGTTGGATATCAATAAAAAATATAAAGAATGGGGAAGAGATAAAAGTAATGGAGTGGAAATAATTCCAAAAAAATGTTTTTTGGAAAATATTCCTTGCACTCTATGACTTAAAATGAAGAAAGATTTCCTTGGACTTAAGAATAAGTATGATGAATCCAGTTGGGTTTATGAGGTCAAAATCACAAGACTTTCATGATATTACTCTAGCTTTGTCATATAACCAAGAATTAATGTTGACCACTTCTTTGGTGGTCTAAATCCAATTTTAAAAAAATATTTAGAGATTTAGAGACTTTGAAAACTATAAGGGAATTGTACAATGTTCCCTCAAAGTCAAAATGATGATCAGTGAATCTCATAGGTCTCATGGTTAAAAATATATGAATCATTTAATGAATTTTAACTCCAATGGACTTATATAGAAATATCATCATGGTAAGAAATTCCATCACCCACTTGTAAAAAGTGTGTGAAGAAGAATACCAACAATTCCCTGAAGGAGGCATGGAAATTATTTAGGTGTGGAAAGTAAGGCCTCCTATATAGAAAATTCTAATTAGAGAAATAAAATAACATGATGGAAGAATGTAATTCTCCATTCAAACCTCAACATACAGTCTAATGTTTTAAATGCAGGGACGAATAACACTATAAAAATAAATGCACTAATCTAAGGTTTTTTTGATGATAAAAAATGACATCAACCTATAAGGTCTAGATATCAAGGGATAGTTTATGCCATCATAACTACCACGGTGGATCCCAGTAATGATTTGGTGAGAGGTATTCTAGTTATCCATTCAAGGATATTGAACAGAATTTTTGATTTTGGTTTTACAGATTCTTTCATATCATGAAAGTTTAGTAGAACTATTTAACCTCCAAATGAAAATAGGGAAGTGGATCTATCTGTGAAAACAAAAAAATGGGGAAATTATTGTATCTAAAGTATATAAATTCTCCCCTGTGTATATTTATGGGATGAAATTCACAGTGAATATTGTGATACCCCCTTTAGAAAAATTTGATGAAATTCTAGGTATGGATCAGATTTCCTTATATTTAACCAACATAAATTTATGAGAGAGGGAAATCACCCTCCTTATCATGAATCACCCTAAGATTAAATAAAAGTGAAAGGGGTAGTATTAATATACTTTATAACCATCATATTAATAATAAATATTATTTCCTTGTGAGTAAGAATATCTAGCCCACATGATTGAGACTAACGAAAACATCATCCTTGATGACATGCCCATTGTAATGGAATATGGTGATGTTTTTGATAACGAACTGCCTTATCTTCCTCCATGAATTCAGGTTGATTTCTCAATCAATATTATATTTGGAACTTTTCCAATATCCAATAATCTATATATAATTTCTACTATTTAACTTAAATAGATGAAGAATAAACTATAGGATAATCTGGATAAATGTTTATACGCTGAAGTGCTTCAACATGGTGTACGCCAATCCACTTAGTTAAGAAGAAGGATTGGTCTATGTGACTCTACATTTATTATCATGAGCTCAGCAATATCAAAATAAATAACAACTATACTTTTCCTTGGATTTATGATTTTTTTGATCAAGTATGTGGACCCTAGTACTTATCTAAGTTTGATCTTCAGTCAGGATATTTTTATACAAATTTGAAGATAGAGGATATCATCAAGACCTCTTTTAATAAATGTTAAAAGCACTAAAATTTCACAGTGATTCCATTTGGACTCAGTAATGCTCCAAATATATTCATTGACTTAATGAATATAGTATTTAGGGATTACCTTGATAATTTTTTGTTAGTATTTATATATGATATTCTTATCTAATTCAAAATTGATGAGGAAATTGATGAGAATTTGAATGTTGTACTGAAGAAATTTCAAAAGGAAAAGTTGTATGTGAAGTATAATAAATAAAAATTTTGGATGGAGAAATTAACATTTTAGGGGCATTTTATCACTAATAAAGGGATATATGTGGATCTGTTTAAAACCTAGGTAATTAAAGGATGACCCAAACCAAATTTTTTGATGGATATCTATATTTTCCTTAGATTAGATGGGTACTAACATTGGTTTTTGAGAAACGTCTCATGATTCTAAATCCCAAAAACCATGTTAACTCAGAAGGGAGTGGAGTTTTTATGGAATGATGAATGTTAGGAATGATTTAAAGAGTTAAAGAAGAGGCTAATCACTACACCTGTGCTCACATTACCCACCATTGGGGAAGTATTTTTGATCTAAAATGATGCATCAAAAATGGGATTATATTTTACACTCATGAATAATGATAAGGTGACTACCTATAATTATCTCTAATTAAAGATTCATGAGAAGAAGTACCCACACACGATCTGGAATTAAATGAGTGATCTTTGCATTGAAGATTTGGAAATTATATCTATAGGGAGAACTATTAAATATATATAGATCATAAAAGCCTAAAGTATACATTCACCCAAAAGGATATCAATATGTGGTAATGAAGGTGGTTGGAGTGAATAAACGGTTATGATTTTTCAATCTATTACCATCTTGGTTAGGTGAAAAAAGTGGTAGATGTTTTGAGTAGAAATGATCCCACAACCATATTGATGTTGGGAATTGAAAGGGATGCGATATTCTTAGACCTGAAATGTATAAACATGAGAATCTTAGAATGGGATTCATCCTAAATTTATCAAATAAATTCTCAATGATCCATTATTGAGTGGATCATGGATCCCAAAAAGCTAATGTGGATATATAGAAAAATATAGTGAATATTTTGATGTTCAACTTTTATAAAGATGGATTGATAAGGTTTGGAACATAGATATGCAATACATTAAAAGAAGAAATAAATAGGTAACTTAGGGATTATGTGAATAGATTATTATTCTCTATTCATCAAGGAAGCACTAAGATGTATAGATATTTGAAGAAAAACTTCTTATGGGAAGAGGGAGATTGTTGAATTTATATCTCAATGTTTGATATTACAACAAGTCAAGGCTAAAAATTGAAGTATAATGGTTTGATACAAACATTTATCATAACAATATAGAAATTTGAAAACATAACAATGGATTTAGTCAAAATCCCCATAAAATCTATAGTAATTAACATCATCTGGATGGTAGTTGACACCTTACAAAGTCAGCGCATTTCATTTCTATGAAGAAAGATGCATCTCTTGATCAAATCCCCAAGATATACATAATATAGGTGGTATAATTGCATGGAGTTATACTCTCTATTATATATGATTGTGATCAAAGTTTACCTTGAATTTATGGATAATAAATCAGTAATCATATGATATAGAGATGCATTTTTGTAATATTTATGACCCTCATATGGATGGAAAATTTGAGAGAAACACCCAAAATATAAATGATATGTTGAGATATTTTCAATGTATTTACAAGGATATTGGGATTATATTTACCCCTAGTTGAGTTATCATATAATAACATTTTCCATTATTGCATTAAAATGGCACCTTATGAGGCTCTGTGTGGGAAGAGGTGTCATACTCCAACCTATAAGGATAAAGATAGAGTGTGGAAGATTTTGGGACCTGATCTTGTCCAAGAGATTATTGATAATGTTTAAAACATTCAACATCTTATGAAATCCACAAAAATTCTACATAAAATCTATGATAATAATCATCAATGAAACCTAGAGTCTGAGTATTAAGATTAGATGTTCTTTCATATATCGTAGTGGAAGAAAATTCATGAGGTTTTATGAAAAAACTAATGCTTAATCCTTGATACATTGGTCAATTTGAGATCCCTAATAACATTGGATTATTGTCCTATCAACTAGAACTCTCACCAAACCTATATCAAGTGCCTAATGTGTTTTATGGATCCCTCTTAAGGTAGTACATAACAGAACCATCAACAATGGTATTATTTTATTATGATCGATTCTTATACCTGTAATTTTTTTAAAAACACTCTTATTTTGGAGAAACCAAGTCTAAAAACCATGTGGAGGTATGTGTTTTTTATTATTTTATCATATAGATTCCAAAACCTAAGTTTAGAAATTAATAAATAATTCCCCTCTCTTTTGGTATGAATATCCACACAACCTCCAACTACTCTTAAATAAAAACCCATTTAGAATGAATTTAGTCTCCCTATACATCTTTATGTACCTCTAATGGTGTTCCCAATCTCTTAATAAGCGCCTCCCAAGCTTTAGAAGCTCCCTCTCAAGGTAAGGGGATTCTTTGGCCTTTATTCAAGCAGTTTCATTTCATTATTCCATTTGATTTCCAATTTAACATTTTGGAATGGGTTTTTACAGATATATTTTAATGTACTTATTATTTATAATTAATTATTGGCCACATTTCACTCTCATAAAAAATTTTCATTAATATTTATTCATACCCATCATTCTGCTAAAATTATCCAATGATTTTCCATGCCAAACATTTGTGTTGTGAATATAAATCCCCATTTCGACTCAATAGTATTCAAACAGATTTAACAATCCATATTTTATTGGGGGAAATCCATCTATGTAACCCAAACTCCTCAATTTTGGTATTAAATATAATGGAACATGCTATTATGTTATATGATCTATAGGGAACAAAAATGCATGTACATGTTTTTAATGTGATGGGTGGGCTCTAGATTATATAGCCCTCTAACGCATTGGGTAATGTTTTTATCTCATGAGATACTATTTATGGTGTATGATAAGTTATCCTAAGAACACTATGTTCTTATTTCTTGGAGGTTATCATTGACTTATACTTATAATGTAAGGTTTTATGTTATTTCACATTCTTATGCTGCTTTGATGTTATCATCTTATATTATGATTCAATATTCATGTTTATGATTATCACCCCTTTATGTCACCTTGATACACCTATTGACTGCCATGAACTACTTTAATCATGTTATTAATTGATTATTGACTTATTGGTATTTATATCTCACAATATTCTTATGTATATCCCCATTTTATCTCATGTTTTTAGAAGATAGAATAAATATAAGGGAATGTTATGCAATTTTTAAATAATGTTGATGTATCCCAATATAAATCTATGATTTTATGTATATAATCTCCAAAATACCCTAGGAATTTTGATCTTTTGGGATTATATTATGTGTTTCCTTATATAATAAATCATAAATTAATGTTTATAAAAATTATGTATAGTCATATATTCCAAAACTTTATTCATAAATATCACCCTTATTATAAATATCATACTTAAAATCATTATTTATAACATGGTGAAGGGAAAAATAAGAAAGGGTGGTCTTAGATTCTCATTATGGATAAATAAGGGAGATGTCAATGATCAATTTAAAATAACATGATCATAAGGATAGGAGAACATGATCTTAACATTTTAAAAAATACCTTACATATAATAGATCATATTCTTGAGTCTTGGGATATAGTTTTGTAGTTCATAGAAAATTTAATAATAATGGAATCAATGAACATAAACCATAAGAGAATATCATTATCATGAGACATAATTTTTTCACTTACAGATAAGCATAAAATATTATTTCCTTTGTCAAGGATCACAGTTAATACCATCTTAGTAGTTTGTTTTCACTTCCAATTACATCATATACTTAGTCAAGGTTCACTCCCAAGACTATCATAGTGGACAAAGTCCCTTACTGAACTAGGTTTACTCTCCATTATAGTTCTTATTATCTCATGAGATATTCATATTTACCCAATCTGTTGTAGGGTTATATAATTAAAGGGTTACCCATAATATAATAATAATCTATTTATATATGTTTCAAAATATCATAAATCATTCATTATATATCATAATGAGTTGTATGGAAATAAGTTTCGTGAATATTTCAACATTTCATCATAACAAAACCTAAGAAAAATAAACGAGTTTCGTAAAAATGTCATCATCATAATCATAAAAAATATAGAGAAATAATTATGATGGTGTTATTGGATTATATCCATATAAAATTATAATTAACCTCAAAGGACATTGTAATAGATGAAAAAAATTCTTGGAAAGAACACTGAAATATTTATTGAGGAAAGTACCTTTTGATTTTGAAATTACATTTTTAAAACCCAAAAATTTCATGAAAATTATGGAAAAAATTTATTTGAAAATAACCATGAAAAAAACTAAAGAAAGATTCAAAAACATGGAGGATCCTTGATTGTTGGAAATTCTGTTCATGACATGTACATTAAAATAAAAATCCCTTTCAATTTTTTTATTAAAATTAAAATTTACCTCATTAATAAAATTACAATAAGAATATTTTTGAACCATTTTTTAAAAATTCAACTTGGGTAAATTTTACTTTAAACAATTAATTGAGAGTATTAAATCCATTCATGAACATATTTATAAGAGAACATGGACATGGAAGAAAAACAGTTTTCGACCAAACTATGAAATAAAGTTGATTTTCCATAAAATATTTTCTAAGATTAATTGGTTTTTGAAGGGTATATAAGGTTTTATTAAAAATCCTTTTAAAACCCTTACTTAACCCTTAAATCCCCTTAAATTCTCCCGTATTACCTTAAAACCCATTCAGAACCTACAACCCTCTAAACCCTAAAACCTAGAAACCCTAACTATGGGCTTTTGAGGGTTTAAAATAGGTTTTAAGGGTGTTGGAATCGTTTGGGGGGGGGGGTCCAGGGTTTTAAAAGGGGTTGAGGGGGTTTAAAATTGTCTTTCAATGGTAAGAGAAGGGTTTTAAGAAATTTTAAAGGGTCTTTTGGGTTTTTAAAGGGCTTTATGGGTTTTTTATGATTTTAAAAGGGGTTTAAGGGATATTCAAAGGTTTTAAGTGTGTAAAAAAGGGTATATATGGGCATTAAATGGGGTTTTAAGGGTATATTAGATTTGGTTTGGTTTGAAAAGGGTTTAGAAATGGTTTTTCTGGGTGTAAAAAGGGGTAATAGGGCTTTTAAATGGTTATATTCGGGTTTGGAGAAAATTATTTTAGTATCTTAAGTTCTTAAAGTGAGGGAAATGAAATGAGAACCTTAAATATCTAGAAATAAAAAAAGGATAATAAAAATCATGGGATTCTTGAGATTAGGTCGTAAAATTTCAACATAAAAAACCTAATCATAAACAATTTCAGTAAAGAAGGGGACTGTAACATAAATCCCTTACCACTTTGGTAACTTTTGAATAACAACCTCATGAAATAGGGAGAATTTTATGGATATGAATATCCCTATAATTTCCTGATACGTATAATAAAATAAATCAATGGGAAATATATACACTACATAAAAAAACTAGCGGTGAATATGACATGTGTCTCACATAAATACAAGTGAGATGAAAATCCCTTACCTCAAGTCTTGCTTTCTTACCAAGCTCTCTAAACCCATGTACAATAAATTTAAATTTATTACAATTATATAATATAATCATTTAAATTATAATAATATCATATATTATCTACTTATAACATTTTAACTCCCATTTATAAATAATTCCTCATTAAAATATTTAATTTAGGGTACTGACTTTTTCATTTTTCATGAGAATTTCAGTTTGGTAGTTCTGATCCTTGTACTTTGATCATGGTTTCATCATATATTGAATTTTAATCATGATATTAATATAATATTTATTCATTATATATATATATATTCATCAATATAATTTAGATATTGAAAAATTAATTACACCGTTCATGGAGACAGTAGGTCGTATGTACAGATGGATTCCTTGTTAAAATTTTGATGGATGGAACGAAAGAAAAGTAAATAATAATAACACTTTAGATAATAATTTTTACATAATATATATTTCATACATATTTATTTAATCTATCATTATCTCCATCCAAATAAATCATATTTGAAAAATGAATCACATCACTTCATGGAGGTGGAAGTCTACACGTATGGATGAGCGATGTTTTCATCTTCCAACGAATGAGAAGGAAAGAAGGAAGAAATTATGTTATAATTTAGGAATATTATTTATGTTATAAATATCATATATAAACATTAAAACCATATTAATAACTTTCAGGAAATATGGTGATGTAAAATGAATTATATAGCTACGTGGAGGTGGTAGTCCACACATACACATGAGCAATCCTTTCACATACCATTTGATGGAAAAGAGGATTTATAAAGGTGGTTACATAATAATAATTACATTTCAATATACTTTTAATACCATATTTATTATTTTTTTACGAGTACTATATATTTAGATGAGATTGAATAAGAAATAAATTGAAATAGGTCGGGTATAATGATTACCTCTTCTTTATTAAGAATCCTTTAGACGATTTCTTAGTAATAGTTGGAATGATATTTTAAGAATAAAAAACCTATAATTAATGTATAGGTATTTTTATAAGATAATTTTGAATGGGATGGTCAAGATATATTACTAAATATGGTGTAAAGAAAAGAAATTATGAGTGTCCTTTTATATGTGGGGGAGGGGACAAAGTAGGAATTTCATAAAAGATTAAAATACAATTATTTCATACTCAAGAAAAATGATTAAAAATGGATATAAATTTGAACTTGTGATATGATAATGTCTAAAAAGGTATATACAATTAGATTTATATAGGTTTAATTGGAAATGGGACCCTTATCTCTTGGTTTAACACCTGGTAAACTCATTTTGACCTTAACTATAGTGAATTTGTTTTACTATTTTTAATATACATTATGAAAAAATTGAATGTGGTCTAATTGAAAAATTTGGAAAATCTGATTAAAAAAATGAAATAATGTTATCAAATTAAATTAATATAATTGGTTGAATTTAAATTAAAATTAATCCTGCAAAATGTGATAAAAATTAGTTTTACTAAAGAATGTTTTTTTAAGTATAAAAAGTCTTATAATTAATACAGTATAAAAATCAATTATAATAACCTTAATTTTATTATTTATAGTATAATGAACTAATTTTACTTTTAAAATGATTTTAAAATATAATATAACTTTTTAAATTATTCAAATGAATGAACAAACTTCAATACAATTCATATATGTCACTATTCATTGAAAAATCAATCTTTTCAGAAAATCCCCAATAAATTACTCTATGATAATTATGAAATTAGGATTTAAAAAATGAGGTTCCTTTTTTGAAATAAATTTTCTAAAATTTTAAAAATGTAAGTGTATTATTTTCTCATAAAAATAATTAAGAACCAATTTTGAGGTAAAATGTATTTTTGAAGCATATGATGACTTTACTAAAAATAGAGTACTTATTTATAAATAGATTTTATTTATCTAAACCCTTTATACATAATTTTAAAAATGTTTCCACTAGTATTCACTCAAGAAATTTAACAGCTAGGTTATGAAAATATTCTATATTAGGATTCATTTAAACTTGTGTTTCCATCTATAAAAAAATATAAAAAAAATTAAATTTATTTAAAGAGAAATATGTCATAAAACTCAAAGTGTTATAGGTTAAATACTCCCAAGAATGAATTTAGTACTAATTACTAGAAATAACATATCTCTCGTCTACCTAGACTTAAATAGTAAGTTAAATTAAAGTGATCTGATACCACTTTTTTAGACCCCAACCCGAATCACCTAGTCTAGGCTAAGGTGTTACTTGGCCTTATGGATGCCTCTCCATACAAGAGATACTACATATTACCAGTGATGGATTAAGCAGCACCATGGGGAGAATATTCTCCTGGTAAAAAATTACCATTACTGTAATGCAAAAATGAAATCACTATAAATACATATAAATACAGTAAAAAATAGAAGATCACATAACAGAAGTGATATCAATATAAAAAATATCCCATGGTATATGAAAATGGAAAAAAATAATTGGTATATCAATTCAAAATAGGGATCCCTCTATGTAGAAGATATAACTACTAAATAATCAAAATAAAAATAAATAACGAGGAATCTCTACAAATAATCTGAGGTCTGTCCCAATAACACCCTGAATAACTAACTCTTCCTACACAAATTCTTTAATTCGATTCACTAGACTTAAAGTTTTCCCATGAACTAAGATACCCAAAAAGGGCATGAGTTTAAAACTAGTATAACACAAAAAATGTTTCCTTAAGATAATAATAATACTAATATAGAATTTTATGAGATTATTGAAAATAAATACATTAATAAACACACAAACCAAAGAAACACCATTCACTAACTAGGCTTCCACAATCCCTAAACCTACATGATTTAACTCTATTCCAAACATAAAGTTATAAAATCCATATCATATATATCACATGGCCCATTCCTCATTACTTAGTTCATGACTATGATCAATCACGCATGAAATATCCCTATACACTTAAGGGTGGTAAAAATTAGGCACATCGACCCATACCTGCCATCTCAGGGAGGTCATAATCAAGCACACCGACATATCCCTCTATACTCATGGAGGTCACATCAATAACACTGAATTATACTTCACATTAAAGGATATCACATCAATCACATGTACCCATCCAAATGTTATCAAGGGAGGTTACATCAAGTATCAAGAAACAATAAAATACCAACACTAAGATCCAACAAAAACTGGGAGAAAACAAACAACCATAACGTAGCCTAATGTCTCACTCACGATGACTATCTCATCACTAAAGGACCCAACCACATCACTCATGTTCTTCCTCACATAACATTTGAAGCTAATACATATCACTCAGTATTATCCCACATCCTCATCCGAGACATATTCATCTCACTCATTGGTAGCACATATGATCATCCGAGACATAATCATCACACTCATGACTATCTTACAACCTCATCTCAACAAGAGCATCAAAAAAAGTTAGTCTAGCCTTACCTGAGACTGAATATCTCATTCCAATACCATTAAACCAATCATACGTCCCTACCCAGAACCCTAATAAAAGGTTGAATTCATTTATTTCATGGCACACAACCCACACCAACTTTCCATGGTACCAACATCAACGATACATACATCAACTTGTTACATTAATATAAAAGAAGACAAATAATAGGGATAGACATGTACCAATATGGAAATAAAGTCATAAAAATTCCTACAAATTTTGTATCATGGTAAGGATTTCCTACCTCAAGCATGATTAAGTGTAAGCACTATGAATCAACCCCATATTTAAGATTTATGCACTAGTTTTGAGAAAAATCCCCAATGAACACATATTAGGGTTTCATAGTGGAAACCAAAAAAATGAAGGAATAAGAGATCTGGGGAATGCATGGGATAATACCTATATTGGACCAAACAACACTATGATCTAGTATGAAATAAGGCCATAGGATATCACATAATCCAAAAACCTCTATTTTTACCTAAAATCCTTAGGGGAGGGTTAAGGGAGAAAATGAGAGGGTATTGGGTGGGTTAATTATTTTAAAATACCCAAAAAACACTTCTTAAGAGTAGTTAATAGTAGTTCACACCATGTAAGTATTTAGGTGGCACTTGCTTGGGGTTTTATCACCCGGTTCACAACATGATACATAGGTTCATGCCATGAACCTAATATACTATTTCCTCCCAGTTGTATCCCCATGTCTTCTTCCAAAATCTGACCATCAATCCTCTTTTAACCCCTATAATGACTCAACATTGGAAAAATAAAATTTCTTAGGTAAAATTTTAAACTATAATTCATGTTGAAATTCATGGGGAATTGTACTAATGACACATTCTTTTAGATGATTCTATTATGTTTTAGGCTCTAAGGGCTACCTAAAGAGGGAATAGAGGATCTGGGTGAAGGGAGGTCTGAGTGCCTATTCATTTTCCTACCAAAGGTCTCTAATGTGGACACCTTGTAGTCAATTTATAGGCCATCGATAACCTGATACATGAATAACGTAGGATATGCTTAAGATAAGGGCATGGGAATGATGATATGGAATATGTTGGTCGGTAGAGCATGTAGACTGGGTGATTTAGAAGAGGACATATGCTTAATGGAGGTAGTCGTGTGGTGGAATTTGGGAAAAGTGGAAAATGGGTTCTGGGAATTGGGTAGATCAGCTAATCATATCAGTGTTTGGTCTCCTTGTATTTAAGTGGTAGATAATTGCTTTACCAATTATTATTGTAAAAGGGAAACCCAATAGAACCCCCTCATAATTTGATCTATGCATAAATAGGATAAAATTTTGAGGTATATGTTGTATTGGTACACAATTTATATTTAAAGAAAATATGTTATGATGTTTAATGGGTAGTACATTACATGTTCTTATTTCAAGGAGAGAAATTTAAGTGTATTAAGAAAATAATTGATTGTAGATGTGTTAAGAAAATAACTTTATAAGAATGTTCCACTCTTCACATGGGACTCAAGTATTTATTTTAAATCCTTGTTCTATTCACAATTTTTTTTATGAATTAGATTGATCTTGATTTGAACCCCATTTTAGATGCTGATGATTTTAATAGTGTCGATCAACTAGTTCCATATGGAAGGTAAGGGTGTTCCTGTTAGTGTACAACCTACATGTAAAATCTAGCATAGAACATGTTGGAGAATTATCAAAACCATATATAATTGGGTTTTATGCCACTGGATGAACACAACCTTGTTATAAATATTGAAATTTCAAAACCAGATGTCAACTTACCAACCTCATGGGCCAGGGAATATACTATTTTGGGCATGTTAATATTTCGTCAAGGTGTGTATTCATCAATAAGGGGGAAGTCACCCTTATATATATATTCCACTACTCTAATAATACTCCTGAAAACCGAGCCTACATATCAATGCCATAAAAACATTACTATATTTTAATGTTTCATAAATCAGTCATAAACCAACTTAAAGACATGAAAGGGGATCAAGATATGTGTCCTAGTGGAAGGGTGAAACCCGAGTTGATATGGGTCTACTGAATTCACCACACATGTGAGTAATTTGAGGAACAATTGAAGGAGGGGGAAATTTATGAATCCATTTCAGTCTCCCAAACTTATGTATACAAGAACACCAAACTCCTTCCTGATCTCCTAAATTTTTGGAGTCCAAAACTCAAATACATTCTATCTAGTCAACTGGGAGGTGGGGATCAACTTATGGGATGTAGAAAAAATATTTTGGCCCCCATTCATAGATCCTTGTATAATGAATTTGTTCCTCCAAAGGATTCATATGGAGATTGTAAATGAACACACCACTGAGTGGGTATATCATTATTAGTTTGGGACTAACATAATAGAGTATGAATGAGCACATTCTTAATTGAAGATAAACTAGCGAATAAGATATCCATAGAGACCCAGTGTTGGAATATGTCGATGCCTTCTATATATCTATATTTAGAAATATCCCTTTCACATATTGAGTCCATTTTAGGTGTTATGGTGCTAGATGCTAGTGAATTTCAACACTTATATAATCATTGGAAATGTATATATTCCAAGGTCTATATTTAGACCTTTCTTTCAAGATATATCTGACATCAGGACAATATCCTTGAAGGGTGAAAAGGCTATTTGGTTGTTGAATCTATATTTAGAATTCAACTTCTTCCATTTTGAGAATCTTTCCATCATCATAATTATAGATGATTTTAGAAGTATCTATGAAATGAAATAATAAAATATTTATATAAGGGATTTAATTATATAAGTTTGTATGTAAAATTTAATTCCTTCAGAGCATGGTGGTAGTTTCCCTAATTGAAATTCAGGTGGAATTACAACACATGGTGGTTATACAAATTTAAGTTATAATGGTTCAAAGTAACACTATAGTTTTGATAATGTTACCTTCACTAGATTAACTCATTGGGATCACAACTGGGTATACAAATTCTTTGATATCAACTTATCCAAATGCGATGTTGGAGAGAAGTGTTCCTCAAATATATATAGACTCAACCTCATAAATCGAGAAAAGTATCACCAAGATTCCTCATAAAAATTTGATTTTGGGTAAAACATATGGTCGTTCAACATAACTTGAACCATAGGAATCTTATTATCTTCTCATTGGGGATCCATTTCATCAAGTAATAAAACCATGATGATCAAGACGACGACCATGAAGTAATACTCTCAATGAGAATGACATGTTTGGGAAACAACTAAAGCTAAAAAATTTGATGTACCCCTCAAAATATGGGAAGTAACAACACATTTATCCTTAAGTTTATATACGTCCAAGATTGATCGTTACTAAGAAAATTGTCCCACATCCATGAGTGTCAAAAATTTATAGACCTCCCTTCATGGTGGTGTCTATTTTTCTGTGGGTGGGAAATATAAAATCACCCTTGGATCTTAACAAAGATACAAATATTATTGAAGTTTTCCATAATATTATTAAGTTATAGATATTGGTATTATCTTCCAAAAAAGTTTCCCATTACCAAGAGGGTGTTAGACATGAAGAAATTGGGAAATTTTGAAGAGTTCATCAATCAATCCCTGGATAAAGAATAGGATGAATACATCATCCTAGAAGACATAAGTCAAATTTCTATGGAATAATCATGTTTTGATTTATATCTATTCCTAACACGAAATTTGTATCCTTTTAGAGTGAGTAGAGATTATTTTGGTACATATACTATCCCTATGATATACAATAGATGGTTTCCCAATAGGTGTTGAAAAGTTAACTAGTCCTATGAATGAGGAAATTTCATTCGAGGAGAGGGAGATGAATGTAGCCAAGATCTTGAACATAACCTACCTTTTTCTACCCATGGATCCTTATCCATTGATAGTGATACCAAATACTAATCCAAATTAGATTTGGTGCTAATGGAATACCATGTTTTTTAGTAATAAAATCCAACTTGGTGAGAGGGGTAAGTTATTGGGTTCATATTTCATTCTCAGGCATCACATGAAGAATTTTGTTCTAGCTACCTTGGTAAGTGGTTGGTTCATGAACTCCACCCACCATGGACTTTTCCCACGGATAATTCATGTGTTGTAACAATAAATTTGGAATCCATGTGTATAGCTAGGTATTGGTGACTGATTTTTGAGGATTTGTGTTAAACATGGAGTCCTCCTACCATGCCTATGAACAAAGGCCTTTAGGGAGATTCATATATTCAGTAGATTCAATCCAAAAAGAAATTGTATTTAGATGATATATTGAAGATCTCTGATAGAGAGAAGGGAGTTGTGCCTTATGGGATTTTTATAATATTTTTTCAAGTGGAAATAAAGTCTATTTTTCTTCAAATTTTATTATCCAATTCCCTTTATATGTGATCAGTTAATCACAAAAAGTTGTATCACATCCATTTTTAGTGAAATAGTGGTGAGTAGTGGAGATTTTCTAGTGAAAAAACCAGCTTTTTCATATTCATGTTTTGAATCCATATTCTGATGGTTCATGTCCAGGTGATTCCAATTTCACAAATTATTTCAAAAATAGAGTCAAAATGTGCTCCTTTGGATCATTGATTCTTTTCTTCAAATTTTAGGGTGTTACTGTACCCAATTTCTAGAGAAGATGATATTGTTTCAGTGCCAATGACTTTCTCAATGAGATTCTGATAGATGATCTAGTGTTCCACATTAGTGTTATGCTATCACCATGTTGTTGCCACATCCTTAGTCGATATCAACTTTTGACACTCCTTTGATCATATCTTGATCAATAGGTATCCAATTTAGATGATCCATGAGTTGATTCCAAATTTTTTGACCATTCTAGATGTGTATGTGATATCCATTTTTCTAGAATCTTCACCAATATTTACATTATTTAATTCCAATGGGATAACATCCATGGAAGGTGGTTGAGGAGTAGGAAGTAGAGGCCAAAGCTAGAGCTTAGGAAGTACTATAGATGAATGGAGGTCGACATAAAAATGATACCATTATGGAATAGAAGGACACATGCATAATTACTATTAAAATTTTCTTTAAGAAATGGTCCAATCAAACAAACAAAAAATATTTAATGGAGATTCAAAAATGAGCATCATTATATATGTTGTGATTTTATCTAAAGAAAAAAAGATAATTTATTTCATACAATAGTCTAGGACATAGAATGGGTGATTGACACTATAGCATAATACCACACCACTATATATCATGAGAATTTATTGATTTATCAAGATGGAAACTTTAGTTCAGTCAAGATGGAAAATACTAATTCAGTAGATATTGTTTGTATGGGTGATATCAAAGTTAAGAAGAATGTTGGATATAGAATCACCATGAATGATGTTCGGCATGTTACATATATTTGACTCAACTTGATATTTGGAATAGGGTTTAATAGACAAGGATATGAAAACATCTTTAGTAATGTAGCATGTAAGAAGAAAAAAGCATCCATCCTCATCACCTTCATACACATATATGTTAAGTTGTGAAAAACTCATGTGATGATAAGTTCCAACAACATTAAAAAAGTGGAAGGGGAGACAACATATAATCTATAGAATAGTAGATTCGACCACATGAGTGAATGAGGGTTATCTACCATAATGAAGAATAAGTACATAAATGTTGAAAGTGGTTAATCATTGGATATTTTCTAATATTACCTATATGGGAAGAAACATAAGGTCTCATTAAATACTACTTCATTAAGGATATCAGAGTTACTGGATCTTGTGAACTCTTATTTATGTGGTATCGTGGATGTGGATTCATTGAGAGGTAAAAAATATTTTCTACCCTTTATTGATGATGCATATAAAAAGGTGTGTGTGTTCTTATTATGGATGAAAGACTAAGTACTAGAATACTTTAATGTGACCCATTCCATGATGGAACATGAAACTGGAAAGAAGATGAAGCATATTTTTTTAGACCATGGAGGAGATTAAACATCTAGGGAATTTAATCATTATTACATTATTCAGGGAATCAAATATGAATGGATGACCCCACACACACCACAACACAAAGGAGTTACAGAAATAATTAAAAAATGATCATGGAGAAGGTTATAAAAATGATGAGTTTAGATAAGTTTCTTAATTTATTCTAGAGATAATCTATTTAGGTTTCATACTATCTTATCAATAGATCACCATTCATTCTGCTAAATTTTGATATTCCATAAAAGAGACTATATGGTAAACATAAGTTTACTATCATGTATATATATTTGGTTTTTTGGTATTTTCACATGTTTTTAAAGAGCATAGGATGAATATAGAATGGATATATTCTCCTTAAATATTAATTGGATATGGAGTTGAGGAGTTTAGATACATGATTTGGCACCCAAAATAGAAAAAATTGATTATAAGTAGAGATGTGATGTTTCAAGAGAACGAAAGGATCGGGGATATCTAAAATATCTAAATTAATTAAATGTAAAGTATCAGTGAATCAATTCCTGATCTAGAACTAATAACAACACCACCTATCACTGAAGTTGTAGAGGATAAAGAAGACTCATCAGCAAAAAACAAGGAGGTGATGGAGGAGGACATTTAGAAGGGGATACTTGATCCTCTCCAAAAGAAGTTTTAGAACCGTCATTAGAACTAGGCAATGTTATACCCCCTAACCTAACAATTCATAGGTTTGATGATCTTCATGAGGAAGGATTCCATCAAAAAAATATTCAGTGTTGGGGTAACTATTGTAGACTTATGAGGGGGATCCATAAGGATACCAGGAAACATTGGATCTATTGGAAAGAGATCCCTCAATGTGTCATTATTTTATTTTTGGGTTATTTGTGGTTGTTGAAAATTATGGAAGACAACATTTAATAATGGTTAATATCAATATAGATGGTTTTAAGGTGGCACAGTTTCCCATTGTATTCAAAATTTTTGGGCCTCAAAATCAGGTTTTTTAATGGAAAAGGAATGATTTCCACATAGCATTTTTGGGAAACTAAAATTACTCTAAAGGAGTACATAGAACGAAAAGAATATAAAGGAGTTTTGAGAAAAAAAAATAAAAATAGACATTATATATAGTAGTTATGATGTGAAAAATACAAAGGAAGTTTTCAATCGAGTTATTCATTTTTGAATGAGGGTGGTGAATTAAGGGTACTACAAAGGGTTATGTGCTCTGAAAACTGCATAGCAAGATCAGTTCATATAAGTCTCATCGTTTATAGTCAAAGACAGTAAGTTAAATGCCATCCAAAAGGGGTTGTTCTTTTTGGAAGAAAGATGAAAATTTAAGGGGTTACATGAATGAATAAATTCACTTTGTTTACTGCATAGAAAGTTCAGTATGCAATGATGGATCTTCCACAAAGTGTCTTCCTCCTAGAATGTTAAGTATGTAGTGAAGGATCTTACTTAATTGAATTTTGGTTAATTATGATTAGTTGATTTTTCATATCTTTTTTTTGTATAAAGGTAACCTAATCACATTATAAGTAGGGAAAATTTTATTATAGAAGATAGTTCCTAGAATAATTCAGCTAAGTCTGAAGTGGTTCGTGAAGGAGAAATTCCGTAAAAGAGGTAGTTCGAAAAGACAGTTCATTGAAGGGGTTTATGGGGAACTATTTCATGAAAATGAAAAGGGGATAGTGAAGAAAAGTATATCCATAAAGCTAAGGGGGATCATAATGTACTCATGATACGTAGTGCTAGAGTTTTTGTAAAGGGTCTTCAGTATTCGTGAAGGAGTAGAGAAAGTTCGTTAATGGTCTCCCAATGAGGAAGTTGCCATGTGGTGAAGTGCACTACATCTATCGGGTGGAAATAGAGCCTCATGGAATATTTAAGTGTGGAATTTTTTTATGGTGATTCCGAACAACGAAGGATTCTTCTGAAGATGTTGTGATAAAACATCAGTGGAGAGATCAACGATCTTTCAAACCGTGATTTGTTGTAAAATAGGAGGTATAGTGAGTCTTCTCTGAACCTATAATTATAAGTGAGATTTAGTGGATTTTATTCATAGGCACATTACCTTTGTATGATCCTTTCATGTAGCTTAGTGAGAGTGAACCAAGTAAAATTGTTGTGTCCTATATGTGTCTTAATTCTCATAATATTGTTTACTATATGGAGGAGAGAGAAGAGTGTTTTTTAATGACAAAACAAGATCCAAAGTCACAGTTGTTTTAATATTTTATACCCAGATTCACCCACTCCCTCTCAGAGTATTTAATCCAGTTAGGCAGAGAGTTGTATTAGAGTGAAGGGTAATTTTTAGTGTTTCTATCTCAGGGGTTTCAATGGATGTTTTCAATCATAAAGGGATTGTAATTTTTAATGGAAAAGAATTTTAATTATAGAATAATCTGATGAAAAACTAATTTTGATCATTAGGTATAGATGTATTTACAATAGAAATGTATGGTATTTCATCTATTATGGACAATAGTGTTTTATCAAAACCCAAATGAAAGGAATTGGATGCTGATTCCAAAGGAATCAATTATTTAGGGGGAACCATATCCAATGTAATCTACATAAAGTTGATGTTATGTAACTCAACACATTCCATGTGGGAAAAACTGTTAAATATCTATGAAGGCGATTCAAAAGTGTTAGTGCCCAGTTAGTGTATTGTATCACATATAGGGGGAGGGGGTGAATTATTGATACTATTTTTATTTTTTTTTCTTCTTTTCAATTGAAACAACCTTCTCATCCTATTAAATATTCTATTCCTTGATGAAAAACAAACCAAATACACATCCATAGGAACACATGTATTAGAAGTTTCACTATTCAATAAGAATAGCTACGTCCTTGGTATGATTTGGAAATGATCCAATACCATAAAAATACACTGTAAAACAAACCTTGTATTAAAACGAGTAGTATATACCCTTAAACTCACGTAGAACTAGAAAATAATCCCACTAGTGCGTGTGCATCTTCATAGCACAATGAGGAAATAAAACCTCTATGTAACAAATCTTGTTACCTACGCTTATTTTCAATTCAAGAAATGTATTCAATTGAAATAAAATTCCTCAATTACTTATCCATAAGAAAGGTAAGAACCACATAGACTTAGTTACGAAACACTGAGTTCAATTTTCTTGGGTCCAATTCTCCCAATCTGATTGCTCCAAGAACGATTCTTTCAGAAAAATTCTCCTTGTATAATTTTCTGATAAAATTTAATTGAAATTAATCAGAACTAATTTAAAACATGTGTATAATAAAACACATTAAAATTCTTCCTCAGTGTGTAAATCCTTAAAATGAAAAAACACAGTATGAAAACCCCATTTTGATTAATTCTTTATGACACTAGAATCAGTTGAATACAATTGACAAGACAAATACAATGATTCACTGAATAAAATAATTCATGAATAAAATGATTAGCTGAATACAATCGCTACAATATTGTCTCTTCCATATTGAAATGTATTCAATACAAAACAAAATAGTATCACTTTCTCTCACTGATAAATCTAATCTCCTCTCTCTATTGTGATGAACAGTACACCATCGTTAGTCAAGTACAACATTCTTTTTTTCCTTTTATAGGTGACCCACGAGTGTTTTGGAGGGAATCCAAAAAATCATTTCTGCTCACACAAATTCACTCAAAATGTAATTTCGCCTAAAATATTAGAATTCATTTTGACTTCTTCAACTCTTCTTGATTCTTCTCGAAACTTCTACAGTCTTCACATCTTCTTCTCTAGACTCCCATTTCAATTGTTAGTCCAATTTCAATTGATGAGTCCGATTCTCTCATGATAATTTCTTAAAAAGAATGCTATTTACTAATTGAATGTGATTGAAGAAATACACTTCTCCTCTTGAGATACAAAAAATATTTTGAATTAAAGGCTAGACAATTCATTCATCAATCTCCACATTATTCATAACCTCATCCAAAACAAGTAACTCAACCCTTTTGAAATGGTTTACTACATTATTGATCATCCTCTTCACGTATTCTCTTGAAAAAATTGAAAGAATTAGTTCATTTATAAACCTATGCTTGTATCATGACTACCTTCATGACTTTGAATTTATTGAGTAAAAACTTTATCATCATCTGATTTTAATTGGAATGTATTGTAACTTTCCATTCATTCCTGCTTCTTTCTTTTCATCTCAACCCAAGTACGTTTTTTTTATAAATAAAACTGGCCTAGATACAATCATCTTGGGTATGATCATTCTGGGTAAAATTATTCTAGATAAAAGCATTCTGATATTGATCATTATGGTATATATAATCCTAATATTGATCTTTCCCTTCATGATCTGGATATCAATAATTCTGATATTGATCATTCTGATATTGATCATTCTGAGATTGATCATTCTGATATTGATCATTCTGAGATTTATCATTATGATATTGATCATTCTATGTATAAAAAGTTTATGGCCTTTCCGATGGAAAACAAGATGTTTCAATAAATCAATACCACCTTTTCAATTAGTACATCATTTTCAATCAATATCACCTTTTCAATCAATACCACTTTTTTGATCAATATCAAATTTTTGATCAATATCACCTTTTAAATCAATATCACCTTTTTGATCAATATCACCTTCTTGACTCAATATGTATATGATTATCCTGATATCGATCTTTAAGTACTGTGGTAGATGGAAAAAATGCTACAATAAATCATAATCACTTTCCATCGGCACCACTTTCGATTGTGATTGGTAGCATCTCTTTCCCTATCCATTTCTTCCATCATGATTTCATTAAATGTTCTCAATTCACTTCATGATCTATGTGAAATAAAAATCAATAATTCATCGTCACATTTAAAACATTGTAGTCATGCTGACCCCGATTCTCTAGCAAAACAAACACTTCTTTCAAAATAGCTTCTTATCAATATGATGAACTATCATAGTGAGTCTAATTCTTTTCAAAACATGACGCGTCCAATTTTTATCTATCCCACAATAAGTCTTATTTTTATCAATCCCACAACGAGTTCAATTTTTATCAATCCTAGAACCAAACATCATCTTTCTCAACATACTTTCTTCCTTTTATGATACTGATCAATTGAAAAAAAATTCAAGTAAAACACAACTTGGGCCTTAAAAAAAGTTAGAGAAAAAAATTAAAGGTTCTATGGAACAAATATGTAGACCTGAGGATCGACCCTAATGAGTTTATAGAAGAGTTCTTTGACCGGGTTAATTTTGTTATAGAAGAAATTCATGGTCTTAGAGAAAATCTTGAAAATGTAAAGATCGTTAAATACATATTATGATGAATGATAACTTGGTTCAATCTGAAAGTCTCTATTCTAGAAGATAAAGATACGAAAGATATGACACTAAATATATTTCACAATACTCTTATTGCATACAAGATTTGAAATGAAGATATTGTATCTATGGAAAAAGGGAATTCCAATGAGGTGAGATTCAAGTCCATGAATAAGCTCATCATTTAAGATGGATAATAATAAGATGATACAAATGAGTTCATTTCATTCCATTCCTCAAATATATAAATAGAAAAAGGAAAGTTTAAATGGATGCTCCCACCCACTTGATTTCAATGTGGAAATTTTGGAAATCTTGAAGTAGGGTTCCCTAAAAAGTTGTATGATTATGATAAAGATGAAGTCAAAATTCCCACGAATAATTATTCATACTATGTGGAAGGTAAGAAAATATTTAAGAGAAACTTCTTCAAAAAGAATAATCTACTTTAAAAATAAAATGGAAGTTCATAAGAATACGAGGTTGAAGAAATGGAAAACTACAAAGATCACATAAGAAATTATATGGTGGAAATTATAGGTAGCTCATAGAAAAGGGAAAAAAGTGACAATGATAAATAATAATTCAAAGGAAAATGTGATATTAAATATGAATTAGAAGACAATCATTAGGAGATAGATGTTTGGAGAGAAGTAATGAAGAAATCCAATAGAGTGGTTCATGAAGCCAAAATCTATATGTAGAAAAAGGAAGTAGAAAATTTTGAGATGATGGAACAAATTAAAAAGTTTAAATCTTCAATTATAGAGAACATAGAAAATGGTGTTGAGTACAACATCAAACTTAAATAACAATAAAGAGTGATTGATGGTTTTAGAATCACTTAATAAGATTAAATCAATGTATCAAAGAACTTGATGATGATGTTATGGACCTATGAATAATATTATAGGACTAGGAGAGAGTCTTGACTCCTAGTATGACATCCAGAAAAAATATTACTCAGGTGACAGAAAAGATGGAAGTGGAGCTTATATTCCCAAAAAATATAAGCAGAATACAAATATGAATTATAAATATTGTATGGGGCTTGATTTCAAATATAAATATTTGGTGATTGAGGTTATACTGAAAGCACCCACTTTGAGGTTGAAAATTTATTGGGTACAAATCAGGATTAGAAGTCTCATAAGACCCCAAGAAAAATTGGTTCTACAATAATGTATAGGAATAAACCTCATATTAGGTGTTATTTTTGGGTAAAGATGGGATATTCTCAAAATATATATTCTATAGGAAAAAGGTACTGAAGGGAACAAAATCAACAAAGGAACCACATAACGTTCAATATTCGATTAACAATTTTAATGGTCACAGTTTCTAGTATAGAGAATTCATACACATGAAAAGATATTGATCATCAACAATGTAGAGGAATGTGTCTAAGAAGAACCAAATTCATCATAATTAGAAAATCCATGAATATTCAAGTGAACTAAAAAAAAATCAATTTGCAATTCCTTAAGATGAAGTTGGTTTATCATACTCTGAGTAAGACCATGAATATGAGTCCACAACCTATATGATGTCTGTGACATGGAACAAAAAGAAAAGATCTGATCAAGAATAGGCTACAAAGATTTCCATTAATGTATCATATCATGATGGGGTATGGATTCTTGATAGTGGATGCATATCCCATATGATAATAAATAAGTATCTTTTTATCGGAATCAAATATGATAAAGAAGGTGCCATCAAATTTGGAAATAATAAAGGCCTAAAGATTATTGTCTATTGAAAAGATGATTTTTTGTGCAATTGAATGAGATGTGTTGATGTCTTGGTAATTTAAGGTCATAGTCATAAATTTCCGAGTGTTATTCAATTATGTTACTAAGGTAATGATATAAGGTTTACCAAGAATATTTGTATCATCAAGGGAAAATAAGGTATAATTTTTTTACAGGGTAACAGCATGAAGGTGAATCACTACCTTGTGAGTGGGGAAGAATATTTGTGATTTTTATCCCAAGAGGAAGGAAAAAAGTTTGGGCATAAATGTCTTAGCCATATATTCCAACAAACCCTGGAAGATGTTGTGAAATTTCATACTGTTTGAGATCTCCCCAAGATATCATGTTATTATACTCACACATGTGTTTCTTGTCAACAAGGGAAGATTATTAGAAATACATATAAGAAAAAAGAACAAAAGTCATCAAGATTTGTTGAATTGGTGCACACAGATGTGTGCGAGACTATACCACCAAGATCCATTGATAAGAATAGGTATTATGTTATTTTCATTCATTATTTCATCAAGTTGTCATGTGTATTTTTTATTTCCAACAAGTTTGATATGTTTAGTTTCATAAAGAAATATCATAAGTAATATGAAAGGATGCTTGGACAAAAGATTATAATTTTTTATGGATAATGGTTTGTAATTCATAAATAACCAAGTGGAATAATATCACAAGAAACCTAGGATAATGAATCAAGTTTCAGTAGTTTGAACTCCACAAAAAAATGGAGTGGTTGAGGGATGAAATTGGATTATAAACAACATGGATAGAATAATTTTTATTGAAAAGGACCTACTATAGAAATTATAGAAGGAAGTAGTTTTGACCTAAGTATACATATCAAACAATTCTATGTTGTTTCTGAAGGAAGAAAAGACTTTGTACAGGATATGGTATGGAAAGAATCCAACATTGAAATAATTATGAATCTTTAGAAGTGTTTTATTCTCAATAATGAGAAACACAAGAAATTTGAATCTCAAAGAGATGAGGGTACATTCATCAGATACTCATGAAAAATAAAATAATATAAATGCATTGACATGAAGATGTGAAAATTAGTTAAAAGTAATGATGTCACTATAGTAGAGAATGAACAGAGTCTTAAATAACATAGTAAACAAATTCCTGATGAATAAGTTATAGAGATAAGAAACATAGGGGGAGGAGAAGTGGAAAATAATTATTTGGAAGAATATATTGATGATAAAGAGGAATTCAAATCAGTATATGCATGGAAATAAAAGATTCAAGCTGAAATTGATAGGAAAAATATCATTGGTGAATAGGAAGTTCTAGTTAAAACATAAAGAACGAAGTCTTTATAGTATAAATCCTTGCTATCTTAGGTTAAGACTAAATGTTTTTAGGAATCAGCTAGATATGAAAATCGAATTTACGATATGAATGAAGTGCTTGACCGAATTGAGAAGAATTCAACATGGTATTTTATTTCGAGACCATAAGAAATGAATGATATTAGGACTAAATTGGTATTCACAAATAAACTAAATTACTATTTTATAATTATTTAAAATAATGAATGGATAGTGTGAAAAGGTTACTCCCATATAAAGGGTATCGATGTTGATGAGACATTTTCACCCATTATGAGGCTAGAGACAATTATATTATTCTTAGCTATAATAGTGAAAAGAAAGTTCAAAGTTTTCTTGATGGATATCAAGTCACCATTTCTAAATTGGGTTCTAATAGAAGAAGTTTATATTAATAATCCACATGTTTTTCTCATTAATGAATACTATAACAAAGTTTTTTTGTTGAGGAATGAACTTTATGGGTTAAAAAAATAACCAATATCATGGTATTCAAGGCTTCATCATTTTTTGAAGAAGATTAGTTTTTAGTGTGGCAGAGTTGATTGCAATATGTATGTCAAAAAATAAAGTAATCAAAGGATTATGGTGCTCGTTTATGTTGATGACATATTATTTAGTGGATCATATGAAGCATAATACAAACAGTTTGAAGAATTCATGAAAAGCGAGTCGAAATATCATTGATTGGTGGATTGGCCTTTTTCTTTGGTTTATAAGTGAAAGAAGAAAGGAATGAAACATTAATTTATCAATATAAAAATACCAAGGATATCTTGAGAAGATTTTTAATGGATAATTACAAGGAGATGATGACACCAGTGGCTAAACGAATGAAACTATCATGAGATGATGAAGGCAAAGTGGTTAATGTCATAGAATATAGGTATATCATTTGAAATATATTATACTTAATAGTGGAATGCTTTTTTTTTATTTTAGCCAAATTCCAAGTAGCACAGTATCAAAGTAAACCCATTGAAATACACTTTCTTATAGTAAAAAAATACTTAGATATATTAAGGGAACAATGGATTTCTACTTTCTCTGCTATGAAAAATCTCAACAAGAATTATTGGGCTATATAAATGAAAACTGAGATTGATCAACAAATGAGACAAAATCAATTCCAATTCATGAATTTTATCTTTATGGATTGTGTATTTATTCGATATGAAAAAAGTAGGATTTCATTTCATTTAGAACCATAGAATATGAATATATTATATCTACTCAAGCTTGCATGCATTTATTATAGATGAAGTAACAACTTGATGGTAAGACAGTTGATGTAAAGTCTCCAATTAGAATCCATTAAAATAATTTAAGTAAATCCAGTCCATCACTCACAGACAAATAATAGTGACATAAATTATTATTTTATCATGGATAAGGTGGATAATGGGCTTATGACGTTGTATTACGTGCCTAAAGAATTATAGGTTGTGGAAATTCTGACCAAGGATTTACCGAAAGAGGCATTTGAGTGGCATCTATTGGCGCGTAAAGTTCAGACGAATCCCCATACTTGAAAATTCATGGATGTAGGACCCCTAATCACCATGAAATAACGTGTTTTGACCTTATTTACTAATATGTGTTCTTTACCAATGTTGTAGTCATAGATGAGTGAACGTCATCTTCATTGAAAAAGGAGGATAAAACATCCTGATCAAGATAATGGAGATGCAGATAAGGGGAGTAGTGAAATAGAGGGATTTTTAAATATGATGATGTTTTAGATGATCTATCAAAGTTTATATATCATTAAGTATGTTATTCATGATGAAAGAAGTTAAATAGGTTGGGAATGAAGTGATTCATTGTTTAAATTTTCATGATACTCTTGTTTCTCACACCAAAAATGGATTATGTGGGATTAGAGTGTATGCTGGGTAAATCATGGATCACTATCTAAAATCACAAGAACAATATTTTGGTAAATGTGTTTGAGATATTTATATGTATTTTCAACAAACCCAAATGGGGATATTGCTATAAAAAATCACTCAAGGTGTCATTTTGATGTTTTTGGTTTGTTTGTGTTTATTGATAAATAAGGTTAAAAACAATCAAGTGTGGTTGATATCAAATCATATGTTTTTAAGGTGGTGAAGATTACTTGTGTTTACCAAATTTATGGGCCTCAAAATTTGGATTTGTTTTATAGAAAAGGAAGTATTTACACATACATTTTTTAGAAAACTGTAGAGCATCAAAAGGAGTAAACAGAACAAATCATCTAAAGAAGTTTGAATAACCAGAAAAGTAAAATAATAATTTTTTATAGCATATAAAATATTCAAACCATAAAGTAAATCTATGAGGGGGTTATTCTTTTGAAAAAAAAGATGATGAATTAAGGCCTTCACAAAGGGTTATGCGCTATGTGAACTTCATAGTAAGATAAATTTGCAAGAGTATAATTGTTTTGGGTCAAATTCAATTAATTAAATTCCATATCAAAAGGGATAATCATTTTTAGAATAAAGTTAGTGATTTAATGGGTTCTAAAAATGAATAAAATTTCTATGAGGACCGTATAACAAGTTCAGTACACAAAGAAGTCTATTCTGTGAAAACTCTTCCCAATATAAAGTTCATTACCTGGTGAAGGATCATCCACAAAGGAGTTTTGGGTAATTATGATTGTTGGGTTTTAGGATCCTGTTTCTTATATTAACGACTCCTAATTATATCATATGTAGAGATAATTTTATTAGATAAGATAGTCACTAGAAGATTTCGACTAAATCCAAAGTGGTTTATGATGGATCAATTATTTGAAGGAGGTATTTTGTGAAGACAGTTCGCTAAAGGGGTTTAAAGGGAACTGTTTGTCACAAAGGAAAAGGGGTTCATGAAGTGAAGTCCATCGTTGAAGTTGAGGTGGATAGAAAATCACTTTCACTACATAGTTAAAGGGTTTCCATGAAGAGTCTTAAAAAGCTTACGGAGGAGAAAAAATAGTTCGTGAAATGTCTCTCTGTAAAGAAGTGGCTATGCAGTGAAGTGTACTTTATCTATTAGGTGAAAATAGAGCTTTATGGAACACTCATTTGTTAACATTTTATGGGGTGATTCTGAAAAATAGAATGTTTTTTGAATATGAAATGAGTACACTTCAGTGGAAAGAATAATGAGCTTTCAAACTATGATTGGTTGTAAACCAGGAGGGATAATGAGTCCAATCAAAACCTTGTATTTTCATTGAGATTTGGTGGATTTGGTACATAGGCACATTGAATTTGTATTGTCCTTGGATGTAGCCTAGTGAGTGTGAAAAAAGTTAAATTACCATGTGTTATGCATGTTTTAATTCTCATATTATTATTTGGTATGGGAAGAAGAGAGAAAAGTGTTTTTTAATGAATAAACAATATCCAAAGACACAATTGTTTTAATCAAAAATTCATTGATTCACCCCCTTATCAAGGTATTTAATCTTTCTTGGATAACAATATCATCTTGAAAAACTCAAGTGGATAAATGGAATGTTGGATAAGATGGATTATTTGGTGAAACTACCCAATTGTAAGAGGGAACTGATTAAAAAATGGGTGCTCAGACCGAATAAGGATGACAAAATAATGGAGGTCAATCAAAAATATTATTTAGTGGTCAAGGGATTCCTTCAAAATAATGGATTTGACTTTGATAAAAATTTTCCACCCATTTAAATGAATGTTTTAATTTAATTCATTTTTGGATTGGTAGTTATATTTGACCTATATCTTGAACAAAAATATGTGAAGATATATTTTCTTCGTAGAAATCTCTTTGAGGATATCTATGTGAAGAAACATGAAGATTTTGAGGTTTCTAGAAAAAAACCTCAATTATAAATTGAATAAGAGGATGTACGGACTAGAAAAATATCCCAAATAGTGGTATTTGAAGTTTGACTCATTTAGGGCGAGTCATGGCTATATATGAACATAGAAGGACTTGTGCGTTTACTTCTAGAGATTTCGAGATAGTATATCTGTTTCTCTCTTAATTTATGTTTATGACATATTATTTATTTGGAAGGATATAGTAAATATTATCCAATTGAGTAAGGAGTTATCCAATTCTATTTATATGAAAAAATTGGGAGCAACTTAATAGATTTTGGGGATGCAAATCATTCATGATAGAAAGTGGATGTTGTAATATCTAACTTGGGTGAAGTATGTTGAACATGTTTTAAATGTTTTAACTTGGATAGATCCAAGATAGTGAGCATTCCACTTACCAGTCACCAGAATTTGAGCAGGAGTTCATGTCTGTCATTCATGGAAGAAATCAAGGCGATGGAGATGATTCCATACTTCTTCGAAGATTGAATATTGATGTAAACTATGGTGAGTATGAGGAAAGAGATTTCATATGCAGTGGGAATAATGATACGATTTATCTAAAATCCTAAGAAGTAGCTATGAGATTCATTCAAGTGGATTTGAGGTATCTTAATGTTATGTGAAATCTATATTTGCACCACCGGGGAGATAATCCTATCTTAGAGGTCTATACAGATGCATATGTGGCTAGAGATCCTAATAATCGTACGTATACTTTAGAAGAAGGATATAATTTTCTAGGAGTATCGATATCATTTTATTCATGGTTAAAAAAGTAAGTCTCTTTATCCATGATGGAATTAGAGTACATTTGTACTTCAAAAGTTGGAAAGGTGATGTTGTGGCTGAAACATTTTCTCCAAGAGCTCGAATTCATCCAGAAAAAGTACATGGCTCATTGTGATCATCAAATTTATTTTTAATTTAGAATGAACTCTATATAATATTTTCAGATAAATCACATCAACCTTCATTAAAATTGGATATGTGAAGTGATGGATCAACAAATTATAAGACTTGTGAAGTTCCACAAGATGGAAAAATGGATGGATATATTGGAAAATGATGTTTATCGAGAGAAGCTGGACCATTTCACCAGCTCTAGTGGTTTGAAACTAGAAGGGGAGAATTGATGGAGTTTTTTACAGATTCTTTTTCAGGTGGTCATTACACCAACTCATACAACAACAAACTTCTCCCATTCCTATTGTATGTGTTGGAACTATACCTTTGGAATACATGGGTGTAAGTGGGAATCAGTGAGGGTTGGTGTAGGAGTTTTGTCAAACATAAACTCCTCCCACCACACCAATAAAATTACGCCTTTGTGGGAAACCTCATGAATTCATCATACTTGAGCCATAGTTACATTTATCTTGAAGATAACTTTAAGGATCCCTAAGAGAGAGAAGGGGGTTCTTCTTTATGGGAGTTTTTTGGAGCTTCAATAAAGTTTAAATGAATCCCATTTTTTACCATCTACATATTCAATTATCTTTCTCCATGATCAGTGAATCAGAAAATCAAATACTTATCAAAATATTGGTTTTATGATTATTTGATCATAATTTCACATCTTATAGGTCCCCTTATGAATAAGACTAGAAGATCATTGAGGGGTATGTTTGAGATATATCCCCACTTCCAATTATAGTGGAATATTCAACTTTGGTGAAATTTATATCAATAACACCCTCCCCAACTTCCCCTTCCAATGGGGAAGTGGGAGGTCTGGGTATATCCCCTAAGTGGAAATTATCCTATCTAGTACTAATTTTCTGAATTGTTTAAAATCCCATTGTAGTGTTCATCATACTTGAAGAATCCACAACCATGGCGGAAGAGATCCTATAATACATAAATATTCTCTCCTATTTTGATGAGTTGATGTAATTCAACAAGTAATTTGAAGGATATAAGTCTTATCTATCCAAATATTCTCAATCACTTCTCTATGTGGTGTGTTGAATTTACCTCCAAGCTCATGTAGCTCTATCTATAGGAATCATAGATAGGATACTCTAATAATGGAAGACTAGGGATATCCCTTGAATCTTGGTTGAGATACCTCAAGTACAAGAAATAGAAAGGGATGAACCTTATGGACTACTTGGGTGGATATTCAAGGTCCTTTAGGAGCCTTGTCTCATCAATATGTCACCATCTCATAGGCTGGATAAGGTTTCACAGGGAGGGAAGTTGAAGATCCCTCAACCATAAAAAATATGGTAGGAAGTGATAATATTATTAGGAATATTCAAGAAAAAATGGAAAAATTATCCAAGTCCCATTCCATTGTTGATGGTAGGGATTTCTTCCTGTAATACATTAATAATTTTATTTTATCATATGTGAAAATAAATGAGGAAGAAGAAGATCTAGGAGTGGGTAAGTTCTCATAACATCCTTGATTTTCTCACCCTCTATTTTTTCTAATTCATTCCTTTTCATTCATCATTCAAAATATTATTAGACTAAGTAAAATAGATCATATAATATATATTTATCCTCACACCTCAACCATTAGAGAACATGAGGTCTAAAATTATCTTGGAACCTTTTGTCAAAAGGGGAACTATATAAGTGACCCCTTTGAGGGAATTGGTTACGAGTAAATTTCACCTTCCAAGAGTGACCTTGAGTCTAACCACAATGTTATGAATGCTTGGTGTTCTAATTGGTGATATGTGTAGTGATATATATATAGGTTTAAGGTATTTAGATAAATTTGAATATCTGGGTTGGGGAATGTGTAAATCAAAACTTGATGCACTCAAATATGGAAATAATGACATGGAACCTGAAGGGGATGTCTGCTGATCATATTTTAATTGTATGTTTTGATGTGATGTTAATGAGATATATGGAGTTCAGAGGGTCTCCTCCTTATGATGAGATATTCCTTTATTTTTCTAGGACATTTATAGCAATAACCAAACATTACTAAGAATGTGTTTCCTTTGGAATCAGGTTTTCCTATCATAGATAGATGTGAGTGATTTAAAAAGATTCATTAACTCAAGTAACGAAATAGGTTGTATAAAGGAAATATATAAAAGGAGAGTTTAAGAATCCTAAGGGATATATCATTATGTGATGAACGTATTCTCAGACTAAAGAGGCATGACATGAGGTTGAATTCATAGTCCTACTCTTACTTTTTGATGGACTAGTGGAGATAGTAATCATATCCTGAATCTCATTATCTTTTAATGTCACAATGTTTTGAAGAAAAAAATTATAGGATTTAAGCTCACACAACATTGTCCAAAATATATTTGAGATTTAAGGTCACTCAGAATTAACCATGGGGTGAGAAAGACTATCAAGTAGGGGAAATATAACTTGATGTTAAAGGAGAATCCAATGCTTCAACATGAAATCTCCATGATGGGTTTATATAGTTTATGTTCATAGTGACCATACCATTGTTTTTTTTCATTTTATGTCATTTAATAAGTAATAGAGTTCCATTAATTTAAAATCTCATATATAGGAATTGGTCATGCAATTTGACATTATGCTGTAAGGATGTGACCTCTTGTATTATGATAGGATGTTGAGGGGAATGTATTTTACAGGTGGGATGAGGATAAGAGATATGGACATCACTACATATCTTATCATATTATGGATAAATCCACACATAGTTATGATTATATGAGGACATTTTTAGAATACGTTAATAGATAAAGAACCCTATTATGAAGTCTCATGTTTCCTATGTTGATATGGATCTTAAATAGAAGAGGTAATCCTTTTCTAGAATATATATATGGACTAGGAACCATATTTTGGGGGTTATTACATAGATATCGATTATATATAATGAAATTAGTCTCGATAGAATAGGCCCTACTATGCAGTTTAAGGTCATAGAGGATGAACCATATACTAGAAGTGGTTTGATGATAATGGGATTAGGTATTAAGCCCAATATATGAGATCTGGGCATCACTACACATCCTATGGAAATAGGAATCTGGCCACACATTATTCTGAACACATAGGGTAATTTCTCCTTAGTGTAAGTTGATAGATACAGAGAACTCTATAATGAGGATTTATATATAGATATAGATATCATGAAAGAGGCGTGATTCTTATAAACAGACCATCCCAAATATCTTGAGAGTTTATACATGAGAGAACACATGTTATTACATTTGACATAGTGATACTAAGATAGATGTGAACTATAGTTTAAGGTCTTATAAATAGGACAAGTCCAAATTAGTTTAGAGTCATATGGATTTCAATATTTACTATATAGTTTACTTGGTCCATACTATTTAATGCCATTATTCAAGGATGTAAATTTAATAGAGGTGTTTTTTTACTTGGGGAAAATTGATAGATAAGGAAAAAGCTATAGATTAGGGGCCCTTACATGGACCTAGATATTGTTTAAGGAAATATTGGATTGAGAGTAATGGAAACTTGTGGCTAGACCACATGGAGTGTGATTTGGGCATCTCTATTTATATTGTGAGGATAATAATCAAACCACATATAATTTTTGGAAGTCTTATGCATAGGCATGACTCATGTTGTAGAAATGGGACATCATATCACAAAAATATTGATCATGTGAAAAAATTAAATAACCCTATCATTGTGTTTTATTAATGTAAAAACACCAATATGAATTAGTATGGATCCAAATATTAAGGCATAATGGGTGTTTGATTGGAATTTACAGTTGGGATCATGATAGAAGATCGATATATCTATGCATATCATTTAAAAATTGGAATCAAGATATACATAGTTGAAAAAATATAGCTTTAATATATATATTTGTGGAAAGGGTATTTATTTTTTTCTCACTAACAACCACCAGATAGAGGAAAGGGAATTTACACTAATAACTCTTACATAGATCGGGATCTCATGTAAGGAGGAAAAGTCCCACAGTCCATCATTGAAAACATGAGATATTGTGTATGGAAGAACTTATATTGTGAACTTTAACATCATGTGACTAGGGTGAAGATATTTCTTATTTAAACATGATGCATCCCAATCATGATAATTGGGGTAATCAAATAAAACATCTTATCCTACATAATCCATGTTCAGTTTAAGAAACAATAAGTAGTTGGATGATTATTCATATATCATGAAAGTGATAATCCGACATTCGTATTGTCATGCATCATGTACATTTAAGTCATACGACAAGGATGTTTACTTACATGTTTTCATTGAGAAACAAGGACATAATTGCTATGAAATTTAAAATCATGATGCCCGGAATAAACTATTACCAGGAATAAAGTGATAGTAAATAGTCTCTTAACATGAAGTGAAGTAACTAATTAGAATTATCAAATTGGCTTGGGGCATGATACTCTTTCCATATATCATGATTAGGGTATAAACACCAATAGACTAAAATTGTTTTATGGCGTAAGTTCCTACCCATTTTGGTCCATGTTTTAGATTATTCATTCCTGATATCATTGGAGTTCTAAGAGATAATACCAATTCTCATTAGAGGAATGAGTATGGATGGACCATCTTATTGAATGATTTCATGGACTGGTTATAATGTATTTTTAGGTTGTGTAATGTTTCAAACATTTTCTCATCAAATTTCACCATCTTGTGCAACTAAAATTGAGACTGTATGTCTTTAAGAAACCAGTTTTAGATAGAAATATAAAGTGAGGCTACTAAACTTCAATGGGTTGGATTTAATATATACATTACACAAGAACATATGTGGTTTCTTTTGTGGAAATATGAGTTGTGGTATGATAATTCCACAAGGCATACACGAGTTTATTTGGTAATGAATTCTTGTATTTATCCACCATATTCGTAATGATGTATGAAAATGTTTTCTTGAAGGTCTCTAACTATTTAATCACCACTGGATGCCAGAGGGATGAAGGGTTGTACTGGATGTTGAATTTTAGATACATCATTTTTAACCCATAAAAACCAAAATTGGCATTGTTGTCCATCAATATTGTGCGAGGAACACCAAATTTGGTATTAATGTTATAATTCATAAAATCAACTATATATTTCATAATAACTTCTTTGAGTGGTATAACATTAGCACACCTAGATAAAGAGTTAGTGGAAATAAGGATTCACATGAACATCCTAGATGTGGCTGGAGGATATGGCCCCATGAAATCAATTTCTCTAAAGTAGAAGAAACAAGAGTATCTAGAAGCATACAGTAATTATAGAGGCTAATGGATGAAGTTACAATTTTTCTAGAAAACATGGAACTTTCTAAATAACTCTGCATAATGTTACATCATTGATGGCTAGAAATACTGATGTCTCCTAATCTGATGGGGTTGTTTGGTTGATAACTAATGAACTCCACAAGTTCCAAAAATAGACTTCTTACATAATGTTGAGAGTATTTTATCATTCGATGCATATGAGGAGGACACCACCGAATCCTTTCTTGATTATTAATTTATGAGCATTGGGTCCATCATAGAGGATGTAGTTTACTAACCAATAGTATACCTATTCCTTATTATATTTAACCTCCAAAAGAATCCTATTTTTGTGGTAGTATATTATAGGATGCATCCATCTGACTTGAGTATCAGTTGATTAGGGTATACACTCTTATTTCTCCAGGATAGTGATAATTTTATTAATAATATTCATATCATTACTAATGAATGTATAATCCAACCTATGGTGTGTGATGTAGATGAAAGTTTTATATTGATTTGGGTTAGTCAGGGTCATAGCCATATTATCCAATGAATTAGTTCAAAAATTTTGGGAAAATAGAATATGTGTTAAAATTATTTAGAATGGGTAATCTACCAATAATCTACACACACAATCATGTAATGGTATTTGTTCCTTATTAATGGTATATTCACTATTGATTTTCATGATTACTATCTTAGAGTCACTCTTGATGTTTAGGCGAGACCCCACTATTTGTAGGGATAGCTCTAAGCCTATGAAGAGGGCCTGATATTCTACCCCATTATTAGTGTGGCCTTTCAAAAATTGAAAGGTGTATACCAGAACATCATTATCTAGAAAGGAAAATATTATCCCCTAATGAACTTAGTTGATCTTTTGGTGTTTTGGTATTTTTTATTAGGATTATGGAAGCAACGTCAAAGTATATTTACCATGTATGATAATTTTCTTAGATAGAGAATACCACCTTATTCAGAAGCTCTATGTTTATGGGAACACTTTACAAAGTAGGGTGAGATAAATGAAATCCTCTAATTCCTATCAATTGACAGCTTTCTGGGATATCAAATGGATGTCAAACTACTGAATGATGTCCACCCATCATCAAAAACTTCAAATTTACATGGGACGATTAAGGATGTATTTCAGTAGATCTGCATGAGATATCAAATAAAACACATGATGTAATAGATTGTTCCTTAGATTTTGAACAATGAATACCAAAATGATAAAAATATTTTAAATATTAGGATATCAAGTATCGACATCAATCATTATCTTGCTAAGAAAAAAATACTGTTATCTTTTACCACATTGTTTTTTTTTTGAGTACAGAGGGCATGAAGTGATAAGTATAGGGTTTTCATGTACATGATGAGTGGATTCTCTTTTACCAAATATATCAAGAATGGTGGGTTTATGATATTTTATTATGAGCGTTAGAATATTCTTTAATTTTTTATCCCATTGGTACGTATCCCCTTTTTTCATCAAATTTGTGAAGTGAAAGAATTGGCCAATGAGGTTGGATAAGAAATGCTTCATATAGGTGAGGTATCCCTAATGACCCATCAACTTATTAAGATTCTGAGGATGGGTAATATCAACTGTCTCTTTTGTCTTCCAAGGGTCCACATCAATTCCTTGATGGCATACCATAAAATCAAGAAATTTTCCCAATGTGATCCCAAAAGTTCACTTCTGGGGGGGGGGGTCATCTTTAAGTCGTGTTTCTATAGTTTTTGGAAACCATATATCGATTAGAAAGATAATCAAAACATTAATGATATTTTAATAACATATCATCTACATAACACTCAATAATCTTCCCCAAGAAAGACCAAAAGGTTTAACTCAATTAATGTTGGTGTCACCTGGGTTCTTCAATCCAATGTGAATTACATGATAAAACTAATTCCTATAGTGGAACCTTAAATGTGGTAGCCTATTCATCATCATGAGATGACCAATTTTTTTATAGTCATAGTGTCTATTAATTAAGGAAAGGGAATGAAATAAAATAGTTACAAGAATCAGTATTTTTATGATTGTAACTAGGAATTCATATTTTAAGTAGTGGGAACTGAGATCCTTGAAATCATTGAAAACTCTAATTTATTCATTATTCTTCTTGAATAAAATAATATTGGCCCGAGATCTTGGATATTGGGGGTCTCTTAACTAATCTCTCAACATAATTTTTCCAAGTGTCATTTGCTCACTTTTTTCACACCCTTGAATAGTAAGGTTAGATAAAGAGAAGTCATCCTCACTATATTCTAGGTGTCATAGCCTCCAAACAAGAATTATATTTATCCAAAATAAATTTTCTATTAAGTATCAAAGAATATTGACATTTTCCAGATTTCTTGACACATACAGCGGCTTAATGCTTCCATATATAGAATAATTTCCATCTTGTTCACTGAATGTGTTTATCATGTGGTATTTAGTGGGATTGGATTCTACATGGTATATTTAAACTGTAGTTACCATGGAAACATATTTTTGAGCACTTAAAAGGGACTCAATGTGGGCACCTTTGAAGCCATTTGAGGGGTGATACACATATAAATTTCAAAGAATGGATATGACTAGAAATAATTTATTTAGAAAGTTATAATTATATACCAAGGGACTTTTTTTTGACATAATATTGTTCCTTGTCTTGAGGAATTGGGGTTAGGGTTTCCCATGTATATAATTTCCCTTTATAATTAGAGTTGGTATGCATGTTTGTATCATGTGGGTCCAGTTGGAAAAGTATACCCATATTTTTATTTTGTTTAGATAGTTGTATATTTGTTAATTGTTCCTCCAATATGATAGGATTTGAATGGGTCTTTGAAGATTCAAGGGTAGGATGATGTTTCTGTTGGACCCACTGAACATCCTACCTCTAAGTTTCATCTATGTATATGGATTTGATAGAGATACATCCTTAATGTTGAGATCAAACATGATTGAATTTTACTCAATATCCCTGGCTTCTATATCCTCTTCCTCACTATCCCTAATTTTTTCCAAGGAGTTTGAATTCATATAAAATTTCTTTATCAATGATTAGTTATAATAAGTGGACAATGTTGACCTATCCATATTGTAATTATTTACCTTATAAGGATTATGTTTGGTGGGGTAGTTCCCATCATTCAAATAATGGTGGAAAGAAGTCTTAAAAGGTCTAGACTATCTTGGGAAGTGGATGAGATTCATATTCTCATGTATTGTTCTTTATATAATGATTTCAATATCCTGTAGAGTATTTTTATGGATGTGCTTCATTAAGAATTTTAGATAGGGATAGGGTTAAAATTGGTTAATTTAGTTATGTATTGAAAATGGAATGGGTCCATTTGATATATTTACTAGTTATACAATCAAAAAAATTATGTAAACTCATAGCTGGGGCATTATTCTATTCCCCTTCTTCCTCTAGGGATGTAATAATGACATAAGTTACCTATACTCGTGGATTCTCCAATATGAACTACAATAAATATAATATCTTCTAGAGAATATCCTTGAATAAAAATAGTATTGATTATTATGTACCATAATTTAATGACAAGGTTAGTAGTATGGGATATCTTTGAAATTTATTTCATTAGGTCTCCAAGATTAATATATCCTAAGTAGGCTATTTTTTATTTATGGTTATGAAGTATCCCAAATAATTTTGTTTTCTAAAAATTAATTATTACTCTTTCTATTCTCAAGAGTTAAAAGGTTTTTCTACTTTCTCCCTTACAAATGGGATTGCTTATACTATTTTAGTTATTCCTATAAAGTCACCATGTGTTATTATGTTGAATATAACACTAGAGATGATGTTGAAATTGTGTTGAGTATAAGAGTCTCTTTTCACTTAAGTGTATGGAGTAGGTTGATATTTATCCTTCTTTCACCGGATAGAATCCTTGATAAGTTATATTGTGGTTGTGAACTATTGAAATTAACCTAGATACATTAGGGTAACCAATTGAATCTGTAACAAATCTCAGAGATTATCTATATAGATCCCTAAAAATTATTCCTAGGGATGATTTATATTGAGGGAATATGTCAAAAACTTCCACCTGATGATAAATAAAAACACCCTATTGTCTTCCAATTATTTATAGTCACAGAGATTAAGGATAATTGCCTTCCTCAATATTGATAAATTTTTTAAATGAGCTTCCAAAGATGATCTTCCAAGTTTGTAATGAACATGGATGAAAAGTTAGTACACCAACAAAATGGTGGCCCCTCATTGTTTTGTACAAGTCATTTGAGTTTAGTATCTTGTTTCTAATCATGTGTGTGTATTTTTGGGCCAAATTGGGACACAAAGTGTGCCAATTTTTTCTCTATGTTCTCTACACCATTAAAGGATTGGAAGGTGGGGTTTTTGAAATTTCGGTGGGTGAGTAGTGACATACACATTTTCAGGATATATATTTCTCTTGATCTTCACTACTGCATGTCTCCCTTCCATATATTCCATTCAAGCATCAAGGGATTAGATTGAGTTATAAAATTATAGTAGGATGATCGTCTGAGATGATACCTGGGTGAGGCCAATAGTTGAAGCCTGATATAGTCATCTTCCATATATTGGGTGCCAGAATTCGGTCAGAACCAACCTATGGATTATTTACTAAAATGATTGTTTCCACTATCCCAATAAAGGAAACTCATGATAGTACCTAAATGTTGGAGTTAAGTGTAAAAGTTTCTTGGTAATGGTACTTATCTGTTGAATGATCTGTACCCATATTGATTGAGCAATTCTCTTTGGCTGAAAAAGGTATGTTGAAGGTGGCATAATGGAATTTTAATAGGAAACACACTCATTGATAATATTTACCTTAACAGACTTAGTTTTGATTCATTTCAATATCTCTACCTTATATTTTTATTGGGACAAATTATCTACAATAAATCTATTTTCAACCTTCTTAGGTGGAGAGTGGGAAATAACCACCCATTGCAATTTATCTTTAGACTAAGTACACCAGGTGGGTAGTAACTAAGCATTAAAGAATGATATATTATGGTTTTTCCTTTTATGTCAGTTATTCATGCCTTCCTCATGGGTCTTAGTATAGACTAATGTCACGACTATCATTGAAATCAAGTAAAAGATTAAAATTAATGCTTTCCTACTACTAATGTCTAGTAGAATATAAGGTCGAACCCAAAAGGAAGAAAGGTAAACACTTTTCTTTATAAAACTTTTCAAACACCCCACTATTATCGGTAGTGGGGAGAAATTTTATATTTCTATATATTTTTATCTTCTATATTTTTTTTATAAAGAGAAATAAATCTAAACTAAACTATGATGAATAACAGGTTATTAGTGATATGATAGTGAAACAAGAACTGGAATAAACAATTCAGGAAAAAAAATCAGCAATTCTTAACCTAAAAGTTTAAAAAGATAACATCTACACTGCTCTTAATTTAATTACACCTTAAAAAAGATTGTTTAATCTCCCTCGCCAAGAGGTTTAACACATATAAGGTTAACACTTGAAGTTTTCCACTCTATAATTTATTTTATAACTACAAAAGATGTAAAAAGAAGTAATTGGAATTAGATTCACCATAAAACTTCCATGCTTGAAAATTAAAGCTATAGTAAATGTATTCAATTTAAAATTCACCAATTGAACTTGAATTGTTTTTAGAATTTTAAAATATGATTTGTAAATAGTTCAAGTATAATCAGAATCAATCTTTTTGAATGATTATGACTTTATAAAATTAAAGCAGTCTAGAGATGTTAAAATGATGAACCGATATGATTTAAAACTACCGTGCTAAATGATCTAGCCTAACAATATGTCATATTTGAAAAATAAATCATTCAGTTACAAGAACATAAATTGAGAAAATACATAGGAAGAATAAACTGCCCTACAAACTACTGTGACGCTGCCTGATCTGCTCCTTGGATCTCCAAGAAATGGCTATCGAGGATCTCCTCCAAGTTTCTTCTCTACTCTCTTAATGGTAAGTGTTGTTAGTAGTTGGAAATTATCTGTCTACCCCCTATGATCCAACTTCTTTTAACTTTGCTATCAAATACTACTCGTCATCCCCTATTTTCCACCAACTTATTCTTATATCTTTACTAAGCACCACACACATGAGTTTTTTTAGGAACCACACGTCGCATTAGTTTTACCCTTATAACTAACTGATTATGAGTTAGTTGAATTGAACATGGATGGGATTTCAACTCCTGCATGTAACTGTGTATAGAAACAGAGAATAATTAATACTTAATTTGAAATTATTAAAAAGTATTAATAATTATTTTTTAGTAATAATTATTACAATTAAATATTAATTAAGTAATTTATGTTCCAATATTAGTTATTTATTATTATTTTAATTGATAAGTTTATTAAGTTAATTTTAATTATTATTACTATATTAATGAATAATTTTATTATATTAGTTTAATTTTATTTATAAAATTTTATTAGTAATTTAGTTAAATATATTTTAATAAAAAAATATGTTTTGTTTTATATTTTTATTTCATTATTAGTTATTTATTTTCCTATAATAATTATTATTATTTAAGTTTTATGAAATTTTGAGTATTATTATTCATATTAATATTATTTTTAATTATTTTTAATAGTTATTATTATTATATTTATTATTTTTTAATAAACTTATCCTCACCCCCTTCTCCTTCTTTTCCATTACAGAGTGCCGAGGGGGTTTTAGTGTCACGCTACAACATGCCAGCTCCTCTTCCTTTGTGACCAGTGGTGCTGGTTCCTCATCCCTCATAGCAGTGCGCCGCCATCTATTGGTAGCTAAATATGTTGTCTACAGCCTAGGTATTTAGATCATCCTTATCCTCACATAGCTTTTATTTCAGTGGGCTGGCCTCTCCTCAGCTTAGCTCCAACAGATCGTAGGCGGCTCGACGTGCTTCAAAAATTGTGACTCCAATAGATCTACTTTACCAGATTTGTAACTTTGGATAATTGACACCCGGATGCACGACTTTGGTGATGTATATCTATGGATGGGATCCCTGTTGGTGGTGTATCAGCCCTTGATCTCCCTCCTTATAACATTGGCTTCAACTCTGATCCTGAAATGGGGATCCAGATCTATTATTGGATTCTTGTTTGTGTTCAATTGTACAATGGAGTCTCTATCCGGTTTGTGGTGGTAGAATATATTTGGTATTGATTTATAAATATGTTAATTTGATTTTGATTGTGGTGGTATGCGTGGATGTAGGGTAAGCTAGATTTGGGGTTGTAGCAGGTGGCCAGGGTGAGAAGAAGAGATTGAAGTGGTGTATTAGTGGCTTCGGTGAAACTGTGAGGAGAGGAGAGATAGTGGCTGTGAGTTTTGGTGGAAGGAAGAAAATGTTGTGGCACTATAAAGGGATTAATGTAGAAGGAGGAAGATGATGTAAAGCACGAGATAGTGAAACGATGGAGGGATTGATGTGGATGAAACCCGGACAAAGTGTGGTGCCACATTGAGATAGATTGGAGGAAATGGTAGAAGGAGAAAATTTTTACAGGAGGAGGGGAGACTGGGGGCTGTGAAATGGTAGAATAGGTTATGATGGCACAAATAGAGAAAGTTACTGTGGGAGTGATTTGAGGAGGTTTGTTGTGCAACCACAAACAAGGTAAAGCATTAAAGGAAGTTTTCTGTGACACCGTAAAGGAAACAGTGCCACTGGGACTTGGCATGAAAAATAAAATTTATTACAAACAGATTAAAAACATGAATAAAGTCTCAATAAAATAACTAATTTAAAAATATAAATTAATCAAATCAATTGAAAAATTAAGTTACTCAAAAAAGTAAATACAATTAATGAAACAACTAAAACTTAAATTTAATTATTATTAACTCCGAAATATAAGACTTAAATTAGAACTAAATTAAAACTAAAATTATGAAAAAAACAACTACAATATTAAAAGTTATTAGATAAAAATACTAAACCAATTAACAAATTATAAGACTATAAAATTAAAGTAAAATATAAACTGATTATTTTAAAGGCTTAAAAAACATAATTAATTATAAATTTTGATTAAATGAATTTATTAATTATAAAAATTAAAAATTATTAATATTTAACAAAAATTGAAAAATAACTAATTAAATCATTAAAAAATAATTAAAAATATGCGACAAACTGAGTAAAAATAAAGACACCTCAAATTCCTCCACACTTAAATATTATTTGTCCTAAAACAATATCATGTTTTATTATATTTTAAAAACTGAAATATGTTAATTAATCATCTCAAAATGTAACATTTCTATTAAATTAAAATTAGTGGACCACACATTGTGAAATAGGATTTTGAGATGGAATCATCAAATGAAGTCTTGCCTAATTTCAAACTCTTAAAGGTAATCAAAAGAAAAATGAATAAACCACCAATGAAGATGTCCTAACTCATATATGAACTTACCTAATTACCTATTTCAATACAAATATATGACCTGAATCCATGAGTGATAACATGTTAGAAATATGTGGAATTATAAACATATCAAAATGAACCTTTTACTTTGACTAACTTCTAGGGTCCAAAAATAAATAAAAATCTTTTTGTGAATCACCTTTTTTATAAAACTTAAATGACTCCCATATAAACCAAATTTCCCCTTATTCATTTGGCATTCATCATTCCCCTCATCTTAATGAACTAATTTTTGACCGTAGACACTTAATTCAAATTTTCCTAAGCTAGGTATCATGTGTAGAGAATTGTGCATATGCACTTATTCAAAGTATATAGGGGGATTTTATTTAACAAAAATGTACCCAACATCTAGGGTCTCATAGATTCTATGTGGGATCCCAAATTGCCCAAAATAATCTACTTTCAGAAGATCTATACAAAAAAATTTATATTAGCTCACTATAGTGATTAATTTTAATAATTAAAAGAAAGTGAGTCCCCTAAGATCAAATACAAACTTCCAGTTCCAATGGTTATGATATCAACTCCACAAAAATATTACCCACATAACTCTAAAAAGTAGTCCCTAAAGGAAACTTTCATAAAATAACTAAGAATGTTCACTCAGCAATCATTCAACTTTAAAAATATTTGATTCAAATCAATTATTAACTATGAGAAAAGCACTGTACTTAGGCAAAACCCATTTGAGTGAAATTCAAGCCTAAAATTGTGCAAGAATTTTTAAATATTTTGAGCATTTTTATAAAAAGTTTGATTTGGAAGTGGGAATTGATGAAAGGATTTCATTAAAAGCACAGTTTAGCTTAGTCAAGAATTGGCCCCCTCCCCCACACTTAAAACACAACCTTGTCCCCAAAGTTAAATTCAAAGGCGAAGAATAACAATTTAAACAGTTAAAGTTCAAAGTATATTTTCAATAAAGTAGATTGATGAAATGTTGAAATAGTCACATTGAAGTTCAAAAATATTTTTTCCACAAGGATTATTTTATAGCAGGTTCCCAAACAAGCACATGCATTATCATTAATGACTGTAGAAAATAATTTCAAAATATCTCAAAAGTAGCATGTATTTAATTTATGTGCATAGTGAAAAGGGTGAAGGAAAGTTCAGAGAATATGATTCAATTGGATGTTCAATAAAGTAAAAATATTTCATGCTATACACCCAACAGACTAAAGAAGATTCAATTAAACAATAGATCCAATAAGTGTGTATCCCCCCCCACACTTAAGTTCAAGCAGTGAGTGATTTTAATATATCAATGAATTTCAATTTTTAGCATGAGGCACATGAAAAAGTTTATCTAACACTTCATCACAGCTAGAATAATTTTTTTTAAAACAAAATGAAATACAATAAATTCTTAGTACAAGACTTTTTAAAGTATCATATAGAGAATAATTTTCTAGATAAACATGAGTAGAAAACATTAGTGAAGAAGTAAAAATGAAAGAACTTCACAGATTAAAATCTTTTCCAGAAATGATTATAAGAATTCCACTCCCCAATGAAACTAACCAGCAGTATCAGGAAAGTCACAGAGTAGGCAGAACAAGTACACATTTCCAGAAAAACACAGAGCAAGAATAACAACAAGTAGTTTTTTTATTCAGATTAAAAATTAAATAAAGAATATGACAAAACAAAAACCATGGGTTGCCTCCCATGCAGTGCTAAATTTAAATTATTCATCTAGAATTTAGTTCAAAAACATTTTTGAAGCATAGTGATGGTAGCCAAACCCTTTGGATATCTGTAATAATAATGTTCGATTCTTTTCTCATTAACCAACATAGGCTTATTCTCTTCACTAATAATTTATACAACTCCTTTCTTAAGCACTCTAAAAACAGTGAAAAGTCCAGAACACTTGGACTGAAGTTTTACAAGAAAACATTTGTGTCTTGAATTAATGAGAATGACCTTCTATACAGGTTTGAAATCTTTGGTTTGAATGATAGAACCCTGAAATATTTTAGTACTCTCTTTATATATTCTTGAATTATCATTACTCTATCTCCTTATCTCATCCATTTCACTCAACTCAATCAATATTCTCTCACCATCACTCTTAAAATAAAATTTCAAAGCCTTAACTACTAAATAATACTTATGATGAAACTCCATAGGTAAATGAAAACACTTTCCAAACAACAGCCTCTATGGAGACATACCTATTGGTGTCTTGAAATCTGTTCTATATGCCCATAAATTTTCATCCAGTTTAAGAGACCAGTATTTCCTAGAGTGTGAAATAGTTTTTTTCAAGAATTTGTTTCATCTATCTATTATAAATTTCGACTTGTCCACTGAACTTTGGATGATAAGGAGTTCCAGTCTTATGAGCACATCCATATTTTTCCATCAAATCCTCAAATTTGTAGTTATTAAAATGTGTTATATTATCAGTATTGAAGGATTTTGGGACTCCAAATCTTGAAAATACGTTCTTCTTGAAAAATTTGATAACACTATTGTCTTTATTTTTGGGCAGTGCTACTGCCTCAACCCACTTAGACACATAATCAACAACAACAAGTATGTACTCATTCCCATGAAATGATGTAAATGGACCCATTAAGTCTAAACCCCCAAAATAAAAAATTTATACTTATAAAATACCTTTTTTGGGTAACTCCTATTTTATACCAACATTTCCTAACATTTGAAAGTTATCATAGCCAACCACATAGCTCCTAGAATCCTTAAAAAGTGCGGGACAATAAAAACCAGATTGAAGAAATTTCTGAGCTGTCCTATCACCAACATGGTGACCTACCCAAGGTAAGGAGTGGTGACAATATAGAATGGGTAGCATCTCTTCCTCGAGAAGACACATCCTAATAATACCATCAGTATATCTCCTAAACAACAAAGGGTTATCCTAAAGGTAATATTTAAGTTCAGACTTTTTTTCCTTGGTTATTGGAATTTTTTTTGGGAAAGACTCCTACTTCTAGAAAATTGGCAAAATCTACATACCGTGTAATTTTCTTGATTGACCTAGTGATAATTTTTCATCAAGAAAGGAAGAATTGATCTCCCTTGGATCTTCAGAATGGGTGTGAGGAAGCCTAGAAAGATTGTCAGCAACTAAATTTCTAGCTCCATGTTTATCCATTATTTTAAATCAAATTCCTGTAGCAATAAAATCCATCTAATCTACCTGTGTTTGGTTTCTTTATTAGAGAGTAAGTACTTCAAAGAAGATTGATCTGTAAAGATGACGAATGTAGAGCCTAAAAGGTACTATATAAACTTCTCTTAAGAAAACACAACAACTAAAAACTCATTTTCAGTAGTGATGTAATTTCTTTGAGCCTCATCTAGATATCTACTATCATAGTAAACTACATGCAACATCACATATCTTCTCTTTCCAAGGACAACTCCAACAACCATTTCATTAGGATCACACATAAGCTCAAAAGGTTATTTATAATCATGTGTAGTGATGATAGGTTTTGTAGTGAGTTTTTCCTTATGTAGATTAAAATATTTCAAATAGTTTTCTTCAAACATGAAAGTTACATCCTTAATAACCAAATAACACAAGGGATTAGTGAATTTGGAAAATTATTTTATAAACCTTCGGTAGAAACCGACATGCCATAAAAAACATATAACATCTTTTAGATTTTTAGGAGGTTGGAGTTTTTGAATGACTTCTACCTTAGCAGTATCAACTTCTCGATCTCTCTTTGACACTTTATGACTTAACACAATACCTTTTGTGACCATTAATTGACAATTTTCCCAATTAATCACAAGGTTGGTTTCAATTAATCTTTCAAAAACTAAATCCAAATTTCCTAAACATGTATGAAAACTACTACCCACAATGGAGAAATAATCTAGAAACACCTCAATGATCCTCTTAATCATATCAGAAAAGATATCCATAATGCACCTTTGAAGGTAGCTGATACTCCACATACCCCAAAGGGAATCTTATGGTAGAAAATTGTCCCAAAGGGTCATGTGAAAGTAGTATTCTCATGATCCTCAGGAGAAATAGGAATCTGGTTGTAACCAAAATACCCATATCAGAAATGGAAAAAACTCATTTCTAGCAATCCTCTCAAGAAGTTGATCAAGAAAGGTAATTGGAAAATGATCAGTCCTAGTGGTAGAATTTAGCTTCCTATAATCAATATAAACTTCCAATTTTGTGGCTTTCTTAACTTGTATTTATTCATTTTTTTTATTTTTAACCACAATGAAACCTCCCTTCTTAGGGACAACTTGGACAGGGCTGACCCAAGTGCTATTAGAGAAGGGATAAATGATACTAGTGTCAAGAAAATTGATTAATTCTTCTCTCACAACTTCTTTCATGTTTGGATTTAACCTTATTTGACACTCTACCCTAGGCTTATGATCTGGTGCATGAATAATTTTATGCATGCATAATGAAAGACTTACACCTTTAATATCAGATATGGTATAGCCTATGGGATATTTAAACCTTTTAAGAACATTCAAGAATATTTCTTCTTGAATTTAATTAAGCTTAGTAGAAATGATGATAGGAAAAGTGTAATTTTCACCCATGAAAGAATATTTCAAATGTGTCGGAAGTGGTTTCAGTTCTAGAATGGGTGGTTTTTCACTTGAAAGAAGACTCTTGGGCCTTGGTGGTCCATGGTTTTAAACATATTTATTGTAAGGAGTATTAAAAGATGAAATATTTCCAATATCTATCTCATATTCAGATTTTATAGTAATACTATCGAAAGTGGAAATCACACTATACCAATTTTATCTATTTGAATTTAATAGATTTATTTAAGCAGAATCATCAAGTTGTCTTAACAGCTCTCCCTCAACATCATAAAAGTGCTCCTTAGTGTTGGTGTTAATAGAAAATCCTCAAATTCACTCAAAAATATCCTAAGTTCAAAAAAAGAGGACTCTCCAATGGTAGGAACTGGATAGTTATCCAAATTTAAAAAATTTAACAAAGTCTCTATTTGAGCATAATTTTCAACTTGTGAGATAGGAAGAAAAGAAATTTCAACTTCTAATTTGATTTCTTTAATAGAGGATTGTTTTTTAGATACTTTAAAAGTTTTATAAGAACATTCATCTTTGAGGAACTCTATCTTTGAACAGTTTTTAGAATAATTTGGTCGCTTAATATTTTTAGACACATTCAACTCTTCTTGTTGTTCTTAGATTTAGAAAATTTGCTAACCCTTAGAGACATATATAACAGCACCACCAGTGGCAAAGAAGGACCAAAATTTTTTTTAGGAACCCCCTAATCAGCCTGAATATCCCAAACTAAGAATTTTTTAGGTAAAAAAAGATTCCCTACCCCAACTAAGAGATCATATGACCTACCCATAGGATGAGTGAAAAATTGGTCAGCTAATTGCTGTATGACTATAGTTGGTTGCAGATCACCCGACCTGAACTGTTGAAACAATTAGTATGGGAGAATATTAATACTGGCACCTAAGTCAAAAAGACAGTAAAAATGATTGGAATTTCCTAGGGTGAAGGGGATAACAAAACTACCAGGGTATTTTAGTTTGGATTGGATTTACTTTTGGGGCACATCATTGCAATCTTTAGTAAGGATGTAAGTAGAAAATTCTTCAAGAGTTTTTTATTGGAAAAAATATTATTAAGAGATTTCAAGTAAGATGAGATTTGAATTAAATAATGGATGAATGGAATGTTCTCTTTCAGTTTGGTATGAAGACCAAGGAACTAAAGGAGTTTAGCCTTGGTGTTACTTTGAGGTTTAAGTTTCTCTAAGAATGGGATGGGTGGGGAAAGGATTATTAGAAAAATAAGCATATCCCTGATTTCTTTAGCTTGTTTTTTAATTCCCTTTATTATTTTGATTTTTAGATAATCTTCAATCTTGATATTCATGTGAAAAAATCAAATTCTCTTCACTTTTAGCAGCTTTTTCATAGTTTCCAAATTTATAACAAAGCAGATTTTTGTTTCCAGATTCTAATAGTTTCTCATCCTGGGAATTGCTTAGGTCTTTTTCAGAAATAGTTTGAGTGTTTATACCACTTATAGTGACTGCATAAATGATATTATCTCTAGTATTGAGTTCAATAGTTCTTGGAAGTCTAAATTTTTCCCTTGAAGTATTATCATGGGCCAACTACCCCATTTGAATTTCAAGATTCTTCATTCTTGCATCCATTTAAATTTTAATCAATTTTTTTTTCATCAAACCTTCCTATCAACTATTGAAACCTATCATTCAACTTATACTTCAAATTTTAAGATTCATCCTTAGGTTTAGATTGTTATTGGAATTGCTGCATAGGAGGCTGCTAGAATCCAGAAGAGGTAGATAGTTAAATAACTCCCTACTCACTCCAAGAATGGTTCAGGTGATTCCTATACCCCTGATTGAAATTATTGGACAATGGGTCCTCTATAGGCTGAATTCTTTGACCATATCTAGAAAAGTTATTATTTTCAAGAGGTTGGACATGCATGTAAACTTTTTTACATAAATTCTTAGTGTGACCAAACATACCACACCAGACACACAGTTCCCTAGAAGAATGATTCTGGTTTTGATATCTTACTTGGTTAACAGATAGTTTGGAATTTTGGTTCATTAAATATTGAACTTGGTTGGTTATTTAAGCTAGTTGAGCTTGAGTTTCATTCATTTAACTAGATCCAGTATTAATATTAGCATTTTTATTTACTCTCTTTCTTCTTGAATTCTTATGTTGAGAGTTTAAAATAAGATTGTTAAAATTTTGTCTCAACTATTCATCAGTTTTTTCATTGTAATTACCCCCAACATCTTGATTAACTATGTTCTGTCTAGAGGAGGATATCCCTTCCTAAATGGTATCCATGATAACGTGGGATGGGAGTTGATGATGGGGAAACTGCCTAATAAGGTACCTAAATATATCCTAATACTCATGAAAGGCTTCTCTATCCTCTTGATAAAAACTAGTTATCTTATTTCTAAGTTCTCATTTTAATCTTTAGGGATAAAATTTCATAATAAATGAATTATATACTTGGTCCCAGTTATCAAAAATGTTCTCATCTAGGCTCAAAAACCAATTCCTAGCATTCCCTTTAAGTAAAAAGGGAAAGACTCTCATTCTCATCTCATATTCAGTAAGTCCTAAAAAAGGAAGTTGTGGCACAATATTGTAGAAATATCTAATGAAAGTAAGAGATTCCTCATTAGATATTCCATTAAAGGCATTCAACAATGAAGTATGGTAGTGTTCCAGTTCATAATTTCTAGATCTATTTCTAAGTCTAATAGAAGAAGTATTGCTTGAAATATAAGGGAGTTGAAATTCCCCCATCTTAGGCCTTTCATTATCTAAGAGTTCTTATTAGAAGTGATGTTGATTTTTAGGAGTAGGAAATCTCCCTTCTAAATTTTCCATTTCAGTTTTCTTTTTCTTCCTAAGAGGAGTAAGGTGTTTATCTAATTCAAGGTTCATGGGTTATAACCTGTCAATTGTAGATCTAGTGCTCATGAAATGTGTATCAATAGTTGAATTCAACACAAAAGTTCAATGCAACAAATAGTAGGACTAAATAGGAACAAAAGTAACAAACATTTGAAGCATAAAAATAACAACACTACTGTAACACACAAAAATTTACATAACTATTTTTTTAACAGTTTTCAATTTTTAATTTTTTTGTGTTCTTTATGTGTGATTTTTCTGATATTTTTTAGAAAAGTAATGGCTCATTTCTTCCCTAGAAACTACGCCAAAAAATTTACATAACTATCATTGAAATCCAGTCAACGTTTAAAATATATGTTTTACTACTAGTACTATCTAGTGGCAAGTAGGGTCGAACCCACAAGGAAGAAAGGTAACCACCTTTCTTTATAAAAATTTTCAAACACCCCACTATTGTCAGTAGTGGGGAGACTTTTTATATTTCTGTATCTTTTTAGCTTTTCTAATTTTTTATATTTTTGTTCTAGAGAGAACTATGTATAAACTAAACTATGATTACTAATATGTTATTAGTGCTACGATAGTGAAACCAGAACTAGAATAAATAATTTAGGAAAAACACTCAAGAATTCTTAACCTATGGGTTTAAAAAGATAATGTATACACTTATCTTAATTGAATTACCACTTAAAAATGATTTTTGAATCTCCCTCTCCAAGAGGTTCAACACATAGAAGGTTATCTCTTGAAGTTTGATAGTCCAGATTTAATCTTACTGCTGCAAAAGTTGGAAAAAGAAGGAATTGGAATTAAATCCACCATAAAACTTCCATTCATGACAATTAATGATATGGTAAACGTATTCAATTTAAATTTCTCTAATTGAACTTGATTTTTTTAGAATTTTAAAATGTGAGTCATAAATAGTTCATGTATAATCAGAATAAATCTCCCTGAATGATTCGGACAATGTAAAAGTAAATAAGTGTAGAGATGTTGAAATGATGAACCAATATGATTTAAAATTCCTCGGATAAATAATCTAGCCTAAAAACATGTTCATATTTGAAAAATAAATCATTCTGTTACAAGAATAGAAATTGAGAAAATACAGAAGAAGAATAAACTCCCCTACAAACTATTGTGATGCTTCCTGATATACTCCTTGGATCTCCATGAAATGGCTCTCCTTGATCTCCTCCAAGGTTATTCTCTTCGCTCTCAATGGTAAGTTTTGTTAGTAGTATGAAATACTTTATTGATCACCCTCTACTCCAGCTCCGTTTAACTATTCTGTCAACTACTGCCAATCACCCCATGTTTTCCATCAACTTAGTCTCGTCTCCTTTCTACGCACCGCACAAATGTATTTTTTTGTGAACCACACGTCGTGCTTGTTTTTCCCTTGTATCTAACTCTTGATGAGTTAGTTGAATTGATCCTAGATGGGACTTCAACTCCTATATGTACCTGTGAATAGAAACAGAGAAGAATTAATACTTAATTCAAAATTATTAAAATGTTTTAATAATTATTTTATAGTTAACATTATTACAATTAAATATTAATTAAGTAATTTATGTTACAATATTTGTTATTTATTATTATTTTAATTGATAATTTTATTAATTTAATTTAATTTATTATTATTAGATTAACTAATAATTGGATTATATTAGTTTAATTGTATTTATAAAATTTTATTAATATTTTAGTTAAATATATTTTAATAAATAAATTTATTTGTTTAATATTTTTATTTTATTATTTGTTATTTATTTTCTTATAATAAGTATAATTATTTAAGTTTTACTAAATGTTAAGTATTATTATTATTATTATTATTATTATTATTATTTTTCTAATAAAATTATCATGACCCCCTTATCCTTTTTCACCACAACATAGTTCTAAGTTGGGTTTCAGTGTTGTGATATAACATGCCAACTTCTCTTCCTTTGTGACAAATGGCACTAGTTCCTCCTCCCTCACGGTGGTGCGACACCATCCAGTGGTGGCTACATCTGTCGGCTACAACCCGCGACTCCAGATCAGCCTCATCCTCATGTAGCGTTGAATTCAGTATGCTAGCCTCTACTCTGATTAGCTCCTGTAGATTATAGGCGTCTCGAACTACTTTAAGAAATGCGAATCCAACAGATATCCCTTCTCGGCTTCATGACTATGGCTAATTAGAATCTGGATGCATGACTTTGTTGATGCAGATCTGGGGATGAGATCCTACATGGCGGTGTAGAAACCATTGACCTCCCTCCTATCTTAGCACCGACTTCAGCTCTAATCCAAAAATGGGGATCCCGATCTGTTATTGGATTCATGACCATGTTCAATTGTTCAAAGAAGTATCTGTCTGTTTTGTGGTGGTAAAAGAGATTTTGGTTTGATTTTTATATATGTTAATTTGATTATGTTTGGGGTGGTAAGCATTGATATCGGGTAAGCTGGATTTGGGGTTGCAGCAGGTGGCCACAGTGAGAAGAAGAGATTGTAGTGGTGTATTAGTGGCTTTGGTGAAACTGTGAGGAGAGGATAGATGGTGGCTATGAGTTTCGGTGTAAGGAAGATGATGTTGTGTCACTGTAAAAGGATTTTTATAGAAGGAGAACGATGCTGGAATGCATGAGATAGTGAAATGATGGACGGATTGATATGGTTGAAACCGTGACAATGTGCGGTGCCAAAGTGAGATAGATTGGAGGAAAATTTTGGAAGTGGGAAATTTTTATAGTATAGGGGAGATCGGTGTCTGTGAAATGGTAAAATAGGTTATGATGGCAGTGAGAGAGAGAGAGAGTTACTGTGTAAGTTGTTTGAGGAGGTTTGCTATGAGACCGTAAACAGGGTGAAACAGTAAAGGGAGTTTGCTGAGGCACCGTAAAGGAAATAGTTCCACTGGGGCTTGCATGTAAAATAAAATTTATTATAAATAAATTAAAGACTTAGATAAAATATAAACGAAATAAATAATTTAAAAATAAAAATTAATTAAAACAATTGAAAAATTAAGTTACTCAAAAACTTAAATAAAATTTATGAAACAACTAAAACTTAAATTAAATTATTATTAAAATCAAAATATAAGACTTAAATTAGAACTAAATTAAAACTAAAATTAAAAAAACAATTACAACATTAAAAGTTAATAGATAAAAACACTAAACCAAATAATAAATTATAATAATATAAAATTAATGTAAAACATAAAATAATTATTTCGAAAGGCTTGAAATATATAATTAATTGTAAAATTTTATTAAATGATAAAATTAATTATATAAATACAATTTTTTTAATATTTAACAGAAATTGAAAAAATAATTAATTTAATCGTTAAATATTTATTAAAAATATTTGTCAAAATGAGTAAAAATAAAGCCAAATCAACCACCCCTTGAGTGAATATCTCTTAATTTCACCTTCCATTATTAATATCAGAAACTATATTATCAAAGGGTTTAGTACTAATGTTAATCCCTGATGTGTATCATGTAGTAAGAATCCTATTCTATTTTATATTGGAATAGTGACTGGATTGAATTTACTCTGGGTAATATTTGAGATAAAATTCACAAGTTCTCTTAATGTGATACCTCTTTGTATAATATTTTAGTTTACAGACTCTACAATGATCCATCCACCTTTCTTGGCGCTATGATGAATGTACTTTATAGATGATTATGTAGAGATATTTTCCAATGATTCTTATTCAGTGTGTACCTAATAACAATGGTTGTATTACATATTAGTAAAAATGGTGGAGGTATTTTCTACGAAGAAACTTATCCCAATCTAGGGAAAACTAATATCATCAAAGGAGGAGGAGTGGGTAATAGTACCCCCATCCTTATGGGATAGGGTTGAATTTGTTATACCACTATCCCCATTTTATATTTTGGAGGAACCAATGACCTTAGGTCTGGTGGTGGTGGTAAACATTCCCCCAGATATAAGGTCTGGGATTTCTCTTGCATTTCTGTAATAGTGGATGTTAGTATAGAATAATGTATTATTCATGATTTAGTTATAGAATTTTATGGATGTTGAGAAATTCTTGAGAATGAGATAATTTATTTATATTTTTTTTGGTAGTTTTTGGATTCCTAGGAATTATCTTTCTTTGATGGGAGGTTAGCTCAATATTCTTGGATTCTAGATGTAGAAGCTTGTTAGGGGAATATTCCTACCAAGTTAATCATTTATATAACTTCAAAATATTTGAATTATTCTAGATGAAAGAACATATATATATATATATATAACTTAGGTCTAAGATTTGACTCAATATTATAAAATTCCTTGTAGGGTTGTATAATTCACTCGGTTGACCTGGAAGCTTAATGAAATAAAATTCTCCACATACACCCTAACCTATGATGCACACATCTGGTAAAACATCATTAATTATCTCCCCTCAGGATTTTAAAATATTAAGGAAAATTAAATGGAGACAATCATGTTGTATTATCACGATAGGGATTTGGGCCTCTAAAAAGGCTATGAAATTATTATAATGATAATGTATGTTTAACCCTTAAATGTGATCAGGATACTCCCAATAGGGTAGATGTTTTTTTGGTGTTTATGGAGTGTTACCAACAAATTTTGGTACAAGAAGGGTATGAATTCCACTTAGAGAATTCAAGAATGTTATAGTGAGAGGTGAACAGGGGATAGAACATCACAACTATGTTTCCTTTGGATAGTTCTTGTGATACGACCATGGTATTTCATTGATTATCTTGGGGATATCCCTCAAATTTATCCAACCATAGGGGTATCTTTTAGGTTGCTTTGTGAATATGGGGAGGACATCCAAAATTTTCTCCAATGCATCAAAGGGTGAACTAATAAAATATGTGGATGATGTTAATCACTTATAAATATCCAATGACTAAGACTTAATATACCACCCCAATATTCTAAAATAACACTATGTTCAATAGTTTTTATGAGTCACAATACCGAGCTTAAATGAACTGCGAAATATTATTATTTTACAACCATTATAACATAGAAATTAAATTTGTGGGTATAAATAGAAGTAACTAAATTATGAAATATATATAAAGGTCCTAATCAATAAAAAAATATTTATAAATTCTTTGTAAATAAGCTCTAAATTTTCAATAAATTCATTATATTATTTAAAAATAAGTTTTCATCCAAAATGAGTTTTATTTCTTTTTATGAGAAAAATTATAATTAATTTATACCACTTTTAGAAACATTATTTGGTAAAAATGATATCATTTTTGATATCATCGTATCAAAATTATCTTAGTGTGAGTTTTTTAGGATTTTTCTAAAAAGATTTATTTTTTTAGTGAATAATGAGAATATATATTTTTATTTAAAATTATCTTTTTTTTCTAGTATTTATAAATTAAAATTATATTATAGATTAGTTTTAATTTTTTTATTATTTAAATCATATTAAAAAAATATAATAAATTTTATTTGAATAAAAAATATACTTGAATTTGGTATAGAAACATTTTTATACTTTGTAAGATATTTTTCTGGAAAATTGATTTTAATCGCATTTTATGGGTTTAATTTTAAATTAAATTCTAAAAATCCCATAAATTGAATTAATTAAAATAGATTTGATATTTGGAATCATAATAATTACTATAATTTAATATTTGTAACATAATATTTTGTCATAATGAATATTAAAATAGTAAGAATATGTTACCATAATTAATTTCAAAATAGGTTTATCATGGGTCAAACTAAAGAGATAAGGGTTAGAATTACCTAAACACTTGACTTTATCATACTATATGTGTGGGTTTAAATAAAATATCTATTTATGGAGTAATTAATGTATTTTAAAATTTTATTTTGAATTTGGGAACCCAATCATGACTTTGAGAAGATAATTTTTTTATTCAAATTAAAAAACTATTTTTGGGTCTTTGCATTTAATTTAATTTTAAAAAGATTACATTTGTTTCTTTATTTCTAAAAAGGTTTAAAAAACTTTATTTGTTTATTATTTAATAAAAAATTCTTGGAAACCAATTTTTACTTTCTTTTAAGGTAAAATGATGTTACACTTACATCAGATATTTTCCTTTAAGATATTTTTCATGAATTTGTGTTATTATATTAAAAGTAATTTCTTACACCTTTATAAATTGAACCTGACCAAATAGATTTCAAATTTTAAATCAAAATTTCATTTTTTTATAATTATCCTTTTATTTTTGGTCTAATGAATGTATTATCATGATAAAATGTTATGTTATCACAGTCAAGGTTGAAATCAATTTTACGTGTTTTAACAAGGAGGGAATGATTAAAATAAATCCAAAACATATATAAATGTGGCTGTTTGAGTTTATTGTGAACTTATCAAAAATTATCTTTAAATTTTGTGTTCCTTAGTTCCAATTGACATGATTATGATGTATATATTATTTATTATTTTAAGTAAATCCTAGTGTGTCATTCCCCTCACTTATACAAGGGAACCTACTATCCTCCCTTCATCACACCCTTTGATAAATCTAATTTTTATAATAGTTAAAATACATTCCTAAAATCCCTACACACACCCTGTATTCCTTGGACTGATCATAAAATAATTCTATAGACGCTTTAGGTATAAAACTGTATGGTTTGTCCGAAGAATATTTATAATTATTAATCAAGAATTTTTTTTTTAAATCCTTAAAATTTTATTCAAACATTCTAAAAAGTAACATTAATATATTCCATATAATTAAATGTTAATATGTTAATGGTATAAATTATATCAATCTCATCTTTCATCAAATGGGAAATTAAACCACTGTTCATGTGTATGGTGGATTACTCCCTCATGGACCTATGTAATTGGTTTTCCTTCACCATATTTTTCTGATGGTTATAATGATGTATTTAAAATATAAATAATATATTAATGATATAATTATCATTATTTAAAGATAACATATCTTTTATTTTCTTACCTTTCCATCCATTGAAAAATGATAATGTCGTTCATGTGTACGTATAAATTACCACCTTCATAAGGTAATGTGATTATTTTTTAATCACCACATCACATGGATGGTATATATAAGTGTATTTAAAGATATAATATAATATTAATTATATAATAATAATTTATAAAATAAAAAGTAATACTTATTTTATTTTCAGCTTGTTCATTGAGAAACATAATTTTCACTCATGAGAATGTACGTCCTACGATCTCTACGATTATAAAATAGTTCATTTTTAATAACTATTTTCATGGTTGGTTGAAATATATAGTTGATTTATAAAATAAAAAATATTTCATTATTATTATTAATTATATGATGTAATAATGACCTCTTTGACCATATTCTACGTATTGAAGTCACTTTGGACCCATGAATTGAATAAATTCAAAATGTCCGACCTGAACTTAATTAATTAATAAATTTAATACACAAAGAGAATAAATAAAATAAAAAGAATAATAAACATGAAAAATGATATTAATAAACTAAATGCTAAACATAATTTTATTTTTTAGGAATATTTATAACTTACGTGATGATTTGAACTCTAGGTAAGAGATACTTTAACTTAAAACCCTCATTTTAAATGTTTTCAGGATTTATTTTTAAATATTTTCATTCTATTTACATATTCTTAAAATAATTTTATGGATGTATTTATATATAAATAAACCAATTATATGGGAAATTTTATATCTCTTTTTATATTATTTCAATGATTTTCAAATGGAGTATTTTTATATATTTTATATGGAATGTTTTGACCAAAAATAAAAAAAGAATGATCAATTTTAATTTAGAAATCATCATTGTTTTTTCCCAAGGTAATAAAAATTATTTTATATTTTTATTCCATCAAAATATTCTATATATTCTTGAAAGAGAAACCATCCTTCCCTTTTTATAGTAAATTCCAAAAATGGTTTTCAATGGAATGGAAATTTTGATATTCAGAAATGTTTATATGGGTGGAAAGAATAATATTATGAGTGTAATGATGAAAATTAATTATTTAATGTATTTTTATAATATTATAGTTCTTGGAAAATATTTATGAAGGTATGTGTGACTGAAATTGATAATTATAATGGATGACATTGATATAAATCATAATGATGAGTGAGCCTGATATAACTCTACAATGAATTAGATAAATTGATGGATGGATTTAGGTTACTCTTAAGAGAGTATTTGGATTTACAAGTTAGGTTATTAAATTTGTAACAGTGATATGAAAATAATTTTCCAAAGTTACCTATATAACTTTTTGATTATTTCAAATGAGTTTTCATGGAAATATTTTGATTTTTCAAGGTAAGCTAATGATATTTTTTAAAGGAATGGTTATAGATTTTTTTGGTAAAAAGGTATGTTTTTAAGAAATATTTTTTCCAGGATTCTCATGTTTTCAAAATAAACCTTCAGGTTTTTTATTTTTCCTTCATATTTTATTATAAACTATTTTATGAAACACTTTTAGTAGTAAATCCAATTTCATGTGTAAGTAAATGATTATTTGAGATTAATGTTTATTATGTTAAAGTATAACTCTCTTATGTGATCTCATGTTTTTAAAATGGACTGACATATTTATTTATTTATTTTTATATGTCAATTATTGATATTTTTATCCTCATTCAAAATTTTCAAATGTTTTTCAAAGGGTTTAAACGATAATTAGGGAAAAATATGAGGTAAATATGAAAATTGTGAAAATATTTCACAAAAATAAAACATAATTCATTATAAAAGTTTTATATTGTGACAAAATTGATACTATGTATAAGTTTATACTTTATAATATATGGGTTTGTTGTGTAATGTTTATGAACTTATTATCTAAAACTGGAAACTTAAAAGAAACTCAAAATGAAATAAAGTGAATTATTTTCTAAAAATTTAATTTACTGATTGTTTAATGTTGGGTACTTATTTTTTTTATTAGTGGAAATGTTTATATAAATCTTGATATTAGTAATAGAATTTTTTTTGATAGCCTTGGGTACATATCTAAGATAAGGAAAATGTACTAATGTTTTGTTAAAGAATAAATTGTTCGGTTTCCTAGAAATTAAATCCCTACATGTATAGTTGCAAGTGGATGTGCCTGTGGCACAAATTTACCTAAGGGTAACAAATTTGAAATTGGTAGACTGAGTATTAACTCAATCATCACCGTTTTAAAATAAGTGGGCCTTAGACTACACACCTAGATAGAAACTACTAAGGTCTAATGCTTTGGTTAATTCAAATTCTCTTTATGAACCATTATGAAGAATATGAGGATAGAACCTATATAAAATATGATAATACATAGTGATATGGGATAACCCTAAAGCTTCATGGGTTTATAATTCTAAGGTTGATTATAATTTTAATGGAATAGATACCCCTTTTAAGGTTTTATGTGATGAGAATAATTTGGGAGACATTTATTGAGTTTTTATGGATATTTTAGATATATGTAACCCTTATATTAAACATATTAAAAAGTTATTTGATGAATAATGCCTTTAAATTTTGAAGACATAATTTTAAAGGTATTGGTAACCATTTTTTTCTATATGATCTTTAACGTTGGGGTAATTATGGGTCATTATAACATGGGATATATGCTTTATCCTATAGATAACCGTGAGATTGAAAAGTGATTTAGTAATTAAGTATATAATGATATTTTGGAATAAGATCACTATATTTTTGGGGAGCATTATATGATTAAAGTAAAAATAATATTATTGGATAAGATGAGATTTTATTTGAGGAATAATGGTTGAATTTTATTTTAGAATAATATAGGATTTTATTGTGGATTATGGTGATTCAGGTTATTTGTGAAATTTTTTTAAATATTTTGGAGATTATATGATTAGGGTATAAATTTATTTTGTGAGTATGATAATTTTGAGTAAGTGATGTTGTTCAGAGACAAATATTAAATTTATCTTGGAATAAACTATCATAAATTCCCTTTTATTTTTTTAATTTTGAACTTGGATTAATTTTAAGAGTTATATATGGAATGTTTAAAGCTTAAATTTTGGTGTTACTGTTGAGGATTTTACAATTAATATAGATTTTATTTATTTTGGATATTATATTATCTTATAATTTATATTTTTGTTTTAGTTAATATCTAAAGATAATAAGAATAAATTATTATAATTTTTAAGATTATGTAAAATATTATAAGATTATTTTAGTGCTTCAAGAAAGAAAAATCACCTCGAATACTCATCTTTTGGATTAAAAGATGAGATAACAGTGAAAAATGATTGAAATATGCAACCAATGGATGAAATAGCATTTATGGATTTAAAGAAAATGATGTAATAATATTTCTTTATTTAATATATCATAAATTAGTTCCTACAATATATGAATAGGACATTGAAAAAATATTATCCTATTACCTTAATTTTTTTATGAATCTATGGTCTATTTCAGCCGTTATTGATTTATGTTTTTATAATCATTAACTTTTTCATGATCATTCAACTTATTAGGAATAGTGTTCTTTATCGATCTCCATCACTATTTTCTTATTAATTTTTTCCTTCATTTCCATATTTTCAATTCACACTAATTTTCTCTTATTTGGAAACCTATTTATGTGTTATTTGATATAAAATTCATATTCTAATTTTCATCTTTTCAAGAGAAAGTTTTATTAACTCTTTTTACTATATGAGTTTTCAACAAAGGTATTTATAAATTAAAAACCTTTATTTATCAATATCAAGTTCAAATTCCGAGGAAATAATTTATTAATGTGGGTAGTGGGATGTAACAACCAAATATTTCAAAATATTTCAATACTTGATAGTGTATTTTACACGCAACACTACGTTTTAATGAATGATGAAATATTATTATTTTATGACCATTATAACATATCCATTTAATTAAGAGGTATGAATAGAAGTAATTAAGTTCTAAAATATATTTAAATTTCCTAATAAATACAAATTTATTGAAAAATAATAGTAAATAATCAATCAATTTTCAGTAATGTCCTTATATATTTCCAAAATATGTTTTCTTCAAAATTGATTTTTATTTATTTTGTGAGAAAGTATTATAATTAATTTATGTCACTTTTATAAATTTGATTGGATAAAAAAATACCATTTTTTAATCATCATTTTATAATTATATTAGGGGTAATTTGTTGTGATTTTTTTTGAAAATATTTATTTTTCCACGAATAGTGAAAAATTCGGTTTTTTATTAAACACTTTTTTTTATTTTTATGTATTTACAAAGTTAAATTCTATTTTGGATTATATTTAAACATTAATTAGTTATGTTTTATTAAAAATAATCTAATAAATTTCATTGTAATCAACATGATACTTGAATTTGGTATAAAAACATTTTTATACTTAAAATGAACTTTTCTAGAATGCTTCATTTCGACGCATTTTGTGGGTTTAAATTTAAATTTAATTATACCACTTATATGAATTGAATTTAATAAAATTTATTTAATATTTTTAATCATAAAAATTAATATAATTTAATAGTATTGACTTATTTTTTTCATAATGAACAATAAAAACAGAAAAAATATGTTACTATGATTAAGGTTTAAACCAGTTTATCATGGGGTTAAAATAAAGGGATAAGGGTCAGAATTTCCTAAAAACTAGTATTTATCCTATTGGTTGATTTTATTTCTAAAAAATATCTATTTATAGAGTTAAATAATGTATTTTAAAGAAATATGTTTTAATTTGGGAAACCAATCTTAATTTTTGAGATGTTAAGTCATATTTTTATTAAATTTAAAAGTATTTTTGGGTATTTACTATTAATGGACTTTTTGGAAGGTGAAACTTAGTTTTATATTTATAAAATAGTATAAAAATAGTAAATTATCATTATTTAACTTATAAAATTAATTTAAATCAATTCTATAATTGAATTTAAGGTAAAATTATTCTTATGCTCAAATCAGGTATTTTCCAAAAAACCTTTGTTAATGCGTTTTGTTTTATTATATTAGATATAATTTATTCCACATTTAGAAATTTGACATGATAAATTACATTAAAAATTTGGAATTAAATTTTCCAAAAAATTAAGAATGCACCTTTTATTTTTCTTTTTATAGTCATGCTATCATGGTAAAAGAGTTATTTTTTTACAGTTAAGGTTAAAATGAGTTTATAGTAGTTTAACTTGGATATAGGGCTTAAAATGTATCAAGAGCTTTATTAAATGTGATTTTTTGAGTTTATTTATAACATATCTCATATTATATTAAAATCTTGTGTGTCTTGGTTCCACTTGACAAGATTATGATATATATATATACATATATATATATTATTTAATCATTTATGTAATTTTAAGTATGTCTTTCAACTCACTTATAAAAGGGAAAATCCTATCCTTACTTAAATCACCTTTTCAGAACCATAGTTAAGAAAGTAAAAACCAAAATACCTTCTTAACATACCTCCCAGAACATATAGGCCCTCTTTTTTCATTAAACTAACATAGGGAGACATTATGTATAAATATAAAGTGGTTGTCCAAAGAAGAGGTATAGTTCTTAACCAATCATTTTTGTTTTATTTATTTTTATAATTATTTAAAATATTATTAAACCATGATGAAATAATAACATCATTATATTCTATATACTAATATTTTATTATTTTAATGACATAACATATATTCATCTCCTCTTCTATCTAATGGGAAATGAAACCATCAGTCGTGTGTACAATATACTACCACCTCATTAATCAATGTAATTAATTTTACATAACTTCATATCATTTATAATTATTATATTTGACTTAATATATAAATTTTATATTAATTTAAAAATTATAATTTTTAAAATTTAATATAGTATTTATTTTCATGCCTTTCCATATATTGAAAAATTATAATTTTGTTTATTTGTACGTGTGGATTACCACCACCATAAAGAGATGTGATTCGTTTTCATCACTACTTTAAATGGATGGTATAAATAACTGTCTTTAAATATATAATATTGTATTATTTATATAATAATTACTCATGAAATATAAAATAATACTTACTTTCTTTCCATCATTTTTGTTGAAAAATGGAAACGTCACTCACTTGAATGTATGAACTACATTGTCCCTGATTATAATATAGTTCATTTTTTATAACCATCATTCATGGTTGGGTTTAAAATTATAATAGATTTATAAAAATTATAATTATTTTATTATTATTATTTTTTATAATATTCAACAATTACTACTGTCATTGTAGTCAACCTTTTGAATTCATTTTTGACCTATGAGAGGAATATTATCAAAATCCCTGACATGAGATTAATAAATTAATTACTTAAATATAAAAAGGTAATAGATAAAATAAAATGAATAATAAACATGATTTTTCATTAATAAATCTAATAATAAACATTAGTTTATAAATTATGTAGATAAATAATATACATCAATATTCAGACTCGAGGTAATAGACACTTATCTTAAAAACCTCATTTTAAATATTTTTAAGAATTATTTTCTAAATATTCTTCCACATACATATTCTTAAAATTATTTTATGGATGTACTTATTTTTATATAAATGAATTATAAAGTATATGTAATGTATCATTTTAATTTCTTTCAAAGTGTATCAAAATGAATCTTTTTACAAATTTTATACGGAATATGTTGACAAAAAAATGGAATGTTCTACTTAAATGTACATGATGCCAATAGTTTGCCCCATCACTATAACCATGATTTTATTATTGGATTCCTTTACAACAATTTATTTTTTATTAAAAGAAAACCCTCTTCCCCTTTTTTAGGTATTTTTAAAAAGGTTTTTAAATGGATTGGATATTTTGATAACCATAAATGTTTTTGTGGGTGTAAAGAATTGTTTTATGAGTGTAGTGGAGAAAATAAAATAATTAAAGTGTTATGATTATGTTATGGATCTTGTAAATTATTAATGATGATGAGTGATCTCTATATAGCTCTTAATTTTGGGAAATCCCAATATATCTAATGACAATGGGTGAGCCTGATATAGCTTTTCAAAGCATTAGATAATAGGAAAAAGTTAACCAATTTTAGGTTTCTACAAAGATATTATTGGAATTTACTGAGTAGGGTATTCTATTTGTAGGAGTGATTATAAAAGTGATATGAAAATGATGTCCCAGGTTACCTATATGACTTTTCTATTTTTTCTAATGAGTTTTCATAGAAATATTTTTATTTCAAAATGCATGATAATGATCTTTTGTTTCAAAGGAATGATTATGGATTTTTAGGTTAGAAGGTATATTTTTAAGTAAATATTTTTCAAGGATTATCACATCTTATAAAGAAACCACATAGATTATTTTTTTCCTTTAAATTTTATTATAAAGCATTTTATTAAAAAAATCGGAAATAAATTTGATGTCATGAATAAATAAATGATTATCTAAGACAAAGTTTTTTATGTTAAATGAAAACACTCTTTGTTAACCTCATGGTTTTAAAATGTACTAAAATGTTTTTTATTTCTTTTTATATCCCCTTAATAAGAATTTTTTTCACATTCCACGTATGATAATGTTTTAATAGGGTTTTCAAGGTGATTAAGGATTACGATGAGGCCAAGATGAAAATTGTGAATATGTGTCATGAAAATGAAACATGATTTGTTATAAAAATGTTATATAGTGAAAAAATGGGTTCTAATTGGTAGTGCCCAATTTATAATATATGGGGGTTTTAAGTAAGAGTTATGAAATAATTATATAAAAATATTAACCAAAATTATCCATTAAATAAGACAATGTTAATTATATTCTAAAGATTAAAATTATATATTATTTAAGGCTAAAAACTTATACTATATATCACCAGTTAGTGATGAAGATCTTGGTGTAGTTAAAATTGAACACTTAAGTGCTTCTCAATAGAAGGGAATTCTTGGAGTGGGTTAGATAATAAGAGGATATTATTATTGGAATGATATGTTTGTATGGGGAGGAACTTAGAAGTGAGGATCAGGAAAAGAGTCACTATGATCAATTTATTAGTTTCCATGGAGTGCAATTACATGAAGAAAACTATGGGGGGATATTATAGAACTTTTATTACTGGTACTATTGGGAGAAATTCTACAAGTAAGGCTTCCATATTCTCCTAATGTAGATTCAATAGATCCTTGGTCTACTAATGATAGATATTGGAGTCCCTAAAGGGAACTAAACTGAATTAGGGTAGGATTATAGGCCTATTCCTGAGTTATATATTCCCCTGAGAGAGATTTTATTTGGGGGTAATATCTTTTTGGTGATTGAGGTTGTAACCTCAATCATGGTTAGGGTTTTACATTGTCAGTAGTGCACCTCATGAGTATGATCCTTCTTAGGTAACCCTTTTGTTGACATTAGGATAGGCCAACAAACTTCTTTAAATTAGGTAGAAATTTATGCATGCTTCTTAGTTACTACCAGAGTATGAAAAAAGGCATATTATGGTTGAATATGAGCATATATATAGGAATCCCCCTGGATTTATACCGATTTATTATGGAAAGTCCATTCAATGGATACTAGGATATAAAACCTATCATTTTCTCCTATCTAAATATATGGACTTTAATTTTGGGTAGGAGTGGGAATATGGGCCCTCTTCTAAGTGGTCATTATGATATGATGAAGAGACTCTTTATTTTAGGGAGAAATATTATATTCCTACTCCTTATTGGTCACCAGGATATGCTAATAATAGTCCTCTATTTCCCTCTCTAGGATATGTTGACAATGTTACACAATATGAGTAGGAATATATGCCTAATTATTTATTTACAAATGAATATGCTGGTGGTATTCCCCTGTAGGGATGAGAGTATGATCCCATTCTTATCCTTTATTCTCTATCAGAATATTTCCCCATATTTATTATATTGGAGAAAGAGTATGGTATTTCCCACTTGGTGCTACCTTGATCTGATGGAAAGATCTATCACATGGAACCATGATACTGGCATGTCCCATATTAATTACTAGGAAATTTTAGATATTTCCTCTAACATGGAATATAATATTATCCCACTCTAGAGTTGATGTAACCTTCAACCCTAGGTAGGATCTCCCAGATATCTTGGTCTGAGTGACTCGGGCCATCTCCTAAGTAATCTCATTATTGATTCCTTGAATACCCAAGACTAATCAATTTTGAAAGTAGAGATACTTGATAATACCCCTCATAAGAATATTCTAAACATGGATGGAGGTGTTATTTGACCCTTCCAACTCCATAAGAAAATATATTATAGTATTATCACATTCTAGGGAGAAATATATAATATGATTTGAGGTGTTATTTGGTGACACTAACTTCATTCATCATTCTACTAGTGAGGTATTATATGAGGTTTAAACCACTATAGGATATTTTAAGATTCATCTTAGATCAGGATGGTACCATAGAGATGATACTCACTCACCAACACATTCATCACTTGTTGTTGAAAGAATAACATCTACGACAACTTGCTTCCATTCCTCATACCCTCATTTTTTGTGGAAACTAAAACCTAATAACATTTTAAAGAATAGAATTTCATCATATTGGATTAAATAAGGATATAGAAATGGTTTATAAAGATAAATGATACAGAAAACAAGAAAAATAATTAATTTAGTATCATATTTAAAATCATATTTGAATGATAAATTTTATAGTTAAATATTTCATGTCGGGCTCACAATTTTTTAAAATTACTCCCTCATATATGAAATATGGATTTTTTTCATCTTCACAAACCATTTTTAAAGATACTGGAAGTTACCATTGTATTTTACCAAATTAATCTTCATAATTCATGTCATTTTAGAGGATGAGAGGTTGATATCTTCACAAACTTTTAAGGGGGAATATTGCTTACTCTAGGAATTTATCTAGGATTAATATATTCTTGAGAATAATTTCGAAATCCTAGCATGTAGCTGAATACCCATGCTAGTGTTTTGATATAAGAAATGTATTTTATAAGAATATATATATGTATCATAGGTTCTCCATTTGTTTCTTATTTATAATTGACACTATGGTTTAAGGACACATAGTTAAACCCTTTGGAATTTATCACTATCCCAGGAGATAGTCAGTGATATGGTGTTGGAATAGAACTCCTAAGAATGGATTCCTATATATTCCAATGAAGGGATTCAAAACCTTTATAGTTTAGTGGCATATAATGGGACGTATCAAACATTTTTAGGTCATTTGTGAAGGTACACATGATTCCTTTTAATGTAATGTATCCATGACCATTTCTAAGTAGTTTAAATTCATACGAAGTGGAATTATAGGTGAATGTTGCCTAAGAATGTCTGTTTTGGTACTCACACATAAGAAACCCTTTTGGTCCTACCATGTCAATTAGAAACTTTATTGGATAATGTTTGAAATGTGTTTAGGGGAATAAGGCCCCAATGAAGATATGGTTCACTAAGGGATATCATGTGATAATGAAAAGTGATATGGTTCACTATGAATATGGTCTGATGAGGGTATGGGATACACGAGGTATATGGACCCATAGGGGATGTGTTTATTTTGTGTTGTGGGGATATAAACTATAGAATACGATATGAAATCATTAATAATATGGAACAATGAGAGTGGTTTGTAGGGAATATGGACTTAGTGAAAAGGTATGAAAGAGTGGTGATGTTTGGTTTAAACCTTAGTGATGAATTCTAAGTATCCTACTAAAAATAAGACTTCAATGTCATATATCTATAGTAAAATAGTTTAAGGTCGCGTGGAAATCCCTTACCATGTTGATTTAAATAATGTGGTAAGGAGCTTTGGGTCATGAAAGGGGTGATAAAAATTATTATACTGGGATTACCCATGGACATCCTAATGATGGAAGAGAGAGAAAATAAGTTTTTATGAATGGGTTTCATGATGTATATGGATTCATGAAGATGATTTGAGACATACACGTAATCAAAATTAGGTTATCCTAAGTGGGGATTACATATGAGTATATGCTTCTTAGGTGTGTCTATAACCTTCTGGTTGATAGTTATATATAAGGAAAACAAGACTCACTAGAAATATAGACTACTGGGAGAAATATTGAGGCATACACATGGTTTTCCCTAGTATAGATGTACATAGATCAAAGATTATGAAAGTAGATTAAATCATCGACATTCATGCGTTGGGCATTACACCTAAGAAAGAATATAATTCCATTACAGCTCATTGAGTGGACCATGGTATCCACTAAGTGACCAGGAAGATCTAGTTTGGGACTAGGTTAGTAAAGTTATGTTATATGAGTAGAGGAAAGTCTCACTAGTATCCTCTAGATCGAAAATATTTTTATCAATGGAGTACATGATCATGGCTACCATAGAGACCCTATTATTTATGTAGTATTTTTGGTAGGTTCCTCTTATTAATGTAATACATGTTCGAAGGGGCTCATGTTGGTGTGAATTCTGTGATCATATTGATTTGACAATTTTAGAGGATTCCTTAATATTTGGGTTAACTAATAGGATATCTAGATAAAGAGATGCACCAACATGGAAATTAGGGTGTATATGTCACCTTAAAATGGGAGAAAAAAAATGATCTTCACCATATTGTAGGGTTAAGTGATGGTTCTACTTTTACCAAGTAGAGGGATAAGAGTAGTTTCTTCTTTAGTATATAGGCTAGGAAACTATAGAATTCAAATTGTGAATTTGGGTGATGTATCACCATAGTGTATGGATAGGATGAATATTACACTAAATTTTTGTACATAGAGAAGTTTCATCCTATTGTGAGGATATGGAGAATTTGGAATCCAAGTTGAACATACATGAATATGGTGGCAAAGTTAGGTATTAGGGAAATGGGTTTTTCTTAGTGTATATACAAGGAAAAAATGGATTTGAAATAGATGATTATGGTGAAGTGTAACTTTATTCTTTAGGAAAGGTGAATATGGATCACAAATTTAAGATTCAAGTGAAGTCTCACTCGTGTTGAAGGTGGGAGAATATGGTGCCTTAATTGATGATTAGGGTGAAATGGTTATCAAATTTTGGTTTGGATGAAGTGGTGTCCATTTTATGTGGTTTGGGTGAAGTGTAAACCCTTGTTTAAGACAAGTTTAAGTGATGTTTTACTCATATTTTATATCCCTATGATGGTCTGAGCGAGTTGTTCCTTAATGTGTCTCACCCAAAGAGGGTATTTCACCCTAGTTTTAGAGAAGTAAGGGTGAAGTTTTATTTCATAAAGGAATTTCTTATCTTCGGATAACCCAACTAAAATTTCAGTTTTTTAAATGTATTAGGTTTTAGGATCAAAAGGATACTTGAAGATAGAGGATAAGATCTAGGTGAAGTGATTTATGAGTTCCTCTTCATCTTATGGAGAGAGATTCCCATTTAGAACTACATGGAGACTATTCATATGCCATAATTTACTTGGGTGCATGTTTCACCAAGGTTATTTTTTATTGAACGTTATTGGATCCCTAATATAAAGAGAGCTACTAAAAATAGTGAAAGGCCTGGAAAAGAAGGTTGGGTGCATATTCTTAAGAGAGTCAACAATGTGGCGGAACATAGGATAAGTGGTTAAAGGTCATCCGGAGTTGGAAAAGAATATAGTCCTGCTAATATTTTGGTTCCTTTTATATCCACATCAGAGGATTACTTTATCCACTATTTGTTTTAAATGGTGCTACCAAACCAATTATACCTATTTTCGTTGGAAAAAATGTATTTCGGAAATCATCTTCTTGATTGTTATAGCTTGGAATTCCACTCATGGAATGATCCTAGAAATAGAAAAGTAGTTTGAAAAGAACATATGAATTCATTTTTGTTTTTTAATAAAAACATTGTAAATTCAAAATGATTTCCACTGTCACCCACGTGTTCACTTGATATAATTTTTTATTAAAATTGAATAAAAATATGAATATAAATAAAATAATATGTAAAATTAAATGTAATTGATATGTTTAAAATATTTTATGTAAAATATTTTGAGAAACATCTCTAAAAAAATATAAACATTAATGAATGTAATCATTGTAATTTTAACATAATATGATAATAGTGCCAGATAAATTCAACGAATATGAGGAGATAATATTTTGTTTTAGTACTAAAGGTACAACCATGACATAGTGGTTTATAATATTTCAGGGACTACCTTTGGATATATCACAACATGGTCAGTTTCACCACACTATAGTTACTTGTATAGAAATAATTGTATTATAAGATAATGATTGGTTTGACATTCATATTACACTCTGCCTGTAATAATAAGTTTAATCATTACATGATGAAGATAATTATAATCTTGAGGGATATTCAAGTTCATTTAAATGATAAATTATTTAATTGATGATTGAGATATATTTTACAAAGATTTATAATATAAAAGAAACTGAGAAATTCTTTATCAATATAGGTTAAAGTTTTAGTTCCATAGATTTTTTGGAAGGATATTTAAATAGTGTTAATCCTTAGATATTGTTTTTTATCTCAATCATATGAATTTATCAATCTAATTTGGTACCTATATATTTTTTTCTCTATCACCTTTAAATAAGGTTTTAGTATACCATTGTGTTAAGAGAGATCCTACTCAAGTGTTGGGAGATTCCCATGAATTGTGGATACTTATAGATAAAGGAGTCTTTAAATTGATTTTCTATTTCCTTGATCGAACAATTATGTAATGATTCAATACTCTATATTTACTTGTGTAAGGTACAACATTCTTGTTCTACAATTATATTCATTCCAAACATAAAGATATATTCAAGATATAATAATGTTTTTGAGATACTATTTCTCTGTGTTTAGGATCTTAGACATCCCAAAGAAACTATTCAGTCATATCAGAGAAAACCTATCCATGTTTGTTTTTATTTTATAATGAATTAAGTAAATAGAAAATCCGACTCTCCATACACCACAACATAGTCTCTTCAAAACAGCTATTTTCATTCTTCAAACCGAATGAAATTGAAATAATAGCTATGAAAAACGGTTTTAGTTATTATATATTTTATAAGATAATGCTGTGGATAAATTAGAATGACCATTTTGGGTGTGGTAGAAATTCGTGAAAAACATAGCATAATATGACAATGCATTGAATAGTGGTGAAGTGATATCTATGTCATGCTGGCCTTAAAAATGAAGACTAAACATGATATCGTCCATTCCATTTGGGTCATAATAACTCCCAAAAAAATGAAATTTTTACCATAACAAAGTCTATAACAGTCCCTAAAATTGTATGTTTTTATTATACTAGAAGAAATATAAAATTAATTATAGTTTTGTAACACCTGAGGCTTTTATGAGAAATATTTTGTTTTTATGTTATATAAATCATCAAAGGAATCTTTCACTACACACAACACTAGCTTGGCTTGCTTTACACGCAACTGCGGCCTTCCTCGAAAGCTTGCGTCGAACGCAATACCGAGTCTCACTAAACAACGATATGCTATTAAAATATTATTAAAACTAGACGTTATGAATAGTATTAACTGAATTTTTAATTTTATAACATTTTAATTCAACTTATACATTTTCTAGAATGAGGTATGAAAGAAAAATCATTTTTTTAGATAAAAGAAGTATTTTAAAAAAAATGAAGTTTTGCCGCCTTTTGATGGAGCACCCACATTAAATCTTGTCTTTGACATGTTTATAAGTTCAATTTGACAAAATAAAATTCTTATTTTGAATCAGAGTATAAAAATTTACTTTGGATAAATTTTTGATATTTTTTTGATAACTTTTATATTTTGATGAATAGTAAAAATACGCTAATTTTTAATTGAAAAGAACTTTTTTCATCAAGATAATTTATATGAATAAATTATAATATTTAATGGTTTTAAAGTATAAATAAAATATATTTTTACCATTTAATATAATGTATGTCACTAGCATTAATTTCACATTGAATTCATAGGTAAAAACATTTCAATCTTTGGTAATGTTTTAACTTCAAAAACCCATTTTCTTAACAATGAGATTTATTTTAAATTAATTACTGCAAATTATATGTTTTGAATTTTAAAAAACGGATTCCATATTCGGAATTAGTGGGTCCAAATTATGTTAATAGGCTACTTTTTATTTTTGGGCATTATGAATAGTAACTACGGTAAATTTTATTTACCATAGTTAAAGGTAAATCGGGTAATTAAGGGTAAATATAAGATTATAAAGTTACCCTAACACCTCCCAAAATCCTATTGGATGACTAAACGTCGACCCATATCACCTAAGGGTCATATTAGATTCATTTAATGTACTTTTTTCCATGAAATTAATTTAATTATTATTAAAACCAAAGAATGTGACAACATGTCACTTTCTTAAATCTTATAAGTATAATAATTTTAATTTGGTGATAAAATTAATGAAACTTAGAACATGAATAGTCTCCAGAAATCTAATACAATTTTCTACATCATAGGAATTTATTTATAATTTTTATGGATTAAAGAAGTATCCTTAATTATGACACAATAGTGATGTTGAAATTATTTTATTAATTAAAATATCAAGTAAATGGTTTTAAAAATATTAAAATAAATATTATATGAACTATTTAATGTTCTACACTAATTTTCTAGATAAATATGAAATTTTATAAATCTAGTAAAGCTTTTAGTTTGAACAGATATTCTGTATATATTTTATTTAAATTCAAATAAATTAATAGTGTCAAAATTGACACTATTGTTATTTTATAAAAATAACATATTATAAAACTGTTTAAAAATCACAAAAATATTTAAAAATTATAAATTAAAATTTATATGGTCTAAAATGTCATAAAGTGTCAAATTATGGAAAATTCACAACACATATGTAATTATTTATAAAAATTTAAAATTTAGAATGTTATTACCACAAATAAAATTAAATTGATAAATAAGGATAAATGAAGTTGATAATGTTTAAAATAAATTCCTAACATGTCTAAATTTTATTGGTTGGTGAGATTAAAAACCTATATCATCTAATATTTGAATATCAGTCATTTTGGATGTTTTTAAGTGGGGTTGGGATTTAATATAAATTAATATTTCTTATATTTCCAAAGGTGCCCGTCTCCTCCCTTATAAAGGGGCACCTCCTCCCTCTCCTCCTAACACCAATTTTAGGCTTCATGATCGGCCAATACCTGCCCATTTCACTTCCCCACTTCCCTGGAAACACCCTAGAGGCCCTGGTCTTCTTCAAAGACCAATTTTAGTGCCCTAAGAGGAGATCTCAAAGAGGCGCTTCAAAGAAGAGGTAATGCCCGTTACCGATTATTTCATCTTTATTTCTTCTTCCACTTCTTATTCTTTAGTTGTTTCATTATGAAGTAATAATATAAGTATCACTAATATACGGATAAGTTATTATATGTATGAAACAACCCTATTTTACCATCTATCCATCCTACGGAAAATGAAATCACCGCGCGTGCGTACGTACAGAATACCGTCTCCACGCCGTGGTGTAATATATTTTCCCCCACCACCTTACTTGGATGGGTATAATGGTATAAATAATAACTATATATTATTATTGTAAAGTTATATTGATTCTGAAATAGTATACATACACTCCAATACAATTCCACGATTATGGGAACTATATCATCGCTCGTGCGTACGTACGGAATACCGTCTCCACGATGTGATACGACTCGTTCTACATGATATTCATTTCATAATAATTATATAAATGAATTGAATGAATAAATATGACATATAGTACAATAATACCATTCTGGAAATGAGTTATCTATAACCTAAAGAGGAGAATAAGAATTTATTCGACGAAACCCGCATAAGAACAAAAAGTAATAAACACCCGAATAATAAGTAATAATGAAATATTACTAATAAAAAGTTAAAAATATGACCATATATGATATCATAACAATAATTTTGATTCTGTAATAAGTCAATAAAATTATTTAAATCATTATACAGGAGGTTCAGACACTTACGAAGCAAATTAGACCTAAGGTAATGGAAAATCTCACAATCTCATTTTTATCAGAGATTGTTTATAATTTGGTATTTACTGGGCTTTATTTTATCATCCGCATCCATGTTTCTTCAATATTTAATATTAAGTCCATCCACCTAAAATTGTTTAAATCCAGTTTTACCCTTCGGTGAGTTTTTAGTAAAAGATATGAAAGGAATCTTTTGTCGTTTTTCGTACGAGGTACTTTTTGACTTTTCCGACAAAAGTACGAGAAGAGTGTTTTTTTAAATTATTCAACATGATAGGATTTTAAAAATATTATTTCCAAGAAGCTTCATTTACATGTTTTCCTCTTTATTTTTAATCAACTTCTTTTAGTTTAAAATTGTATTACATGTTAAGAGACGAAAAGTGTTTTTGAAGTAGAAAGGATATTTTCCTCAAGAATGGAGTTCAAGTGTTTTATAAAAATTATTTTCGATCTAAGATAATAAAGGGTTCTGTTTTTATCCCTATTATTACACTGATTTTATTATGTTGTGATGTAATTATTTTATCTTATATGAATTGTTTTAAGATGTCATGATGTTTAAGAATCCCATTTTTATTACATAGGTTATGCTATGATGTATGGTTTATGATTTTGTGGCACACATAAAAATGGTATCATTATGAGATGGGTGCGACCTATATCTCCCTCCAATTCATTGGGTAAAGATTTTATATCTCATGAGATAGACATGGCTGGAACGGTAGGTTAAACCAGTTCAGTGAAATAGGACTGAAACGAGGAATGCACTCGGTTCAGAAATGGACTTTGTCCACTAAGATAGTCATGGCAATGAGTCTTGACTAATAAGAAGTGATTTTCTATGATTATGTGTGTCTGCCACAGAGCTTCATGTTTTAAGTTATGATTATTGTGATTACATTTCACTACCATGATTTGTCCCATGTTATGAAATTATGATCTCTTTTACAGGGTAAGATTTCCAAAATGTTATGTTCTTATGAATATGATGTGATTGATATTTCTTTTGTTTGACCTTACTAAGAATTTGAGCTCACCCTTTTGTATTTTTTTCTTTCCCCAGGTCAGGAAGAAGGTTATTAAGTAAGATATGCCAAAAGGGACTATAGATATGATGAAATAAATGGGAGACAGTGTAGACGCTTTCTGAACCAGTTGTTTATGTTTCTCAGTTTCTAAAGACACTATACGTATACGATCCTTTCATGGTTTTGTTATATGTTGTAACAAGTGTACTTCAATTTTGAAGTATTAACAATGTATTTAGAGTATGGGTCGTTATTGTTAGTATCAGAGGAAAGGTATAGTCAACCTTTGGAAACTTGGATGTGAAAGCCTTAGTAAGAACCCTAAGGATATGTCTAAGCATAGAACACAATCTTAGTGTTTTAGAAATGGCCATGAATAACCTAGGATAATACCTTAAGTGTGAAATTTTATTCTTGATTATGTGGTTTTCCTATTATAATTAGTGTTGCTCACACTATTCTTCTTAGTTTTAGTTAATGGCTGGAACCAGAAGGAACCGTGTTAATGCGGAATGCGACGGGCAATGCAATGATTGTCCCCCTGAGCAACCAAACGTTATGTGAGATGGAATGGAAAATCTTGTAGCCATGCTCACACAACTTTCTCAATCCATGAATCATGAAGTACTTCCAAACGAGCAAAGGAAGGAGAAATATTATGTTGAATCCTTCATGAGACAGCGTCCACCTTCATTCAGCGGGTCTACTGATCCATTAGTTGCTAAACAACGGAACAATACTACTGAAAAGATATTTTCAGTTATTCAATGTTCTAAACATGATAAAGTCATCTTAGCAGTGTATCGTTTGGAAGGTGATTCTGATCAATGGTGAAATCTTATCAAGAATATGAGGCCAAGAGATGAAATTGAGTCCATGGAATGGGACGAGTTCAAGAACTTATTTTTCAATAAGTACTTCCCTAGTATTCTCCGAACAAAGATGGAGAAGAATTTTCTTGAACTAAAGCAAAAGGATGATGAATCTGTTGGTACCTATGAAGCAAATTTTACAAGACTTGCAAGGTACACGTATGATATTATTATCCTACCTGAGAGTAAGACTGATCAATTCTTTAATGGCTTAAAACCAAGTCTTCAAAGGGCGTTAGCCATAAGGGACTTCAATAGCTAAGAGTAAATTGTTTGATGTGCTCTCAAAGTTGAGATGGATATTGGAGTAACCCATCAGTCATATGGGATTGATAATAAGAGGAAAATGGAATTCAAAGGAAAATCTAAAGAGCACACTGAAAAGAAGATGAGTTTCCCCTTATGCTCAATTTGTGGAAAGAAACATGGGGGGAGTTGTGTTAAAGGGACAAGTAAATGTTTCAAATGTGGAAAGGAAGTTCATCGGGCATTTGAATTCCGCAATAATGGGAAAAAGATGTCTAATGATGCAAACAAAGGAAGGGATACATAGAATGAACCTACTACATTTCAATGTTACAAGTGAAAAGAAGTGAGGCATTATGCAAATCAATGCCCTAATCCAAGGGTTGTGGATGATGATCAACGTCAACAAAATCTTAAGGCTAAAGACAAAGGAAAGTCACATTCAATTTCTATCAGCGATGTGGAGTACGATAACGATGTGGTGAAAGGTACACTTACCATCCACTCTAAATTAGAAAATGTTTTATTTGATTCTGGATCAACACACTCTTTTATTTATGAATAATTTTCTAAGGGTATCACCGTATTACCTCAACAATTAGATGTTGAGTTAGTTGTGACAACCCCTAATGGCACAAAAGACACATCAAAAGTTTATAATTCTTCTCCGATTGAAGTTTGTGAGGAAGTGCTTCCTGCAAATTTTGTGATCCTCCCTATAGTGGAATTTGATGTGATTCTTGGCATGGATTGGCTATCTCTATATGGAGCTTATATCAATTGACAAAGAAGGGAAGTCACATTTCATATTCCAGATAAATCTTTGATCGTCTATCGATGCAAGGATGAACATAACCTTCCAGTGGAAATTTATTCCATCTTATGGGTCTTGATTCCAATAAATGTAGGTTATTTATCTCAAATGGTTGGTGAGAGAAACTCACGATTAAGAATATTCCCATTGTACGGGAGTTTGATGATGTATTTCTAGAGGAATTTCTGGGTCTTCCACCAAATCATGAAGTTGAGTTTTCAATCGAACTCGTACCTGGTGCTTTGCCTATTTCAAAGACACATTATAGAATAGCCCCAATTGAGTTGAAGGAATTGAAGAAGCAACTCCAAGAGAATCTTGATAAGGGGTTTATACACCCTAGTGCTTCACCTTGGGGAGCACCTGTTTTTTTTGTTAAGAAGAAAGATAGATCAATGAGACTCTGCATTGATTATCGAGAACTTAACAAGATCACTATCAAGAACAAATATCCTCTCCCGCGCATTAATGAATTATTTGACCAACTACGCGGAGCTCAATATTTTTCTAAGATTGATCTTCGTTCAGGGTATCATCAATTAAGGGTCAAAAGGGAGGATATACCAAAGACAACTTTTCGTACAAGGTATGGACACTATGAATTTATAGTGATGCCATTTGGTCTTACTAATGCCCCTGCTATCTTCATGGATCTGATGAATAGAGTCTTTAGAGACTATGTTGATCAGTTTGTGGTAGTTTTTATAGATGATATTCTTGTATATTCAAAGAGCAAGGAAGAACATGAAGATCACTTGAGAATTATATTGAAGACCCTGATAAAGGAGAAGCTTTATGCCAAATTTACCAAGTGTGAATTTTGGCTTCAAAACGTTTCATTTTTGGGTCACATAATCTCAAAAGAGGGGATATCTGTGGATCCAGCAAAAATAGAGGTTATCGAAAGATGGTCAAGACCAACAACCGTAACCGAGATCCAAAGTTTTCTTGGTTTGGCTGGATATTATTGACGTTTTGTGAAAGATTTTGCACAATTATCCAATCCACTCACCAAGTTGACTCGAAAAGGAGTTAAGTTTTTTTGGACGGTGGAATGTGAAGAGAATTTCAAGGAGTTGAAAAGAAGGTTATCCAGTGCACCTGTACTCACACTTCCTTGTAGTAGAGAAAGGTTTGTGATCTATAGTGATGCATCCAAGAAGGGATTGGGGTGTGTTATTATGCAAAATTATATGGTGATATCTTATGCCTCACGACAGTTTAAAATCCATGAGCAAAATTACCCAACTCATGATTTGGAGTTAGATGCTATAATCTTTGCATTAAATATTTAGAGGCATTATCTTTATGGATAATGGTGTGACATTTATACTGATCATAAAAGTTTAAAGTATATTTTCACACAAAAGGAGATGAATATGCGCCAAAGAAGATGGTTGGAGCTGATTAAGGATTACGACTGCTCAATTCATTACCACCCTAGGAAAGCAAACAAGGTGGCAGATGCATTAAGTTGACAAGACCATGCCAGTTTATCCATGTTGAGGATCACAAAAGATCCAATATTTATGGATTTACAAAGGATGGATCTTGGAATTATAATAAAAGGGAAAAAATCGTATATTTCTCAAATGAATGTTCAACCATCTATACATGTGAAGATTAAAGTGGAACAGAAAGAAGATGTAGAGTTAAAAAAGAAGGTGAGGAATGTTCCTAAATTCAACCTTGATTGTGATGGGATAACAAAGTTCAGGAATCGAGTTTGTGTTCCTCCCATACCCGAATTAAAGAAGGAGCTGCTGGATGAGGCTCATAGTTCTTCATTCTATATTCATCCTGGAAGCACGAAGATGTATAGGGACCTGAAAGAGTACTTCTGGTGGGATGGCATGAAAAGAGATGACGTTGAATATGTCTCTCGATGCATGGTTTTTTAGCAAGTTAAAGCCAAGAGATAGAAGTCTAAGGGGATGTTACAACCATTACCCATACCTGAATGGAAATGGGAACACATTACTATGGACATTGTCACAGGACTTCCTAAAACATCCAAAGGCAATAATGCTATCTGGGTCATAGTTGATCGTCTTATAGAGTCGGCACACTTCATCACTATTAGAGAGGATTTATCTCTAGATCATCTTGCCAGGATATATGTGAAGGAAGTGGTAAGATTTAATGGAGTACCACTTTCTATTATATCTGATCGGGATCCGAGGTTTACCTCAAAGTTCTAGCGAAGTCTTCAGCATACTCTGGATACAGAGTTGAGTTTCAGCACTGCTTATCATCCTCAGACAGACGGTCAGTCTAAGAGGAAAATTCAAACACTAGAAGATATGTTGAGATCTTTCTCTATGGATTTCAAAGAAGGTTGGGATAAAAACATACCTTTGGTGGAATTTTCTTATAATAATAGCTTTCACTCTAGTATTCGTATGGCTCCTTATGAAGCTCTCTATGGAAGGAAATGCAGGACTCCAACTTGCTGGGATGAAGTTGGGGAAAGAAAGCTATTAGGACCTGATCTCATTGATTAAATTGCAGAAAATGTCCGATCTATTCAACAACACATTAGAGCAGCTCAGAGTCGACAAAAAAGTTATGCTGATAACTGAAGAAAATACCTAGAGTTTTAAGTTTGTGATAAAGTGTTCTTACGAATATCTTCCTAGAAGAGGGTCATGAGATTTGGAATGAAGGGAATGTTGAGCCCTAGATATATCAGTTCTTTTGAAATTCTGGATCGTGTTGGGAAGGTAGCTTACTGATTGGAACTTCCACCGAATCTCTCTCAAGTTTACAATGTGTTCCATGTATCTATCCTGAGAAAGTACATACCTGATCCTTTACATGTACTCAGCTCATAAGTTGTATCGCTGGAACAAGATATTTCTTATGAAGAACAGCCGATAGAGATTATCGATTGTAGTGAAAAAGTCCTATGGAACAAGACCACTCGCTTGGTGAAAGTTTTATGGAGGAACCACCAATTAGAAGAAGCTACATGGGAGCTTGAGGATATGATGAGGGAGAGGTATCCTCATCTTTTTGTTACAAAGTGACAAATTTTGAGGGTAAAATTTATTTTAAGGGGGGTAGAATGTAACACCCGAGACTTTTATGAGAAATATTTTGTTTTTATGTTATATAAATCATCAAAGGAATCTTTCACTACACACAACACTAGCTTGGCTTGTTTTACATGCAACCACGACCTTCCTCGATAGCTTGCATTGTACGCAATACCGAGTCTCACTAAACAACGATATGCTATTAAAATATTATTAAAACTAGCTGTTATGAATAGTATTAACTGAATTGTGAATTTTATAACATTTTAATTCAACTTATACATTTTCTAGAATGAGGTATGAAAGCAAAATAAGTTGTTTTTAGATAAAAGAAGTATTTAAAAAAAATGCAGTTTTGCCGCCTTTTGATGGTGCACCCACATTAAATATAGTTTTTGACATGTTTATAAGTTCAATTTGACAAAATAAAATTCTTCTTTTAAATCATGGTATAAAAATTTACTTTGGATAAATTTTTGATATTTTTCTGATAACTTTTATATTTTGATGAATAGTAAAAATACGCTAATATTTAATTAAAAACAACTTTTTTCATCAAGATAATTTATATGGATAAATTATAATATTTAATGGTTTTAAAGTATAAATAGAATATATTTTTACCATTTAATATAATGTATTTCATTAGAATTAATCTCACAATGAATTCATAGGTAAAAACATTTCAATCTTTGGCAATATTTTAACTTCTAAAACCCATTTTCTTAACAACGGGATTTATTTTAAATTAATTACTGAAACTTATATGTTTTGAATTTTGAAAAATGGATTCCATATTTTGAATCAGTGGGTCCAAATTATGTTAATAGGCTACTTTTTATTTTTGGGCTTTATGAATAGTAACTACGGTAAATTTTATTTACCTTAGTTAAAGGTAAATTGGGTAATTAAGGGTAAATATAAGATTATAAAGTTACCCAAACACCTACCAAAATCCTATTGGATGACTAAAAGTCGACCCATATCACCTAAGGGTCGGATTAGATTCATTTAATTGACTTTTTTCCATGAAAATAATTTAATTATTATTAAAACCAAAGAATGTGACAACATGTCACTTTCTTAAATTTTATAAGTATAATAATTTTAATTTGGTGATAAACTTAATGAAACTTAAAACATGAATAGTCTCCAGAAATCTAATACAATTATCTACATCATATGAATTTATTTAGAATTGTTAGGGATTAAATAATTATCATTAATTATGACACAATAGTGATGTTGAAATTATTTTATTAATTAAAATATCAAATAAATGGTTTTAAAAATATTAAAATAAATATTATATGAACTATTTATTGTTCTAAACTAATTTTCTAGATACATATGACATTTTATGAATCTGGTAAAGCTTTTATTTTGAACATATCATCTGTATATATTTTATTTGAATTCAAATAAATGAATAGTGTCAAAATTGACACTATTGTTATTTTATAAAAATAACATATTATAAAATTGTTTAAAAATCAAAAAAATATTTAAAATTATAAATTAATATTTGTATGGTTTAAAATGTCATAATGTGTCAAATTATGGAAAATTCACAACACATATGTAATTATTTATAATAATTTAAAATTTAGAATGTTATTACCACAAATAAAATTAAATTGATAAATAAGGATAAATCAAGTTGATAATGTTTAAAATAAATTCCTAACATGTCTAAATTTTATTGTTTGATGAGATTACAACACTATATCATCTAATCGTCGGATATGAGTCATTTTGGAAGTTTTTAAGTGGGGTTGGGATTTAATATAAATTAATATTTCTTATATTTCCAAAGGTGCCCCTCTCATCCCTTATAAAAGGGCACCTCCTCCCTCTACTCCTCACACCAATTTTAGCCTTCAAGATCGGCCAATCCCTGCCCATTTCACTTCCCAACTTCCCAGGAAACATCCTAGAGGCCCTGGTCTTCTTCAAAGACCAATTTTAGTGCCCTAAGAGGAGATCTCAAAGAGGCGCTTCAAAGAAGAGGTAATGCCCGTTACCGATTCTTTCATCTTTATTTCTTCTTCCACTTCTTCTTCTTTAGTTGTTTCATTATGAAGTAATAAAATCAGTATAAATAATATAATGATATTTTATTATAAGTATGAAACAACCCTATTTCACCTTCTATCCATCCTATGGAAAATGAAATCACCGCACGTGCGTACGTACATAATACCGTCTCCACGCCGCGGTGTAATCTATTTTCCCCCACCACCTTACTTTGACAGGTATAATGGTGTAAATAATAACTATATATGATTATTGTAAAGTTATATTGATTCTGAAATAGTATAAATACACTCCAATACAATTCCACGATTATGGGAATGATATCATCGCTGGTGCGTACGTACGAAATACCGTCTCCACAATGTGATGCGACTCGTTCTACCTGATCTTCATTTCATAATGATTATATAAATGAATTTAATGAATAAATATGACATATAGTACACTAATACCATTCTGGAAATGAGTTATCTATAACCTAAAGAGGAGAATAATAATTTATTTGACAAAACACACATAAGAACAAAAAGTAATAAACACCCGAATAACAAGTAATAATGAAATATTACTAATAAGAAGCTATGAATATGACCATATACGATATAATAACAATAAATATGATTATAGAATAAGTCAATAACATTATTTAAATCATTATATAGGAGTTCTGGACACTTACGAAGCAAATCGGACCTAAGGTAAGGGAAAATCTCACAATCTAATTTTTATCCGAGATTGTTTATACTTCGGTATTTACTAGGGTGTATTTTATCATCCACATCCTTGTTTCCTCAATATGTAATATTATTTCCATCCAAAAAAAATTGTTTAAATCCAATTTTACCCTTTGGTGAGTTTTTAGTAAAAGATATGAAAGGAATCTTTTGTCGTTTTTCGTACGAGGTACTTTTTGACTTTTCCGACAAAAGTACAAGAAGAGTGTTTTTTTAACTTATACAGCATGAAAGGATTTTAAAAACATTATTTCCAAGAAGATTCCTTTACATGTTTTCATGTTTATTTTTAATCAACTTCTTTTAGTTTAAAATTGTATGACATGTTAAGAGACGAAAAGTGTTTTTGAAGTAGAAAGGATATTTTCCTGAAGAATGGAGTTCAAGTGTTTTATCAAAATTATTTTCCATCTATGATAATAAAGGGTTCTGTTTTTATCTCTATTATTACATTGATTTTATTATGTTGTGATGGAATTATTTTATCTTATATGAATTGTTTTATGATGTCATGATGTTTAAGAATCCCATTTTTATTACATGGGTTATGCTATGATGTATGGTTTATGATTTTGTGGCACACATAAGAATAGTATCACTATGAGATGGGTGGGACCTATATATCCCTCCAATGCATTGGGTAAAGATTTTATATCTCATGATATAGACATGGCTAGAACGATAGGTTAAACTGGTTTAGTGAAACAGGACTGAAACGAGGAATGAACTCGGTTCAGAAATGGACTTTGTCTACTAAGATAGTCTTGGAAATGAGTTTTGACTAATAAGAAATGATTTTTTATGATTATATGTGTATTACACAATGCTTCCTGTTTTAATTTATGATTATTGTGATTACATTTCACTACCATGATTTATCCCATGTTATTAAATTATGATCTCTTTTGCAGGGTAAGATTTCCAAAATGTTATGTTCTTATGAATATGATGTGATTTATATTTATTTTGTTTATCATTACTGAGCATTTGAGCTCACCCTTTTGTATGTTTTCTTTCCCCAAGTCAGGAAGAAGGTTATTAAGTAAGATATTCCAAAAGGGACTATAGATATGATGAAATAAATGGGAGACAGTGTAGACGCTTTGTGAACCAGTTGTTTATGTTTCCCAGTTTCTAAAGACACTATACCTATACGGTCCTTTCATGGTTTTGTTATATTTTGTAATAAGTTTACTTCAATTTTGAAGTATTAACAATGTATGTAGAGTATGGGTCGTTATAAGTTTCCTCTATAGATAAGTTTTATGTATGTAGTGGATTTTAAAATACTGTAAATAAATAGCATGGATAATATATTTAAAGACTACATAACATAATTTATGATACATTAAATAATTATTTAGATCAAATCTCATAATAAATTAATTGTTATTTCATGTGTAATATATTTTCAAAAAAGTATAGAAATTCTATTAGAGGTGATACATAATTTTTTTTGAGGCATTCATAATATATTTTTCTAACAACCCTGCTCTTTATTACATACTTAAACATGATTTATTACACAAAACCTTCACTTGATACAACATATAATATCGAGAGGTATATTGTATTTTCGTATTAGGAACATTACATTAAAACATAAAACATAGAATGCAACATCTTATTGAAAACTTCCTTGAAATGACCACTACATTCCCTGATACTTAACATTTCATGGGATAACCTGAGGAGATGCATAAGAAAAGGTTGAGCTATAAAGCTCAGTAAGGGAGTAATCAAGGTATAACATGAAGATTGAAATACATGTTAGGAAATAGGCCTATTAATGGAGTGAAAGAGAAACAAGAACATAAAGGCATAATATAGCATGATTATCATAACATGGAAATGTGGCAACAACACTTAACATGGAATTAGCATGAGCCAAGGCTTATTGCACATGGAGCATGAGTAAACCCTAATTGCACATGAATCATTAGTAAAACCTTGTTGAAATTGAATTATAATTATTCAACACTCACTTCACATGACATATGATGATACTACACTTTACCCAATTCATTGGAGCGCTATCAGGGCACACCCTTCTTAAACATTTAATTTCATGCATAAGTGTGCCACATGGATCATAAAACATGGAATCAATCAAAATCAAAATTTATTATATGATAAAGGAATGTGGACTAAATACATGAAACTATTTGGACAATAAGTAAATTTTTAAAAAGGTGAATACCCTAGATAGATAAATGGTCATGGTGTTCACTACACAATGACTTAGGTTTGGAAAATTGTTGGGCAATTTCGGCTGCATAACGGCATGACATAAAAATTCATAGAAAATGGTTGATTCAAGAGAATGGGGTTTCTAATCATATTTACATAAAATGGGAAGTAATGGGATCATTCCGATACATGTCTGAATAATTTTAATTGAATTTAGATTCATTACACAAAAGAATTACTTGAATGTAAATGAGGAAAGAGAAATTCCTTTTGGAATTTATGCAGAGTAACAGGTGTACATGGAAGTTATTAATGAGAGAGAGATAGGTTTCCCATAATTAAAACATAAGTAGGACAGTATAGGAGAGGTGTGAAATCATACCCCCAACATTTATAATTTAATATAATAGGGCATAACAATATTAAGAAACTTGGGTAAAATGAGAAAGGAAGGAATCCCTTACTTGGAAGTGTGATCCCAAAGGCATGGGAGAGGCTTGATAGAGGCTTCTAAGGAGGATGGGGCACCTTGGTAGGATTATAGAGAGATTATGGTAGAGGTTGAACGAAATTTAAAGGTTTTTAGTGAATAGGAAGTGGGAGATTGGGTGGGTTTATATAGGAAAGGAGAGGGAATTGTTTATTATTTAGGTTTGGGACACCACACATTCAACTAATCAAAACCACATGTCAGACCATGGTTTTTTCCCTTGGTTTTTACCAAAGGGGAGTTGAAAAAAATATTTTATATGTCAAATGGCCTATATTCTTAAACTAATAGGGTTTCTTATGTGGAGTTGAGTCACACTCTCAAGGAAAAAAATTTAAAAAACTAAAATGTTTTATAAGTCATGGAGGGTCCACTAATGATTTTTAAAATAAATAAATCAAATCTAAAATAAAATTATTTTAATGTTAAAACATATATTGGTGGAACATAATGTTTATATTATTTTATTACATCACTATTGGGTCATTATGATATCATAAAACACATTATATATTTAAATAGTATTTAATTTTTTCTCAAAAATTCAACTGTCTCAGAAAATTATGAAAAATTCACTGTTAGATAATTTTAACATCCTAATTCCCAAAATAATATTCATTTTAACTAAATAAGTCTAAAAATATGTGAATTTTCACTTTAAAAAAAACCCGACATTTATCCAAAATTCATGGGTTTTGACAAAAACAGTTTTCAAACCTTAATAAAAATTAAAATTTTATTCATAAAAATTATATGTTCATTTATGATTAATAAAAAGTAATTTAATAATATGTTATTAAATTATTATTTAATTCAATAATCCATTAATTTATCAAAATATATTCCTTAGTTGAATATTAACTGAAAATACTATTTGTTCTTTAAAAAATATTTACAAAGTAAAAATAATAAAATGAATGTATATTATTTGTTAAATAACCCCCTAAAACACCCACATATTACCTTAGGGTAAGATGTGTTATGGTGAAAGACTCTTGGGGTTGCTCGGATAACATCGCTCGGGTGATAATCTCTATTATCTTCCACTTCTCCCGTAGTAAGTTCTGCTCAAGCTTAACGTGTTCAAGCTCGACTTGGGCATGGTCAAGAGAGAATCCCAATGACGCCACATCATTTCTAAGTTCCAATAAATGGGATTCATATGGGGAAAGTCTACTGGATGAGGCCATCAGTTCCTTTGTCTGAGTAAATTGGATTCTTTAAAGGCCTATATTTATACTAATCATGTTATCACTGTTCAACAACTATATTAGCAGTGATCATAATTCTTAATTGTATTTTAAAATCAAAAAACATAAAACCAATGAATTTCATATTTTATATATCCATTTTACATAATAATACATTTAATTAGATCAAGAGGAATTTTCATTAATTAAATTTTGGGTAATTACAATCTTACCACCTTACAAAATTTTCCCTTAAAATTTTCTTTTCCCAAAATAAAAAATGTGGGTAACTCTACTTCATCACTTCCTTCGATTCCCACATTGATTATTTAAATTTTTTGTTTCTCTAAAACACTTTCATGAGGGGAATTGTCTTTTTTTCGGTAGAACCTTTTCCCTACAATCTATGATCTTCACTGGTTTCTCCTCATAAGAAAGACCATCTTCTAATTGTACTACCTTTGAAGAGATTACTTGTGAAGGGTCTGTTATATACTTTATTTAGAGGGATACATGAAATACATTATATACTTTGTCCATGGTAGGTGGAAGTGCTAGTCGATAGGCCACAACCCCAACACGATCAAGAATTTCAAAGGGGCCGATGTACCTAGGACTTAACTTCCCTTTGTTTCCAAACCCCATAACCTTCTTCCATAGAGATATGCATAGAAATACCATGTCTCAAAATTTAAACTCAAGGTCTCATCAATGGTTATCTACATAACTCTTCTATCGACTTTGAGATACCTTGATATGCTGTTGAATGGTTTCCACCTTCTCCACCATTTCTTTGACCATTTCAGGTCCTAGCTGCTTACACTCACCGACTTCATCCCTACTTGCTGGTGTTCTACACCGTTTCCCATAATGGGATTCATATGGTGCCATTTAGATGCTCGAGTTAATACTTTTATTGTAAGAGAAATCAACCAGAGGAAGATGTTGATCCCATCCTCCTTTGAAGTCCATTGAACACACTCTCAATATGTCCTCAAGTGTTTGGATAGTCCCTCGCATTGGCCATCAGTTTTAGGATGATAAGTCATACTAAAGTTCAGCTCAGTATCCAGAGCATGTTCAAGACTGTTCCAAAATATAGAAGTGAATCTTGGATCCTAATCAGATATAATCAATAGTGGTACCCCATGCAGCCTTACCACATATCTGATGTATATACATTCCAGTTGATCTAATGAGAAATCCTCCCGAATTGCAATGAAGTGTGCAAACTTTGTAAGACAATCCACAACAACCCAGACTTCATTGTTGCCTTTGGATATCTTCAGAAGTCTGGTGACAAAGTCCATGGTGATGTTCTCCCATTTCCATGCTGATATGGGAAATATTTGCACCATCTGTTTAGACTTATGCCTATTTGACTTCACTTGTTGACACACCAGTCACTTTGATGTATACTCAAAGATATCCTTCTTCATATTATCCCACCAATAATTCTCTCAAATATCTCAATACATATTTGTGTTTATTGGGTGAATAGAGAAATTTTAACTATGTGCATCATCCAAAATTAACTTATTTTTATCTAGAATTAATGGAACACATAGTCTTTTCCAAAATATCACAATTCCTTCTTTATTAACATTGAACTCCGTGGATTTCCCTTTTCTGAGAGCTTCCAATCTCTTCTGAATTCTCACATAATCCTTTTGAGAATCCTTTAACTTTTTCAAAATAGAAGGTTGAGCAATCATTTGTGAAAGGATTGATGATGTTCCCTTATTTATGATTCCCATGTGCATCTTCATCAAATCTAAGAAGATTGTACCCTTCTCAATTCCTATCAATGATATAATCATTGGGTCCTTTCTACTTAGAGAATCTTTCACCTTGTTCACTTTCCCAGGGTGGTAATGGATTGAGAATTCATAGTCTTTGATCAGTTATAACCATATTTGTTGGATTATGTTCAACTCTTTATGTGTGAATATATACTTGATGGTTTTATGGTCCGTATATATTTCACACTTCTCTCCAAAGAGATAATGCCAACAATTTTTTAAAGCGAATATCACTGAAAGAAACTCCAGATCATGTGTTGGATAATTATGCTCATGAACATTTGATTTCCTTGAAGCATAGGCAATGACTTTGTCATTTTTCATCAACACACAACCCATGCCCTTCTTTGAAGCATCACAGAATACCACAAAAAGTTCTCCACTTGTAGATAAAGTGAGTACAAGCGCAATGATAAGCCTCCCTTTCAACTGATTGAAAATTTATTCACATTCATCACTCCACGAAAACTTTAGTCCCTTTCATGTTAGCTTGGTAAAAGGGTTATACAATTGTGATAAATTTCTAACTAATCATCGATAATTTCCAGCTAACCCCAAGAAGCTACAAATATCCGTTATCGATGTTTTACTCGACCATACCTCTATTGCATCTGTCTTAGAGGGATCCACATAAATCTCGTTGCTTGTGGTAATATGGCCCAATAATGATACCTCCTTAAATGAGAACTCACACTTACTGTACTTTGTATAGAGCTTTTCCTTTCGCAGGGTCTCTAGTATAGTTCTTAGATGCTCCTCATGATCCTCCTTGGTTTTAGTGTATATTAGAATATCATCTATAAATAGTACCACAAATTTTCTGAGGTAATATTTGAAGACTCTATTCATAAATTCAATGAAGATTGCTAGATCATTAGTGAGTCCGAAAGGCATTACTATGAATTCATAGTGCCCGTACCTTGTACAAAAAGCAGTCTTGGGGATATCTTCCTTCTTTACCCTTACTTGATAATATCCCGACTGCAAATCTACCTTGGATAAGTATTGTTCTACATGAAGATGATCGAACAAGTCATCAATTTGTGGCAGAGGATACTTTTTCTTTATTGTGATTTTGTTATTCTTATGATAATCAATGCAAAGGCGTATTGACCCATCCTTCTTCATGGTAAAGAGGACTGAAGCACCCCATAGTGAATCACATGGGCATATAAACCCTCTATCCAGATTCTCCTATAGTTGTTTCTTCAATTCCTCAATCTCCAAAATATCCATTCTATATAGAGTTTTCGATATTGGCAATTCCCCAGGTATAAGATCAATGGAGAATTCAACATCTTATCTAAGAGGAAGACTAGTCAATTCCTCAATAAACACTTCAGTGAATTCCCTCATCATAGGAATATCTTCAAAGATTGTTGCATCCATACACTCAATAATTTGATCCAAATATATGTGATCTTAGGGTATTAATATCCACACTTGAGATGATGGTGATTATGAAGATTCATCCTCCTCATTGCACATGTACAGAATCGGTAGACGATTCTCTATATAGAGAGCGATTTCCCTCTCATGGTAATTTATGTTGGATCTATATAAGGAAAGCCAATCCATGCCAAGAAGTGCATCAAATTCCACCATAGGGAGTAAGAAGAGGTTTTCTAGGAAGTTCAATCCACCAATTATGATAGGGAAGGAGTTATATACATGGGATGGAATTATTTCCCCATTTTCTGTACTCACTGACATCTTTACTTCCATTATTTGTGGCGGTGTTTTGATTTTTCTAATAAACATCCGAGATACAAAAGAATGCATAGAACTAGAATCAATAAGTATATTCTCTATTCTTGAATGAATAACTAGTGTACCTATCACCACTTCGTTGTCAGGGTTCACTTCTATAGTAGTGATAGAAAAAGATCACCCTTACTTCCTTGGAGATTGTTGGTGGCCTCTGAAAACCCTTGGCTTAGGGAACTGATCTACAAGGTTCCCTGGTTCTTTGTAGTTGAAGCAATGAAAAATGTGTTGAGAGTTGAATGAATCGTTCCTATCCTTTGTCACATCCGTAGGTTTCTCTAGTCGGCAGTTAACGGATAGGTTCCATTCTCTTTCACACCTAAAGCATTTCGTCATCCCCTTTAGGCAATTTCCAGGGGGCTTCATTCCACACCATTAGAAAGTGGGGTGATTAATTTTCTTAGCACTGTTGGATTTATCCATTGGACTGCCATAATTATGGTCCACCTTACACTTGTTATTCCCATGATACCTCTTAGATTCTCTGATCTTCATTTTGACCTTGAGGGGACATTGGACAATTTCCTCACAGTTGTCGAAGTCACAAATCGCCAGGGCTTTCCGCAGGGTACGTTTTAGCCCACGAAAGAAGCGGTCAACCTTGCATTCTGGGGTAACAACAAATCCAGAGGCATATAGTGAAAACCTTTTGAAGTTTTCGTCATACTCTCTGATGGATTTTTCTTCATTTTTGATTGAGGGAAAGGAAGTTCCTTTCCATATTAAGTCAGAGGGTGCGTAGAAAATATTTATCAAAAAACATCTTCCGAAAATACTTCCATTCCAATGAAATGATCTCATCCTCAGGCTTTGTATTTTTGATCAATTTCTACCATTGATCCGCTTTACCCTGCATACGATAAGCAGCCAAGATAACCTTCTTTTGTTCATAACATTGAAGGATGGAGAAGATCTTTTTAATGGAGTTGATCCATTGTTCGGTGATTGAGGGATTAGATGATCCACTAAAAGTAAGAGGAATTTGTCTCATGAATCTCTCGATAGCAACTTGTTATTTATTAGGGGGTTGAATGTTCCTCTTGAACCATGATTCTATTCAAATTAAGAGTTAACTGAGAGAGTATCAGGATGAAGTTCGTGATTCCCGCTCCCATCGAATTGGGTATCTCATTAGAATAGTCATCACATTGATCTTCACATCGATTGTTAGCCCGAGTCCTCCTATTACCGACCATTAGCTTGAATAAAAAGAAAGTTAGGGGAAATACATAAAGGGTAATCCAAGGACGAAAAAATTACTTATAAATAGCTTTTATTTCCATAAATTATGAATCTATATGCTTCAATCTATGTTATCAATGATCTACTTTATAATATATATTCTTAGGGATTTTTTTAATTCCCTTAATAATAGTTCATACTATGCTTGTGAATTTACCAAAGAATATCCCTTGGGAGTGTCATAGCCAAGAGTGCAAAAGGCCCGTTGTTGTGTACCAGGATACTCGGGTCAAGCCCGAAACTCCTTGTCAGAGTTTTCACTCCCAGGTAGATTTATGCCAGAGCCGCCTCTACCTGCTCGTATCCAGATAAGGATGTATTTTCATAGTACACCCCTTACTCAATACTCACCAAATTTAGGGAAATTTTTATTATACTTAGTCTTATCCCTAAGTCTTCACTAGGGTTTTCTAATCCTAATCCAAAAAATAACCAAACCAATCCTCTGATACCAACTATAACAACTCTTCTCTTTATTACATACATAAACATGATTTATTATATAAAAACTTCACTTGATACAAAATAGAATATAGATATGTCTAGTGTCTTTGGGGATTAGGAACATTCCATAACAACTTAAATCACAGAACACAACATCTTATTGAAAAATTCCTTTAAATGACTACTACATTCCCTCGTACTTAGAATTGCATGGGATAACCTGAGGACATGTATAAGAAAAGGGTGAGATATAGAGCCCAGTAAGGGAGTAAACAAGGTATAACATTAATATTACAATACATTTTAGGTAATAGGTATATCAAGGGAGTTCAAGAGAAACATGAACATAAAGGCATAATATAGCCTGATTATCATAACATGGAAATGTGGAAACAACACTTAACATGGAATTATCATGAGCCAAGGCCTGTTGCACATGCAGCGTGAGTACATCCTAATTGAACTTGAATTATCATGATACAAAAATCATTGCACATGATGTATCATGATACTATACTTTACCCAATGCATTGGAGCACTATCTGGGTGCACCCTTCTTAAACATTTCATTTCATGCATAAGTGTGCCACATGGATCATACAACATAGAAGCAATCAACATCATAATTTATTCCACAATAAATGAATGTAGAATAAATACATAAAACTCTTTAAATAATATGTAAATGTATATAAAGGTTAATTTCCTTTATAGAGAAATGGTTATGGTATTCACTACACAATGACTTTGTCTTGGAAAACATGGGGCAATTTCGGCAGCATAACAACGTGAAATAAAAATTCATAAAAAATGTTTGATGGGGGAGAAAGGGGTTTCTCATAATATTTACACGAAATGGTATGTAATTATATTATTTATATACATTTTCAAATAATTTTAATGGAATTTATATTCATGATACAATGGAATTGCTTGAATGTAAATCAGGAGAGAGAAATTTCTTTCCGAATTTCGGCATAGTAACGGGTGTACATGGATGAAATTAATGACAGAGAAAGGGGTCTCCAATCCTTAAAAAATAAGTAGGACAGTATAGGGGAGGTTCTAAATCATACACCAACATTTATAATTTTAAATAAAAGGGCATTAAAATATTAAGAAACTTGGATAAAATGCTAAAGGAAGGAATCCCTTACTTGGAAGTGTGATCCCAAATGCTTGGGAGAGGCTTGAGAGAGGCTTCTTGGTAACTTGGGGAACATAGGGAGGGTTCTAGAGAGAGGAGGGTAGATGTTTTAATAACTCCAAATTATTTTAATGAAGAGGAAGTGGGATATTGGGTGGGTTTATATAGGAAAGGAGAGAGAATTATTTATTATTTAGGTTTGGGACACCGCACATTAAACTAATAAAAACCACAAACCATCCCATGGTTTTTACCCATGGGTTTTTCCAAATGAGAGCGGAATACAATATTTTATATGTCCAATGGCATAAATTATTAAAATAATAGGGTTTCTTATGTGGATGTGAGTCACACTCTCATATCAAACAATTTAAAAAGATTAAATGTTTTATAAGTCTTGGTGGGTCCACTAAAGCTCTGTAAAATAAATAAAACAAATATAAAATCACATTATTTTAATGTTAAAACAAATATTGGCCGAAAATAATGTTTATAGTATTTTATTACATCACTATTAGGTCATTATGATGTCATAAAACACATTGTATATTTAAAAGGTATTTAATTTTTATTCAAAAAATCAACTGTCTTAGAAAATTGTGAAAATTTCACCATTGGAAAATTTAGACATCCTGATTCTTAAAATACTATTCATTTTGACTAAATAAGTTTATATATATTTTAATTTTAACTTTTAAAATTAAAACTGACATTTATAAAAAATTCATGGGTTTTGACAAAAAACAGTTTTCAAACCGTAATAAAAATTACAATTGTATTCATAAATATTATACGATCATTTATTCTTAATAGAAATTAATTTAATAATATTTTATTAAAATATTATTTACTTTAAAAATCCATTAATTTATAAAAATAGATTATTTATTTGAATATTAACTAAAAATACTCTTTGTGCTTTAAAAACTATTTACAAAGTTACAATAATAAAACAAATGTATATTATTTATTATATATAAAAATAATGTACATAGTCATAATACTAAGGTCTTATTACATAAACACTTATAAAACCCACATAAGACTAAAGGGTAAGGTGTGCAAGGATGATAAACTCTTGGGGTGGCTCAGATAACATCGCTCGGGTGGTAATCTCTATCAACTTAACTTCTCCCGTAGCCGGTTCTGCTCAAGAATAACGTGTTCAAGCTCAGCTTAGTCTTGGTCAAGACAGAATCCCAATGGCGAAAACATTTTTTCGAGCTTTGATAAATGGGCTTTGTACAGGGTAAGTCTACAAGATGAGGCTATCGGTTCCTTTTTCTAAGTAAATTGGATTCATTAATGGCCTATATTTATATTATTCATGTGATCATTGTTCAACGACTACATTAGAAACAGTCATAATTCTTAATGGTATTTTAAAATAAAAAAATTAAAACCAATGATGTTTACATTTTATATATCCATTTTTTACATAATAATACATTTAATTAGATCAAAAGGAATTTTCATTAATGAAATTTTGGGTCGTTACAATTTTTAGAAGATTTTTGGAAGTTTATTTAAATCCAAAAACATACACATCATATAAAATTAACAAAAAAATAGCACATGGAGAATTAGTTAGAGAAAAAAATATGTCTATAATCTCATTAAGTCACATAAGAAATATTTTTCTAATGTATAGGTAATAGTCTAAGAGTTGAGAATTTTCAAAGGTGGAAAAACTATGAAATTATACACTATTATTTCTTAGGTTTTATAGTTTGCAATTTATTTTTGAAAATTTATGTGTTTTGGAAGTTACTTCTATACGTTAAGTGGGATGAATTTGTACTGATATAAATAACTTAAATACTATGAGTTTATGATTTAATCATGATTCTAGTAGTTATTTTAATGATGATTAAATGATAGGACCATGGGGTTATATTTTTGGTAATTTCAAATGGGATATTTTTAATTAAATATCATGTATAGAAATGGAGTACATTTTAGAGACTATTAACTAGTTCAGAAATAGAGAACTGTGAGAAGTTCATATGATCAAAATTCAAGGAAGTGTCTATATCCATATATATAAATCATTTTTTTATAAATTATTTGCGGATATAGAGGTAGAAAAATTAGTAAGGAATACAATAAAGGATTCATAAGATGATAATACGATACACTATAGAAATACGGTATCAAAGACGGATAAGAGAAGATAAGAAAATTATATAACTACTTGATCATCTATTTCACAAAACACAATTCAATTTATAATCATCTAGAATCATTAATTTGAAGAAGGAAGAAGACTAGTGTGTTTTTTTCATGGTCTCAAGCATACATCAAGAGTTATAAAAATCTGAAAAGTAATGTTAACATGAGTATTTATCTATTAATATTATCATAGTAGATGAAGACCGATCTTGGGGAAGAAGATATTATTCTTTGATATAGATGCATCTGGAAATGAACTAGATGTCTTATTCACTCTGAAGAGTAGATAAAATTCTTGAATATTGCAGGTACCAGTATAAACAATGTCATACTTTCTATCAAGAGATAGTTCTTGGAAAGTGGATGATACTTTACCGTATCACAATGGAAGGAAGATTGTTACTAACCATATCCTGTGTGAATTGTTGGGTGGATGATACCTTCACATTGTTTTTTAATAGTTAAAATTGAATAGTGAAAAAATCAATGTATCAATAATAAGCCAAACATTAAAAGGAGTAGGTACCATCATTGGGATTAAATAATCTAAATATTTCTATGTTCCTTTAATTTTTATATCTCAATTGCGAACATGTGAGGTAGAGTTTGATGAGTGATGGATCATGACCTTAAAAAGTCATTGGGGTTTGTTGCGAAAGATGAAAATGTAAAAACTGTACCATTTTTTCCTTTCCACCTTCTTAGTGGTACATCAATTGAACTAAGAAGTTCAAGTGGTATTAGAACCTGACTAGATACCCTATGAGATCCTATCCTATTTAAAGAGATAAATGAGAAATATAAATTCTATTAACAGAAGAGGCATTCAAATATTTTATGGAAAGAATATTCATGGTTAAAAGAATAAGATGATCCCCTATTGTTTATAAAAGGATTAGGATTAAGTGATATTATTAAATCTAGATTTATATCACTTTGGATAGATAGACCCATGAAATTTGTAGATAGAATAAATTTAGATGTATATGCAAAGGCTATAAATTTCATCTTTTCATCCATGTATGATATAGTGTATACAAATATTATGGGACTCAATATAGTTAAGTATATATGGGATAATTTTGAGAATATGTATGAAGAAAATTTCAAAATTAAAGAATACAAACTCAAAATATATAGAGATAAGCTTGAAGATATTAGAATGTTAGATGATGATACAATTGAATACTACTTTACCAAATTATATGAGATAATCAATCACATCATGTTTCTTAGAGTCACTTTATAAGGTTTAATTATTGTCAAAAATCTAATGGGACATTTTCTTGTTTGGTTTAATAAAAATATATCACCCTTATAAGAAATGGATGAATTTTCTATTAATGGGTTTCAAAAAACGTTCTTCAATTATGATATGATAAAATATCTAATATTCAAGATGAAATCTAAGGAGAAAATAGAAATCAAATCCCTGAATAGAATAAATATCAAAGATAATTTTTTTGAGTAATCTAGTGAATTAAAATATGACGAGGAGATTGATAAAGAACATATGAGGATAATTTACCATATCTAAAAAAATTAAAAATGGAAAGGATAAATATAAAATAAAACTTATATAATAGTAATTTATGTGTGGTGTAATTAGAAAAATTATAGCTAAATTTCCATGAAATTAATGTTTAGAGTTTTAACATAATGTGGACGGGGAAGGACTCAAAGAAATAATTTAGAAAGGAGTTATAAAGAACCAAATAAATTTGATGAGAATATATAAATGGATCAATGAGGAAAAAAGTGAAATGTTTTTACCATGTAAGTGGATGACCACTCTACCTCAATTAGTGAGTCAGATGTACATTATTTTGGAAAAGTAAGTAACTTCATAGATCATGTTAAAAGACAAGGTAAAACCTTAAGTGATGAGGGGGATAGAGAATAATACTACACATAATAGATTCTAAAATATGAGATTGAAGTTTATCTTGATAAGAAAACACAACACAATATGGAAATTAAATCTCAAAAAAAGTTGTTTTGAAGTTAAATAAGTATAAATATTAATTCCACAAAAAATAAAATGATTATAATGAGAAAATTAAAATAATTAAAGTGAAAGTTGTTGAGAAAGAGAGAATCATAAAAGGGGAAAAGAAAAAAGTTACTAAAAATGAGGGAGAATTTAATTTGACTTATTCAAGGTGTCTTTTGGATAAGTTGAACCTATAAAAAATTAAAGATAATTAAGATAAATATGTGGAAATAAAGGTCATGTAATATCAGGATTCAAAGAAACAATGTACAAATATTTAGCTAAAAACTTCACTAATGACTCATATGAATGTTAAATATGTTCCATAAAACAATGTGGGCTTTGATGGAAGTTTTTGGAAAGGCTAGGTTGAGAAATAATATGATACAATTACACTTACCTTAATGTGATTTGAGGAGAACATGAGTAGAAAATGTTATGTTGGGGAGATTTATAAGTCATTCAGCTAATTTCATATCCTTTTTTTGAAAATCACAATACATTTATTCTATGTTTGAATTAATTTGATGATTTTGTTTAAGTTTTACTTCTATGAATTATAACATTCTATTATATGAAAATCTACATTTTGATGAAATGAATTGGACAATCTAATTTCCAAAAACATGAATAAAAACTATGATGGTGTGATACATATTTCATTAGAAGTTAGATCAATATTCATCAAAAGATGATGAAGATTTCAATATCACTACTAACATACCTGAAGAACACAAAATGTAACTATTGGAGTTTGTTATAATAGAAACTCTAAAATGAACTAAAGCTTCTATGAATGGAAGATAAATGATACATTTATGACCATTTTAAATTATGTATCATGTCATTTCATAGAGAACTTACTAGTGTATTTTTGTGTGTGTTGGATAATATGGACCACATGGTAAGGTTTGATTATAATGATATTATTTTCTATTACGATAATTTTAATTTATGATCTTTATGATCAATCAGATTTTGATGAGGGATATGCTTTTGTTGATCAATGTGGATAAAATGACTTTGAGGTGAGAAGTTTGTATCTTATTAAGTATGAATTTTGTTTAACTCTAAGGTGCTTGGACTTGGGACCAATTATGGATAAATAAAATAGGTTCTCAGGGATATAACTACCTTTTATTAATGTAGTTATTGAGTAAGTTACTACTGTGGAACTTTTTGTAGTCAACTAGATTTTTCAAGGATGTTATGGTGTTTGAAAATTGGATAACTTGGACTAGGTTACAGATCCTAATTATGATTTGGATTAAAATAATGGAAATATTTTGGTAATAATATCCATTTATTATTTTAGGTATTTTTATCCTTAGCTCACTACTTTGTTTTAATTATCATCTGTATTTCTTTTGTTAACTAATTGTTTAACTATCAGTAGTTTATTTTATACTGTTCATGGACCTCTATAATAATGTTTAATTTTATTTTATTGTGACTTAATATATATTTATAAGTTTTGATCCACTGAACAATTGAGTGGGGAAAAATTCTATGTTTACATTTGACTACAACTCACTCCTCTCTTATAGCTTCCAAATAGTTTATTATCTTGGAAAATATTTGGTATAAGTGGTTACTCTTTAATTTTAATTTTTGATATTGTGAATATATAGTTTCTTAACATGAACCTTGTTGAATAAAGTATAAATAATTAATTTTATATAAAAATTATTATTATAATTTTTTGTTTAGGTAATTTTAATCCAAACAGACCACCTATTTTCAATTTTGGAGGTTATGAATAATGAAGAGATAATATGGAGACATATGTTATCAATACTAGTGTGGATAATTTTATTATGCATTCTAGAAATTATAAAATACTATAGAAATAGGTTATCTCTTTCAATAATGTTGAAAAATATGAATCCCAACTTATGTTTTGATTATTTTAAAAGAAATATATTGTGAGAAGTTTCTTACCATTATACTAGTAATGGAATTTGGAAGAAACTATAAGTTAGTCACTTTCTAGAGACTCAAATAGAATGTTTAAAAGTAGATTATTTGTCCATTTATTTTCTACCCAGTGAATTAGTGGTTTAAATGTATGAAAATGTTAGTATAGATGTTAATGAAATTGAATCACTTTGAAAAAGTAAATTATAGATAAAATTATTATAAAAATATTATTAAAATAATTTTGATGGAATTTTAATCCTAGTGGAAAATGATAGATCAAGCTAAACAAATTAATAAATTATGTTTATATAATCTGATTTAAACTCATGAAATATGATAATCAAATTAAAATAGATTTTAAAAAATAATTAAGGAAAAATGGAATGTAATTTTCTTCAACACATGGAGAACTGAATTTTGTAACTCAAACTTCCATAACCAGTATATTGAGAATGAATTCAACAAAATATTTGTATGATAGTGATAAATAACTTATCCATAGTGAACGTGCACATATAGATAGAGGAATGTGCAAAAATCATTTTTTGAAGTGTCTAATAGAAGGATGGAAATGATAAATATAAAATGTAAGTTTTATCAGAACATATCTTCTTTGAGTATTGAAAATATAGATAGATATATATAGACTGAATGTAAATATAGAAGAAATAACTTTTATCAAGGAAAATTTCAAAGACTAAAAAATGAATTTTGGTCAAGATACTAATGACACATTGGGTCATAATAAAGATTTGTAATATTATGATAATAGTGATTCATGTAGCTTTAATTTCTAAAAGAATATTGAATTTTATACAAGAACTATTAACAATGAGCTATCCCTTATGGAAAGGATATATATAGATTTTTTATCTAATTTATATTTGAGATATGTTTATCTATTTTCATCGGATGATAATAATAAAGGTCAGGAAATAGTTCCTTAGAATTATAAGGAGATAAAAAATTATGCTATAAAGATTTAAAATATTTATCATAAGATTTCCAAGAAATATAAAAAACATAAAGAAAAATATGTTGTGAATAAGAATTTCATAGTAAAATATTAGAATGGAACAATAGGTTAAATTTATATGATAAATTTTAAGGATGTTTTAATTTCTAAATTTGAGTCTAAGATGGATTAGAATAAGAAGTAAATTTCAATATTATATTTGAAACATAAAGAAAATTCCATTTTTATTACATTATCCGAAGATAAAATAAAGTGATGAAATTTAAATTTAAATTTTAGAGATTGAGAAAGTTTCTTTTGAATGTAACTTGTGGAAGAAATAATTTCAACAATCTATATAAATAATTAAGTCAAAAAAGGATAACTTCTAGACTTAGATGCTAATCAACTAGAAGGTCTCATTATGAGGGAAATTATTTTATTTAAAGTAATGAACCATTCTTCATGAAATGTATATGGGGTAGAGATCAGAAGAACAAGTGATATTTGAATAAAGATCAATTCTTTAGAACTCAAAGGGCCTTATTTTCTAAGAAGATCATTACTGTTGAGTATAAATGAGCTAGCCATATTTGGGTGATAACTGTTTTGATCAAGAACACCTCTAAATCAAAGTAGGTCTATATACCTCGAAAATAATCAAGATTAAGGAAAGAATAACTCATATAGGATTATAAATTATCATATTCGGTGCCAAATAACCATTTTAATTTTGTTTAGTTTATTTTAATTTTACAATTTTCAAAATTACTTTTACATTTGGAAATTATATCAAAATTTATATCATTTACATAAGGTTTTTCATATGTAATATTTTTATCTTATATGTAAGGTTTTTAAAATTTCCTAATTTCTTATAGTTAGAACGTTTTTATTTAATATTTTTATGCATTTCCTATGGGGAGTTGGTTTTTGAGTAACTAAATTCATGTTGATATTTTATATTCACTGATACATTCAACAAAAGATAATGTTACAATTTAAGAATAATTTCTGGAACCACATTCTATGGAAGAAGACCAAGAAAAAATGTCAAAAAATAACTTCCAGGTAGTTTAATTCTCTTTATTCTTATCCCATGAAATTCTTGATCAACTAGTTGTTTACTTTTCATTGAATTGTTTTTCAAATTAAAAATATTCATATTTTATCTTGGGAATTTAATTTTTTGGATGGTCACTGAGTTTTTTTAAAATATTAAATTTAATATTTTAATATATTTGGTTTCATATTTCTTATAGCGTGATGTGATTTAGGATGTAAAATTCAATAGCATAAATGATCAAGATAACCTCATATATAAAAGTGTTTAAAACCAGAGTTGATTATCACTATTCATTACAAAACTTTGATGGTCTTAAGATCTTGTTTTCTAATTCACTGTTGATATCTTTTTGGTTTGGTACAGAATCATATGATGATATAAAAATAAAGGATATTGTTCATTAATGATCAATTGATTCAGTTTGGCATTTAAATCACGAATCCTTAATAAAGAATGTCATCAAAATCTAATGTTTTGAATAAACAGTCTTTTCTACTAAGAGGCATGAACTTTTATACTCACCACTAATTTTTTAATTCTTCTATTATGTTTGATGATTTTGATGATTAGATAAAGGTTATGTTTATATTTTATGACCTTGATTTTGGGATGAACCTACAAAATGTTTTGGAATTTATTTGGCCTCCATTGGAGGGAGGATCACTATTCATCTCAGACATGATATTAATAGTTTTTAAAATTTTCATCAGTTATTGGGATTAATTGAATCTATTTTTGGTGAAGTAAATGGTTCAAAAGATGAATAAACTAAAATCATAAGGAAAAAATGTTTTCCAATGGGTACAAGGATTCTAATTACTGAGAAAAAGTGATAAGGATATGATCAGGGTTTCAGAAATTTATGTACCATACTTTCTATATGGGATGAAGAAATTTAATGTTTTTAAATTCATATATAATTATATGGAATATATTTGTAATTATAAATTGAAATTGAAGGTCTAACCTTATTTACAGACTTTTAATTCAACTATTGGGATATTTATTTAATAGAAGGTGTTATAGAATTCAAATACTATGAAGGGGTAAGAGAAAAACCTATAAACTAATAAACCATTTCTATAATAAAGTTCTTTTATGATATAGATGATAGGAATTTCACTGATTGGGGAACAAAAGTTTAAATTTTGGAAGCTAAGAGAAATAATAATGTTACATAGAAAAATAGGAAAGTATCAAAATATATTCCAATAGATAAATCTTTCTCACAGAAAAGAAAATATTGTATGATGAATAATTTGAAAGAGTAGTTGAGAAGTATGGAGATGAACCAAAATAGAAGGATAAAAAAATTTGAAATAAAATTAAAGAGAATATAATGGTAAAACTTTATTTCAGTTAAAAAAATAAAAAGTTAAAGTCATGAGACTAGAAGAGGCTCAATAGAAGGAGTTGGAAAAGAATAATAAATATTCCTTGAAAATCAAGAAGTATCAAGCTACCTTACCTATAATAACCATCAGAGAGATATCTAAGATTTTTGAGGAAATCTAATGAGGAAATTAAAATTCTCACAATATATATATATATATATATATATATATATATATATATATATATGAAGGTATTGGGAATTTTAATGAAAGATTAAGAGAAGTCATCTTCCAATTTCACCACACGTCCTTTCACCAAAATAGTGGAAATAATTAATACACAAAGAGAAGTAGATTCCATGGTTCAAATATTATTAGATCCTCAACTTGTTATAAATAATCACATTAATTATTATAAAAAAAGTTCTTATTCATATTCCAATTTTACTAAGTCATTTGGTTCAGCAAAATATGAATTTCAGAAGACATATAAATATTCTCTTAATGAAGTTGATAAATTGAAGAAATATTCTATGGAATATTATGTAGACCAAACCAACATAGTGGAGCCACTATGTTTTCAGAATGAAAAACTCTTGTTATTATTGGGAAGAATGAAATTGATGTTGGAAAATTTTAGAAATCCCAATCCTCTAATCACATTGATATCCTAAACATCTCATATAAAAAGAGAGATCATTAGGAAGGCACCCCAGATGTTAAAGGTTATAGTATTTAGATTAATAGTTCTTCAAAATATAGATATTCCGAAGATAGTTCAAGGATCAAATAGATAGAGAACATAAAGTTCACATTTTTGAGAAATTTATGAGAGTTTCAAAAATCATATGAATCCTACTATATATTTAATTGAGGTTCATCATTTTACATGGAAGTATAGTATTCTATTATAATTATAAGATGTTAATTGAAAACCATTATCATTTGGTGGAAGTGAATGTTGATGTATCAAAATTTATGAAATATTGAAATACAATCTTAAAAAATTCTGAGAATTTATAAAAGTACGAGAATAACTATAATCGTGATATTAAACATTTAATTTATTAGAACGAAGTCTTAAGGAATGATTGTTATAAAGATAATTGTATTTTTTAAAATCAATTACAAAAGTTAGTAGATTAGAACCAAAATATAGTAAAGAAGGATATAAAGTTAATACAATAGAATAACATAATATATTATCCAAAAAATAATGGTGGTATTCAAGAAATCATCAAAACATCAAAATAATAATTTGAATAGGATAAAGAAACAAATTGAAAAATCTCTTAGAACAGAATACATATCACATTTTGGCATATATTTTGATTATTGTACAACTTTATTTTTTATTAAATGATTATAAACTTGAATGATTAAAATAAATTTATTACCTGAATATTCTACTTTGTTTTTATATTTACCTTTTCATAATAACCATAAAAATGGGGAGTATAGTTTTTTCATTTTTCATTGATTAACAAAGGGGGAAATTTTTAAAAACTATAGAGATGAAAACATCATGAAATGTCATTTTGTGAATATAAAAAATAAGATGTGTCTACCCTAGGGGTATATTACATGAAAATAAAATGAGGATACTCTCTTTATATTTTATATCTTTTAATAAATGTTTAAAACTTTATATTTCTTAGTTTTTTTATTTCTTTTTTAAAAATCACAAAGGGGTAGAAATTTGATAAGATTAATTTTTTTACTAATGTGTTTTTTTAAATTTTTTTCAAAGGAGGAGAAAAGGAATGGTGAGTTATTCCAAAAATTGAAGGAACATTGAGATTTTTTTAATGGTTCACCAAAATTTACATGGAGTTTACCTTTTTAATTTTTTTAAAAACATATATTATCTTATATGTGTTGGGATTAACAAATGGGGGGTGGGGGTGGGGGATTGTTTGGGATATTACTATATTAATCATATAATTTTTTCACTATGTTTTGAAAATAATAATACCCTTATTGGATTTTAAATTAACATGATAATTTTTCTTATATTCTGTATATAAATATTATAAAGTATGATTTTTTGAAATTTATGTTTTGATGAACTAAACCAAGCAATATAATTTCCATAACATAGATAAATACTATAATGGTGCAGTAATTGTTTCATAAAAAGTTAGATCTACCTTCATTGGAAAATAATAAATCATTTTATATCATTGCATCCATACCCAAAGAGCTCTAGACTGTTGGATTTAATTACAATAGAGGTTATAAATTGGATTGATGATTTGATGAATAGAAGATAACTAATGTATTTATGATCATGTGGAATCCAACAACATCTTATTTCCTAGGGAAACTATTAATGTATTTTTTAGATTTATCTATAATATATATCCCTTGGAGAGGTTTTATTATAATTCTAATGGTTTTGCTGCTATAATTTCATTTTTTTGATCTTTGTGATCAATGAAATTTTTATGAGGAATATTTTAATACTAATCAAAATTATAAAAAATTTAATGAGTCTAAAATTCTATATATTCCAAAATGAGAAGTTTGTATATGTCTATGGATATTAAAATTACTATAGATTAAGGATAGATAATAGGGGTTCCTAGGGGTATAGCCTCCTACTATTGAAATTATATCATGGTAGTTCCTATTAAAAAACCATTTGATGCTGGCTAGATTAGTAGAGGATGTTTTGATATTTAGAACTTGGATACCTTGGATCAGGTTATAGTTATTATTTACACATTGGATTAAAAACATTGAATGTTTTTAGAAATAATATCTATTTATGATTTTTAGTATTATTATACATATCTATATAGTTTATTTTAATTTTTATCAATTTTATGAGCTGATTTTTAACCATCAATATTTTTTTTGATGTTAATGTACTGCTATATGCATGTTTACTTTATTTTACTTTGATTTGACAAAAAATTAAACCTTTTGATCAAATTAATACTCGAGTGTAAATTTTTTTTGTTTATGTTTAACTAAAATTAACCCCCTCTTGTAACTATCATATAACATATTATAATGGAAAAAATGTTCCCCAGATCCATTGATGAAGGAATAAGAAAACATAACAAGATAACAATATGGAATTCATATACAAAGTCTTTAGTCTTATAGAAGAAATGGTTTTAAAGGATACTAATGGTGTTTTGTAGTATTCTGAAAAATAATTATGGTTTCTATTACAATATGTTCCTATAATGGGTTCATATTAGGAATGTATTGAAGGGGAGGTATCCAATGAATAGAAGGATCGTGTATGAGAAGAAACAAGTAGTGAGTAGAAATTTACCGCAGTTAACCATCCAAAACATTTTTGATTATTTAAAGGAAACGAGTAGATGGTTGGATGGTTGGGTCACAATTATAAATAAAGTATAAAAATTATTATATGAAAAAATAGGATTATGAAGTTAAGAAGACTCACAAAGATTAAAAAACTGAAAAGCAAATTACTGTTGAATTGGGTCTTAATGCTAGTAATGGGAACAAGACTTGGATTCTTAATAGTGAATGATCAATAAATATTACTAGAGATTCCCTGATTTTGAATAACATTGAATAATAAAATGGTGGTGTAGATAACATTATGTGGGAAATGATACATAAATACTATCAATATTATTCTCATTTCATCAAATTTATTGATAAATTTACTATATTGACTAATGTGATTCTTATAAAGAAAAGGTGAGAGGATGTAGATATGATCTTGATTTTTCTAAGGAAAGTTGAGGGAGAACCAAGGATTCGTATAAAAAAACTAATAATTGATAAAGGAGGGGAGTTGATAAGATATTTATTTAAATCCTATCTTACTAATCATGATATTAAACATCAATATAATACACCTTACAACCCTTGAAGGGATGAATAAAAGTCTATTTGAAATAGGATGAACCATAATTACTAAGTTTAATTGGTAAATTTTTTTCTTGATATAGGTTGTATGCACAATAGTATATATTTGAAATAGGTGTCTAGTGAGACCCAATTATAATATGGGAAATTATAAGATGTGGTATAAGAAGAATCTAACTATGGGATACTTTATGGAATTTAGTATCCATTGTTAGATGGTGATATAGAACACAAATCTAGGAAAGGTTTATGAAAAGGTTGGGGAAGATATATTTTTTGGGACATATATCCAATAGGGAAGGCTATAGATATTGGAATAATAGGCTTCACTAGATGGATAAATGTTATGATTTGAAGGTCATTAAAAATTAACATCATATTAATGTTTCAATTGATGTATATTTTGAAATCTATGATGAAGATAATGAATAGTTTTTTTGAGATATTCAGTGATGAAGCAGAATGAAATTAGCTTCATGTAATTGATATTGATTTTTATTAGATCAATGATGAAGATGTGGTTACTAAGGATGAAAAACTAAAATATCAGAAGCTAAATAATCATGTGGAAGTAGAGAGCATAATGTGAGATCTGAATTCTTCTTTAAAAACTATAAAGAGGCTGTAGGTAAGTAACTAAACATATTATCCCTTTTATATTGATACATATCTAGTTAATGAGGCTATAGAACATAAATAATGGGTTGTTTTAATGAATTAGGATATGGATCAGATAGATAGAATTTACAATTAATATATTGTACCTAGAATAAAAATGGAAAATGTTATTGGAAAAAATGGGTAATCAAAAATAAATTGATTGATAAAGGGGAAGTTTTAATGTACAAACTTAGACTTGTATACAAAGGCTCTTCATAGTCTAAAGGATTTTATTTTGAAGATACATTTTCTCTTTTAAAAAGACTAGAATACATAGAAATGTTCTTATCCATGGAATCTCATAGGCAGCAATTTTGTTTCCAAATAAATGTGAAATCTTATATCTAGAATGAATTGACAAAGGAGGATGTCTATATTGAGTTTTATGAGGAATTCATTCATTAAAAATATGGAACTATTGTATGTATGATAAAAGATATCACTATAGTCTAAAGTAATTCCCCAAATCCTAGTATTCACAATTTTATGGTTTCTTGAGAGAGATAAAATTCATCTTAGTGAAGGATGATAACAAACCCTATATAAAAGAAATATATGTATAAATTATTTTTTTAATTACATATATTGATGATATTATTTTTATAGGTGGAAAGAAGAGTGATTGTAAAGAGTTTTATAGAATAATGAAGATTCATTTTGATATGTATATGGTAGGAAAAAAGAGGTAATTTCTAAGACTTTATGTGGGGCATAAAACAAACATTATTTTTCTTTACCAAGAGAATAATGAAAGGGAATTTTTAAAATAGTTTGGAATGGAAGAATCTAAATTGGAGTCCACACCCATATAAGTTTGGATAAAGCTTGGAAAGGATGGTGAATCATAGAATGTGAATCAAAATAAGAGTATATTACTTATTAGAATCTTTATTTATTACTACGCCAAAATTTGTATTTAGTGGCGGGTTAAACCATCGGTAATTCATTCTGTGAGGGTTTTGGAAAACCGCTACTAAATTGTGTGTCGACAATCAATTAGTGGTGGTTTTTTTCATTTTTTCATTTTCATAATTAATTAATTAATTTTTTATTCTATTAATTAATTAATTAATTTAGTAATTCTATTTATTTTCATAATTTATGTATTTATTTATTTATTTATTTTCTGAATTTATTTGTTTATTATTTATAATTTATTTATTTATTTATTCATTCTTTATTATTTATTTATTATATATTATTTATTTATTTTCGTAATTGATTAATTAATTAGTTTTTTTAATTTATTTATTATTTTTTATTTTTTTATTATCATGTCCATGCTCATGTCCATGCACATTCATATTCCATATAATAGAAATACTACATTGGGTGAGATTTGAACCCCTTACCTCTTGCTTATTCTGCAAAGACTTTACTATTCCAGCAGGCTCTTCATGTGGTCAATAAATCGAATTTAATGTACTTATAAATATATATATCAATTGGAAAAAAATAATACATAACAAATAGATACACACTAAATAATTATTAGTCAATAATGATTAACCAATTATCAATAATCAATATTCAATAATCAATAATTAATAATTAATAATTAATATTTAATATTTAATAATTAAGAATTACAAATTACTAATTAATAAATAGAATGTGAATGAACAATAAATAAGGAAATATATAATATGGAAATAAATGGTAAATAAAAAATAGTATATAATAAAGAGTAAACAGTGAATAATAAATAGTAAATAACAAATAGAAAATAACAAATTGTAAATTGTAAATAATAAATAGTAAATACTTAATACTTAATACTAAATAATGTATAATATATAATATATGATATATAATAGATAACACATAATAAATAATAAATAATAAATAATAAAGAATAAATAATAAATAATATATAATATATAATATATAATATATAATATATAACATATAAGATATAATGTATCATATATAACATATAAGATATAAGATATAAAATAAAAAATAAAAAATAAAAAATATAATATATAATATATAAAATATAAAATATAATATATAATATATAATATATAATATATAATATATAATATATAATATATAATATATAACATATAATATATTATATATGACATATGACATATGACATATAATATTTAATATTTAACATATATTATATAAATAATGTATAAATAATAAATTAATAAATAATAGATAATATATAATAAATAATAAGTAATAAATAATGAACCCCAAATAAATAAATAATAAATATATAATGAATATATGATGAATATAAAATTAATATACAATGAATATATAATGAATATATAGTAAATAAGTAATTAATAATTCAATAATAATAAATTAAATATATAAAATAAAATAATGAAAAATAAATAAATAATAAATAAATTAATAATAAACTAATAATAAATAAATAAATAATAAATTAACAATAAATTAATAAATAATAAATAATAAATAATAAATAATATATAATAAATAATAAATAATAACTAAATGTATATATAAGTAAATAAAAAATAAATAAATAATTTTTTTAAAAGGATGATGCCTTGACTAAAGGATGAAAGCACAATTATTATAAAATAAAGAGGTTATAGAAGTCTAAAATATGGAATCATATTAAAATCCTTAACATGAAGAATGAGATGATCAAATGGAAGATCATCAAGCCAGGTAATGGCTTGGTTGACTCCCTTGTTCACAAGGTCATCTACAATAATATTTTCATCATAAAAAACATGAGTGATTATGTAATTGATGTCGAGAAGAGCATGGGTGGAATCTATCCAATGAGTTGTGATCGACGACGCTAGATGTGTCACACCATTCTGAATTGCTTGCACAATGGTAGTCGAATCACTTTTAATCCAAAGATTGTTCCCACTATAGATCTTGGCGAATTTACTATCATGTATCAAACTCAACATTTCAGCGTCCAGAGAAGAGGCAATATCACAACTACCAAGAAAGGATCCAATGATCTGACCAAGGGGGTTACTGAAGATAACCCCACATCCCGCAAGACCTGGGTTACATTTGGAGGCACTATCCATGTTTACTTTGATCCATCTAGGAAACAGAGCTCTCCAAAACACTGCAAAAGCGTGGAGAGGTTGGAAAAAATTCCCATCAACCCCAAGATGTCACAGAATTCCAAATTCCTAAAAAATATTGTCGCAGTGGCCCTTTTGAATCCTTGTAGTTTCACTAATGACAATAAGGATCTATATCTGACATGCATTATGGCTAAATTGGTAATTGATTTGAGTAATATCATTTCTATCAAACTGGATCACATGATGGAGCTTATTAACAACAACATGGAAAATGTTCTTAATTTTCTAAGAACGTTCCATTTCCAAGCATCTCTTTAGTTTAGAAATGATAGAGTTAAGAATCAACCACCTGTAGTCAAATGTGTCAAAAATATGATTTAAAAGAGGTGAAGTAGTGGCCTAAGAAAGAAAAATATTATTGACATATTTTATGTGTTGTTTATAGAGTACACATTTAGCACTGATCTTGATACCAAAAAACTAAATGCACCTATCTGTGGGAACTCTGTTGTGAGCAAGGCGCCAAATAAGAGTGAATCTTGAAATCTTTATCCCGAGTTTTTCAAAATTTTTAATCCAACCAAGTACACTTTTAGAGTAAAAAAATAATGATTATAATTTTTTTGACTTAAGAATACCATTTTGAGATGGCTCCCAAATTTAGAAATTACTAGTGTTTGAGAAATAGTAGTTGTCAATGACATGTGTGATGTATTCATGGAGATGATCATTTTGATAATTTAGTATATCTCTAATAGAGTAGCTGGTATTTTCAAGGCTTTGACCAGGAGGTATAATAGAAATAAAGGGTGTGCCAGTCCAGTTTTCCATCATGAAATTCAAAGAGGAAATATGAGAAACCATCAATCTAGAGTTATTTATAATACTAGAGAATTATTTCTTGATGGATAACCACATTAATGAGTCGAACAGGTTCAAATTTCCATCCTTTCTTTTTCTAAGAAATCTATATTTGGGAAAAGAAATATAATCAGAATTGTGATGGAGAAGGTTCCAAGTGGTTATGGCTTGAAGGGCCTCATTAAAGTACTTGATATTTTTTATGCTAATACCAGCCTTTTCAATAGGCTTGTAACTAGTGCAGTTGGGAATGGTCACAAGTTTTCTTTCCAGAGTTGTACCATTCCAAATAATTTTTTTGATAGAAATGATCATTTTTTATAAGACCTGAAAGACATTTATAGACCTTTATAGAGTAAACCATCTTAGAGATGATAGAATATTTTACTAGGCATATTATGCCTTCCATAGAGAGATATTTACCTTTCCAAGAAGAGAGTTGATTTAGAACTTGATCAATAATTGTATAAAGGTAACATGATTTTGGTCTGCACAAAAAATGGGAATGCCAAGATATGTAAAATGTTAAGATCCTTATTGTAGTCCTAGTTCACTGATAATGTTACATTTCATACTAGTAGAAACGTTTTCCCCCAAGAAGATGCAAGATTTGTTTCATATAATGGTTTAACCATAAACATATTCATGGTGAGAGAGATCATTTGAGAGGTTTCAAATATTTCATTTGTCACATTTAAGAAAAAGGACGATATCATCAGTATATTATAGGTGTGTGGAAGTATTCACATTACTAGAAACATAAATAGGATTAAGTTTCTTCTGAACTAAAAGATGGAAGAGCAGACAACTATGATAGTCTTCTGCAACATAGAAAAGAATTTAAGAGAGGGGGTATCCTTGCCTAACACCTTTGGTGCATTTGGAATATCCCTTTGGAGAGCCATTGACCAGAATGGAAATCGATCCCGAGTTGAACATGGTTTTTTATTGTAGTAATAAAGGAGATATTAAATCCGAAACCTTGATGAACTTTGAAGATAAATCTCTAACCCATGGGATCAAAATCTTTTCAAATGTTAAGTTTATGAGAAATGTTACCTCCAATTTTATATTTATTTAAAGTTTTGCCACATTCAGAGGAAAAGAAAATGCAATCTTGTGTGGATCGACCCTTAATAAAACCAAAGTTGTTCTAGGAGGCAATTTTTTTCAAGATAGTTGAAATCCTATTAGCAATGATTTTAGTGATGATTTTATAAATAGTTTTAATGGGAGTAATAGGCCTAAATAATTGAATCTTTGAAGCATTGTCCACTTTGGGAATCAAGGAATGAAATTGAGCATCAAGTGCAATAGGAAAGAACACCATTAGTGAAGAATATTTTAAACAGTTAGCAAACATCGAATTGAACAACATCGCAATAATGCTAAAAGAAACAGTTATTAAAACCATCTGGAGCCAAAGAACTATCAAGATTGAAAATAAAAATAATGTCTTTGATTTCATGATCAAGGGGAATGTTTGGGAGGAAAGTGTTATCCTCATCATTAACCACCATCATAATTATTTCCGGTAGTATGTCTTTTTTTATCAGGACCATTGAAGATGGATTCAGAATTAGAGACAATAAGATTGGAAATGTCATCTTCATTGTCTACGATATTATCCCCGTCTTTCAAAAAAGTTAGCAATAGTCAAGATTTTTAGACTCTTTGAAGAGAGTTTTAGTAATTCATATTTCTGTCTCCATATGATAACCATTTAATTTTGAAATCTTGTTTCCTTATGTTTTCTTTAAAGGTGAGAAAAGAGTTTTACCATAAGGTTTATTTCCTGATTCGGATCAATGCTTAAATTAGAGCTAGTGTTTTTGTTTTGATGTTTATTGAGTTCATCTTGAAGAAGAAGGATGTCACTGTTAATTTGTTTGGATTTGGAGTTTCACCAAGATTTGAGAGTACATTTGTGGTTTTTTAGCTTGAGAGTACAAGAAAAGGCATCATCATGGTGTGACATAGAAGACCAATAATTTTTGATGAAAATGGAGCAATCAACAATAAAAAACAAAACATTATTGAACCTAAAAGGTAGCGAGGGTTTTGTGTTTTTGATGGAGATATTGATCAGAATGGGATGGTGGCCATAATACATCTTGTGAAGTGTGGTGTTGTAGATAATGTACCATTTTTCTAACGCATTAACATTAGTGAAGGCTCTATCCATCTTGGAGGCGACCACCCTATTGTAATGCCTTCTATACCAAATAAATTTCGCACTAGTAAGATTAATTTCAATAAGATTTTTGTATTCAATAGATGTTTTAAATTTTCTTGTGGAAAAGTAGCATGAGATGGACCAATTTTATCACTTGATCTAAGTATAGAATTGAAATCTTCAATAACAAACCAAGGAGTATTAATATTAGTCCCTAAACAATTGATTGCATTCCAAAGATGCCTCATATCTTAGTATCTATTTTTTATAAACAAAAGAAAAAAAGGAGTGACACCAATAATAGTGTCACATATAAAAAGTTGATCAAAGACATTAAAAATATTAACCTTTTGTATAGAAGATTTCAAAAAAATACAGAGTGATTCAACATTGGAATTTTTTTTGGTTGTACCTGTAAAAGAATAACAATACTTGCACAAATTAGATAACTTAGACGAAAAATTAATTTTAGTCTCAACGATTGTTGACAACATTGGTAGATGCATGATAATCATTCATTTTAAAATAACATGACTATCAGAGTTGGAAATACACTTCCACTTATGAAATAGTATGTTCATTTAATCCTAAATTTGGAGTTAGAACTCCCTTTTTTTACCTGATCACTTATGCCTAGAAGATCTTCTAACCTGTTGAATATTTTTAGGGCTAGTATTTTGTTGCTGCTTACCTTAGAGAGTGGTATGGAGGTTGTTAGGAGAACCTTCCCTAACATTGTCCTTGGGAGAACCATGCAAAGAGGCATTCAGATTTAAATCCATATAATTCTTATTAATATTATCAGCATGATCACTATTTTGAATGGTAAATAAATCTTTAGAATTTACAGAACTAAAAATTTTATCAATAACATAAGAACTATCTATAGAATGCTTGATAAAAACAGGAGCAAAAGAATCTTAGTCCTTATCCTGTTGTATAACATTGCATATAATTGCAGGTGTTGGACCAACTATCAGCCTGGAAGCAGCTTTGTGCTACTTTAATAAATAAATAATAAATAAATAAAAAATAATTATTAATTATTAATAAATAATAAATTATAATTGATAATTAATAATAAATAATAAATAATAAATAATTAATATTTAATAATATATAAATTAATTATTAATTATTAATAAATTATTAATTATTAATTAATAAATAATAAATAAATAAATACATAAATAAATAATAAATGAGTAATAAACTAATAATAAATAAATATTTAATAAATTAAAAATAAATTAATAAAGAATAAATAATAAATAATAAAGAATAAAGAATAAAGGATAAAGAATAATGAATAAAGAATAAAGAATAAATAAATAATAAATAAATAGTAAATAAATAAATAATAAATAATAAATAAATAATAAATAAATAAATAGATAGATAAATAATAAATAATAAATAACAAATAAAAAATAAGAAATAAAAAATAAGAAATAAGAAATAAGAAATAAGAAATATAAAATAAAAAATATAAAATAAAAAATGAAAAATAAAAAATAATAAAAAATAAAAAATAAAAAATAAATAAAAATAAAAAATAAAAAATAATAACTGATAATTTGTAATTAATATGTCTTAATTAATATTTAATATTTTATAATTAATATTTAATACTCAATAATTTATAATTAAGAAATAATAAAGAAATATTTATGAAATAAATAATAAATTAATAATAAATAATGAACAAAGAATAAATAAGTGAATAATAAATAAATAATTAATTAATTAATATTAAACTAATAATAAACTAATAATAAATAAAGAAATAATAAATAATAAATATATTAAAAATAAATTAACAATTAATATGTACATAATAACTAAATAATAAATAAATAAATAAATAAATATTTAATATTTAATTTTTAATAAACAAACAAATAAATAAATACATAAATAGATAAATAAAAAATAAATGATAAATGATAAATAATAAATAAATAATAAACAATTAATTAATCAATTAATTAATTAATAATTAATTAATAAATATATAAAAAATTAAAATATATTAAAAATAAAAAATAAAAAATAAAAAATAAATCATAAAACGTTATGAACTTTTGAAAACCCTCAAAACACTAAAATCACCATAATATTTGATCCAAGACTCCTTTTTAGTGCCACAACCAGTCAAATAGAATATCATGAGATGATGTTCGATATGACATGTGGTACATACCAAATGAACACCTAAATTAGAAGTTATAACAGTTTGAATTTTAAGAAATCGAGGTCGGCAACTAAAACCTCTATTTCAGAGGCCTTTCAGGCCTTTGTGGCAGAATAAAATGGTGTAGAATGCTCAAATAGCTAGTAAAAGACCTAAACAATGTAGAGATCGTCGTAGGTTTCAATTTGATATGTGGAAGATCCCAAACTGACACCAAGATTAAAAGTTACAGCCATTTGAAGTTCAAGTTCGATTTTTGACATTTTGAAAATTTGAATATATTTTGATTATCACATGATTTACATACCAAATTATTTTAGAACATTTCAGAATATTAAATTCTACTGGTTGTGGAGCTGAAATTGACTCTCAGATTAGAAGTTATTGTTGTTTGATGTTGAATTCTAGTTTTCAGGTTTTTGTTGAATTATTTTAAGTTTCACGTTATTATTAACTAATAATTATAAATATTTATTAATTAAAAAATTTTAATTAATTTAAATTATAAACAATAAACTATATTTGATGGTAAATAATAAGTAATAAATAATAATTAATTAATAAATATTTTTTTATTTTTTTCGTCAATTTGGCGGCGGTTTTGAAAAAACTGCTGTTAAAAATAATTGCAATTTTTTTAGATTTTTTTAAAAAAATTATAAGAAATATTTTAAAAACATTTAGCGGTGTTTTTTCAAAATTCCTCTAAAAAACATAACCTAGTTTTTTTATCAAAAAACATTTAGCGATGGTTTTGAACAGCCATGAAAACAATATTTTCTTGTAGTATATCTCATTGTGTTAAGGTATGATATTTAATATGCAGTAACTATGTGTTAAAGGTATCTATGTGATAAAAAAGAATCAATTTTAATATATTCTATAATATATCTTTATTATATCAATGAATCCTTGAATTTTGGGATAATGAGAAAAAGATGTGGTAACCTGAAACTATCCAGATTTACTGTAGCTGACTGTGAAAGTGATTATGATAACATGAATTCATCTTCAAGTTGATTTTTTACATTGGAGGAAACTGCGTGATCTAGTACTAAAAAACGTAGATTCCACACTCATTGATCACTAAATTGGTAGTGGAATTGAATACTATAATTTTTTGTACCCAAAAGATATATAAGAAAGAGAAGTTGGATGTTTTGTTTTTAAAGATTGAGAAACCAATAAGAATTTGATATGATAATCAAAGTGTAATTGATTTCACTAAGAATCCAGTACAACACTCTCTGTCTAAGTATATCAAAATAAAATTTTATTTTATTAAATAGAACATTTCCAATGGGTATATAAAGTAGAAATTTAATCCTACTAGAGATCAAATTGTTGATATCTTCACTAAAGCTATACCTATGGATAAATTTGAGACCTTGAGGATGAATAAGAAAGTTCATCCCTTCCCTTTCAATTGAGTGACTTTAGGTTAAGGACCCACTATGTTTTTAATTCTAATATCATAGTTGGATAATAATTACACAACTCTATACATTTCCATTCATGAATCCCGATATATTATTATTGAAAAAATGGGAAAAAATGTTAATCGAGTATTTGGATTGATGTGGAGGTCATATCAGTCATTTGACCATTTTTTTTCACCGGGAGATGAAATTCTCCCAAAAACACTACTTTATCCCTATGTTTGTTTTTAATATAATTATCCTTGATAATGGATGAAATTTTATGTATATTTCTGAGAGTTTATATTGTTGAAAACAAATCTAAAGGGAGAGATTGAAGTACCTTTGGTTATTATTTAAGCATATAATATTTCTTCTCATCCACGAGTAAGAAGAATTATAAGGTGACTAAGATGGTTTTCTTGTTTTCAAAATATTTATTAATATGTAAAATGTAGATTGAAAATGTTTGGATCAATTCTATAAATTATATATTTTTTTAAAATGAAAATGTCCAAAACCTTCCCAAAATACAAAAGTTTTTCTCAAACTATAATAAATGGAAATGTATTTATAGTTTCTGGTATATGTATATTTTATATAATCATATGATTTAAAAATATAGAAAATTCATAGAATGTGTAATATATTTGAGGAATATTTAACATATTTGATGTTACATATGATATTTTTTGGCGCTCATCTTAGAATATGAAAAAAAACTACATGCATAATATATTTTCTTAGAATTTCTGATTTGAAAATATATTTGGAGGTGACACGAGTTATATATAAAATTCTATATGATAATTTTTTTATAAATAATGTTTAATATATTTTTAAGAGATCACATATTTTTTTTAAATCCAAAAACATACACAATATAAAAGATGATAAAAAATATTGCACATGGATCATCAGTTAAGGAAAATCCAACTAACACTAGAATCACACTATTTTATATAATAAATAGTTTTTATGATAAATGGTTCATTAGTTTGAGAGTAGAAACTTTGAAAATGAAAAAACTTATATAATTATATACTGTGATGTGTAAGGTTTTATATTTAGAATATAAATTTGAAAATTGAAGTGTTTTGAAAGTTACTTTAGAAAGTTAGTTCGTTAAGTTAAATAGGAAAAGACTGTGTTTTTATAAATGAATTGAATATCATGTATCCATGATCACACTTTTATTTTAGTAGTTATTAATATTAAAATTAAATTATAATATTGTACGGTGACATTGTAAGAATTTCAAATGGGATATTTGAAATTTATTATCAAATTAAAAGATAGAGTGTTTTTCAAAAACCTATTTACTGGTTCCAAAATAGATAATCATGAGAAGAGAAGATGACCAAAATTCAATGAACATTCTATATTCAAATATATAAATCATTTTTCTATTAATTATTTGAACATAAAAAGAGGAAAAATAATGAAGGAATATGATCAAGAATTGATAATCTCATACAATGAATGATGATAGAACTGTTATATCCAAAATAGAGATGAGAAGATAAAATAGTGATAAAATGTTTTATCATGTATCCCAATGAAATAAATTATATTTATAATCAATTTGAGGCCTACATTTTAAATTGAACAATACTAGTTTCTTATTTCATTCCCTTATGCATACATTGACTGTTTTGAATGTTTAAGAAGTAATTCCAAATTTTATATTAATATTTTGACATACTTATAGAAGTTAAAGATCAAGCTTGAGGAAGAATATCTCATTATAAGATTTATATATATCCTTAAATGCATTGAATATTGGTTTTATAATAAAGACTAGAAGAACTTATTGGATACTAGTTTCACTAGTATAAATTATGTCATACTTAGTGTTAAAAGATGATACTTGGGAAGTGGATGATAACTACCAATCTCATAATTAGAAGTGGATGATTCTTACTTAGAACCTTGGTTCATTTTTAAGTGGATGAAACCTTTACATGAATTTTTAATCATAGTAATTGAGTTTTTATAAAATATATATCTTCGTAAAACACTAAACACAAAATGGAATAGGTACACTCATTGGGATCGAACCTTGTAAAAATTCTTGTGTGCTATGAATTTTCAAATATTAGTTTAATAATTCTGTGGGAGAGTTTAAATAAGAGTGGATGAAGTCGTTGAAAAGTTTTATATGTTATTTTATAACGAATTAATTACAAAAATATACTATTGATTCATCCCCCATTCTCAATAGTACATTAATTTACCTAGGTAGTTCAATAAAGGAATTTCCAAAGTTTATCATCCATAAATTATAAATTGTTTATAAATTATTTTTTAATGGATCATAAATTTTTTATCTCAGGGTTAAATATATTAATTATTCAATTATTTAGTTTATTTATTGATTTATTAAAAGATTCAAAGTTTTATATTATGAATTGTTTTGTATTCTTTAGTTTAAAGTGTTACACCAATTCTAAATTTTTCTAAATTCATTTACGGAGTTACATTATAGGTTTAATAAGTGGGTAAGTTTTTAAATATATTGAATCTATCTTTTTATTAGGATCTAAAACTAAATTAAGAAGTTTATAATAGTTTAATACATAATGGGTGTTATAAATATCTCTTAATTAAAGTGCCCTTGGGTAGAGGAACATTGAGATGGACAGTCACTATCCTAAAGTCTTATACCCTGTTTATAAAAGTGGTGGGGTTTCTACCCATCATTCTATAATTTATCTTTTGGAGATTATTTTTTATATATGATAATAATCTATTACATTATAGGGTCTCATTTATAATATTAATGGGATACATTCAAAAATGTACAAATATAGAATGCTTTTAATTTGGGTTAGTAAACAAAATGTGATTTGTTTAAATAGTTACACATAAATATGGTTTGAACATATTTGTTTGGTCAAAGGAATAATAATTCAAAACTAAATCATTGTAATCATAAATACCTCAAGTGAAAAACATGAGATAATATGGTGTGATTAAATACCCTTTAAAATATTATTTTTCAGATTCCTTCCAAAGTAAACACTTATCAAGACATTTATTGTCCAACCAGATAATTTCACACTAATGTGGGGTTCCCATATATTGTCGTGTGTAGGAAAGTTAAGCAATAAGGTTACCCTAACTATTATGTTCCTTGTATTTGGTGTATTATTTGGGTAACATGTAGTTGGAAAACCTGATCTATTAGTGTACTAGAGGAATATAATTAAGATAATCCTTGTAAAAGGTTTTATAAAGTGTTATCCACTCAACAATACAAGATTCATATGTGATATGATTTACATGTTTATCAAGAAGATATAGTAACAGATTATGCTATGATATTAACTAGGATAAATAATTATGAAATATTATCATGATCAAAAGATAGATATGTTGAAATTTAAAAGAGGGCACCATTTTAGTTGGAGAACATTTTCTATGATTACTTGTCAAATGAATGAAAAACAAGATACTAATTGGATATAATATTTTTTGGTAGATAAATAACATATTTAACTTAATATATATAATTTAGATCAATCCTAGATAGAATAAAATCTTAATATAACCAACTTATTATACTTGTATAGTAACTCAAGAATCATTCTTATGTAAGAAACAAATATATTTTTTATGACAACACATTCCTACGTAACCAAATTTTGAAGGTGTTCAACAAGTAAATCTAAATTCATATAGTAAGAAAAAATGAATTAACTTAAGGTTTCAAAGAAAAATTTTAAATGAAAAATGTTCAAAGGAACTTTTTTATCTACTAATATAATAAATATGATTGATTTTTTCAATGATTGTTTGGGGGACAATATATCCTTTAAGGCTTTCCCTCTATGTGGAATTCATTTCTTAATCATTGTTGTAAATTTTTCAAAAATGTGAATGAGTTAAAGGTATTTTACACTATTTTTTTCAATATTTTAAGGATATATAAGCAAGACATGTGTTGTATAGGATTTAGTTCCATGTTGTTAGTACTAAAGGGTAATGTTTATAGATAAAAATGTAATATTTTATTTTTCCAATAGATATAATTGGACATTGAAACCTAAGGATAGTTTTAAGATGTTGGAGGAATGTTTCTATAAGATGAAACATCGTATAATACCCAATGGGTTTTAGGAAGATCCATCAAATTTCACATTAGTAACAAGTGGTATTAAATCAATTATTCAATTTTTAAAGGTATATAATACACAATGGATACTTTATAAGTGTTATAAATATATTGAAGTTCAAAATTAGGAATTAATTGATGAAAATTATGGGTTACATTCATGTGACAAATCAAAGGGTTTCTAAATCATAGAGTTGAATACAAAGTAATATTTCAATATTACATGGAACTAAATAAAGTATTCTTAAAGTTATCTCATTTATCTTATGAAATTTGTTTTGTTAAAAAAGTGTTGTTTCGAAAAACATAAGGTAGTTTATATATCTATACATGATTTATGTTTCATAAATTTCAATAAAAATTATGATTAGAAGATAAGGGTAAGAAATTTTTTATTTGAGATAAAGTGTTAATCCATGATGTTTGTTAAAATATGAGGAATATTGTTATTGAAGGGTTTTAGAGGGATGTTGAACAACTAAACACCATTAAACGACAAATCTAAAACTCAATTAAATATTGAATTTATTTAAACATTTCCAATGAATATAAACAAAGAACAAGAATAGTTTACCTTATACTAGTCGATATAGACCATCGTTGATTCAAACAGGTGTTTGATTATAATCACTGAGAATCATCTAGGAAAACCCTTTATTTAGATTTTCCATTGGTTCTATGATTCTACTCATACTCAATAAATACCAACCTCTTGTTAATTTTATTCTAGAAACTTTTGTTAAAGGATAATAAGAATCAAAATTTTTATAATCATCTTTGTTTGATGAATTATATTGTGAGCATTGGGTATTATATTTATAGAACCATCAAAGAGGATAAAAATAAGTTTATATAAGACACTGATAACCCAAGTTGTCATCCAATATTCATGTGAAATTTCCTAAATATCTCTCAATATTTCAATTATTTGAAATTTCTAGCTCAATCTAACATTTATTAATTTAAAATTTAGATAGAAATTCATGAAGTTACAACCCCTCATTATTATTATTATCACATGATGATCAAAATTGATAGTGATAGCTGGTGTGAAAGATAATTTCTGAACCAAGGATTAACGTACAATATGATAATCCCAAATATAACCACAATGACAAAGTATCTCACACAATTACATTGTGTAGTTGAGGATAGATCATGATACAGTCCAGAATACCATGCCATGGAAGACTAATTTAGAGTATAAATTCATCAATATACAAAATCCACTAATTCCTAATATATATAGATCACTTTAATATTATTTCCTATCATATGTAAAAAATTATGAAACCATAACCAAAACTCAGATTATATATTTCAAAAAAACTCATTTTGGAAAATTTATCACTATTTTTTACCACATGTTAAAATATATTTAAAAAATATGTGAAAAATACTTCGAAAAAAGCTTTTAGATATCCTCTAAAACATTTTTGGTGTACCTATAAATGATTCAAAAACATGATCCTCATTCACATGATCACAAAGTGTGACCTCTTGGGCCTTAATTTTATTAAAAAAATAAGAATTCTTGAATTCATAAATTTGAGAAAAGATCATCCACTAGAAAAGAGTCATTGATACACAAGATAAAAATGGATCTTGAATAGTCTCAGTCAAGAACATGTATCTGTATTCCATTTTCCACTAGTTGTATCATATGAAAGTATGCATTATCATTTTATATCTGTATATAAGTCAACAATAGACCATTGGACATGAAGTATGCAATCCTTTATAGAGAAATCGTACATTCAATATTCTTTGAGTATAGGTTAACTATGTTGATGAATAGATCACATATCATCTACCTTTATGGATAAACACATCACATGATCCTTATTTGAGAGATAAGAACATTATCGTACTATCTTAGTATGATTATACACTTATATATTCTATATCAATAAAGGGACCATATGTCATATTCATCATATGATATGGAAAATTTCATTTGAGCTAATTTCTAATTGATGAAAAAATCAATAATATACTTAACCACCCCTGGATTTGTTAAGCCTCAGAAATTTCATAAGAAAGGTATCAGTGTATAAAGATTCATATGAAAGGTATCTCACTATCTTTAGGTATATAAAAGTCCAAATATTATCCATACACCCATATTATATCAATTATATAGTATATGACACTCTATGTGTTATATACTTATTTTTTAATCCAATACGAAAAGCCAATTTTGTGCCTCATGAGTATTTTTAATATCTTAATACAATTATCCTACTCACACAAAACTTAACATTTAATTATATCCTATATTACCTCTTCATGAACATCTATTACAGATAAATCAAAGTTATACTATGAGTGTTTAATTATCCTTTCACTTCACGATATATATATATACCACCGAAGTTAAAGAATATAACATGGATATTTCCATTTATATAACATGATATAATTTATAGTCTTAAAATTATTTAATAATACTTAACAAAACTATACATAATCACCTATATAATATAAAATACATGATATAATCATAGATTAATATTACGTTTTATACAATTTTATGGATTTTGTTAAACTCATACAATCTCCATGTAATTTCCACCACATCCCTACGTTACCACATGATAAAACCATCCCACTAAACCCTTTTAGTGAGAAACTTATATGAGGTTTTCTAGTTTGAATAATGGTGAGACTTTGGAATCATATTCTAAATGTGTAACTCTTTTAACATGTATTCAAACCTATTTAATTCACAATATCAAATATTAGGATGTTAATTAATTAGGTCATCTACTTATAACTATTTCTATGTTCATAATCATTATCATTCTTGTTACTTTACCATGATTTATTTTCCTTTAAGATCACATTATAAAAAAATTTAACACTTATCATCTTTATTTACAAACACTTCTTAAATTATTTAAGATATAAAGAGACATTGACTTTTGATATTGACATGAATAATATTTTACTTACTAAATTTGAACTTCCCTAAGCCCAAAAAATACTCCCATTTACCTATTGTAATTTTGTTTTCTCTTCAGAATATCATGTTAAGGCACACAAACACCTTTATGAACATAGAATAACACTAATTTACTTTAGAATGAATGTATAAAAAACAAAATATCATATCCATTTCTTATATGTCATTACTTTTTTATATAAATATTTTGAAAATAATATTTTATTCTTTAAAAATATTTCACTCATGGGTGGTGGGAATCATATTCCTCATATTTTAACAATTATTTTGGATACACTCTTTTATCCTGGATAATGTTTATTTTCCATTTTTTTCGTTTCAATCATTGTTATAAAATATGATGAGTCATACAGGATTTGAATTAATTCCACCATTTCATATTATATATTATAACTATTTATTTTAAAAAATCCATTATAGTATAAAAAATAAAATAGAAATACACATGTTTTATTTTGATTCATCAGATCTTGAATTATTGATTTGTATTCCAACCACGATTTAGAAACTTGTTAACTAATCACTTAAATAAAAAATAAAATCTCCCTAAATTTTTTCTTTAATTTTGAAATCATGTATATTCAGAACATTTTTAAATTATAAATTTGGTATCACATACCCATTGATAATAAAAAAATTATTTCTATAACATTGATACCTGTAATTGAATTTCCATGAAGATTTCTTAACCCCTTCAAGTATCCTAGAGTGTTCCATCATATAGAAATAATGTCGTTAATCCTTGATATTACTTACTCGTTTCAATGACCATGTTTTAATATTATAAAGAATTTTTTTGGACTATCGAACTAACTTTTCTTCTTTTATTTTTATCTTTTACCCACTTACACTGTCAACACAACACCAGAGATAGTATATTAAATTCATAATTTTATATTTCCTCAATACTTTATGAAATAGTGCGAACATTTCCTAAATCATTTAAATTTTCATAACATTTATAATGATGAAAAAGAAATAATTCTTTAAGATAAAATAATCCTTAGGGAAACATTTTGTGTCTCAATAATTTGTTAACTCAGGAAGGTGTTTCTCTAACACAAATAATTATCCTTTTTAATGAGTAATTATTATGTTTTTACCAGTCTAAGAATTTTATCACATCCAGAGAAACCTTTATAAAGATATATTTAAAAGTAATTTTTGATGATGAGGATGTCCTTAATCTACAACAGAAGATTTTATCATATTATTATCATGGTTTACATTAATTTAAAAAGGAATTTCATTAAATCTACTGCAACTAAAATGATGAAATATTTTAAATTATTTAAACCAATTAGTGGACCAAGATCTATATTTCTCTAAGAAAATAACCCCCTTCATCTTGAAACTCACTTCTAAGTTATTTAAGTATGGAATTATCCAAATCATATCATATAAAACCCCTGGATTATTGAGAGAGGAACAGATTTCCCAACCCATTATACGGATAAACTGAACACTGTTATTCTTTTATCATAACTCTTATTGTTTCCATGCTATGTTCAGCCCAAATAAAATTCAAAAAAAATGCACCTAACTCTTAGGGCCACCTCATTATTTTATTTATATATATATTATAATCCATGTGAACCCCACATTTGTGTGAAAATAACTGATTAGATATTCAAGGTCTCAAGAAAAATTTATTATAAGGAATCTAACACTTAGTACTTAAATTGGATTTATTCTAACCTTTTTATCTCATGTTTTTCCCATTATTCATGCATTTCTTCTAATTTCTTATTTTGGAATCCTATTCATTTTATAAAATTAATATTTTTAAATGATATTGATGTGCAACTCTTTAATAAACTCATATGATGGGTTACAAACATAAACTAAAAGAAAAATATATCCATATATATCAAAATTAATCCAATTTAAGAGGCACATTTAAAATTTAACTACAAAGGATAAAAATTATATTCATCCAATAATACCCAATAATAAAGACTAGAGATACAGATAGACAACCCCCACTTTTTTAGACAAGGCAAATGCATCCATGATAATGATCATTTTAACACAAATTCCTTCTACCCTGGTGTACTTTACTCAAGAAAGATTTCAATTAAATCATAATTATAATTACTTATATGTATAGACTATAATCAACTTTTTAATTCACTATCATAATCTAATACAATCCAACAAAAGGTTAGAAAAAAATAAATTTATTATCATACCTAGACTATAACTATTTTTATGCTTGTAGGACAATTTATAAAACCAGTTTGAAACCTTGAACTAAATCAAACATCACAATTCATAATATAAATATATTAAATTTATTATTATATTAAGGAATAAATAAATAAATGAACCATTAACATATTTAAACTTGAGATAAATAAAATTTTAACAATTTATTGATTAATTATAAAAATATTTATAATTTTGAAAAATTTAATTTTATCCAATATGAAAATTTCATAATATCATTTATATAGTTTCAATATAAGCGTTTTCATTTACAAATAATAGATATTTTATGAATAATTTTATTATTGAATAATAAACATTTCATAATTTATCTATACAATTTATATAAATTTAAAATCTCACACTAGATTTAATTTAAAACATTGATTGTATAAATATCTAAAAACCCATTTAGAATTAATTAAATATTGTTATAAATAAGTAGTTATTTTAACAATATTATAATTAAATTTATGAACAATTCATAAATAAATATAAAAAAAATTTATATTATTTTATAATTTATAAACACTTTATAAATTATTCAACCATGTAAATCCACTTTAAACCATGAAAATATCCACAAAAATGTTTTTGGAATAGATTAAAGACACCCCTTGGATTCAGGATAGGCCTAGAAGTCCCATCATGGATACGGTTTTAGATAACCTCGATTGACAAATTCATTTAATTTTACTCAAAATAGTAACATATAAGCATGATACCACTCACCAAGTGTCTAGATAGGTGGATCAGAGTACCTTAGCCCGGACTCCCAGTATGCTAGAGGCTGCAAAATAACATCGAGGTTCTGAGGTATAACCATGGGGAGACAATACACTGATATCATAGTACAACAATAATGACAAAATCATACAATATTCATAATAAAAGAAATCAGAGAATGTAAAAACATTAAAAAATAATAATTCAATATAAAATTAAATACAATAAAAAATAATATATCCCAGACTTATCATCCACCAGGACAATCATATATACAAAATGAAATAAAATACAAGATCCACAACTACCATCCCTGAGCCTCATCTCATCCAAACTTATACGTCCTTGTTGAGATGCGACATACCTATCATGAAACACTATTCTTATTCCCTACATGTACTAATGAATAATGATGTCTTATTAGGTACCCAAGTTCCATAGATGACTGAGAAAGGTTTGAGTAAAACATACCAGGGCACCATAAATGGGACCCCGAACATAACTCATTAAAATAGTTCATGCACAAGTGGTATTATCTGAAAATAAATTCCGTGTGCACACATAATAGAAAAGTCATCGTTAATCCTTGGGTTCTATGGTGACATATGGGATCAACTATACATGATTTGGCCACTGTCTGATGTCCTTAAATATAAAAACCATCATATACAACCCCTGGACATATGAAATAATTTTCATCAAATATATCATCTAGTGATTCATGAGAATAACTAATCCATGCTTATAAAAGTGTAAAAATCATACATAACTCAAGGGTAGACTCTAAAAATTGGGAAATACATAACCTCATTTATAAAATCCAAGGAATTACCTCACCCTTTTAGGAAACAAGTGACATAATTTGGAAACTCAGGATCAATACTACACCATTTAAAGAGTTAAGTAACAACATATAGAAATTTAGGGGAATTCCTGTACCCTACCAAGAAATAAGTGATATCATCTGGAAACTCAATGGTACACAAACACCTTTATCATAAAGAAGTTACATCACCTATTAGAAAACTATTAATCTACACTTAATTCCATATAATTCCATACTCACTTGGGTTGTACACATTTTTGAACCCATCACACATCTCTGAGGTTGGATACTGAAGTGACCAACCCATCCTTATAACTATAGCCATTCAAGGACCCATCATTTAATCCCATGTTATTTGGTGACACACAAAATTTATAGAGCCTTCCATTATATTATAACACTTTATAGGGTAAAATTAATAATGGGGAACCTAAAGAGATCCCCTATGTTACACTATACTCTAGACACCCTTCTGGGCCTCCTTAAGCACGTTCCTAATCACAGGGATAAAGTACATCCTCAGAAGTGTATAACTAGACTCATTAATAAAGCAATCGTATCGGGGTCTCATTAGACTCATTGGCAAGCCATATAATCAACATCCTATAGAGATGGCAAAAAAACCACATCCCTTCCCAATTCAACATAGTTTAGTCTTCTCACACGTAACCTACACGTACCTTACTCAGGGTACACCCACTAGGGTTCTCTCATACTAGTGGGGGAGAAACACTCACCCCACTCTATATTTAAATGTCCTAAAGGCTATAAGGAATGTCATGGTTATTCCCTAGCCAATACCTTGGATAACTATTCCCATTCATTAGTCACCTCTACAAAAAGAGACTATGGTAACCTCTAAAATGGTTTTCTATGTCTATTATAATCTCACTTAGACTGCTTCAGGTTCTATGTATCTCATTACCAAATTTTCTAATCAAGCCCTTGACTATCTGGAGTCATGGCATTGATCTAGTTCTTAGAAGTCCATCCTAGAAATTGGAAATCCTACTATGTCCATAAATGTTATTGAGTAATTTATTTAATTAATGATTAATCATCCATACATGATGAGACCCCATATCATATTCCACCTAACAAAAAAATAAAATTTAGGGAAATTTATATGGACTACCAAAATAATAAAAATGGAAATTTGTGGTGTTTTTTGGATATAAACGACAATTTAAACTACCATAAATCAATTATGGATGGTTTTCAAAATTGACGTGTTTAGTACTATAGATAATATATCTATGAAATTATTTTAAATTAGTGGTGGTTCATATTGAACAACTATAAAACCCATATTTTGATGCAATTGAAACCACCATGAATTAATATATATTTAATTTTTAACAGAATTGGGGATGGTCCAAACCATCTTATATTCTTTTTAGGATGGTTAAAATTAAAGTGCCTAATTTTTCTTACATAGTGATGGTTAAAACTGACCTTATATTTTTTGTGGTGGTTAGATAGATTTCACATCTTTTAGAAGTTTCTTTTCAATACATATTGAGGGTTCTAACCACTGCTAAATTAAAAATGACATTTTACCAAGATTAGAGGTAGTTTAAACTAGCATGGATAAAAAAATAAATTATGAAATATACTCCTTTAAATCGAGATCCTATACTAGAAATTTAAGACAAAAAATTACAAAACCCTATGAAAAAATGAAATCAACAATATAAATCAACTTAAGTTATATTAATTTTTTTAAAGATATACAACATCTTAAATAATTCATACAAGTATTCAACAAAACCATCATTTCACTCAATTTTCATATAAAGTATAGGATTCAGTATATAAAAACAACACATTATAGACCATCCAGAATTCCATATGTTTCACTAAGGATACCTTAATATTATACCCACTTCTTATCCTAATTACTTTTAGCCTTTATTTCCTAAAATTACATAATTGAAAAAAATAAATTTGATTATATTAAAAAATAATACAAACAAAATATAAATAATAAAAAGTTGTGAATACTAATACTATCATATCATAGATACATTGGAATCAAGAATAATTACCCTCATGTATCAAAATGAAATAGCTAAATCATCCCCCACTACAGTAAACTACTTATCCAAAACTCTTATGCCTGAATCCTACTTATTTAAATTGTTTCCAAATATTTTTATGTTTCTGATGCTGAATCATGAACACTACACAGACACATGGTAGGAGAAAGAACTCCAATTAATGATTATAAGGGACTCACAAATACTCATGATGGTAATGGTCCAAAACCCATCAAACTAACATGACATGGATTCTCATTTCCTTTAACCTAGGAAATAACATCACTCTGGGAGATCAATGATAAATGTTAGAGATTTTCATCCCATGAATATTTAATTTTAACCTATATATTGAGGAATGTAAAATAGAAGTGATATAGAAAAATAAAATATTAATAAAACTTGTAAATTCTATGCTTTAAGATGATTCATTCAAAAACCTCCCATCTAACTCTGTATACACATAGATCCACATCTGGGTCCTCCCATCATAATGGCCGACCTCCAAATCCTATATCATTATAGAATAAAATCAACAATTATTAAATATTACTAACAAAAAATTTAACACCTATATATGTTATAATAATTCAAATATTACCTTTCTCAATCATCTCCTTGTGAATCTCTTTGACCTTACTGTGTGTGGTATTAATTATGTCTCTCTTCTGTTAGAAATTTTTATAAAAATTCCCTTTACAAATGAAGATATATTAGTATGAAATTTAATACTATTTAAAATTTTAATATAATTTATAAATTTATAATAAGATAATATCACATTATAAAATACCATATATTAATTACTAGAAAAACTATCTATAAAAGACTTCCACTACCAACTAGGTAACCATTCAGGCACCTTATCACACCTCTATAACAGAAATAATGAGTTTTCCATAAAGTTGAACCATAATCTATACTTTAAATATTTCTTTTTTCCCTAATATTTTTATATTCCACTGATGTAAAATGACGTCATACATGTAAAAATGATAAACAACCTATAAATAAGAAATTTAAAATTATAAGGAAAATAATTTTTGTAGTAATATAAAATTAATAAACATTTAATAAACATTTATTTTAATTTACATTAAATTGATTATCAAAGATCTCATTATTTCAATTTATTCAAATGTGCCTATTATCATGACATTTAATGGGGTAATGTCATTGAATTAGATGACAAATTGTTTAAAAAATCCCATTACATGTCTTCGACATCACTCATATGGACTCAAAAAATATCCAAAAGGCACAATACCTTTTAAATTATATATCTTTGAAACATAATTTGTTTCCATAATTATCTTTTTAATTTTTTTATTAATACATTTTAAATATCATATTCTATAGTATATATAAATATTAATTAAATAAGGTGTCCACCAATGAAATACATACTAAAAACAATCAACCACCAACAAGCTCATGACAATATGGGTGAGAAATTTTGAGTATTCGAGTCATGCTAATTTACTATCTAATATAATGTACCAGCAATTTTATACACATGAACTGTGTTAGTGGGAACTTTACCTAGAGTAGTAGATGAAAAACCAAGTGGATTTGGGACCATCATTAGTGGTGCAATTTCATTTTAGTGGGTAGACCATCTTTGATCCACATATCTTTTAGTCCTTGGAATTTTTACTAATAAATAAAAATTGAAAGTAGTTACAACATTTGAAAAATCTACAAGAAAAAAAATATAAAATAAAAATTAATATTCTAAATATTAAAATTATAATAATTTATGTGTATTTAAATAGTTGATTTCATGTTCAAATGTAATGTCCCCGTTTTTTCTATGTTGGACTTTGGCATATTTCTTAGAATATTTCTTGAGCCATGCACTGAGACGACGTGAAAATCTAAGGCCTGGTGTTCCATGAATTAAATTTTGAAATATATTGAACATATTACTATCATAAGCATTAAGTTTCTGAAAAATTGAAATAAATACTGAATGGAGGATGTGGATCAGAAATCTTAGGGTACTATTGGGTTTAGAATGTGGGTTTTACCCTAGAAGTGACATAACATTTTTCAGCATCGAGTGTTTTTGATAGAATTTTCTTAAGAATACATAATAAATTCATAAATAAATGAATTTATTTTATTTTATTAAATACATGAACTAATATTTCCACATTAAATATGAAGTTACAACCAATTCTTAGGGTTAGGATCCTAATCTAAAGAATTGATAGGAAAGCGTGGAGGATAATTGGCGAACATTGAGGTCATGGATTGATAGATTTATAATTGGTGATCTATTTTTTAGTATAAATCAAGGATATCACCAATGAAAATGACATGGATTAATTATTCTTCAGTGATTGATCCAAATAGAGTTAGGATGTCTAATCTATGAAATTCCATCTAGTTCTTTTATTGAGGGTCAAACTAGGATCAATTATATTAACAACAATTGATTCATGCATTGATGGTAGATTTAATTGATGGATTTATTTTATTATATTATTTTTATCCCTCTATATTTATCTAAATTTATGAGAATAGAACGAGTTTGAATGACCAAATTTCAAAGTTTGTTCCTCATATCTTATAGTTTATGTTTTTCTCCCTCGTTTCTTCTCACGTTTATCACATGCATTTGCCATTGGCCTGTGGTTCAACTGTTACCTTGTATTTGATCATTGAGTGATCATAATTTTTTGAAATGGTTCAAAATAGCATGTGTGATTCTTGATTGAGAGTGTGATAGAGGTGTGATGGTGATGGAGGATGATTGGTCATGGATCAAAATAGATTTGTAGTATCTATTCAGCCTCAGTTCGACGATGAATCTATGGATGACGTGTGTGGAAATTTCACAAGAATATTTGAAGATTGAAATCCTGATATCTGATGATTATAGTGTTGGAAAACCCTGGATCTATGATCCCTATAAAGCAAGGAGGTGTAAACAACATGCATGACGACCTGAAATATGAGAACCAGTGGGATATGGAAATCCCAAGTTACATGATGTGTAATTGGTAATTACACACCATGTGGGATACCATGGTTGCAATGCTAGGGTTTCTGATAGAGTTAAATATCATATTCTATGTGATCTTATCACACCACACATGAACCACATTGGTGGATCATTATGTATCTCTAAGGATATATGGGAACGATCAATCCATAGTAGACAGATGAAACCAGACTACCCGACCATGTGTATGTGGGTTGGTACACAGACATGACCAGATGACATGACCAGGTTTACAGGTCTTGGTATACTGACACAACCATACTGTATGGTAAGGTGTACTTGGGTGAGTACACAGACATGTCTATAATACATGGCCATGTGTACATGGGTTGGTACATCGATAGGGACAGACTACATGGTCTAGTATACATAGGTTAGTACATGAACATGGGCAGAGCACACATACATGGTATGGTGTACACATGCATGACCATATGGAAAAGACAGGGCTATGAGAGTTCTCAACATTCTCTACAATCTTCCTACATGTCATGTATATGGATATTTACATATCGTGATAGGAAAAACCACACGAACAGATTAGGGGATGGATAGACATGCTTTGTACCCTTAGGTACCTTCCATATACCAGATTTGAGGGCATTTGGAGGACTTATTTTCTTCAGTATGGACCTATATTGGTTGAGTGTGTTCCCTTGGTCCTTCAACTTGAGGGTATAGTGATACATTACATCCACATATTTAGATTGAGATCCCCTCTAGAGGATGAGTCTTAGGTATAGTTTTTGGTGTCCCTCCAGGAGACTAGAGTGTGATCCTCTATAATTTTATACACTAGGGGGGGGGATTATGGAATTATTGTGACATTCTTGAGCATGATGTTGACCCTCCATCTAGTGGTCCATTTTAGTAGGGTTCTCAGAATCATTGGATTGTGATCCCCTGTATTGTAGGTTTGTCCAGATTGGGTTCGTGGTGTCCCCTAACAGTACTGGGTGAGATCCCATATTTGAGTATCAGGTCCTTATAGCCTAGTTATATTTATTATGTGGGGATAAATGACCATGACCTCTTGTATGAGTTTATCGGGTGATATCATGTCTCATGTAGTAGATTCCCCTGGATCATGCATTGCTTCAAGTAGAATCCAGTGGCTAGATGTCTTATTGTGACCACCTGGAGGCATGGTGTCCTTATTGAGTATATTTGGGTTTTATTGTTATAAATTGATTTATATATTATTGTTATGAACTTACTTCTATTGATTCTTTGTTTTTAGTGATTTCATGGTGTCCTATGGGGAATTTTTATACTCACCCATGAATGGGATACTCCCACATATGTTGTGTCTTATATAGATGAAAAACCGTTTTTGGGAGTCCTTGGTGGACTACGAGTATGTGGAGCTAGTTTAGGTAAGACATACTGAGGTGTATAATAGTGTTTCATTTGATAGTATTCCCCTCCTTTCGAGGAGGTTGGAATTTATTTCCACTTTTGGGTGGGCTTGTATTTGGACCATTTTGATACTTTTTAGTACTTTATATCATACTCTGATTGTGGTATCATAGATGTGTGCATGAATTTTTATTAGTTGGTTTAAAATTCAGTATTATATTTTTTTGGAGATGTGTCCATATGTACATGTACTTTAATAAAATCCCTTTCATGTGTGTGATATTCCTTCTTGGATTTAGTCATTAACCCCTAGCCTATGGGAGGAAGGTTTGGGGTAGTGGTGTCTTGGGCCTCGTTAGGTCAGGTCATGATAGAATGGAATCAAAAGAAATACCCAGCCTGAAGTGTTATGACACTGCATGGGTTTAGGATTGGATTTTAGAGTTTCTTTTTTCTAGATACAAGGATTAGTTTGGGAACTAGGGTAATAATTTATTGTTTTGAGATTGGATCATGATCCAAGGTGTCCAGAGTTAGTGTGGTGGCAAATGTATCATAGTAAAAGGACTATGATAACCTTCTTTTTGATTTGGTATATGTATACACTAGTTGTAGAGAAAACATTGGTACATGCATCATATAGTAATATGTTGTGGTTTACATTTCCTTTTTGAGTTAGTACCTCAAATATAATCATTAATCATTGTACATCTTGATAATCTTCAAGATGCCTCCACGAGGATATCCAACAAGGATTCCGAGATACTATTGAAATGACAACCAAATGAGTGAAGAGGTTTCAATTAATGGACCCATTCATGATGTGTTTTTATTCATGTGGACACCAAGTAGTTCTACCCATTATTTATCATCGCATGGATACTTTTGTTGATTAGATAGTTGATCGTCCTCATGTTGAGAAGTCGATAAATCAAGTAAGGCAAGATTATGGTACATATAGTCTTGGTGTGTTATGGGAGTTCTAGATATGGTGATCGCTGAGGTTATATGACAAAACAAACCCTCATATGGTAGATTTTTGACTCACGGTGAATTTCCAGTTTTCTAGCATGTACAAATCCCAACTAATCGGATGGTTTCACCGACTTACCATTTTCTCCATGAAGTAGCTGTTGGATCCGGTGGTATCGGCAGATGACACACCTAAGATGAATTTGTATTGAGAGTTACATATTTAGAGATCAACCATGTTACATGATGGTCCATACCCTCTATCTTGGTGGTGGAGGACTGGCATGGGCCAATGGTGTGAATGTCCCACATGGATGTGACCCCTCCTTGATTGTGGTCCAGGCGGAGAGACTTTTCTAGGGTGACAAACAACATCGGTGGAGCCTTGTGTTGGTGATGGATTTATCTATATTGTATGGTTTAGGTTTTGTATGCACTAAGGTGTCAAATCAAGCCCATTTTTGTGGAAAATATGTGGGATATGAAAATAATGATTTCCAAGTGGTGGGAGATCACAAAGGATTTGAGTGAGGTTCAAGGCATTAAGCCTAACTTCACTTCCCTAATTACAGCTTTCACGTGGTGCATAATCCAATTTTCTTGGAGTGTATCCCCTACTTGTGACCCAGTGATACCATTGGATACCTTTTTTCTCAACCCATGTGTTGTAGGATTCTACAAATAGAATCAATGTTTACATGATTCTACCAATAGTGTGACCTAACTCTTAGATGAATTAGAGAGCCTTACGTTGAATCTCCTCAAAGTGAAAATGAGACCCAATGATGTTTTCCTCAGTATGGATTGGTTTCCTATAAACCATTGTTAAATTTTTATGCTGTTGAGAGTAGTAGTAATTTTATTTTGTTAGGGAATTTTTTTCTACATGGTAAGGAGTGATCCCTGGCAGGGAAAGAAGAACTCGTGTGTAGGATGTTATGAACGAATTCCTACTAGTTAGATTGTGAAACCTTTGGAGTAGTATATTATGTGAGTTTTTTGTGTTCCCATGATGGGGTAAGAGTATGGGGGAATCCTTCTAGAGTACGTTCCTAGTTTATCTAACCATCAAAATTTGGATTTCTTCTTGTAATTTCAGCAGGAAAAACCAGTTATCTATGCTATTATATCAGATTACCCCATGTTGCAGTGAGATATGGAGGTGTGGTTGGAAGATTTAATAGACCAAGGGATTCATAATACAAAGTGTGTTTTTCTAGGTAGCCCTATGTTGTTCATTAGGTGTGGATTAGTGTCACTTAGACCAAATGACACGAGGGAAAGTTTCCCCTACTGAGAATCGATGACCACTTCTCCTAATGGGTGGAGGAAAAGTAGATCTTAGAGTTATAACACAGGGTGGGTTATCATTAGATCTACGTTAAAGATGTGGATATACAGAGTGTGGATTCCTAGGGCCACTAATGTTGCGTTGAGTTCTTGGTGATACCCTTTGGTGTGTTGAAGTCCCCAGTAGAGTTCTCAAGAATAGAGAGCAGGATACTTAACCTTTCTTTGATAGGTTCTTAGTAGTATTTAGTGATGGTACCCTCATGTCCTCGACATTAGAGTTGGACAACATGAGACACATGGGGATGCTGCTAGATATTCCCTAAGAGTGAAAGTCACATGAAATATCTCATGGAGTCTGTTCTAAAAATAAGTCTTCTTAGAAATGGGAGTAACAGTAGACCCTGTATAGTTCGAGGCAGTGTGATCTTGACAGATAACTAGGGTGTGACTATGGAAGAAGATTCTTGAAGTAAGGTTTTCCATTATTGTTGTCGAGCTAGATGATAAATTATTTTTCTTCATTGTAGTTGACCCATTTTTAGGTGAGGATGGTGAAACATACCTCTAGTCTATGGTTGTTACCCCATTGCTTCTTCAGCAATTTATAGAGGTGAAAATTTAGGATGTTGAATCAGAGTTATTGTATTATCATATACCCACTGGGGATATTATTGATGGATTCCTTGAAGGAAGGAATCACATCATCTTTTTTCTTGGGATAGATGATAATTCCAATTGCGGTGTGAGAGGAGGTGATGGTGTGGTTATTTTCCCTTAGCTATACATATAGTGTAGGTGAGGGTCTACTAGGATCTCTTGGGATTAGTTGGACCGGTACATGAGTTGCAATAAGTTTTCGAGTTAAAATCATGCTGTTTTTTTATTAGTTGGTGATTACTGACAAATATTTTTGGAGACTTTGGGACACCTGTGCATTCTTAAGGTAGTCCAACTTTATGGAATTCTATTGATGATCATTACAGACATTGATTCTTATAGCACAACACAATTAAGGAGAGGATCTAGGAATCCTTTGTGGACTTAGTTGTAGTTGGGAACAATATTTTACTCTATCCCACTGGAAAGGTAATTTGGACCATTCTGGTTCAGGTGAACATGATTTGGGTTTTGAAGTTTGTTTTGAGACACAACTAGGAGGTTCATCTTCCAGACGTGAAGTTTTTGAATCATGATTATTAACCCTCCACCACCATAGTAGAACCTTTTTGAGGATCTGTTTGAGAATCCTTACAAGACACTGTTATAATGGTCAGATCCATTGATAAATAGTTCTTAGGTCCTAGTTTTGATTTTAGTGATGGTTTTAATGGGTACTATTCATCCATGAGAGGGTGTTGAATTCTGGGTAAACATTAGGAGTCCTCAATGGATTGATGATAATGGTATTTAGAGTTAGAGAGTTATGGAGTTTTATCTAGGAAAATGGAAAATCTCTAGGGATCTTAGTCACTTTATTTTCTTACTATTGTGTTCAGTTAGTGAGGTGGTATGCCCCTTAACCTCGAGGCCATAGTAGATTTGGGTTTCTCGGTATTCTAAACATGTCACAGCTAATGAGGTTTTTGAATTAATCATTGTTTGATATCGATCTGGGTGAGATGGGACTTGAGAGTGGATTTTCCTTTATTAAAGAGCCGGTGAAATTGTAGACTAATAGGAGAAAGAGCATTGTGGGGAAAGATTTTCCTTATGTTCATGTTTTTTTAACAACATAGGGAACCATTGGGAGATCTCTTGGGATAAAAATACATAGTTGAGAACAAAATATCCCCAAATTTTTCTCAGTTTGTGATTTTCAGGGATGAAAAGCATTAAGGGGGAGAATAATGTAATATGGGACACTATAACACCTGGAGAGCGGAGGGGTGAATGTGGGTGTCAAATTTTTCATTAAATGAGTATGATATTTTCCCCATATTGGTAGGAACCTATTAAACCTATCTGATGGAATCATGAAATTATAAAACACTCAGATGTAGAAATTAAAGCACAATAGAAAAATTTTATTTGGTTCACCACTAAGAGATAATACAAGGAGCATACAACGATATTATTCCGGTCATACCTAAATTCTAGAGGATTCACTATTCAAAATATAATAAAATTGTTCATATATTGTCACTCATTTCTATGAACACCTCCTTAACATGAAATTTAGGGATAACACACTGCCTACCTCAGATCACTTCCATCAACTCCCCTTTCCATTTTCCATATAGTATGTCTTACTCAATTTATTTAATTGAATGTTTCATCAATATATTGGGGTTATAAGTCATTTTACCTGATTATCTTGAGAATCTTCTTGCACCATAAATATGAATTTATTCTCTTGAATGAACTTTTCACTCAAAATAGATGTTCAACACTGCAATTCTCAAAGCTAATAGAGTTTGAAAAACCCCCTTTTTTATTTCAAAGATGTTTTAGCCTTTGGGAAACCACCAAATTTCACAGAACATCCAGTCTTTGAAAATCCTAATAGCCATTGTGGAATCTCTATCCTTTATGAAGCTCAAAGTATTTACAAAATTCTGAAATATCATAAACCTCTCATTCTTCGCAAAACTCCCTTGTTTGATTCTTAAGTGTTAATTAGTTCTTAACCATTATTTTCATTCTACTTATTCTCATGAATATTTCCTAATTTATGAATAATTTACCCTTCTATAAATATTAGTGATTCACTATATTCCAAATTCTCTCTATGACTCAATGATGTGTAACTAACAATTTATATAAAATTCCCACTTCATGATGCATTCAAGATCACCATGGTTGTTTTGTGAACCTAATCATCCTCATTCACAAATATCCTTTTTTCAACGAAATTCTAGTTAAATTATTCCATTTTATGAAGCTTCTCATAGTAAGCTATATTACCATCTTCCCATTGTGCCTCAACCATTCGTCATGAATCCTCTTTTGTGAACCTTCAATGATTCGCACAACTAGATTCCATCACGAAGCTCCATATCATTATGAAACTTCAATCATCATGAACTCTATGTCCTTTTCATTTTCATAAATATTGATTACTAGAAATTTATATTTCAAGAAGATCTATGTCATTGAAAAAATTAAATCTTTACAAAATCTATTGCATTTAAATATTTACAAAGAGTTATTCCAAGAAATCATTTCATGGGAAATCTTTCACCTTCATCCTATTTTTGAGATCCAAAAATTTGGAAAACACTAGGAAATGATGTAAACTTCAACACTGGAGACACTTGCATCATAGGATCACTTATATTGAAAAATACTTTATCAAACCAGTGTGAATGGATAAGAAACAGAAAAAAATCTATTTTTATCTATGAAAAACCTTGATTCTAAAAATCACCCCTTTGGGTTTGTTGAAAATATGAAGAAAAGTTAAATAAACCACCATCCTTGAAAAAAAACATGATAGGAACTAAATAGATCATCCATCACTCTAAGTCTACATGAGAAAAGATTAGTGTAAAAAACAAGAGTGGAAAAAGAGAATTTCATACCTTAAGAGGCTGCCACACAATAATGAAAACCTAAAATTCATTGAATTTTACTTATCCCCCCTATAGAAATAAACACAAAGAAACAATATTTGAAAAATTAGAACTCAAAATACTCTCCCATAGATCATATCTCCCCCAAATTCCTACATCACACCCAGAAAATGATTAAAATAATTAACAAAAATTGGTATATGGGAACAACAAGAACATCCTCATGCAATGAGAGGTGGTTCAACACAAATTTTCAACCAATTTTTTTAAAACATATGTGCTACCAATGACTTAGATAGAATATCAACCACTTGATCATTTTTTATAACATGGTATATTTTCATTAGAATTTGTCTAAATGTTTCATTGTTGAAGTGATATCTAATCTTAATATGTTTGGTATGAGAGTGATGGAAAATATTTTTCATAAAATAAATTATGATCTTGTTGTCATAATGTATCACCCTTGGATATTTCACCACGTCAATAATATTATTAACTTTCTTCTTCATCCGAAATAGCTGAGTGAATTCCTTTCTCGAGTCATACTAAGTGATTTTCTTTCTTGTTTCTTGCTCAACCAACAAACACATTTGTTTCAAATGAATAATGCACCCCACTTGTGTAATTTTGATCCAATACATTTCTTGCCTAACTATAATAAAAAATTATGATAATTCATTATCTCTTCCTACTATATAGTATAATCGAAAGTTATGTGTACCCTAAATACACCTAATGATTCTTTTAACTACAAAAAAATTCTTTTTTTGAATTAATTTAGAAGTGAGATACTAAACATGTTTCAAAGATGATATATGCACATTTTTTATTCAAATATAAAAAACTTCTTATTATCCTCATGTACAATATGGGGTCGACAAATTTCTTATCCTTTTTCTTTCCATGTTTTTCCCCAACTACAATTGGAGTCGACATTAGTTTAGAGTCATGCATATAAAATATCATCAGAAGCTCTCTTGCATACTTTTCTTGGGAAATGAATGTGTATTTATTCTTTTGAATCACCTACATTCCCAAAAATCACGTGATTTATCCAATTATAAAAATTTGAAATAATTATTTCATGTGATTAAATTCATCCAGTGAGAAATGCCAGATTCCTCCAAATACAATATCATCAATATACACAAGTCCCATAAACTGATCTCCTTGTGAATTATTTACTTATATATTATGATCAATACCTCATATTTTATATTATAGTATCTTTAGGTAATCATTCAGTCTATAAAACCATGCTCTTGGTGCCATCTTTAGGCCATAAATTTGCTTATTTAAAATACAATATTTTGTTTTATCATTACCAATAATAAATCATATTGGTTGTTCAATGTATATTTATTCTTCAAGAGCAAAATTTAAGTACACCATTTTGACATCTATCAAATAAGAATTATACCCAATTTTAATTTCCATGGCTAGGAACATCCTAATTGACTCCAGTTGATCTACTTTAGAAAACATTTCTTCAAAATTAGTGCCTTAAATATTTGTATAGACTTTACACCCCATAAGAGCCCGATTTTTTTTATCACATTTCCTAAATCATAAAATTTGTTTTTGAAGATACATTTTGTTCAAATCACATTGTGATCTTATGGTCTCTTAACAAGATCCCAAGTCTGATTTTGTCAATATAATCCAGTTTTTAAAACAGGGCCTTAACCCAGAATTCATCCTATGATAATTCTTCAAAATAGGTTGGTTTCACAATTGAAAAAATGGTATAATGTGCTTCATTACTCATTATCATTTTTTTCCAAGCGTGTTCTAATAACCAATATTGATGTATTGATCAAATTATGCTATTTTTTCTCTACTGAGGTTCTGGTAGAGATTATTTAGAAACCGCTTTGTATTCTAAATCAACTTCTATGTCATCATCATTTTGAGAGCCCTATTTATTTTGTAATACTTCAAAAATTTATGTATTTGAGTTTTTACTTCTTTAAATTTATTCTTCATCTTCAATTATATCGGCATACGAGATCCTTGATATATTTATAGTTTTATCCTTAATGATTTTGAAATCATTTCTCCCCGAAATATTTCGAAGACTATTATTTTAGCATTTGTATGCTTTAATATTCATTGAGTATCTAAGGAATATCCCCTCATCTGCAACATCACTATAATTTCCTTGATTTAATTTTTTGTTTCAAATGAAACACTTACTTATGAAAACATTGAAATAATTTAGTGAGGGATTCCTTCCATGATATATATTATATGGAATCTTGTTCTCTCCTATAAATAGGATTATTTGACTATGAGTGTGCACCACAATAGGAACTGCAACATTCAAAAAATGACAAGAAATAAAACTCCCAATCATTATAGTTCTGTCCATATTATTCACCAGTCAATTTATGCATTCAACAGCCCCATTTTGTTGAGGTGTTCTCACTGAAGACACTTCATGATTTATCCCATGTTTTTTCATGTAATTTTAAAAATAAATGGTTATGAACTATGTTCTACTATTAGATCATAAAATCTTGATTGAGTGGATGAATTCATTCTCAACTATTTAGATATATTTCTTCATATATTCAATCACTTTCTATTTTCATTACATAAAAATCACGCATTCCATTATACTATAATCATCCTTAAAATGAATGAAGTACCACTATCCATATGTGATATCCACATTTATCAGACCACACACATATATGTGGATGATATCATGATGATTTTATTCCATTTTAATATGCGACTAATAATAATTTTGGACCACCTTTCTTCACATGGAAGCATCACATGTATTTTCTTGATCATGTTTTAGATTAAAAATTTCAATAATATCCTTTAGCATCGATATGTTATCCATTATCTATAAATTATTATGGCCCACCCTCTAATGCGACATTATTTTCCTCCTAAATTATTATAAAAATATTGTTTTCTTTATTTCATACCTAGTATAGATTACCTTTTTTCGTGCATCCTTTAACAAGGGAATTAATTATATTATCTTTTTTGGTGAACCCCTTCAGATTAAATATCACCACCAGTATTGAGTCATATACTTGTCTCACTCTCAAAGTATTGTGATGATATCCATCTAAAGTAGAACTTATGTCTTCATTAGCTCATTATTTTCTAATTCGGTATTACCACTACCTTTAATCTTTAAGGAACCACCTTTTCCAAATCTCATGGCTCCATCAACACTTTCACTAACAATTTATCAAAAAAAACATTTCTTATCAAGTGGGATGAGAATACATTGTCAAGAATCTATATGATACTATTGATTGTATCTTTGAGAGTAATTTATTTGAGATTTTATGTCTTTATCATCTTGTTATCATTCCATGAGAGAACTGATTGAGTGGAGTAAAAAGATAGAATATAAAATTTATTTTCAACATGCATGGTGGAATCATACTCATAATATTCTTCTAGATTATAATAACAATTTTCAAGGTTAATACTTCTTGGTTGACACATATTGACTTGTCTCATAGTTCTGTAGTTATTATTACCACCTTTCATCTTCCTACAATGAACAGCTTTATGGAAAAAGTCAGAATGGTGAAAACAACATCCATAGAAATTATTTCTTCTTTATGACGAAGGATATGGTCTCATTTTCCATTTTTTGACTTCTACGTGATTTCCCTTCTAGGTAACTCCTTGTATCTTCATTGCAAGACATGGTATGTTATAGAAATCCATAGAATTAATATTTAATAAGAGGAAATATCTTCTAATTTCCATTCCACCGCATGTATACTTGTTTTGAATAGAAATTTGATAGGGGATCATCTTTGGATAATTGAGGATAATTTTAATCTCTTATATCTTCTTGGTTTGAAACTATTTCTATTAAGAAATCAGAAACCTTTACGGTATCTATAAATTTATACTTCCATTTTCTTTGGCTCATCCAGCTTCTAGCCTTTGATGACTCTGTATCGTAGACAATTCCACTTTTTCCTTTAAACATAGATATTTGTTCATTAAAGGCTTTGTCTGCTCCTTATAAACCATTTTTTACTATTTTTATAAGATATATATCTTAAATCCTTCGAAACTGCAATTTCTTCTTTGATTTACATGATTTTATTCAATTTCTAGTTTAATCATTAAAGAAATTACTTCTTCTTGAAGGACATAAACTATCTTATGCTTTTACTCCAGCATCGATGTAAGGCCATTGATAACTTTTTATCACTCTTAAATTCTATTTTTATACTCCATAACCTGTATTTAGATTTCAAGATCTATTATATTTTATTATTCCTATTATTGGAGTTGATCAATCTATCTATCAAGGTGATCCACATACTACGATGAATCTCCCAAAAAACTCCCATGTTTCTATTTTTATTTCTTCAAATGTCAGGGTCATCACAAATTCAATTTTTAATTTGAGATATACAACACCATTCAAATGAATATCTTTATCATTCATATATTTAACATTTTCTACTCTATCCATAATGGACTCTTTAATATGAGATTTAAATTGTGGGTTTTCACCCTCGAAAAGTAATTATTATATTATTCTTCTTTGTATATGAAGATATTTCTTTGTAATTCCTTTCAGGATTTGAATTATCCCTTTTGATGGACCTCCTTTAAGGCCTCTATATAATTTATGTTATAATTTCTACATCATTTAATCTCATTGGTCACTGAGTGACAATGTTCTCTACTTTAATTCACTAAAACAATCTAATGGAAGGTTTCCTTCAAATCTCCCTCTTCCTCTCATGAATTTCTTATAAAAAAGTGAAATATGTTTTTCATCCTTATCATCTACATCATCACTAACTTTGGAAATTCCATGTTTTTCCGTAGATTTGAATGAAATTTCCTAATTGACTAGATTTTTTGTATCTTCTTGTTGGAATCTCATTTCATAAGCCTCTAGAGTTCTTATAATATCATTAATAGAATTATTAGATAGTTATTTTTTCTTCAAGGAATGGAAATTTTGGATCGTATAGAGGCGGGATCCTTCTCAGAATTTTATTCACAATGTTAATACCCATAATTTCATCCCCAAGTCATGGAAAAGATAAAAAACTTTTGTTATGAGATTAAATAAACTATATAAATTTTCATCTGCATTCATTTTCAGATCATCAAAATGATTATGTAGGACTTGATGTTTGGCCTCTTTCACTTTGTCATTACCTTCATTAATATTTTATAGTTTCTCCCACAGAGACTTGGATGTATTGAAAATCATCACCTTCAAATATATTTGATTAGATAGTGCTTTAATAAGAACATTTTGTGCTTTTGATTATTCATCAAGAATTTTTCCATCTATTTCATTCATAGAAAGGTATGTTGCATCACTGAACTAAATCCCTTGAGTTGTGGCATAAAGAACTTCCATACCAAGAGATTAGAGATGATATATAATTATATTATTCCAGATCTAGATGTTACATCCATCAAATAGGATAACTCCCATGACATTCCATTAATTCTTCAGGAAAAATAATTTGGGAAAGATTTAATACCGATAACCATGCTATGATACCACTTGTTGGACCCTAGAGAACCCTGAGAGGGGAGGGGTGAATCAAGGCATCAAATTTTTCTTTAAATGAGACATATCTTTTCCCCATGTTGGTAGAAAGTTGTTAAACCAATAGGATAGAATCATGCAATTATCAAACTCCCAGGTGAAGAAATAGAAATACAACATAGTAGTTTTACATGGTTCTCTACTAAACACTAGTCCAAGGAGCATACATTGACAATGTTTCAGTGATACCTAAATCCAATATGATTCACTAGTTAGTGTGGATTAACATTGTTAACAAATGGTCACTCAATTTTTGGAAAACTTAAATTACAATATTTGTAGGGATAAAACACTACCACCTCATGATCAATTACGTTTACTCCCTATTTCTCACCACCTTGGGTGAATTATTACTCAGTTTATCAACCTAAAGTTAACATCAATAGACTAGAAATATAAGACTTTTCCCCTAATTATTATAAGACTCTTCTTGGACCATAAACCTGAATTTATGCACTTTAATGAATGTTTCAGTCTAAACTAGTGTTTAACACTTCTATTTGAGAAGCTCCAAACCTTCATGAAAACCCCTTTTTGTTTCAAATATGTTTTAGCCTTCGCAAAGCGATGTACTTTTTTAAAGTTCCCTTTATTTATTAAGATTACAAGACTTCACAGAACCTATTCCATTTTTGAATATTGTAAGACCCCAAGATTCCATAGTACATTACTTCATTAAGGTAATTCAATTGCTTGCACTACACACAACACCGAGTTCGAGCGCCCCACGACTTACCAAACTAGCCTTTCAAAAGCAGTTATGAATAATATTAACTTAATTTTGAATTTTATATAATCATTATAATTTTAGAATCCATATTATGAGTTTCTTAGACATAACGTAAGAACAAATTCACTTTTTTCAAATAAAAGATATATTTTTTCAAAAAATGCATTTTTACCACCTTTTAATGGTGAACCCTTTTTAAATACAATATTTGACATGTTTATATATTAAATTTGACGAAATAAACTTCTTCAATAGAATGGTTACATACAAATTTAGTTTCGATAAATTTATGGTATTTTTCTGATAACTTTCATATTTGGGTGAATAGTGAAAAATACTAAATTTTAACTGAAAGCATCTTTTTAATAAAAATAATTTATAGTGTTAACTTATACATTTGAATGGGTTTTAAGTATAATTATATTATATTTTTAACATTTAATACAATGTTGGTAATTATAAGTAATTTCACATTTAAATTTGACATAAACACATGTCAATCTTTTGATAGGTTTTACTTTTTTTTAAAAAAACCTGTTTTTTGGTTTTTACAACAGGAATTAATTTTAAATTAATAAATGCAACTTATATTTTTTTAATTTGGTAAAATATAATTTATTTTTGAATTTGGAAAATCAAAATTAGCATATTGTAAATTTTTGGCATTTTTCTGAAAACTTTCAGTTTTTGATGAATAGTGAAAAACACTGTTATTATTTAAAACCAACTTTTTATTTAAAAAATTAGTTAATTTAATTTACTTTATTTTTTTTTAAAATTGTTATATAATAACTATATAAGTTCAATTTAATTTATTTGAGTCATTTTATAATAAGTTTAGATATATAAATTTTATCGAACTTTTTACCGTTGTTTACCCACCTCCAAGGAGCATTTGCAAATTTGCATAAAACATAATTTTACCGTTTGTTTGAGTTGAATTTCAAAAATCGGAGAAACAAGATTAATATAAGTATGTAAAATTTGGTTCAATAAGGTTAAAATAATTCTTGGTGTATAGTAACTTTTGACTTTTATTTACCACAGTTAAAAGTAAATAGGGTAATTAAGGGTAAAAATGATTTTACAATTACCCTAAAACATGTACTAATTCTATTGGATAAGTATAATTCGACCTATAAGAAACTTAGTAAAAAAATATGATACTTTAGGTCCACATGGATTATATTAGGACATTTATTATTAATTAATTTAAAGAAGAGTTAAAAGTGTTAAATTCATGTTTTCATAAGTAAAACATTTTTAATATAGAGTTATACATAAGATAAATTAGACTATAAATATTCATTAGAAAGGTAAAAATATTTCCTACGTAATATTATTTTATTTATAATTTTTAAATGTTAAATAATTAAATTTATATATGACACAATGATGATGTAGTAATTAAATTATTAATAAAAGATTAAAATAATTGATATTATAAATACCAAAATAAATGTAATTTGAGACTCTTGATAAATTATAATAATTTTATAGGTAAATAGGACATTTTAGGATTGATTAAATCAATTGTTTTCTAATTAATTATTCTTTTATGATTTTAACCAAAAACAAATACCAAATAGTGTCAAAAATTAACAGAGAATAGTTATTAAAAAAACTATATTATTATTTGATATAATATTCCTAAAAATATAAGGTTTGGAAAAAGGGCTCAAATAATATTATATATTTCATTAATTAACCACTTTAGGTTCTCTTTGAAGTTTAGAGTAAGTTTATTAACCATATAGTGTAAGAATACAAGAAGACACGGTAAAAGTTAAACTATTTAACTAAGAGTTGAATATAATAGATAAGGTTCAAATGGTAACCTAAACATGTCTAAAAACTATTGGTTGAGATTATTTAGACCCATAACCATCTAAGGCTCGAAATAAATTTAGTTGTAGCCATTATAAACTGAATATGATCGTATAATAAATTAATACTTTAATCTTTTCCTAAAGTGACCCTCACCCCTCTTATAAAAGGGAACTTCCGCTTCTCTCAAAATCACACCTCCAAAACCATTTGGCTTTACCAAACCCTAGAAAAATATCCTCCCAACTTTATTCCCTTCATTCTAGAGACCTTCCTTTGGTCATAAAGGCAATATAAGAAGCCCTTTTGATCAAGTCAAAAGGAAGAACCCAAAGAAGAGGTAAATACTTCATCACATCTTTCAAGTTATTTTCTTCTTCCACTTCCTCTTTATTTGTTATTTCAATTATAAGAGAATAACTCCAGTATATTATATATACTTTAATGTTATAAAAAAATGGTAAAACCATATTCATTATTATATCCATCCTATAAATGAAAAATTCATCATACGAGAGTACGTACGAATTACTGTCTCCATGTCGTGGTGTAGTTTGTAATTCAAACATTTCATTATTTTTATGGGTATAATAATGAGTATAAATAATGTAAATAATAAAAATAACATGTCAATTATTATTTATATATGATATAACATCCAATTACATACGATTCCTCCATCAATATAATGATATTGTCACTCGTGCGTACGTACAGATTACTGTCTCCACGATGCGATGCGACTCATTTCCATGTTCACCATTCAACGATGATTATAAATAAAAATATATATATTATTAATAAGTATGTAATATATGAGATAATAACTCTACTAGATATATTTATATATATATATGTACTTTCATATATCTTATTCACTTACTTCCATTCAATGCGATATGAAAATGGAAACATCATTTATGCGTACGAATGGCATTCTGTCTACATAAATGATGCCTTCCATTTAATATATCTATCTATTATAAATATTTATATTCTAAATATATATGATATATAAATCAAGGATTATATTCTGGAAGCATTTAAATCATGATCTAAATGAGAGGATCAAGAATAACAAGTTAAAACACATACGATAAAGAAAGTGATTATTACCTAAAATGTTAATTTAATATGTAAATCATTATTAAATGGGTATTATAAAGTCATAAATGAATCATGTATGATATAATAAATAGGAATATGGTTCTGGTGTAATTTAATAACATACTATGGTCATTATACAAGAGGTTAAACATACCCACGACCAAAACAAAGTGCAAGGTAAGGGTTAATTCCTCAATATCATTATTATCTGAGATTTTTTATGTGTAAGTTTTTACTGAGACATATTTATTATCCATTCCCATGTTTCATAAAAGAGTTTTCAAAAATATTTTTTTATGGGACTCTTTAACTAAAAAATCATCTTAAATGTTTTATATATTTATTCTTTTAAACCTTTATCATTAATGTCTATGTTTTCAGAATGATTTTAAGGATTTATTTATATGGACATGAATGTTTTAAAATGTTATTTCCTTTGAAAAGTTTCAAAGTGGTAACGGAAAATTTATTTCAAAAATATCTTTTAAATGGATTCCTTTATAAATTGTGTGACTTTTAAAATTATTTAATGAAAAAAGGGATATTTCTCTCAAAGAGTTTTACTAATCATTCTCAACTATGTCAACATGATTTATTAGATATTATTCTTGTTCGTGGTTGATTTATTATGATAAAAATATTCCATATTGTATTGAAGGTTTTGTGGTATGTTTGACTATGGATGTGTTATTCTTATACCGTTCATGGTTTATGGATAATGTATTGACATTTCGTATGGTATTTTTAATATGAATGTTTACGTTTTGTTTAAACCTTTTCATATGAGGGATGCATTGGACTTAGTAAGTGACAGGTGGAGCCCACTATAGCTCCTCGATGCATCGGTAGGTCTAATGAGACAACTAGATGTGGAATTGGCTAAGGCCTTTTCCAATTTGATATATGGTTTTGGCTGAGGCCTAAATCATTTTTTTGACGTCTTGGCTGAGGCCTTGACAAAATGTTTCAGAATGTAAGACATTATGCATTCTCTCATTATGAAATTAGTTATTACATGTGATTATTCAACTAGTATAATATCAATGTTAATGTTAATATCGTAATTTTTTATCTGTTTCTACCATATTATGTTCATGTTTATGTTTAAATGGGTGTTGTTTTTATTACACATCTTGCGTTAAATATTTATAGCTTATAATAAATTATGTACCCTTACTAAGCATCTGAGCTAACCCCTTTATTATGTTTTATTTTCTCTGGATCCCATGAAGGGTTTTATGTTTGAGATGCAGGGTTAAGATAAGGGAACAATGGAGTTCTCAAAGGATTATTTTTTTGTTGTATGTTAGAATGTGTAATGTAACATTCATGTATGTAATCTATTTTCCAAGACTGCTAAAATGATAGGTCTTTCAAGACTTGATTCCTTGTAATCAAGCCAATGTATTAAAAGAATGCACCGATTTGGGGAATATTGGGTCAGTGTGTTAGATTTGGTATCAGAGGAAGTTTAGCAACAACCTTGGAAATAGATTTAGATAAACTCTGATTAGAGAACACTACCCTAAGATAAACTTTGAAGATTATTATAGAATAACTTCCAAGAATTTTGGTAAGGTAGATATTTTGAGAGTTTTTCATGCAATACATCCCTGTATGAATATGAGTAGGTAGAGGAAGCTTTGAAATAGATGTACCTAGGGGTAAAACTCGAAAACACCGCTTTGAGCTAGACTCGAACAGGAATTGGTGCACGACAATGGGCCTTGGTGCACTCTTGGTTATGACACTCCCTAGGGATATGATTAGGATAATTCACATTTTAATTACAAGCTATTATGAAGTATTTATGAGTAAATACTTCCTCAAAGAAAACATTTTTATTATTATGGATTATATCCATAAACTGTTCAATTTATTCTAGGTATTTTTCAAGTTTGGAATTATTCATTGCGATTCATAAACTGACCTAGTGTATGCCATTGTATAGAAATGGCATCAAGTAGAAGGAAGGAGAACTCCAGCAATACGTATGATCCAAAGAGTAAGAAGGATTATATATTTTAGGGTATTAAACCAACATTTATAAGGGAAATAGTTTCCCATGTATTCTCAACATATGAAGAAATAATATAATGTGTTAATAAGATAAGTAAATAATTCTCTATGTCCTATGGCTTTGAAGGGAAGAAAGAGAAGAAAAGGATGGTAGAGAGAAATATGGATAAAGAGAATTGAGGAAAGAAGGATTTTCTCATATTTGATAAATGTGGAAAGAATCACCTTGGTAAATGCTTGAAGAGAATAGGAGTTTGTTATAAATGTGGAGAAAAAAGATAATAATTGCGTGATTTCAAGGGTAAGAAAAAGGTTTCAAATGTAAAATACTTCATTTACAAGGATTTGTGATACTACTCCAATTAATGTCCCAGTCATCAGAGTATACCACAAATGATGCTATTAAATAATAATCATGTTATGATACTACCTCAGATGAAGAGGAATGGCTAGTGTTCTTATGTTGTTATTATAGAATTATTTCATTTGAGTGTTGCATCAACAATATAATGGTTATATGAATTATAGAGATAAATAAGGATGGTACTGTAGTACTATTTTATTGAGGATTTGAGATTATATAGTTCTAGGAAAAGTGACTTAATAGTAAGATACAATTTTTATAAAATACATGTTTGAAGGAAAGGTCATCCTTAATATGGTTCTGATAATGTGGTCGTGATTTTGTAATAAGAGATTATTGATTTACTATATTGGATATTATTCACATCCTTTGAACTGGTTAATTGTTTTTTCCATTCATTGTTGGAGTTTATAAAATTTTTGGATAGAAGGAGTATATTAAGTATTCTATATAGAATAAGGGTGCATGAATATAGTCAAAAAGGTTTTATGGTAATTCAGGGTGTTACCGTGTTATAAAAGAATACATGATGAAGGTATTTACATGTTATTACATGGAAAAAGGATCCTCATTGTGTTTACCTTCCTTATAAATTTTGGACAGTGAGTTTGGATAGAAGTATTATGGATAATTCTAATGGTTTGAATTGATTAAGTTGGACACTGGATACTATTGTTAAGGTTAAATCATTTCTTGAGATTATTTTTGGATTTTCCTAAAAAGGACAACCCGGAGGTCGGGTGACAACCCGTCACATCTGGCAAGGCCATGAGACATGAACTTGAAACTGAAGGGCGGCAGGGGTGAATCACCTACCACTGGCCTACGTGATGTACTGGCTTGTGTAATGTAGTTTTTTTAAATAGTCTGACAAATGAATTATAAATTCATTATTTTTGAAACATTATACAATTAGTATAAATATAATATTTTTAGGTTCTATTATCTTTTAGAGTGAAAGATGAGTTTTTGGTAGAAATTAGTTAAAGGAGGTAACTCTACTTGTCAAGTATATATATATATTCCCTCTTATTATATGACTAAATTAATTCTTTATCTTCAGTTAAGGGACTTCGTCTCATTATCCTTTCATTGAGTTTCGTTTTATTTTAATACACGACTTTATTTTATATGCTGTATAAACCCCTTTGACTTTTCATTTCATTAAAAGGGAATCTTTTTCTACGAAATATTTTACTAAAAAAATAAGGATCGCTTCTTTTTAACACAAGTGGTGACAATGAACTTTCCACTACCACGAGTTGTATTTTATCTTTGGCTTCCTTAACAAGACGAAATGTTTTAAAAAAGAAAATAAATACCGTATACCCTTTTTACGTATTTTGGTATTGAAAATAGCTTTGATAATGGATTTGTTTTGTAAATATATTTAAATGAAATATTGTGATTGATGACCTAAGTCACTCCCTATAAATATTTATGTCTTCCCTCCAATTATGTGCCTCTAATTTCCACCAATGTTCTGTTAATCGGGATCATAATTTGGTGGTATCTTTTTAATTTCTATTTCCTTCTTATTAAAACTAAATTTTATTAACCCAATTTATGATGTGGGTTTTCCACAAAGGTAGTTTTCTATTTTTAACCACTTATTTCCAAAGAACAATTTCGAATTGTGATGAAGCAATTTATTGAAGGTGGGGAGAATGTAACACCCCAATATTTCATAGTACATTATCTCATTAAAGTAATTCAATAGCTTCCGCTGCATGAAACACCGAGTTCGAGCGCACCACGACTTACCAAACTAGCCATTCAAAACCGATTATGAATAGTATTAACTGAATTTTGAATTTTATATAATCATTATAATTTTAGAATCCATATTATGAGTTTATAAGATATAATTTAAGAACAAATTTATATTTTTTAGATAAAAGAAGTATTTTTCCAAAAATGAAATTTTACCGCCTTTTAATGGAGAACCCTGTTTAAATCCAATATTTGACACTTTTATATATTAAATTTGAAAAAATTAACCTCTTCTTTAGAATACAGACATAAAAATTTATTTTTGAATTTTTTTGGTGTTTTTCTGATAACTTTCATATTTGGGTGAATAGTGAAAACACTAAATTTTAACTGAATTTTTTTTAATCAAAATAATTTATATTGTTTAATTATAAATTTTAATGATTTGGAAGTATAATTAGATTATCATTTTATCATTTAATATAATTTTGGTCATTATAAGTAATGTAACATTGGAATTTGACAAAAACACATGTCCGTCATTTGATAGGTTTTACTTTTTAAAAAAACCCCGCCTTTTGGTTTTGACAACATGAATTAATTTTAAATTAAAAAATTAAACTTCTATGTTATTAATTTGATAAAATAAACTTCATTTTTGAATTCGGAAAATCAAAACCAGCTTATGTTAAATTTTTGGTATTTTTCTGAAAACTTTCAATTTTTGATGAATAGTGAAAAGCAATGCGTTATTATTTAAAACCGAATTTTTATTAAAATAATTAGTTATTTTATTTTAATTTATTTTAAGAAAAAATAGATATATAATATCTATATATGTTCAATTTATTTCATAGGATTCATTTTATAATATGTTTAGATATATAAAATTTTATCAAACATTTTACCGTCTTTTACCCACCTCATAGGAGTATTTTTGAATTTGCATAAAACATAATTTTACCGCTTCTATGACTTGAATTTCAAAAATCCGAGAGACATGGTTAATATCAGTAAGTAATATTTGATTGAATAATATGATAATGATTTTTGATGAATAGTATCTTTTGACTTTTATTTACCATGGTTAAAAGTAAAAAGGGTACTTAAGGGTAAAAATAAAATTACAATTACCCTAACACATGTCATAATTCTATTGGATAAGTATAATTCTACCCAAAACAACCTTATTAATAAAATATGATCCTTTAGGTCCCCATGGATTAGATTAGGACATTTATTATTATTTAATTTAAAGAAGAGTTAAAAGTTCTAAATTCAAGTTTTCAAAACTAATAAATTTTTAATATAGGGATATACATAAGATAAATTCGACTATAAATATTCATTATAAAGATAAAATGTTTTCCTACATAATGGTATTTTATTTATAAATTTTAGACATTAAATAATTAAATTTGTATATGACACGATGATGATGTAGTAATTACCTTATTAATAAAAGATTAAAATAATTGTTATTATAAAAACCAAAATAAATGTAATTTGATACTTTTGATAAATTATACTAATTTTATAGGTTAATATTAAATTTTGGGGTTGATTTAATCAATTTTATTTGAAGTAATCATGTTGTAATGATTTAAAAAACAAATACCAAATAGGCTCAAAATTGACATAAAATAGTTTTTAAAACAACAACTATATTATTGGTTGGTATAATATTCCTAAAAATCTAAAGTTCAGAAAAAGGGATTAAATAAAATTATATATGTCATTAATGAACCACTTTATATTTTCTTGTAATTTTATAGTATGTTTATTAACCATATTGTGTAAGAATACAAGAAGACACGGTAAAAGTAAAATTATTTAACTAAGAGTTAAATCTAAAAGATATGGTTAAAATGGTAACCTAAACATGCATAAAACCTACTGGTTGAGATTAATTATACCCATAACCACCTAAGTCTCAAAATAAATTAATTTGGAGCCATTATAAACCGAATATGATTGTATAATCAATTAATACTTTAATTTTTTCTAAAGTGACCCTCACCACTCTTATAAAAATGAATTTCCCCTTCTCTCAAAATCACACCTCCAAAGCCATTTGGATCGACCAAACCCTTCCCAAATATACTCCAAATTTTCCTCCCTTCATTATAGAGGCATTTCATTGGTCATAAATCCATCCTATGGAGCCCTTTTGATCAAGTCAAAATGAAGAACCCAAAGAAGAGTTAAATATTTCGTCACCTCTTTCAAGTTCTTTTCTGCTTCCACTTCCTATTTCTTTGTTGTTTCCATTATGAAATAAAAAATCCATTATATTCTATATATTGTGATGTTATTATAAAAATTTTATAACCATATTCATTATTCTATCTATCCTATAAATGACAAAGTCATCATACGTGCGTACGCACAGATTACCGTCACCACGTCGTGGTGTAGTTTTTTATACAAACATTTCATTATTTGGATGGGTATAATAATTAGTATAACTATGTAAATAATAAATAACGCATGTTAATGATTCTGTATATATGATATACCAATCAATTACATATGATTCCTCCATCAATATAATGATATTGTCGCTCATGCGTATGTAAGGATTATAGTCTCCACGACGCGATGAGTTTAATTTCCACATTCACCATTCACAATGGTTATAAAATTATATATATTATTAATAAATATGTAATATATGATATAGTAATTTTTCTGGATATATATATATATATATATATGAACTTTTATATATCTTATTCACTTCCGTTCTATACGATATGAAAACGGAAACAAAGTTTATGCATACGAACGACATACTGTCTCCATAAATGGTTCCTTTCATTTCATATATATATCTTTTGTAAATTATTATATTCTAAATATACATGATATATAAATCCAGGTTTATATTATTTAAGTATTTAAATCATGCTCTAAATGATACGATCAAGAATAACAAGCTGAAACACGTACGATAAAGAAAGTGAATATTACCTAAAATATTAATTTTAACAAGGAAATCATTGTTAAATGGGTAGTATAATGTCATAGATGAATCATGTATGATGTAATAAATATGAATATGGTTCTGGTATAATTTAATAACATACTATGGTCATTATACATGAGGTTAAACGTACCCTCGACCAAAGGAAAGTGCAAGGTAAGGGTTAATTCCTAAATCTCATTATTATCCAAAATTGTTTATGTGTAAGTTTTTACTGGGAAATATTTATTATCCATGCCCATGTTTCATAAAATAATTTTCAAAAGGATTATTTTTAAGGGTCTCTTTAACTGAAAAGTCATTTTAAATGTTTTAAAGATTTATTCTTCTAAAACTTTCTCATTAATGTCCATGTTTTCAAAATGATTTTTAGGATTTATTTATATGGACATGAATGTTTTAAAATGTAAATTAATTTCAAAAGTTTCAAATTGGTAAGGGACACTTTGATTCAAAAATATCATTTAAATTACTTCCTTTATAAATTGTGTGACTTTTAAAATTATTTCATGAAGAAAAGGATATTTCTCTCCAAGATTTTTACTGATCATTTTCAACTATGTCAACATACTTTATTGGATATTATTCTTGATCGAGGTTGATTTATTATGATACAAATCTTCTTTATTGTATTGAGGGTTTTGAGATATGTTTGACTGTGGATGTGTTATTTTTATACCATTCGTGGTTTATGTATAAATTATTGACATTTCGTATGCTAGTTTTAATACGAATGTTTATATTATGTTTAAACCTTTTCCTATGAGGAATGCATTGGACTTAGTAATTGATGGGTGGAGCCTTCTATAGCTCCTCGATGCATCGGTAGGTCTCATGAGACAAATATATTTGGAATTGTCCGAGGCCTTTCCCAATTGAATATATGGTTTTGGCCGAAAACTAAATCATTTTTTAGACGTCTTGGCCGAGGCCTTGAAAAAATGTTTCAGAATGTCCAACATTATGCATTCCCTCATTATGAAATTAGTTATTACATGTGATTATTTGACTATTATAATATCCATTTTCATGTTAACATGGTAATTTTTGATTTATTTTTACCATATTATGTTCATGTTTATGTTTAAAAGGATTTTGTTTTTATTACACATCATGCCTTAAAGGTTTATAGCTTCCGCTAAATTATTTACCTTTACTGATCATCTGAGCTCACCCCTTTATTATGTTTTATTTTACTAGGATCACAAGATGTGTTTTATGTTTGATATGCAGGGTTAAGCTAAGGGAACAATGGTGTTCTTAAAGGATTATTTTTTTGTTTCATGTTAGAATGTTTAATGTAACGTTCATGTATGTAATATATTTTCCCAGACTACTAAACTGATCGGTATTTCAGGACATGATTCCTTGTAATCATTCTAATGTATTAAAATAATGCACTGACTATGGGAATATAGTGTTTAGGAATTATAAATATAATATCCATAATGAAACCCCTAACTATAAAAAACAAATCAGTCTTCATGAAAATACATTTTTGGAAATTTCAATGTGTCAATTAGATCTGAACCATTATTTTTGTGACGGTTATTCTCATGAAGAGTTATTAATTCCAAAATAATTCAACCTTTGATAAATTAGATACATTATATCTTTTCAAAATTCCCTCAATGTGTAAAATGATGTGTGGATTAATATATATTGTCAATCCCCCCTTCACGATGATTTGAAGCTCACAATAGAATTTTTGAAAACCTCTTAATGATTGTTTGTGAAGTTCATTTACTTCACGGAATGCCAATGAAATTATTCCATTTAATGAAGCTTCTCATTGTCAAATAAATTTCTATATTTCCATTGTGCCTTATCCATTCTTCATGAAACCTTAATCATGAACCTTCAAACATTTAAGAATCAAAATTACTTCAAAAATATCTATATCTTCATGAAATATCAATCATCATGAAATCCTTTCTTTCTTAATTTTCATAAATAGCCAGTCCTAGAAATCTATATTTAATGATTTTCCAAATATCTGGGAAACATAAATATTCATGAAATCTTTCCCTTTTCCATTTTTAAAAAGAGTTATTCTTGAAAATCCACACTTCACATTGAGCTCCAAAAAATTGGCAAACATAGGGAAATGATGTTAACTTTAACACTAAGTCCACCTTCACTGTAATATCACTTAGATTGAAAAAACATTAATCAAATGAGTGTGGATTGAATAAAAAACACAAAAATAAATTTTCATATTTGAAAAAATTTGGTTCCAATATGTAATGTTTAATTATTTCTCATGTAAATCTTTGGAATATTTATGGATCCAGTCACTGAGACGATATCAGATTTCAAGGCCCGATGTTCCCAAAATTAATTTTTAAAATATGTTAAATATATTAAAATAACACATGATAATTGTTCCCAAAATAGTGTAATAAATCCTAAATGACTGTCAATATCAGAAATAGGAGGGCATCATTCATTTCCAAATGTGGGTTTAACCCTAGGCCTCACATAACCTTTGTCAGCATCGAGTGTTTTTGAAAAAGTTTTTGTGGGCATAAATAATAAATTAATAAATAAATAAGTTTATTTTATTTCATTTATTTAGTGACATAAATATTTCCCTTTAAATATTTTGTTATAAATAATTTATAGTGTTAGCCTCATAACCCTGATAATTGAGAGGAAAGCATGGAGGAGTGTTGGGGGACATTGAGATCTCGGATCAAAGGATCAAAATTTGGTGATAAGTGTGCCAATGGAAATCTAGGATCTCACCAAAAATTATTATATAGATTTATTATACATCAATAATTGATCTAAATCAAGGTAGGATGTTTTATTTATAAAATTCCATCCCGTTTCTTAATCTCGGTTGTATGCATATTAATTCCAAAAATACTTTTTTATGGATTGATTGTATATTTAATTGATGGATTTAACTATTTATTAATTTTTTATCCCTATTCCTTCATCTCAATCTATGAAAACATATCAAGGAAGAACAAACAAAGGAAGATGATAAATACCCACATCTTATGGTTTATGAATTTCTCCCTCGTCTCTAAATACATTCATCACAAGCATTTTTATTTTTTCCATGGTTCGATGGTTACCCAATATTTGATCATTGAGCGACTGTTCGTTATAAACAATTATCAATACCATAGGTGTGGTTCGTTATCAAGGGTGAGATTGAGGTTTGACGATGAAGTAGGATGATTAGAGGTAGATCTGTATGGATTTGTGATATGATTTCATCATGGATTCAATGGTGTGGTCGTGGATGGTTCGTATGGGCATTTCATGAGTAGATTTAAATTCCAAAATCCAAATATCCAGAATTGAGGATATTTACTGACCTTGAATATATAGTCTATAATTAATAATAATATGGAATAAATGCATAAGAGGATGTGGAAGAGGAGAACCAAAGGGGTTTGAAAATCCAGGTTTACATAGAATGTAATCAAGAATTAAATACAGTGTGTGACCCCCTAGCTGTGGAGCTAGGTTCTCTGCAAGAGCTAAATATCACAGGATGTATGACCATGGAACATGAAATGTGGCATATGTTTGTAGTTGGATAAGTAAATTTAAGGACACAAGGGCATGAGAATACCGAGGTACTTGGACACAACTAGACTACATGACCAGGTGTACAATGTTTGGTACACAGATACAGACAGACTACACTGCTAGGTGTATATGAGTTGGTACATAGACAGGGCTAGAGTACACAACCTTATGTATATGTCTAGGTGTACGTGGGTTAGTACATGGACATGACCATATTACATGGCCAGTTGTACATGGGTTGGTATATGAACACAGCCATACTACACTACTAGGTGTAGATGGTTTAGTACACAAACATGAACAGAGTACATATATGGGTTTCAATGTACAAAAGCACAACCAGAAGTAACATAAAGGGTATTAGGATATCTTTACACATCATGTACTCTTACTAAATTCCTTTTTATGGATATTTACATTCTATATGAGGCAAAAATGTATGATCCAATTAGGGGCTGGATGGATAAAATGTGTACCCTCGAATACAGGCCATGTACCCCCATTGTGAGGATGTCTAGAGCCCTTTGTTTCTTCATTCTAGACTTTTTTTGAGTTTTTTCCCTTTTTATATCCCATCAAAGGTACAGTGTGACATTACATCCACATCTCTAGATTATGATCCCCTTTAGAGGATGCTTCTCAGATAGAATTTTTGTTGTCCGTCTGTGAGACCAGAGTGTGATCCTCCATAATTTTATACACTAGGTGGGTTTTTTGGAATCAACATGGCCTCCTTGAGATGAAAATTGATTATATATATAGTAGTTTGTTTCAATAGAGTTCATGATATCATTGGAGTATAATCCCTTATATAGAGGATTAATCTAGATTGGGTTCGTGGTGTCCCCCAATGGTCCTGAGTGTGATCCTCTATCGGTGTATGAGTTCCTTAGAGACTAGTGAGCTTTCTTGGGTGGGGCCTAATGGTCATGGTCTATTAGAAAATTGTCTCTAGTTAGATCATGTATCATATAGTGGATTATCAAAGAATGGGTATTGTTTCAAGTATAATCCTGTTACTGGAAGTTTGGTTTTGACTTCCATGAGGTGTGGTGTCCTTCCTTAGTATATATGGGTTTTTATTATTATACATTGATTACTATATCATTTTTATGAGATGACTCATCTTGATTCTTTATGTTGGGTGATTTCGGCATGTCCTACTGGGTATTGTTAAAATCATCCCTATATGTGGTTTTTCAATCATGTGTCATGTCTTATGCACACAAAAAACCTTTTTGTGGAGTCCTTTGTGGACTAATAGTAGGTGGATCTAGTTCCAGATATACATACTGAGGTGTATTATGATTTTACATTTTATAGAAGTACCATCCTTCTGAGAAAGTTGGGATTTTTTTCAGTTTCACTTGGGCTTGTATTTATCTTGTTTTTAAAATTTTCAGTACTTTAGGTCATCCTTTGATTATGAGATTATAGATGTATGCATGTATTTTTATCGATTGATTTGGATTTTAGTGTTGTACAAGCTTGAAGATATGTGCATGCATACATATAATTTATGAAAATGCCTCCCATGTGTGTGATATGCCTTCTTGGTGATAGTTTCTAACCGCTGTTTTATTAGAGTTGGGATCGAGGTAGTCGCATCTCGAGCCCCATCAGGTTTGGTTATGAAATAAAAACTATGGATTTATTTTATCAAAATTTCAATAAAATTATTTAATGAAAAATTTATTTTTTTATATTATAATCATACCATTATTTTATACTCTTATAGGGAACAAATGAAATTACTTTTCCCCCATACCATTAATAATCAATGTTTACTTCATAACTTTTTCAGCATAACTATTGTGAAAAATATCAATATTTGTGAAATTAACGTCAAAATAACATCTTTGACAGAACCACAATAATACAATGAATGATTATTTTGTAATTATAAAAAATATTATTTAATAAGTTAAAGGAGGAGTGAACATACATTGGTTTCTTTCATAATTTATCATTATCATCCACCATTAACACAATGTCTTTATCTTCATCCTCACTAGAAATAAGAACAACTTCAAGTCCTTCAAGCTCAAAAAGATTAGTCTATTCATGTTGAAATGTTTCAATATCAGTAAATCATTATTCCACATCATCACCCATACAATATGAGTCTCGCATTTTCCCATGGACTACCACACTCCACCCTTCACTGATTCCAACAAAAATATAATATACCATTTTATCTTGTAAAGAAAAAATATATATATTTTTTTACTCACAATAACAAGTATCAAAAAAAGGATTTATGTTTAGATAAGTAAACTATAATCAATATAACTTTATACCTTTATTAATATAGACCCACTTTCATTAGAATAACAATACATAAAAGAGTCTATAATAATTTAATTGGATAATTTCAACCAATTTTTTTAATATCCCAACACTGTATGTTCAATAATGATGACACTATTTTTTATTTTCAAACCCTCTTCATAATAATATGTATGAAACTTAACACCAATAATATTTCTGGAACTAAATCTCAAAGATTTCCTCAGTGGACCTCGAGCTAAATATTTCAAATCATCATATAATTCAGCTTGATTGTCAATATACATGATCTATAGGAATGTATAAAAAATAATAGTATTTATAAAATATAATTATCAACATATTATAAAAATAAAAATGATTATGAAACAACCTGATGTGAAAACAAATCGATAACAACTTTGTCATAGTTTTTTTATTTCATTCTCTTTTCAAGTGTCACTCTGAAGTCGTATCTTCATTTGTGTCACTAGTTCTTCAAGGTAATGTTATGTGATATCACCAGTTAGTAGTATAAATATTTCTACGTGTATAAAATCCATATTATTTAGTGAAAATAAGGATATATTTCCTTCTTTATAACCTTTAATTTAAAATATTATTGATTTATAGTAGAATTGAATATGATTTAAATCATCATCATCATAACTTGATTGAATCTTGTCTTAATCCCATACAAATACATCAACAAAATGTGAGACACTCTTTGGATAAGTAAACTTCTAGAATAAAGTCTTTTGGTTGAGATTTTTAATTCATATAAAACTAAATGGATAGATAATATAATGAATAAACACATAAAAAACCTATATGATTCAAGTTATAAAAACATAATTCAATAATGATGAAAATTTAAAAATACAATACCTATCTATTGGAAACATCCATCAAAAGTGTATGGGTCCTCCAAATTTAACAACCTCATCCGAATACACTAAAAAATGAATCATAAAAATTTAAAATGATTAGATAAATATCAACTCTAGGTGAAAATGTTTCCTTACAATTATTTCCTATAATTCTTCAATATCATTATATTTTGATGTTTTCTCATGGAGCTGTATGAAGAACCTGAAAAACTCCACTATGAATGTTGTTATTTTATCAGGTAATAAGTTACAAAATGATAATGGTATTAGTTAGTCTATAAATTTTTAAGTAAACACATCATGAAATTCTACTATAATATCAATAAGATACTTTCACATTTTTCTATCTTTGCATAAGCATAAACTTTTTATGGTTTTTTTTACTAAAATTACTGATAAATAATTCCCATTCTCATTTTTCCATAAATCATGTATTATATTCATTTATTATAATTATTTACATGCATTAATATGATCCTTTGTTTTTTTCCTACACATTAAATATTGTAAAAACCACAATATCACACACATTCTTCTCAATACACAGAATGTCAAGATTATAACATAAAATATGTAGTTCCCAAGGATGTTTTAAAAACATACTTTTATTTCTTTCATTGTTGTGTTCAAATCCCATATTATGTGGTACAAAATCGTTTCCGACCTTTATTAAAAAGATAATATTTCCCAAATTCTATAACAACATTTTTTAATCATGCCAAAATTTTATCCCTGAATATATTTTTTGGAAGTGGACTCCAATAAAATTTCTATAAAATTGTGGATTATTAAATATATATCAATGATATTTTTACAAGAATTGATGATGAAACATAAAAAACCATTTTCTACTATAAGTTATCCATTTTGGATGAAAAAAGATGTTAAAAATTATACATGATAGAGCAGTATTAGTATCACATCCAGAAAAACTCTCAATTCCTAGAAGGTCATTGATGGTCCCCATGAGATCAACAAGAACTTTATTTTTTTTTTCATTAACACATCTTATGTATCCAAACCATTGTACCATGATTGCTTTTATATGTATATAACAGGATAAAGGTATACATTGATATCATTTTGAAGCATATCTTTTACTGGAATAACCATTAAAATAATAAAATACTTTTTTCAAACAAATCCATGGAAGAAAATTGTAAGGGATCAAAATAACTGGCCATATGCTATAACATGTACTTAATTTACTAAAGGGATGAAATAAATCAGTTTATAATAAAAAATTAACATTCCTATGATATAAAGATAAATTTGGATGTAAATAATCATAATATTTAAATGCTTCCAAATATCTTGGATAGATCATTAAACCATCCTTATTGTTTTTCATAGAATTCCATGTCATCAATCTAGAGTTTTAAAAGATGTGCATAATATTTGCTTCATTTTATTAGGGGAATGTATTGTAAAACCTTCACATGAATTTTATTTCCCTACTTTTTTATTATAACACATGCATTAAAGCTTTTATAATTATTCATTTATTTCCTTATATAAGTATAGAAACTTTTACACTGACCACTATCTGAATCATCCCCCAATTTAAAATTAGGCAATTGAGAGATTCCGGTATCTTTGTATAATTTAGACCCAACTTTTCAAAAAAAATATTTATCTTATAAAATGAATGAAGGATCTTAGAATTATGAAAAACATCATCTAAGAAATCCAATATCATGGACACTAATTTATTTGTAATTCCACATAAACACTTGATAAGGTGAAATTTATATAGTGAGGAATACTTTTAATATTTTAAAACCCCTCTTATAAATATTGGTTCCAATATTTTATAAGTACATAGATATCATTTGATTGATCAATTAGGTTTTCCTCTGCATATATATCTCTAAAATCAACATGAGAATCTATTGACATATTATGATCTTAATCTTGTTGTGTATAAAGCATCAATGATTACATTTTGGGGTTCATTATACTCTACCAAGATAGTATCTTGATGATTATGATATTAGAAAAGATAAAAAACATAAAATTATTCAGTTATCCCTACCAAACACATCACAAATATCTAATAGGAAATTATTTCAATATCAAGTGTGTATAAGCATAATCTCTTTTCAACCATCATCTAAAATTATAAGTCATACTTAGAAATTTAATTCTTCTATTAAGTGATTCATTTTAATTAAACCATTTAAGAATGTCTCCAACACATTAAGCCATTGAGTTATATTTCAAGGTAAAGTAATCTATGTTTTATCCAATTCTATACTATTAAAAAAACTAAAAAGTAATAACACATATTAGTCAAATAAATCATTTTTATAAAATGAAATATGATTAATATAACACCATATTAGAACTAATGATAAAAATAAATAATTGTAATATATTATAAACTATAAAAAAATTTGTTTACAGTATATTTTATCTTTTATAATGAATATAAACAACGTTAAATATATGGTAAAAACATAACACAACAATTTTATATTCAATTATATCATTGAAAAAAACATGAAAAAACTAAATAAAAATTATAGATCCTATTAGGTTACATTTTAATTTAATATATTCTATAAAAAATAAAAAAAGATAAACATATATAAATCAAAATCCAAATATTCAATAATTAAAACGATTAAAACAATATGTGAATGAATACATAAAAAGTGAAAAATCTACATGAGATATTGATATTGGCGTAACATATCAATAGAAGCAAAAAAAATCATTATCATAAAATAGAAATATAAAACATGATATAATGATTCATATTAATAGAATAAATATTTCAAGAACATATTTTCAAGATTGAGGAATACAAAACAAGAATGATTATGAAATAATTAATTGAAAGCAAAACCAATATATAAAATAGCCAATAACATCAATGAAACCAAAAAAGTCTTTACACTATAGCTGGGATTGAGGGGAGAAGAGATCGTACTCAGGAGCTTGGGAAGTGATCAAGGATAGGATAATTCTAGGTGTACGATCAAGGTGTGGGGATGAAATCTTCATGACCTAAAGCTAAGATCAAGGGGATGGACAAGCATCTTGAAGGATTGGGGGAATCATAGAGTGGAGGAGGTGTTGGCTAAGGTAATATTGATGGGAGAGGGTATTAGTGTTATTTGGGATCAATGGGTTTGGGGGGGGGGCATCGGCCGAGGTGAATTGAGGGGTGGGGGCATCCATGGTTAGAATGGGTGGGGGGCTTTGGTGGTTCACATAGGTTTGCATGAGGGGGGAATCAATAGTCAGTAGGTGTTTGAGGAATCAATGGTTATCAGTGTAGGAGAACATCTGTGGGAGTCAAAGGGGAGGGGGATTAAGGGGAATTTGAGGGGAGGAGAAACAAGGCCATCTATTGTGAATTTAGGGGTTTATTAATGGTGATTATAAGTAAATGTCTCTAAAAGTAGTTTTGGAAGTAGTTTACTAAAAAAATGCCTCTAGTAATTTTAAAATGGATGTTTTATATAAATATCCACTAAAAATCAACTCATATTTTATATGATACAATTAGCAGTGGTTATTGAAAACTATTTTCAAGAAACCTCCATAGTTTTCTGGAATTCTTGTAGTGTACCTACATCATATGGGGTTATTTATTTAAAAAAATCCCAACCACTCTCTCTGAATGTTGTCCAAGTATCATTCATGCCCATATCATCTCTTGATATATTATATAAATCAATAAAATCCAATTTAAATAATTATATGTAATTTTAATTAATTATTCAATATAATTTAAATAGGAATAATTTTTGAAATCTCTTCTAGAATCATACGCTTTCCAAAATCATGAGGTTCAAGGTGTGATCCACTACTAAAAATATCCCACACATCATAAACATTAAAACCCTAATCTAATCACCCATTACAACATCTAATTCCATCTAATTTATCCAAACCCCAAATAAATTCATTAATAAAAGTAACTTCATTGAAACTACCTATGATATCATGTGTTCATTATCCCTAGATTTACTCTAGACATGCCAAAAATAATCCCCCTCATATCATTATGATTACACATTTCTTTGCTAGAATCATATAAAACACCCAAACCCAAATAACCTATAATTAGAGGGATATAAAATAAAGGAAAAAATAAATCGAGGTAAGGAAAATCTACTCAAGTCTCTATAGAATAACCTATTAAATCCCCCCAAATTAAGGGGGATTAGAGGATAAGTAAATAGTGTAGCCTCCTTAGACCATGGCATGTAAGGGTGAATAAGGTTAGGGGACATGACTTAAAAATCATATTGTAAAATAAAAAATCACTATTTTTAAGAATCATGGGTAGCCATGCGGTTGGAAAAAACCATGCACTGACCACATGAATCAATCTAACTCAATCAAAACCCCCACCCAAACTTAACCAACATAGTTTAACAAAACATACACCAACAATGTGACTAGTATTGAACCAAAAGCTCACTATTTCATGGTTTGGCTACACAATTTTCTAAACAATGTGCCTATCATGCATCTCTCTTTGATATTTTTTAGTTCCTTGCATTATTGGTGAACATGGTTCCCTAAAGCCATGAAAAATTCATATGGAAAAATAATTCACCTTATGTCACTTGTATGGTTTACCATGGTTAACCATACTATTTGACCTAACTATAAAGTGACTTTCAATAGGGTTAACACTATTCCAAATATTTGAAAACTACAAATAGATGTGAATGAACATCACCCAAGATCCTATAAAAAATATCAGGACTTGATCAATATTTAGAAACACATCCTTAGGATACTCCCACCATTAAAATTCCAATCAGAATCCCAATTCTCAAAACAACCCATGATCTTGATCCAAAATTTCAATTTCCCCAAAATATCATAACCCATAAAATTTGGGTCTTTAAAAACTTCATAAGATAACACTTCTCATACCTATTATGTATTAGTGGAATTTAAACCATAAATATAGACACACCATTTCATGAATTAATAACCAACTCACCATGTTCTATCATTAAATTTCAAATGATCTCCCAAATGTGATACATGGAACACATGTGCGCACTATTTATTAAAACCTGAATCAACCCTACATAAACGTTACCATCACTAAGATTGTTTTATAACACACTATTATGTCCCAATGAACTAAAGTGTGTTTTGATGATTCATCCTTGAGATTATGATTCACCCCACTTTAATTCTTTTCTCATAAGGGACGGTTTTGAGAGATGGTGTTCCCCACCATTTGAATTTTTTGTAGAATTTTTTTCCAAAGGTCCATCAACAAGATCGGTAAAATTTATATATCAAAACACCTAATCACATTCATAACACTGGTTGATAATCCTTTGGATGACTTTTCCAAAAAACACTCAACAACCCCAACTGACATTCTATCATATCTCATGACTACAATTCCTAAATCCCCAATGGAATCATAAGATAACTTAAACACCCACATAGAAATATAAACCCAACATTCAATGTAATTAAATATTTAGTTTCTTGAGCAACAAAATCCCCCATTATAATCCATCTATATGTACTGAAACATATATTATCCAACTCACTCTCGAACCACATAAAATTAAATCATATGCTTGATGACAATGTGTGGAATTTTTCCAACACCACATTAATGGCCATACAAACATTAGGGTTATATCCTCATGTTTGATATTATTCGACCCATCATAAGGGTTCACTTATTGTTAATCCACTAAACTGACCATTGATATCCATTAACCACGATCTTTACCTTACAACACAAAAAGGCTAAACGTGTTTGTCCCACACATCCTTGAGTGTCAAAATTAACCAACCAATGCTACCAATTCCTAACTCACAAGGAACACAATTTAAAATATCCATTGAAATTACTTCAATTTTTTTCACACCCTCTAATTGAATACAATTCTCTCCCCACCATTCCAATTCTCTTACACTAATCCTTGAGAAAAACCTCGATAGGTTTCAATATCACACACGTTTTTCTCATATTAATCCATTCTCACCATCCTTTCTACCCCTAGAATTATTTATCCATGGTGAAAAATTCATCATAAAGGGACACATAGTTATATCATGAAACCCCAAGGAAATAATTACCATAATCATTTCAATAAATCCATTGATCCTTGACTCGTACATGGCCACTCACCTATGAATTTCTCAATTGGCATTGCACATAACCAGTGCACACTACCTTGATCTCATCCAAACTCAATAGGTGTATGCTCCCATAACACCTGCTCATAGATACCAAATCCTGATGCCATGAGTCTCAAATTATAACACCTAGGTTCACATGATTAAATAACTGACTATCCTCTATCGATATGTCAATCTCATCTAGCTAGAGGCATCTATAATGATCACAACCATCAAACTTAACACATCAATCATGCCATGGCCAATCGCACGATCACCTTACACTAGGGAATCATTATAAAATATTAAGAATCAAACCATGATATATAAATCCTAGATACAACTGTCTTGGACCATGATTTGATATATCATTAGGTATCAAACCTAAAATCAATAGGTCAAGGCATATTATTGATCCTGCCCTTCAAACCAAACTTTGTTACAAAAAACACCATTTGTTTTCATCATGAAAGAAAAAGGCATCTCAACACCTATAAATTATAAATTATAAAACCTCCCCTATAATGATCTCAAAACCTGAATCATATATCCATAATTCCCATATCTAAGTCGCTCATAATACAATAACCGAAGATGTTCTAGTATAAAATTAATATGTTTTATTAAAATGTAATTGATTAAAAATAAAAGGTATAGATATATTAATATCTCTATAAATAATAATGGAAAATAGAAAAAAAGAAACAAGTAAAGGGAAATGTATATCTCTACTACCTCATATTCCCTAATAAACACCAAAATAAATTTTAATAATTATACAATAGAAGAATAATATAATCCACAAAACTGACATATCGAAGTAGATAAAAATGAGAAGTATTATTTATGATATTAGCTTGAATAAATTTATAGTAACATAATATAATATTGTTACCATTTTTTATTTTGACCATTATCCAAAATGAACATTAGTCCATTTGACCATTGGGAAATATGGTTGTTGGTTATTATAACCATCAGGTATTATGGTTTTGGGTAAAATGATACTATTTTTATTATTCAATATAAATGTTGATGATGAGAAATATTATAAGAAGAAGGGATAAACCATTAATTCACCCAAAATTAACATACCATATGAAATTCATTTATTAGAGTCTGAGGGGAGGGGGAATCATTGAGGTTCAACCTTGACCAAGCCCAAATTGAGCTTCGACAATTGATACTAGTGAAGAATCATTTATGGGATAAGCTCAAGCATGTAGAGGTCACTACCAGATCAATTTTAGCTAATACATCTAAGTAATGCATCTCTATTTCACACCATAACATTAGGGATTATTTTAGTGCAATAAGAGATTATATATATAGACTTTAATTAGTGAAAGGTGTAAATTATTTTAGAAATAAAATAGTAATTACATTGATCAGACATTTTTATTTAATATATATCACTTATATAAAATTTAAGATTAAAACGATTAAGGGATAAAAATGTTAAAATATATTTTGGGTACAAAGAAAATATAGTTGTATTTTTAGAAAATATAAATGCATCACTTTCCTTAAATTAAAATTTTAAGATTAATTAAAAAAATTAAATAATTTTTATTTTCATAAAATGGTGGCAGATAACAATATCTATTCATATATAAATAATAAAATAATTTAATGATGTCATATATGGTTTTTATAAGGGTTGGAAATTTTATTATATTATTAAAATTGATAATCATCAATGAATATGTTTTTTTATTTTAAAAAAAAATCTCCTATTTAGATTTTTTATAAAATTGATACCATTTTTGAAATAAGAACATCAAAATTATCCAATTGATATTTTTTTCATAATTATCTGAGAGATTTAAATTTTTATGTGAAAAGTAAAATACATTATAGATATATTGTAAGTATTATGTGATCCTAATGGTTTAAAAATAATATAATAAAAATAATAAATCTTAATAAACCAAAAATATTCTTTTAAATTAAAATAATATATTTTAATGTAATAAAATAAAATTTGAAAACCAAAAAATAATATTAAAAAACCTAATATACATTTTATGATTAAAATAAATAAATTATGAAAAATAGACAATTACACCTAAAAAATATTATTATTTAAAGGATTTTAGTTAAAATAATTAAAACCAAGCCCTACATTCCAAATTATGTGGGCTAATTCCATGGAAAGTCCAATGGTTTTCTATTTCTTATAAACTAGATTCCAAGTCCTATGTTTTGAAATAAACAAAAAATTCTCCGTAATTTTCTTTAAATACTCACCCATTATACCATTCCCCTCCACTTAAATATATTAATCATAAATTATATATAATTATCCCCCTCTCTCAAGAGATTCTTCATAGAGATTCTATGGTTATTATCATCTCTTATCAATATTTAAGAAACTACCAAGAAATCTAAAGGTTATCATCCTCTTTCCTCCTCTCTATTCAAGTACATTATTTGTAATAAGACTATTGATTTTTAATTGATTATGTTTTAATGTGATTGTAATAATTCCTTTACTATCCAAATGATTCCCTATTAATGATAGACTATAATTCTCAATCATTAATCTTATTTCATAATATGTTTTGTATACCCATTATGCTTTCAATATAATTACTTGATTTTTCATTTTATAGTTTTATGTTGTGAATTCACAACTAGAAATCCATTCAAGGGAATTAATAAAGATATAACTATAAATTATTGATTATGTACTTCCATTTCTGAAACACATATTCCCTACTATTGGGTTAAAAGAATAAAATTATTTAATATGATATATGATCTATGTGGAACACCTAAAATTAATCACATAATGGGTGCACCTTGATGGTTCTCTAATGCATTGCGAAAGGAACTAATCTACAGAGACGAAATATCTTTGATACATTAGAAGAATTAATTGGTAATGTTTCATTATACCTTGGTGAACAACCATGATAACATGTTTTATAACACCTTAGTGATGAGACTTGGTGATATGATAATGAATGTCTCATTTTTTTGTAGTCACCTTTTTATTATTAGACCCATATACTTATGATTATAATCTTATGTGATGCCCCATGTTTTATCTATTTTGATCACATACTTACTATTTCCTTTTTCTATCCACATATTGGGAATTATGAAAACCCTTTTTTTGATGTATTCCCCAAGGAAATCATTTGCAGTGTGGTGACATAAGAAAAAATAATAAAGGACTATTTCAAGTGAATTAGATAATTTTTTTGTTCATTGTGATATATTCACTTAATGTATTATGTACCTAGTTTTCAATACACCAAACATGAAAAGATCCTAATATAAAATATTTTGTAAAATAAATATATTAAAAATAATGTTTGGAAAATATGGGTCATCATAATTGGTATTCTAGAAAGGATTTTCTATTTATGTGAATTAGTTCTAGAAATACTAGTAAAAACATGGGGGATATGTTTATGTATAGTAAAAAAATACTAAAATGTATAAATATATAGATCAGGTGTTTTTTAATAATAAATTCATTCTTTGGATACAGAAAAGTTGATATAGGCTCTGGTAAAGATTCACCTAGGGTAATTTCGATGAAAAGGTTGGTTGGGTATTAACTCGATCTTCATTCAGTACACAAAATGTTAGTGTATCTATAAAACTGGTCTGTTTTGTTCAAGGGATATTATTTGAGTGGTTAAAATTATCATTTCTAACCATTATGAAGGATATATAACTAAATTAATTAATTATTTTTTTAAAATATTTAAGTACATGATTCTTGAAGCATGATATTGGAATCTTTTATGATTAAACTCCCCATTAGATATATTATAATAATATTTATTAACAATTTTATCATTTAACATATCCTATTTTAGAATAATGGTGGGAAATATATGCACCCATATAAATAATAGACGTGAAAAAAATGAATTTAATACCTTTTAAAACCGAGGAAGCTAGACTTGAAAACTTCATGATGATGAAAAATCAGTTTTATTTAATAATGATCAATAATAAGAACTACATAGAGTATATATATTCACCACAAAATGAACAATTAGTATTTTAATCCTTCATGCATCAATAAACACCTGCTTTAATGTATCCTCTAATCCTTTTATTGTACAAAAATGGATCAAAAATATATAAAATACATTTTTACTCTATTTTTCTGAGAAACAGAAGGTTACATTAGTAGTATAACACTTGGAATGGAAAACTGATCAGTGGTTGAAGCTGATCAAATACATGAAGCCAATTAATAAATTTGAAGCTAACGAATTATAAGAATTTATAAAAGCCTTTTTAAATAAGTATTTTACTTGTAACCTATAAAAACAATAAATGGAATTACATGATCTAAAGTAATAGGAAAATGAATTTTTAGGAAGTTATGAAATAAAATTTATAATGATTTAATGATAAGATTATAGTATTTCAATTGATTATGATGGGAAAATCAATTAATTATTTTGTATGGTATGACCTCTTCTATGTAAGGCACTGGAAATCATCAACATTGAGAGTTATTAGGAGATAGCACAATGTACTATCAAATTGAAAATAAAGTCTAAATATGTGAATTATTGTCTTTGTCACGAACTGAATCTGGTCACCGCCAAAACCGGCACCAAACCCAGCCCGTGACATGACCCAAAGGGCATTCCCTATCCCCACGGGTGGGCACAAGTGCCCGGGTATCATTTATTTAGGTTTGGAAATGATTTACCCGAATATGAAGGCATAAACCATTAAAAACAATCAATAAACTGAATCTGAAAACTTTATACCAAACGATATTTAAACAAAAACCAGAACTGAATACATAGGTTTAGAGTCAATACAAAAGGTCCAAATACACAATGGAACAGAAAAAAACAGCCCCATGGACTCCACATGACAAGGGGTCATCACCCCCAAGTCGTCTCCACTACTCCTCCCCAAGGATGAGGACTAACACCCTGAACCGTCAACACCCTTATCCTTTCCTTTACCTGGGTCAAAAATAAATGTCTACTTACACCCAAGGGGTGTAAGTAGGGTGTGAGCCTAATCCCAATAGGATACCACCCTATGATTCCAAGGTGCATGCAATACAAGGTGAAAAAGAAAGCAGTTTTAATATGCAATTAAAAGCGGTGACAAATTCCATGAAATGAAACGTTAAATTGAAAACATTTTTCAAGATAAAACTTTCAGAATGTTAACACATTTAAATAGTAATATTAGATACTGAATTATAATTCCAAATACAGCCAAAAACAAGGGAAAATACCACAAATCCACTGAGTAACAAAACCGGGAACACCCCTAGGCACTAGATAGTCTCAGGCCCCATGTACCTCGTACCTCAGTGTAATTTAACCATAGTAAAATCCTTTCTCGTACACGAGACACTAGTAGAGAACATACCCATAACCTAGTGGTCCCCAATCATCATCCACATAGTTTAGTTAGAGTTGTCGTTATCCAAATGCTAAGTGAAACAGGGACAAAACCCATCCGGTCCACTAGCCGTACTAGTACAAATCTGCCCCACCTAGGTACCCGGGCTTCCCCCTTTGTGCTCAAAACAATTTCAGGATTTAACACACATCCATTTTAAGGTAAAACACCACTACTGGTCACATACACCAAATACAGTAGCTATCTCATTTTCTACCACTTAAAACACACAACAAACTCTTTGAATTTGAATAAATCAATTTCACAAAATCTCGTGTAGTTTTGCACACAAAACCCCTTAAGAAACCCACTTGTACACGATGTTCACAATTGTAAGTTACCAAAATAGTAAAGGCAGACCAATAAATATCAATTAAAACAACAAATCAATTTTTGGGCATCCTCATGTTAAACAAGAAGTGTTCTCTTTGTAAAACCTTCATTTTCACACAAAAGTGGAACCAAAACTTCACTTTCTTTACAAGCACAATTAAAACTCATTATTTTCAGAAATTACCAAATGGGATAAACATTATAAACAGTATTTTATGCCTTATTACAGATCAATAAAAACAACTAAGTATTTATAGGGCATCCCCAAATAAACAAACAAAACACTTCTTTGGAAAACCCCCAATTTCACACCAAATTGGCATTTTAAATTCAATTGCAATGGAAACATCATTAGAACCAATTTTTGTAGCAATAATAAAATTATATAAATCTGAAAATATGATAAATACATCATGCTAATACAGAAAGATTGCATCAACATTGGAATCACCTACCAAATCAAATGAAACCATTGAATCCTTTGTGCGAAAACACAAACGCACCACCGCCGCACCTCAAGAAGGGTAGATCAAACCTAAAAATAGAAAATTGGACCAAGAAACCCAAGGTTAAACCTTAGGTTCGAACCCCTACCCACTGGTCATTGTTCACTTCAATAAAAAGGGAGGAAACCCTAAAAAAATAGAATGAAACCCTAATCAATTTGGAAGGGGAAAAGAAATGGACAAACATACTTGAGAAATCTAGAATGAATCTCCCCAAAACAATAGTATCTGAAATTTAAAATGGCCAAAACTCAGGGGATGGTCTCACAAAAATTATTAGGTCATTTAGGAATTGTAATGGAGGGAAAATATTTAGAATAGAAGGAGTTATTAAAGGATCAATTTACCTCTCCAAAATCTAGACGATTTCTGAAATCCATAAGGTTTAGACTATTTTCGAGACTCGATCGAGCTCCAAATTGTGAGAGGAGGGCATGTGGTCGCGCCTGGGCTTCTTAGGGTCTATAGGGAGGTGGAATCACAGAAAAATCCATTTTAATGAATACGATATTAATAAATTAATGAAACAATTTAAAACTGGAAAATGGGCCTTCGGGTTGGCCCAATTCTCAAATAAAAACAACAATCCCCCATGCTTATGGATTTATAAAGGCCCCAAATTTAAATTTGGGGTTAATATATCAGGGGATAACAATTAGGAGTTGGAATGAGTCAAAAATATTAAAAATTAAAAAAGTTATAAATGAAACAAAATTTATTTTTAAATCTGGAATTGGGCTCGCAGTTTGGCCCAATTCATGAAAACTCACCTATTCTCAATAAAACCTTTGGAAACCACCAAAACAAATCATGAGTGGAAAATAAATTTAAAATAAACCTAAAATAGGTTACGTACATGACACTCTTGGACTAAATTATAAGAAGATAAATGTGAATTAAAAATTTTGGAATGAATTTTACCATGAATGATATGTGTATAAACTATAATTTCACTTGTAAAAAAGTATGGTAAGAAACATTTATGGATTTATTTGTAAGTGTAAAATGTTACAAGTGTATAAAGGATATCTATATAGCTCAAAAATGTCATGGAGATATAAGGCCTTAAAATATAAACATAAATGGAAAAGGAATGATAGTGTATAAATAAATAGTAGTGCAATGATTCAGGTATAGCAAGCATTATCCCATTGTGAATCAATTTCTAAAAAATATAAAAATGGAGGGAAACTTCTATCAACCATAGTAGAGACCAGAGGAAAGACTGTGATTTTATAATAATGATGAATAAAGTTGAGCCTCTGAATAAAATGGTATCAGGAACACTCATTATGAACTCTAACCTAGAAATTATTTTATTTTATTTCAATTCATTCAATTACATTATTTTAATCACATTTAAAAAGAACATCAAATATAACCCTAAACTATTAGATGTTAAGTTATCAATTAAAACTTATAGATGGTCTATTCCATAATCAAAGGTATATAGAGGTTCTCTTGTTAACCTTTTTGAGTAAAATCTCATTTCAAAGATAGTGGTTATTCCAATGGTGGAATTTGACATAATTCTATGGATGGATTGGATCTCAATGTATAATTCCCAGATCAATTATAGAAGAATGTAAATTTCAATTTTCTATAAAAGATAACATGAAATTATTTTAAAAGGATAAATATACCATATTTTGTTTTTTATGAAATACCTCCTACAACCTTCTTTATGGAAATTATTGATAAAGAATATGAATAAGGCGAATACATAAAGATAATAAATGTACCCATATTTCAAGAAAACATTATTGAAATTCTGGAAAAATTATATAGACCTCCCCTAAAAGATAGTTAGAATAATAAATTTAACTCATACATGGATCAAAAATAATATCAAATAAGACATATAAAATTAAATTTTTAGAGTTATAATAATTAAATATACATCTATAATATCTTTTGGTGAAATGTTTTATTCAACCTAGTGTGTCACTTTAAAGAGAACCTATTCTCTTTGTGAAGAGGAATGATGAATTACTGTGACTATAAATTTTTTATAGAGAACACAATGTGATTATGGTGGATAAAAAAATCCCCTCTTATAAGGATTGATGATATATTTGATAAGATTCAAGAGCCTCAATTATTTTCCAAGTTTGAACTCCGATTGGGGTATCATCAACTAAGGGTAAAAAAATGGGTATCCCAAAGATCACATTTCAATCAAGATATGGATATTATGAGTTTGTTTTTATTTCCCTTAGGATAAGATAATACTCTTGTTATATTTGTGTATTTGATTAATAGAATATTTATAGAATATATAGTTAAATTTTTGGTAGTAATTATTTATGATATTTTGATATATTCCAAAATAAATGAGTAACATGAGGATCATCTAAGGGACATTTAGAAAACTCTATGAAAAAATTGATTTTTAAAATGATAGTAAATGTGAGTTATATTTATAATAATTTGAATTATTGGACCCATTGTAACTAGTGAATGAATCCTAATTTGTCTAATTATGAAAACAGAAATAGAGGAGTGGACTAAACACATAAAAATGGAATAGATTCATAGTTTTTGTGGTATATTATTTTAAAACAGAATGTTTGTAAAAAACATTTCATGGATTTATAATTTTCTAACCCAGTTAACTCTAAATGGAGTTAAGTTCATCTGTAAAAAATAGTGTGAATAAAATTTCCATGAATTGAAGACGATTTTGGTTATTAATTTTTTTTTAAAATTATAATCTAATTTAGATTATTTTCTACCTATTGTGATGGATCCATTAAAGACATTGGATGTTTACTCATGTAGAATGGTAAGGTGATTGACTATTCAAATTGATGGTTCAAGAATCATGAGAAGAATTATCTTACCCATGATTTAGAGTTAGAAATAGTTATTTTTTCATTAGATATATATAGATGTTATATTTCCGGATAAAATTGTGAAATATACACTCACCATTAAATTATGATGTATATTTTCATACAAGATGAATTAAACACGAGACAAAGGAGATGTTGGGAGCTTTCAAAGGACTATGATTTTTCTATTCATTATCACAATAAAAAAGAAAAAAATATTGATTCATTAGGTAGTAAAATCCCTAGAGTTATTAAAATTATGATGATTAATGTTGATACATTGATCATGGAATTAGTAAATATGGGCATGTAAGTCACAAGGGAAGGGATATCATAGATCGTATAGGATAAAGAGATGATATTATATTTTAAAATAAGATAAAATATATGAAAAATGGAATTTTTCCTGAGTTATATATTGATCAAGAGGAACTATTGTGGTTTGTTACAAGTCTTTGTATCCCATCTATTCTGAAGTTAGAGAAGGAACCGATGGTTGATGCCCACAACTCCACATTACTTATATATCCCTAAAGAGCTAAAATGTATAAAGATATTAATGATCATTATTACTTGGATAATATGAATGGTCATATTTATGATTATACTACTAGATGTTTAGTATTCTAGTAAGTGGAAATTGAGTTAAAACATCCTAAAGGTGAACTACAACCACTACCCATACCTGTATGGAAGTGGGAAAACATCACTATGGACTATGTGATCAACCTTCAAAATACGGCCAAAGGAAACAATTTCAAATGGGTAGTCGTTGTTATATAAAAAAGATTTATCATTTTATTGATATGTGAGAGGATTTATCCATTGATCCCCTTGATCATCTCTATATTCATGAAGTGGTGAGACTTTATGGAAAACCACTATCAATTATTTATATCCATGATTTAATATTTACATCTAAGTTCTTGAAGAGACTTTAAATGTATATGAATATATAAGTGAACCTAATAACAACCTATCACCCTCGAAATGATTAGAATTTCTAGAGGACTATCCAAAAATTAGATGATATATTAATTGAAATATCATAAAATTTTCAAGGTTGTTGGGACAAACAACTTCCACTAGTTGAATTATCCTATAAATCAAGCATTAAAATGTCTCTCTATGAAAAAATATACAAAAAAATGTATGTAACTCCAACATGTTGATATAATGTTAGATAAGGAAGACTATTGGGACCAGATATTGTAAAAGAGAATTGAAAGACGATACAAGTGATCTAAAAGCATATCAAGGATGCTCAAAGTTGACAAAAGAGTTGGGAAAAAATTTAATGAGGGACATTGAATTTATAGCACAGGATTATGTATTCCTCAAAATATCACCATATGAAGGAGTATTGAGATTATAAAGAAGGATAAATCAAGTCTAAGACACACTAGAACATTTTGGATTCTTGATCATGTCGGAGATGTTTTTTATCATTTAACACTACCTTCAAATATTCCTAATGACCATGAAAGCTTCCACGTTTCCCTATTAATAATGTTTATGTGAGACCCAATATATATAATTTAAATTAATGGTATGGAATTTTAACCAGAACTTTCATATAAAGAATAAATAATGTAAATTCTATCTAAAATGGAATAGGTGTTGTGGAAAAAAATAGAAAGTGTTGTAAAAGTAACATGGAGAAACAAAAGTTCAAAGAAGCAACCTGGGAACCTGAAGAAGCTATAAAGGAAAAAATCCCCATTTATTTTGATGTAAAATAAAAATGGGGGGGGGGGGTATTTTTATAAGGGAGGGATAATATATTACCAATGAAAATTCTAGTATGAAATGAAAATGTTTTTTTAAAAAATAATTCATAACAAATAAATGGTACAAATTTATTAAGGCCACTATAACTAATAATTTACAATATATAAAAAATAAACAATTCAAGTATAATGTATATGTCTTTTGGATCATATTCTTTAATAAAAAATAAAAATTATTTTAAAAATAGTACAAAGGAAGAATAATATTATCCATGGAATTGATATATCAAAGGAGATAAAAATAAGAATTATTATTTAAGGGACCATTTTGAATTAATTTAGAGGGAGAAAATATGGCCATTATGACTATTTTATGTTATGACCATTAGTTAATATGATCACTGTCCATTATGACAATTGGATATTATGATCACTGGTCATTATGACTATTAGTAATTATGAACATTTATAATAATGTTACTATAATAATTATTTCATTTAAATAGTAATGAAAAGAGATAGTTGATGAAGAAGGGATAAACCATGGCATCAAACCGTGTGAACATCCCTTATAAAGTTTAATTATTAGAGCATGAGAGGGATGTGGAATCACCAGGGTTCACACCTAACAAATCCCAAGTTAAGATTCAATAACCTAGACTTGAGCAAAATCATTTGTATGATAAGTTCAAGATAGTAGATATCACTACGAAATCAATGTTCTCTGAGCCACCCATATTAAAGTACCACTATCACACACCATATGATTAGGGATTATACTGGTTTTATAAGGAGTAATGTGTCTAGACCTAAATATGTATTAGTGTATGAATTATTAAGAAATAAATTTTATTATCACGAATCCAAAATTTTAATTTAATTTATCATCCTTATATTAAATATTGAATTCCTATAATTAGAGGTGATATATGAAAAAATGCTGTTTTTATACAAGTAAACCATAATTTTATTTTGGGAATATATATATATATATATATTTTATTAAAATATATTTTTTTATTATTAATTTAGAAATTTAAAAAAAATATATGTTTATAATAAGGATGTGAAGAACAATATTTATTTTTATTTAAATAATAAAATTATGTTATGTAATCACATGTGGAGTTGTTAAGATTTACAAATTTGATCATATTAGAAAAATCGATAATTTTTAATAAATAAGTTCTTTTTATGAAAATTAATATTCTTATATTTATACAGTGATGCTAAAAAAACATGTAATTTTTCAAAATCAATATTCCAAAACTAGCTAAGAGAGATTTGTTTCACAATTTTCAAAGATAGAATAATTTTAAGGTAAACATTAAAATAATATATGAATATAAAAAAAGTATTATCACATTAAAATGAAATTAATATAATTTAATAAATATAACTATGGTTTTATTGACTAAAAAATGTGGTTTTCATTAAAATAATGTGTTTCAATAAAATAAAACCATTTTCCAAACCATTAAATATTCTGCCAAAACCTAGAGCATATTTAATGATTTTAAAAACAATTCTTTATGAAGAAGAATCAATTCTATATCCAAAATAATAATATTTAAAGGATTTCAGTTATTAAACATTAAAATACAATAAAAAATACCTACATGTCCAATTCCAGGGGTAAAACCATGGATTGAATAGTGGTTTTCTATTTTTATAACACATTGTCCAAGGCCTGCCTTTAGAAATTAATAAACAATTTTCCCTAATTATCTATAATTTTCCACAAATTCTAACATTAATATCTATTCCAAAGAAATTGATCATGAATTTACTTCTCATTCTCCCTCTCAAGAGTCTCTCAAAAGATATATTTTGGTTCCAAGGAGCTCTTATCAAGATTTTAGAAGTTAGCTTTGATGGTAATGGTTCTATTCCTCTTTACTATTCTCAATTCAAGTAATTATTTTGTAATATTAATTTTATTTTCACTTTATTAAGTTTTAATGTTCTTATAATCATTTTTTACCGTGTAAATGATATTATATTAAAGATAAAATACCATTACCTCTTATTAATCTCATTCTATAATCTGTTATATATAACTGTTATGCTGTTAAAATCATTTGGTAATTTTCCAAGCCATATTTTTGGGTTGTGAAATCCAAATACTACTTCATTCAAGTATATTCAAATAGATATAACTATAATTAATTATTTGGTAGCTTTAATTTATGATGCCCTCATTCCCTATACCTAGGTTAAAAGGATGAAATACTTTGTTTGGATAAATGATCTATGATTCACATATAAAGTTAGATATATGAATGGTGTTCCCTGATAACACTCCAATGTATTAGGTAAATAATTAATCTCTTGATATGAAATGATTTAGTTACCTGGGAATCAAATATTAGTAATGTTTCATGATACCATGGTGATCGAACTTGGTAATATATTTATGAAAACATGGAAATGAACCTTAGTGATATGATTACAAATGCATCAATTTTATGCTGTAGATAAATTTCTATGTTATTCCTCATATACATATGTGTATGATATTATGTTACACATCATGATTTTTACATAGTGATCACTTACTTTTTATTTAATTTTTATACCCCTGTTAGTCTTTATGCTCACCCTTTCCTTTTAATCAATGTCCCCAAGAAATCATTTCTAATGAGGTAGCCTTGGATGGGATAATAACAGAGTATTTTAAATGAATTAGATAAATTTTATGTTTCTTTGTGTTCTATATACTTTATGTGTTATGTACGTAGTTTCCAATACACTAAACCAAAAAATATATTGAGGAATTTATTAATAATATTTTTACTAATAAAAAAGTTAAAAATCATGTATGAAAAATATGGGTCATCATTCACAAGATCTAGCTAAACCCTCACTCGGGCAACCTTTATATGTTATATGTCAGCTTAACCACAACGCATCGTTTCCCTTGTACCCACTCATATCACCAATCTTACCAATATCATGAGATATATCCCAAAGAACTAGTCAATCCCAAATAACTCATAAACTATTTCTCACATAGGACAAATATCATAGGTATACCTCTCTTCTCCCATCTCAAATATCACAAGGAAACTCACATGACAAGACACCCATATCATATTTTCACATATAATTATATAGATCATACATCATATGCAGAGTCATCATCAAAATCAAGGTCTATATTCCTCATTGAGAATCTATATGTCATAGTAACCCCTAAAGGACCATGATCTCATCCACACCCACATAACAATGTCATCCTATGATGATCCGTGTCAAGTAAACCATATTCATCTGGTCTGTTTATGTATAATTTTTCCAAGAATCCATATATGAAAACACCATATTGGTTAATATTAACAATTTTATTAAATTTACCCCTTTCTATATAAAATCCATATCAAGGAATCAAATGCCTATAGTGACCCATCTAGGGTCACAGTACATCCTTAATTAGTGGAACTTCATAGTCCTCATCAAGGACAATCATTCCATAAGATTCACTTAAACTATCATTAAAGAAAATATACCATGGTTCAGTTCAATATAATTCCATGAACAAGTTATATGTAAAACACCATATAAGTTGTCATTAACACTCTAAAAAATTGAACCCCGACCATCAATTAAATCAGTCATATAAAAGAACACAAATTTCACATAATCTCTAAATGGAAAAAAATGAAGCATATAAATTATCCTCATTCTAATTGCCCAAGAGAAATCTCAATATAAATAGTATAATTGAATAAATATCTCAACAGTAACTATTATAATCAATAAAAAAAATCCCATATTCTTGATGACATGGAATTCCCCTTATACAATGTGTTTGAAATACACTAGTTTTAGATCCACCACTGGATTTCACACATACCTATTACTTGTATACCATATACCTAAATAAAAATACAACCAAAATATCTACATTAATACCACTTTGAAAAACCAAATCTGGAGACCACTCACCTAGTGTTCATACTATTGTATCACATGACCTAAATCACACATCTTTATATGCCAAAGGATTCCAAATAATAGTGAGGGTCTAAGGTGCCACCAAAATGAAATTATACCCACATATTTGAGTATAAATACATTAAAAATAAAATATATCATAATTAATAAACAACTAGGTTATGAAAAACCCAATAAAAAAAATCATCATATAACAAGTGAAACTGAACATATAATCATACATTCCAGGAAACAAGTGACAACCCATATTTGAGAATTAGTTACCCACACTTAATACCATCGTGAATCATCCTTACATGGGTTGGTGTAAGGCCTGAACTTGTCACACATCCCCTACTTTGGATACATAGTCACCCAATCCATAATTATCACTATAGCGATGTTATACCCACACCATCAAAACTAAGGTTATAAGGTGAAACTCGAAATAAAAAAAATTCCACCCCATGATAACACTCATTAGGGTCAAAGTAATACTTGAGCACCCTCATAGGTCCCATAGGTCACTCTATAGTCTATAAAACCTACATTGAATCCTCTAGATCATTATAAATCCTAGGAATAAAGTCCATCTTCTGTAGAGAATAATGTCTCCCATCACTACTATAATACTATAATTTAATCATTAGTCATGCCATACAGTCATCACCCAATAGAGATGGTGTAAAACCCATATACCTTCCCAATTAACACTAGGCAAGTCCTCTCACACCAAACCTACATGTATCTTACTTAGGGTATACACACCCATGTATTACTATACTAATGGGAGAGGAACATCCCCCTTAATATCTAATTAATTGTACCAATGTCTATAAAACTTATCAAGGTTATTATATAGATCATCCCTAGTCCAACTATTTACATTCATTAATCACCACTATTTAAAGGGACTATAGACACCTATACCAAGGTTTTCAATGATTATTATCATTCCACTAAGACCCTTATAGGGTCCACACATCTCATAACCTACATTTTTTGTTGATTCCTTGTCCATCAGAATACGAGGTATTAAGATAGATCTCAAGGGTTCATTTTGGCCCTTGGAAATTATCTTCTATCCTTTAGTGTTAAAATAAATATTTAACTAAAGTCCAATATCACATATATTTTAAGGCCTCATATCACATGAGACATATTAAAAACATAAACTTTAGGGAAATTTATTGGGACCACATACCTTATATAAGGAACCGACCTTAAACATTTTATAATATTTAATTAAATAAATAATTCACATTGGGGATCTTTTCAGGTTTAGAGTTTTAGAGAATTAGGACATAACTATTACAGCTCAAAAGATTATAAAGTAGACACTTCTACTTAGTTTCCATTTTTTTCATAAATTAAAAACTCTTAAAAAAGAGAGTAATGTCTAATTCCAGGTTTTATACTGCATGAATTTTCCTTGATCTCATCCTTGACCCTATTCATCTTTAAGTCATGTGAAAACATTTCAAAACCTGGGATGAGCATAAAAAGCTCCGTAAGGGTTATAAAATAAATAAAGAAAACATTTGTTCATAAATACATAAAACTTGAACTCTTTTACTTACCTCATGAAATCCTAAGATTTTATGAATAACACATAGAAATCATATATCATAAAGGTAACTTGGGGCATCCATAACGTACTTACATTGTAGATATCATAGCTACATAGGGAGTATCTTTGGAATACCCATCACAGTATATTCCCTAAATCTCTTAGGAGAAACATTAACGTTTCCCTCCGTCATGTTTCCCAATGCGTTGGAGAGCTATCTCGGGCTCACCCACCCTAGGTTTATCACGAAACCACATGTATACGTAGACAATTCCCAAGAACCATAACATAATCATGACATATAACATAAGCATAAAAGAAAGATAAAATTCCCACATTGAAATAACACTATTTCATTTAAATATATTGACATAAAAAATCCATTATCAAAACCATTCTCAAAACCAAAACACATAAAAAGAGTATATGGTTTTTATTTTCCTTTTTAAAAACATTACAGCTTGTTAAGGTTGCCAAAAGAACAAATAATACTCGTGGCAGAAGAAAGGTCATTGTCACCACGTATGTTAAAAAGAAACATTATTTTTTTTGTCATTTAGTAAAATTATTCGTAGAAAAAGATTCCATTTGAATGAAATGAAATGTAAATTGTGTGTATACAACATATAAAAGAAAGCCGTGTATTAAAAGAAAATAAGCCTCAATGAAAGGAGAATAAGAGGGAGTCTCTTACAAAGCTAATTTTGTAAATAAAGTAGATATATTATGTGTATTCAATATAATAACACATAAAGAAATTATAAATACATAAACATTAATTTATCACATAATAAAATAATGACATAAACCAGAAAGAGAAGATCAACCCAAAGAACATAAATTGGGTTCAGAAGTTCCCTTACCTCGAGACCGACTTGACACGTTCGTACTTTAATCTCCTGAATAACAAACTAAAGTTAATTTCTTCATGATTAATAAAATTTCTCAAGTTTATTAGTCCTTTTATATCAATTATTACCATGTTATAAATATTATGTAATCATTTAAGTTAATAATGGTCATTTTGTCGATATTTGGTACTTGAGTAAAAAATGAACACCTTATATTTACAAGTTGTCCAAGTTGTCAATAGTCCATTATATCTATATTGATATTCATTATTTAGATATCATATATATATCATATATATCCCGTATATATATATATATATATATATATATATATATTCATAACAGTACATATCATTCGGAGGTAAAAAATGAAATGCACCGTTTCTGGAGACGGTAAGCCGGATGTACGCATGAATGTTGCATTCATTTCTATTTATTATTTTAATGGAATTAAAACATATTGATACATAGGTATATTATAATTCAAGTATAATATCATATATAATATCATTAACTCCATCCTTTATACATCCCACATATGGCATTAACGAGTCATATCACTTTGAGGGGGCGGTAGTCCGCACATCCTCAAATGAAATTATCGCGTTTTCCCATAATGGAAAATTTAAAGGTATGATATAAATGGAAAATACAGAAGAATACCTAAAAGGTAAAAATAAAATCTATCATATATAAATACAGAGTCATCTTAACGTCCACCATGATAGGAGGTAGGAGATAATCAAACAATCATCATTTTGTGGGGCGTTAGTTATCCATTCACATAAACAGTTTGTTTTTCACCCATTAGATTTAGGTGTGTATAAGTGTTGTTCAAATACTTCTCATAACAACATCCTATTATATTTATAATACTGGTGTTTTTATAAAAAAATGAATAAAAATATTTTAGGGTTGGAGAAGTAAAATAAAAGAAAATAAGTTAAGAGAAACTGTTACCTTTAATTTCGGTAACTTACTTTGTTTTGAATCAAAAGGACTTATTGAAGTGCCATATGCTTATGTTAAGGATCTTAGAAGAAGTATAAGGATGTATGGATCTTAATTGAAAAGAGTTTGGACGACCCAGAAGTCTTGAGAGGTGTGCGGAATTGGTTAGAAGTGAGTGCTTTTTATAAGGGGGAGGAGGGGCTCTTTAGGAAAGTGTAATAATATTATTTTATTATATAATGATATTAGGTTTCTAAAGGTCCAAGACTAATTAAAGTCGAAGATAATATTACTCATGGTTTAAATAAAATCAGAAAATAATAATTTTACATGTTTGGGATGTTATTTTAATATTTATAATCTTATTTATTTAAATGATTTATTAATGAGGTAAACACTACATCATTATTGTGTAATAAAGAATTTCATTTATTAGATATCTAAAAATTATAAAAAAGATTCCATGGTGTATTAAATCCTTTTAGATTTCCAATAAATATTTATAGTCAAAACTATTACTTATATTACACCATATAAAAATTAATTTACTAAAAGATTTTAGTTTATGTCATTTTTGCCTTTACATTAAATTAATTAATCTAAATTGTCATTATCATTCATAAAAGGATACATGGGGTCACAAAATAGACCCAAGGATGACCATGGTATGATATTACTCATAAAATAAGTTTAGGACAAGTGTAAAGGTAATTTTAAATTATTATAATGTTCGTTTTACTTGGGATTTCCCTATTTACCTTTAACCGCGTTAATAAAAGTCAAAAGTTACTATTCAAGAAAAATTATTTTCATCTTATTGAATTTTTTTTTATTACTAATAAGAACCATTTATATCATATTTTTGAAATTCAATATCCAGAAGTGGTAAAATTTCATTTAAATGAAAAAGCCAGTTTTTTAAACTACTACTAAGTGGTTTCACTATACATCAAAAATTGATGTTTTTCAGAAAAATACAAAAAATTCAGCCTAAGATATATTTGATATTCATAATTCAAAAATGATGCCTATTTTACCAAATTATAAACATATAAGTTTCATTAAATTATTTAAAATTAATTTTCGTTGTTAAAACAAATTGCGTGTTTTTAAGAAACAATAACTATCAAAACATTGACACTTGTTTATGTCCAAATTCAAAGTAAAATTAATTAGAATGACCAACATTGGATTAAACGGTAAAACTATATTATAATTAAACTTTAAAACCAATTAAAAATATAATATAACCATATAAATAAATTAGATTAAAATGTAGTTTTGAATTAAAATATAATATTTTTCACTATTCATTAAAAATGAACTTTATCGGCCAAATTCCAAAAAATTACACAAAGTAAATATTGATGTCCCAATTCTAAAGAAGGATTTTATATGGTAAATTAGAATGTATTAAAGTGATCAAATATATATTTAAAGATGGTTCCTCATTAAAAGGTGATAAATCGACCATTTAATAAAAATTATGCTTAAAATTAGATTCATTCACTTTTTAATCCTCTACCTTTTATTCGATAAATGTAAATACTTTTAACAAAAATATATAATAATATTTTAGTGAGTTTTGTTAATTCCCACCAATACAATGGCTATGAGTTAACTTCCATTTAAAATAATAATATTATATTATTAGTGTGCAACGTAAGATTTCAAAGAAACCCGTTGTTGCGTATCAGGTACGCTATCAAACATCGAAACCCTTTTAAAGTAAAATTAATAATTAATTCACAAATATTAATAAATATGAAAATATATTATTCTTCCTTTACCTGGAGTGTTACATCCTTCCCCCCTTTTGGAAATTGTGTCCTCACAATTTTTATTCACTTATCAAAATAAGTGTGGGTATTTATCCCTCATAGAATTTTTAGATTACCATGTTGCCTTTTCAACCATATGGGTTTTCCACAAAACCTTTACCTGGTTAATTACCTTATTCCAAAACACTTTCTCTCTTTGATTAAGAATTTGTACTGGTTGTTCTTCATAAGAGAGATTCTCTTCCAACTGAACTGCCTCTAGGCTCAAAACATGCATTGGATCTGGTATATACATTCTCAACATTGAAACATGAAAAAAATTGTTTAACTGGGAAAAACATGGAGGTAAAGCCACTCTGTACCCAACTGATCCATCTTTATCTCGGATTTCATAATGTCCAATGAACCTCTGACTCAAATTTCCCTTCATAACAAAATGCATTACACTTTTCCATGGAGAAACTTCGAGAAAGGCTCGATCACCTACCTCAAAAGAAATATCCTTCCTCCGGTTATCCGCATAACTTTTCTGTCTGCTCTGAGCTGTTCTCATGTGCTTTTGAATCAACTAAAATTTCTCAACCATCTCTTCCACAAAATCTGGTCCCATCAGCTTCCTTTCACCTACTTCATCCCAAAAGGCTACAGTTCAACAATGATTTCCATGTAATGCCTCAAATGGAGCCATCTGTATACTGGAATGAAAACTGTTATTATAAGAAAATTCAACCAAAGAAAGATGTTGGTCCCAACATCCCTGCTAATCCAGTGAACACGCACGTAGCATATCCTCCATGGTATGAATTGTTTGTTCTGACTGCCCATCTAATTGAGAATGAAAAGTTGTACTGAAATTTAATTCAGTACCCAATGACTTCTGAAGGCCTTTCATTAAGTTAGAAGTAAACCTGTGATCACGATCAGATACAATGGAGATGGGAACTCCGTGAAACCTAACTATCTCTTTAACATACAACTGAGCAATTTGATCTAGAGAAAAAGTATCTCAAATAGGAAGTAAATGAGCAGATTTAGTCAATCGATCAACTATAACACAGATTGAATTATTACCTCAAGATGTCTTCTCTAATCCCACAACAAAGTTCGTGGATATATTTTCCCATTTACATTATGGCACCGGTAAAGGCTAAAGCATCCCTTTCAGTAACTGCCACTCTTCTTTAACCTACCAACAAGTAAAACACTTCACAGTAAAATCAATAATATCTCTTTTCATTCCATCCCATCAGTAATACTCCCAAAGATCTCTGTACATATTAGTACTACCAGGATGAACTGAAAATGGAGAACTATGAGCTTCACACAACAACTAATTCTCCAACTTTTAATCACAAGGCACATCTAATCTCTTCCCAAACCTAAAAACACAATAATTATAAATGTTAAAATCAGGAAACTTAACCTTCTGAACCAACTCTACCTTTTTTTGCAACTCCCTGTCTTCTTTTTGTGCTTGCTTTATTCTGTCCGATAGAGATGATTTCACTGACACATGAAACAAAATAGAAGAATTTCCTGCACCAACAACTTCTATGCCAAAGTTCATCAAGTCAAAAAACAAAGGATCTTGTTCCAAACGTAGCATGGTTAATGAGACATTACTTTTTTGACTCAAAGAATCAGCCACTTTATTTATTTTTCCAAGATGGTAATGGATTGTGAAATCATAATCCATGATTAATTCTAGCCATCTAATCTACCTCATGTTCAATTATTTCTGAGTGAATATATACTTTAAACTATTGTGGTCAGTATATATTTAACATTTTACTCCATAAAAATGATGCCTCCAAATTTAAAAAGAAAAAACAACTGTAGCTAGTTCCAAATCATGTGTAGTGTAATTTAAATCATGAGGCATCAACTGACTTAAAGCATACACAATTACCTAATCATTCTGCATTAGGACACATCCAATTCCTTTCAATGACACATCACTGTAAATAACAAACTCACTATTTCTGGAAGGTAGTGCCAAAACTAGAGTATTCACCAATATTCTTTTATATTCCTGAAAAAATCATCACATTATTTCATCCAGATGAACTAAACACTTTTTCGAGTTAACTTAGTCATTGGACTAGATAACCATGAATTTTTTTTAAAAACCTCCGGTAATAACTTGCCAAACCAAGAAATCTACAAATCTTCTTAATATTTGTGGGTATTTTCTATTATTCAACAAATTTTGTTTTAGAAGGATCAACTGTTATGCCATTTTTTTAAACTATGTGACAAAGGAAAGAAATTTGTTGCAACCAAAACTCACACTTGCTGAATTTCCCATATAGTTTATTTTCTTTTAAGGTTTAAAAGACAACCCTTAAATTAATTTCATGTTCCTCTTTACTTTTAGAATAAACCAAAATATCATCAATGAACAAAACCAAAAAACATATCCAAGAACTCAGAAAAAATTCTATTCATCAGATCAATGAATACAACAGGTGCATTGGTTAAACCAAAAGGCATAAATACTAATTCATAGTGGCCATATCTTGTACGAAATGCGGTCTTTAGAATGTCTTCTTCCTTTACTTTGAACTGATGGTACGCCAACCTCAAATCAATCTTCAAAAAATACTGAGCTCCCTGGAGCTGATCAAACAAATCATTGATATGAGGAAAAGGATACTTGTTCTTTAAAATAATGTTATTCAATGCTCTATAATCAATGCAAAGTATCATTGAATCATATTTCTCTTTAACAAACAAGATAGGATCACCCCATGGTGATGTGCTAGGTCGAATGAAACCTTTATATAATAACTCTTGAAATTTATTATTTAACTCTAAAAGTTCAATTTGAGCCATTCGATAAGGGGGTTGTTAAATTGGATTAGAATTAGGATCCAAGTCAACAGTAAAATCAACTTCTCGATCAGGTATAATACCAGACAACTCATCAAGAAAAACATCAAGAAACTCATTTACCACTGGCACATCATTAATCTGAATAGTTATTTTATTTTCAACAATATGTGAAAGGTAACATTCATTTCCATATTTTAATAGTTTCTCAGCTTTGTGATATGTTATCAAAAGAAAGTGTTCATTATTGTACAAAAACAGTAAATATTTCTGAAAAGAAATCTCTTTATCTCTGCATTAAATCTTAGCATGATAAACAGAAAGCCAATCCATACCCAAAATAACATCAAACTCTTCTAGAGGAAAAACAATAAGGTTTGAAGGGAAATTTTTTCCACACACAATGAGATGAATGTTCTTATGTTTTCTTTTTTGTTTCAAAATTTCCTCCAGATGTTTTTATCGTAAGTTCTGTATTCATATATTGAGATGGAATTCCCAATTTACTAGAAAAGTTCTCAGAAATGAAAGAGTGTGTAGACCCTAAATCAAACAACACATTGTTATAAGATGAACAAACAAACAATATACCTAATACAACTTCATTTGATGGCCCAACATCTGCTGAAGTAGTTAAAAAGGATTTCCCCACCCCATTCTACTTACAGTCTAGCTGCTTTCATTTAGTCGAGTTCTTTGTTGGACACTCATTTTCATAATGACCCCTTTCATTGAACTTAAAACATTTTACTGACTGTAAATCAGATTTTTTCATACCATTACCCTGATATTTTTTAGTACAATTACGAGCCTTATGTCCCATTTTACCACATCGGTAGAACTTACCAAAAATCAAAAGACATTCCCCAACATGCTTTTTACCACAGTTTTTACAAACTGTAAGCTTAATTTTCTTACCATCAGACTTTTTGGAAGAGTTATTCCCTTTCTCCTTCCACCTCAACCTCTTATTTTCTTGTTTTTCAAAGAAAACCTGATCATCAGCAAACTCCATTTCCACCTTCTTCGCACAACGAACAAGTTTTTCATAAATTTTGAACCCAAGAGAAGCTAGAGCCCTTCTATAATTTTGTTTTAATCCTGAGTAAAAATGGTTGATTTTACTATCAAGACCTCATATGAAATTTAGAAGATACCTTTCCAGTCGAGTGAATTTTGCTTCATAAGCATCCACTGAGTCATCCTCCTGCCTAAATTCTAGGAATTGTTTTTCCATTCTATGTTGAACGACCTTAAGAAAATATTTCTCAAGAAACATACCTTTGAATTCATCCCAATTGAGATCATCAATCTCCTCATTGTTCGTGATATTTTTCACCATCGACCACCACTAATCAGCTTCACCATCAAAACGGTAAACAACAAGACTAACTTTTTGATGTTTTGAACAGCCCATGACATAAAAAATCATTTATTGTGCTTTAGTCTACCCTTCTTCTAGCACATGGTCAGATGATCCTCTGAATGATGGGGGATGTTGCCTCATGAAATGATCCACTACTGACTTGTTCCTCTACGGTTGATCAGGATGATCTCGTGCATGGATACCACCACCATTTATAGCCTGAGTTAACTATGCCATCACTGAAACGAATGTTTAGTTCCGATTCTGACTTTCTCAGGTTGCTGATTTGGAAGGTTGTCTTCCTCCTGATGTCGTCCCAACATAGCTTCCCTCTTTCCTCTATGGAAAACCATTCTGGACATAGAAATATCTTTGGCGAAGCAACATGGTAATCTATAAATGCTATATGATTTAAATATTAACATAAATTTCTTTGTGGATATTAATTTAACAATACACTAACTCCTAAAGTTAACTAAACCGACCTCTGATACCAACTATAAGGACCCGACCTTAAACATTACATAATATTTAATTAAATTAATAATTCACATTGAGGATCTTTTCAGGTTTAGAGTTTTAGAGAATTAGGACATAACTATTACATATCAAAAGATTACAAAGTAGACACCTCTACACAATTTCAATTTTTTTCATTAAATAAAAACTCCTAAAAAAGGGTAATGTCTAGTTCTATGTTTTAGACATCATTACTTTTCCTTGATCCCATCCTTGACCCTATTCATCTTTAAGTCATAAAAAAACATTTCAAAACATTGGATGAACATAAAATCTCAGTAAGTGTTATAAAATAAAGAAAGAAAATATTTGTTCATAAATACATACAAAACATGAACTCTTTTACTTACCTCATGAAATCATAATATTTTATGAATAACACATAAAAATCATAAATCATAAATGTATCGTATAGAATCCAAATCATACTTAAATTGTTGCTATCACTGCTATATAGGGTGATTACTTTGGAATACCAATCACAGTATATTCCCTAAATCTCTAAGGAGAAACATTCATGTTTACCTCTGTCATGTTACCCAATTCATTGGAGAGCTATCTCGGGCTCACCCGCCCTAGGATTATCACGGAACCACCCGTATACGTAAACAATGCCCAAGAACCATAACATAATCATAACACATAACATAAGTATAAAGTAAAGATAAAATTCCCACATTGCAATTAAAATATGTCATTTAAATATATTGACATAAAAAATCCATTATAAAAACCATTTTCAATACCAAAATACATAAAAAGAGTATATGGTAATTATTTTCATTTTTAAAAATATTACGACTTGTTAAGGAAGCCAAAAGATCAAATAATACTCATGGCGGTAGAAAGGTAATTGTCACTGTGTACGCTAAAAAGAAACATTATTTTTTTTTGTTTTGTGAAACACTTCATAGAAAAATATTCCCTTTGAATGAAATGAAATGTCAAAGGTGTTTATATAGTGTATAAAAGAAAGTCGTGTATTAAAACAAAATATGCCTCAATGAAATGAGATTGAGATGAAGTCCCTTACAAAGATCATTTTGTAAATTAAATAGACCGATTAAGTGTATTAAATATAATCACACATAAAGAAAGTTTAAATAAATAAAAAATAATTTATCACATAATCAAATAACGACATAAAAAAGAAAGATAAGATAAACCTAAATAAAGGAAATTGGGTTAAGAAGTTCGCTTACCTCATGACCGACATGACCCGTTCGTTCGTTAATCTCCGGAATAATAAACTAAAGTTAAATTATACATGATTAAGAACCTTTTTAAAGTTTATTAGTCCTTTTATATCAATTATTACCATGTTTTAAACATTATGTAATCATTTAAGTTAATAATGGTCGTTTTTTTTGATATTTGGCACTTGAGTCAAAAATGAACACATTATATTTACAAGTTGTCCATGTTGTCAATAGTCAATTGTATCCAGAAATATATTCATTATTTAGATATCATATATATCATATATATACAATATATATATATATATATATATATATATATTTATAACATTACATGTCATTTGGAGGTAAGAAATGAAATGCACCGTTCCTGGAGACGGTAAGCTGTACGTACGCAAGAATGCTACTTTCATTTATATTTATTATTTTAATGGAATTAAAACATAATGATAAATAGGTATATTATAATTCTAGTATAATAACATATATAATATCATTAACTCCATCCTTTATATGTCCCACATATGGCATTAACGAGTCATATCACTTTGAGGGGGTGATAGTCTGCACTTCCTCAAATGAAATTATCATGTTTACTCATAATGGAAACCATAAAGGTATGATATAAATGGAAAATACAGAATCATAAAGAAAAGAAAAAATAATATATATCATATATAAATACAGTGTCATCTTAATGGCCATAATGATAGGCAGTAGGAGATAATCGAACAATCATTTTTTCGTGAGGCGTTAGTTTTCCATCCACAGAAACAATTTGTTCTTCACCCATTAGATGGAGGTGTGTTTAAGTTTAGTTAAAATCATTCTCATAACAAAATAATAGAATATTTATAATACTGGTGTTGTTATAAAATAAAGGAATAAAAAGATTTTAGGGGTTGAATAAGTAAAATAAAAGAAACTAAGTTAAGAGAAACTGTTACCTTTAATTTGGGTAACTTCCATTGATATGAACCAAAAGGACTTCTTGAAGAGCCTTCTACCTAAGGTAAAGCTTCTATGAGGAGGAGAGGGATGTAGGGAGTTTAATTGAGTATATTTTGGATGAGCCAAAAGGCTTGATAGGTGTGAGGAATTGGTTAGAAGTGAAGGATTTTTATAAGGGAGAGGTGGGACTCTTTAAGAAAGTGTGATAATAATATATTATTATATAATGATATTCGGTTTTTAAAGGCCCAAAAATAATTAAAGTACAAGGTAAAATGACTCATGGTCAAAATAAAATCATTCAATAATAATTGGACAGGTTTTGGATGTTGTTTTAATATTTATAATCTTATTTATTTAAATGATTTATTAATGAGGTAAATAGTGCATCATTATTGTGTCATAAATATTTTAATATATTCAATATCTAAAAATTATAAACAAATACTATGATGTATGCAATCTTATTATATTTCTATTGAATATTTATAGTCAAAAATATTACTTATATTACACTATATAAAAATTAATTTACTAAAAGATTTCTGTTTATGTCATTTTGTCATTTACAATAAATTAATTAATCTAAAGTGTCATTATCCTTCATAATTGGATCCATGGGGTCCCAAAATAGACCCAAGGATTCCCATGGTCGGACATTACTCATCCAATAATGTTAGGGCAAGTGTTAAGGTAATTTTGAATTATTATAATATTCTTTTTACCTTGGATTACCCTATTTACCTTTAACCACAGCAAATAAATGTCAAAAGTTACTATTCAACCAAAATTATTTTCATCTTATCAAACCAAATTTTACTTAATAATAACAAACATGTATGTAGGATTTTTTAAACTCAATTAAAATAAGTGGTAACATTTTATTTAAATGAAAAAGTCATTTTTTAACGACTACAATGTGGTTTCACTATTCATCAAAAATTGAAGTTTTTCAGAAAAATACCAAAAATTCAGCCTAAGCTATATTTGATATTCCGAATTCAAAAATGAGGTCTATTTTACCAAATTATAAACATATAAGCTTCATTAATTAATTTAAAATTAATTCACGTTGTTAAAACAAAAAGAGTGCTTTTAAGAAACAATAACTATCAAAAGATTAACACTTGTTTATGTCCAAATTCAATGTGAAATTAATTTCAATGACCAAAAGTGGATTAAATGGTAAAAATATATTCTAATTACACTTTAAAATCAATTAAAAATATAATATAAACATATTAATAAATTAGATTAAAACACAGTTTTGAATTAAAATTCAATATTTTTCACTATTCATTAAAAAATGAACTTTATCAGAAAAATTCCAAAAAATTACACAAAGTAAATTTTGATTTCCCATTCTAAATAAGAATTTTATTTGGTCAATTAGAATGTATTAAAGTGACCAAAACTATATTTAAATAGGGTTCACAATTAAAGGTGGTAAATCGACCATTTAATGTAAATTATACTTAAAATTAGATTCATTCACTTTTTAAGCCTCTAACTTTTATTGGATAAATGAAAATAAATTTTAAAAACATGTATAATCATATTGTAGTTAGTTTTGTTCATTCCCTCCAATACAAAATCTAGGAGTTAACTTCCATTTAAAATAAAAATATTATATTATTAGTGTGCAACGTAAGATTTCAAAGAAACCCGTTGTTGCGTATCTGGTACGCTATCAAACATAGCAACCCTTTTAAAGTAAAATTAATATTTAATTCACAAATATTAATAAATATTAATATCTCTTATTCTTCATTTAAATGGGATGTTACACCTTATATATAATTATTTCTTTTAAAACTGTTCTTGACCACTCTAACCTAATGACATTCAAGCATCATCCACACTCGTATAATGCATGATCCCCTAATGCAAGAAAAAGCATCAAATTCAATTAATTACAAAAAATTATAATTAATTATTAAATTTCATTTAAATAGGTATTATTCCTAAAATCTAATCAAGAAAAACCCGCTCATTAAAATCTCAAGAAACAAGGTGTATTCCACTCATGACACGCACCTTAAAATAAGCCACACAAAACCCCTAATATACATTATTGTTATAATGGATAAATAAAATTATGGAAAAACCACTAAATAAATTTACTAGGTGAAGTAACCATAGGGAAAATGGAGAAAATAAGTGTGTGTTTATCATATTAGGGCATCCCCAAGACAGACTGAGAAAAATAACCATCATATCAGGTTTACTCCACCATGTTATTGTGGAATCATCTCAAGAAGCATTATTCAAATCTCCCAAAATTAGTGGTCTACACTGGAGAGAAATAATGGAAGGAGGGATGAAAATTCAACTCAAATCATTATAGAATCTCCAATGAAATCCCTAAAAATAATGTGGGTATTTAATGGGAATGAAATAAGAGAGTACCCCTGCTATGGATCATAAGAGAAGGAATACCCTGAAGGGACAAGACTTAAAAACTATAATTTTAAAAATGTGAAAGTAACCATTTTTGTGGAATTCAAAAAGATGCATGGTTCAATCACAGGACTGTACAAACCATTAACTAACCACGTGGCTCATTCTTCCTTAAGCCAAAACACGAAAATTGTTTTTTCACACCATTTAAAAATTTCTATGATATCCATGAATGTTTCATTTAATGAAAATCACACATTATAATGGTTTTAACAAACATTTTTAAAAATTGTACACCAACTATAGAACTATCTTTGAGATTTTTAAACACTACACATGGTTTCTCCAAATAGTTCCCTAAAATTGTGCACAAGTCATGCAGCATCACCCCTCACCCTAAGTAACACACACTATTTACATTAGTCAACTATATGATTTTTCCAAACAGTGTAGTGGCCATATCAAGGTTAAACCCTTCCAAAAATTCCAAATTCCAGCCCAAACATTACAACAGTTGTCTACGAACCTAAAACAATTCCCCAGCCTTGATATTTGTAAAAAAAAACTTTAAGATTCTTCAAATCACAAAATTACATTCCAAATATCATATTTCAAAATGAAGACTACTAGAGATAAAAAAATCAACCCACCCTAAATTTCACAACCCATGAAACATGGTTCTTTTAAAAAAATTCACCATAGATTCTTGAAAGCTTTTTATTCATAAAAACTTCCATGTGCTGAAACAATTTTGGATTCCATATCAAGTCATTGTCATACCAAGATAATGGGTGTTTTGGGTAACATTTTTTACTTGTACATTCCATTTAATGATTGTGTTTTGAGTAGGACTTCATATATCCAAAATGACTTGGCTATTTACACTATTCCAGGATCATCCTTGTTTTTAAGCCCAACATGACAGAAATATCTAGAGCATAACATGGTGGCCTTTAATATGACACTCTAATTTACATGTAATTATAGTGATGCATGAAATAGATTTTTTCCAAAGCTATTTCATGGTCTATTAATATTTATAACCAGAACTCCAATTTTAAAATGAAAATGGTTATGGTATAAAACTCTCAATGAAAAAATGGCTGTTTCTTTTGTTTTCTATTTCATATATTTTATAAGAAATTATTTTCTAGTGTTATTTATCCATTCAAAATTATAATTTTTTCGATCAGATCTATTACCTCTGAATGGTTTTAGAGGGATGAAAAAAATATAAATGAAATTTAAGAACAACTCCAAAATTTTATTAAACCTAGAACCTAAATATATATGTATTTAATGAATATAAATTAAGAAAAGAATGGTTTACCTTTAAATATTTGATCTATCATGCAAGGATTCAAATATGCATTTGATTAAGATCAATGAGAAGTATCCTGAAGACTCCTTACTCTAGAGGCATCTACAGATCATACAAATATCGTAACACGATGGAAGGACCTCCCCCTCATACATGGTTTTCTAGATAATTTTGTTAAAGGACAAGAGGCATTTATAGCTTTATAATTATCTTAATTTGGGGAGTCTTAAAAGTATTAGTGCATCCAATTCTCATAAAATCCTCAAAGATGATCAAAATTGGTTAATATAGCCCTCTAAAAATCTAAAAGTCAATACTAAATTCATAACAAATTTGGTAAACATATCTCAATATTACAAATCTTTATTATATTTATGATCCACCTTTGATTAATTCAACATTAAAAAATGTAAGAATTTTAGACCCCTTGTAGTCATAATCATATGATGATCTTAACAAATAATGATAGTTGGTTTGAAGGAAGATGAAAAAACCAAGGATTAATGTGAAATATGGCAATCCAACATACATCAAACATGAAATTATGCCTCACACAATTCTCAAATGTACTTAGTAATAAACCTTGACATGGTTGAAATTTTAATTGGATCGATTCATTAAACCAATGAGGTCGGGGTGAATTAAGTGTGTGATATTTCAATTAATTATTGGATTTAATTTTAATCTTCAATCCCCTTTTATAATGAACCTCTATCACCTATCAGAATATTAATGAATATTACTTCCTTTTACTTAATGTATAATAACCACATGCAATGAAAGTAAAAAAAGAGAGTTGACATGAAATATTTTTATAAGGTTTAGAAAAAACATACCCTTTTTTGTTATTGGTTATTCACCCCATGATTGGATTCTCTACTATAAGCAAATATGAATTACAATCGGTTCAGTGTGTCCCACACCTACAATTCCATAGTCTCATTGGGATTTTGAAATGCATGTTTCACATCAAAAATCCTATAATAGATTATCATTATATTTATAGAGTCACACTATGATATTTGTAACACCCCAAGCTTCTACGGTACACTTCTCTTTGAATAATACAGTAGCGTGTGTTGTATGTAACTTCGAGTTCTAACACACCACAAACAATCAAACTAGCCGTTATGAATAGTAATACCCACTTTTTGAAATTTTATAAAATTTATCTTTCAAAATGGACTTCATTTTTTGATTCTAAACATCAAAATTCTCTTAGGGTAAATTTTTGGTACTTTTTGGATAACTTTCATATTTAGATGAATAGTGAAAATTACTGAATTTTAATTAAAAACAGCTTTTTTAATCAAAATAATTAATAGTGATAAATTAGGAATTTGTGTGATTTTAAAGTATAATTATATTATATTTTTACCATTTAATCCATTTTTCGTCATTGGACATAATTTCACATTTAAAATGGACATAAGTAAGTGCCAATCCTTTGATAGTATTATTTCTTAAAAACACATGTTTTGTTTTGACTACAAGAATTAATTTTAAATTAATTTCTGCCACTTCTGTGTTTTGAATTTAGAAAAATGGATTCCATATTTAGAATTTGGAGGTTCAAATTTTGTAAATAGGTAACTTTTATTTTTAGACATTTTGAATAATTATTTCGATAAATATTTTATTTACCATGGTTAAAGGGTAAATATGGTAAATAAGGGTAACAAAATAATATTATAATAGTATTAAATTACCCAAAAACGTGTCCTAACCCTATTGGTTGATAAAATTCCATAAATGGGCATATTTGGGTTGATTTGGGAACACCATGAAGCCACTTGTATGTGATAATGACACTTTAAATTAATTAAGTTAAAGTAGATACAAAAATGGCATAAGCATATATCTTTTAGAAAAACAATTTTTATATAGGTTTATATTTGGTATATTTTAGAATATAAATATTTATTAAAAATCTAAAAATATTTAATACATAAGGGTATTTTATTTATAATTTTTAGACGTTGAATAATTAAATTTATTTATGACATAATAATGATGCAATATTTTCCTTATTAATGAATTAATCAAATAATTGATATTATAAATGTTAAAATAAATATAATTTGAAAATTTTGATGATAAAAAATAATTTTATTGGTTAATATGACATGTTAGGATTTCATAAATGAATTTTTTTGAATTAAAAAAGTTTTTAAGACATAAACCAAAATCAATTATTAAATAGTGTCAAAATGACATAAAGGAGTGTTTTAAACAAATAGTTTATTATAAATTGATATTATATTCATAAAAATCTAAGGTTCGTCAAAGGGACTTATATAATGATTTTTTTATCATTATTGAACCACTTGGGGTTCTCTTGGAAGTATATAGTATGTTTATTAACCATATAATATAAAAATACAAAGAGACATGGTAAATGCCAAACTAATTAACTAAGAGTTAAAACTAAAAGATAAGGTTAATAAAGTGACCCAAACCTATCTAAAACCTATTGGTTGAGTTGTTTTAGACCCATACCCACCTTATAAGCGAAATAAATCAGTCTTGATCCATTGTAAACCGAATATGAATTTATTATAAAGTAATATTTATATCTTTTCCTAAGGTGCCCCTCACCCCTCTTATAAAAGGGCACTCCCCCTTATCTCTAATTCACACCTTCAAATCCATTTGTCTTGAAAAAAACATGCCCAAATATCCTCTAAACTTATTTAACTTCATCCTAGAGGCCCTTCGTTGGTCAAAAAGCCAATTTAAGGATCCCTTTTGATCAAATCAAAAGGAAGAACCGAAAGAAGAGGTAATGATTTCACCACCCTCTTTCAAGTTCCTTTATTCTTCAACTTCTTATTTCTTTGTTTTTTTCATTATAAAATAATAAATCCATTATATTATATATACTGTGATGTTATTATAAATATGGTACAACCATATTCAGTATTCTATCCATCCTTTGAATGATATGTCCCCATACGTGCGTACGAACGACCTACCGTCTCCACGTCGTGGTGTAATTGTTATTCAATATATTATTATTTATATGGGTATAATAATGATGTGTAATTCATGTAAATAATAAATATAACAAGATAATGATTTTTTATATATGATATACCATCCAATTATCTATTATTTTAATATCAAAAGAATGATATTGTCGCTCGTGCGTACGTACAGATTACCGTCTCCACGAACGCGATAATATTAATTACCCATCATATCCATTCAAGGATAATTTTCATTTGATGATTAAATATAATGTTTAAAGACTTCATATCATCTTGGATATGAATAAGATACAAACTATACATAACAAACAAAGCTTACTTAACAAAGCATATAAAGTAAAATGAATCAGTTAACACCCGAAACGAAGATAATACTAAAATATTATTAACAAAGAAATATTAAAAGATCATATATGATATCATATTTATGTATATTATTCTTGTATAACTAAATAAAAATTATTTAACTATTATACAGGAGGTTAACCTACCCTCTTCTGAAGAAATGTACATGGTAAGGGTTAATTTCACAATCTCTTTATTATCCGAGGTTGTTTTTACGTAAGTATCTACTGTGACATATTTATCATCCACATCCATGTTTCTTAAAAATTTATTTTAAACATTCTTAATATTTTATAGACTATGGGTTAATGTCATTTGTACCCTTGTTTTAATTTTTATAAGATGTTTATAAATAAATATTTCCATCATTTTCCAAACAAGGTCCTTTTAGACCTTTTCGACAGAATTCAGGTAAGAATGTCTTTTTTAACTTATACATCAAGTGTGCATATTTTCTCCCATTTTAAAATCATCGAAGATTCCCATAAAATATTATAAGGATATTTTTAAATTTAAAGTTTTCGTTTATAATTATGTGACTTTTAAATTATTTCAAAAAAGCGATATTTTTTTCAAATAGTTTTGATTTCAATTATGTCAACATACTTTGATGGATTTTAAGATTATTTGAAGTTGATTAAATATGATACAAAACTTCCATATTGTATTGAAGGTTTTGTGATATGTTTGACTGTGGATGTGTTATTTTTATACCATTCATGTTTTATGGAGAAAGTATTGACATTTAGTATGATAGTTTTAATACGAATGTTTATGTTATGTTTAAACCTATTCATATGAGGAATGCATTGGACTTAGTAAGTGATGGGTGGATCCCTCTATAGCTCTTAGATGCATCGGTAGGTCTCATGAGACAAACTAGTGTCTTGGGACAAGGACTTGACAAAATCTTATTTGTAGTCTTGGCCCAAGGCCTTGACTATGTGGTTATGATAGTCTGGAATTATGCATTTCATCATTATGAAAGTGGTTATTGATATTGCATGCGATTATTAGACTTGTAGAATATCCATCTGAATAAGTAAATGAAATTATTTCATTTTATTTCTGCCATATTATGCTAAAGTTCAAGTTTAAAAGGATTTTGTTTTAGTTAGACATTACCTTAAATGTTTATTCTTATTTATGAAAGTTTCTACTATATTATTATCCTTACTGGACATCTGAGATCACCCCTTTATATGTTTTATTTTTCCCAGGATGTGAAGAAGTATTTTATGAATGACCTGGAGGGATAGTATGAGGATATGAGTGTGGTCTATGGAGACAATATTTTTTAGTAGTTTTTCACTTTATGATGTAATGTAAACTTTATGAATGTATCTAGAGATTCCAAGGCTACTAAACTAATTGGTCTTTCGAGACTTGACCTTTTCTGATCATGCTAATGATACGTAATAATGCTCCAACTCTGGGTAACTGGGGTCGGGGTGTTACAGTTGGTATCAGAGGAAGTTATGTACAAACCTTAGAAGCTAGATTTAGATAAACTTTGATTAGAGCACATAGGCCTAAAATGGACTTTGGGGATTAGTATAGAATAACTTCCTAGTATTTTGGTATTATAGAGATTTTGTGAGTTTTCGGAGAAATACATCCTTTTCTGGATACGATCAGCTAGAGGCAGCTCTGGCATAGATGTACCTAGGGGTAAAACCCAAAAACACCGCTTTGAGCTAGACTCAAACAGGAACTAGTGCTCAACAACGGGCCTTGATTCACTCTTCGTTACGACACTCTCAGGGGATATGCTTAGGATAATTTAAATTTTATTTACAAACTGATTTGAATTATTTTTATTTAAGATGAGAATAAATGACTTCGGTTAATTCTAAGGTGTTTCAAATTAAGAATATGGTGTCATGATCTTCTCTAAATTATTTTATGACTAATGTTACTAACACAATGCTTTCTAGTTTTAGTTAATGGCTGGATTCCAAGGAAGTCATTGTAACATTGATAATGATGTACATGGTGGGAACGATGGTGGAAATGAGAAACAAAATGGAATATTTCTATGCATGAAAGATATCATTTTCATGCCAAACCAGTTTTCCAAAAATATGATCAACAACATATATATTAACCAACTCCAGACTCAACAAAGAAGAGAAAGGTGATGAATGATAAGAGCTCTAGTAGTGGAGACCATGAAGAAAAGAATCCTTAATTTCCATCATGCAGGAAATGTGGAAGGAGACACCGAGGAATGTGTCTCAATGGAACAAAGAAATGCTTTACGTGCGGGAAAGGACATAAAGTGAAGAATTGTCGAGGAAAAATGAAGAGTACTATTGAAGAAAATAAAAATGGTCCCAAGAATCCATTTACCGTCATTTGCTGTAAATGTATGGGACCTGGCCATTACCCGAGTGAATACCCTATTCTATAGGATATTTTCTTGGTCAAAGAAGAAGATACGTGGAAATAAATAGTTGGAGAAATGTTTAAAAGTATTAGTGCTCCTTGTTGATGGGATTACTTTGGAATAATTTTCTCTTGTATTTGTAACCCTGTAGTTTCCCATGTAAGAATGATATTTGAGGAAGACTTATCTTTTCTCTTGTGGATATTTTTATAAATAACCCTTTGGTTTTATGTGATCTTTGGGTTTGAGGCAATTACAAGTTATTATATTTTGGGATGAAAATACAAGGTATGAGATAACATTTTTGGTTAAATTATGTTATGGTTATTTTGAATAATTTATCTCATTTTGGTAATGTTATAAAATATAGTTTTTGAAAAAGGACAACATGCAGACCGTGTGACAACCCGTCACATCGGACAATGCTGTGGGAATCGAACCCACAACCAAAGTGCGATTGGGATTTATCGCCTAAAAATGAACTACGTGAAGTCCCTGGTTAGTGTGACTAATTATTTTTAGTTAAATGCTTTTATTGCTCAATAATAAGTTGATTTGGGATCTTAGGTCTTACCATGTGAATACCCTTAGTATAAAAAAATGATTTGGCGATTAAGTGATAAATGTTGTTTTGGAAGATGTTCTCTTTGTTGAGAACACCATATGCCCAAAGAAAATAGATTACTATGGGATTTCATTTGAGGAATAATGGTGGATTTTTATCTATGTTTTTATTGTGGATTTATAGTGATTTGGTTTATTTATGGAAATGAGTAACCTATAATAGAGAATATGTGATTAGGTAAATTACTTTTAAGTATGTGACTTTAAGAGTAGTTGCTGTCATTTGGAGATACAATTTAACGCAGAAGACTACATAACCAAATTATTCTAAGTTTTGGGTTTCAATATTAGTTTGGATTATATTGAAGGATTTTAAGGACAATTGTTTATTGAATGGTATTTATTTATCTTTGGGTATTGTGGGTTTAATTTTAGAAATTAATATTAGTGTTTCATTCTATAATAGAAGATCCTTTGGGGGGATCATTAGATCTTATACTAATGGTTTTGGTTTTGATTATTCTCTAAAGACAATGTAAATATATAGTTTATCCTTTTTGGATCATGTGATTATATAGAAGTTTACTCTAGCTCTTCCAGTGTGACCAAGTCTTCTTGAATACTCATCGTTTAAAAAAAACGTGTTAGTGGAATAAGTTTATTAAAGATTGAAACTCTAATTAAAAATAAAGTTTATCTCTTTATGTTCTTAGTCAGTCTCAAAAATTAATTCCTCATCTTTATGTAATGTAACTTAAAAAAAGTCGTCCGTTTACTTTTCCTATTGGGAAACTAATACAGTTTGTCCCATCACAATTTTGTGGTTTTCTTATTGTTAACATTCTCCGGATCATGTTTTATATCCCTATCCATCAGAACTTTACACTTATTTCATCATCCATATCCATGTTTTTCTACATAGAATCCTAGTATAGGTTATCTCATGTGACCTTAATACTTCCCTTTCTTTCTTTTAAAGTGATAGTTTTATTGACTCTTTTTCCAATGTGGGACTTTCCATTATATTCCCAAGCCCAATTTTAAAAATTACGAGGATGCACTTTATTGAAGGAGGGCAGAATGTAACACCCCAAGCTTCCATGGTACGATTCTATTTGAATAATATTGTAGCGTGTGTTGTACACAACTTCGAGTTCTAACACACCACAACCAATCAAACTAGTCATTATGAATAGTAATACCCACTCTTTGAAATTTTATAAATTTTTTCTTTCAAAATGGACTTAATTTTTGGATTCTTAATATCAAAATTAGCTTAGGGTGAATTTTGGTACTTTTCTGATAACTTTTATATTTTGATGAATAATGAACATTACTAAATTTTAATTAAAAACAACATTTTAATCAAAATAATTAATAGTGATAAATTATGAATTTGAGTGATTTAAAGGATAATTGAATTATATTTTTACCATTTAATCCAATTTTTGTCATTAGAATAATTTCACATTTTAACTGGACATAAGCAAGTGTCAATCTTTTGATAGTTATTATTTCTTAAAAACACCCCTTTTGTTTTGACAACGGGAATTAATTTTAAAATAATTTCTGCCACTTCTTTGTTTTGAATTTAGAAAAATGGATTCCATATTTAGAATCAAAAGGACCAAATTTTGTAAATAGGTAACTTTTATTTTTATACATTTAGAATAATTACTTCGGTAAATATTTTATTTACCATGGTTAAAGGTAAATCTTGTAAATAAGGGTAAAAAAAATATTATAATAATATTAAATTACCCTAAAACATGTCATAAACATATTGGTTGATAAATGTCCGACCATGGGAATCTTTGGGTCGATTTTGGTACCCCATGGAGCCACTTGTAAGTGATAATGACACTTTATATTAATTAAGTTAAAATAAATACAAAAATGACACAAGCATATATCTATTAGAAAAATAATTTTTACATAGGGTAATATATTTTATATTTTCGACTGTAAATATTAATTAGAAATAAAAACATATTTCCTACATAATGGTATTTATTTATAATTTTTAGACATTTAATAACTATATTTATTTATGACACAATAATGATGCAGTATTTTCTTTATTAAAGAAAAAAATAAAGTTTTTGGTATTATAAATGTTAAAATAAATTTAATTTGAAAATTTTGATGACATAAAAGAATTTTATTGGTTAATATGACATGTTAGGATTGATTTAATAAATTTTTTTCTAATTAATAATGTTTTTAAGACTTTAACAAAATTCAATTATTAAATAGTGTCAAAATTGACATAAAGGAGTTTTTAAAACAAATATCTTATTATAAATTGATATTCTATTCCTAATAATCTAAGGTTCGTCCAAGAGACTTATATAATGATATTTGTATCATTAAAGAACCACTTGGGGTTCTCTTGGAGGTATATATTATGTTTATTAACCATATAATATAAAAATAAAAAGAGACATGGTAAATGTCAAACTAATTAACTTAGTGTTAAAACTAAAAGATAATGTTAATAAAGTGACCCAAACCTATCTAAAACATATTGGTCGAGTTTTTTGCGACCCATAACCACCTTATAATCGAAATAAATTAGTTTTTATCCATTATAAACTGAATATAAATTTATTATAAAATATTATTTCTATCTTTTCCTAAGGTGCCCCTCACCCCTCTTATAAAAGGGCACTCCCCCTTCTCTCTAATTAACACCTTCAAAGCCATTTGGCTCACCCAAAACCTTACCAAATATCCTCCAAACTTCCATCACATCATCCTAGTGTCCCTCCTTTGGTCATAAAGCCAACTTAAGGATCCATTTTGATCAAATCAAAAGGAAGAACCCGAAGAAGAGGTAATGATTTCACCACACTCTTTCAAGTTCCTTTCTTCTTACACTACTTCTTTCTTTGTTATTTACATTATAAAATAATAACTCAAGTATATTATATATACATTGATGTTATTATAAATATCATACAACTATATTCGTTATTCTATCTATCCTTTGAATGACATGTCACCATACGTGCGTACGTATGACCTACCGTCTCCACGTCGTGGTGTAATTGTTATTCAATACATTATTATTTGGATGGGTATAATAATTATGTGTAATTCATGTAAATAATAAATATAACATGATAATTATTCTTTATATATGATATAACATCCAATTATCTATTATTTTAATATCAAAAGAATGATATTGTTGCTCGTGCGTACGTACAGATTACCGTCTCCATGAACATGATGAGATTCATTCCCCATCATATCCATTCAAGACTAATTTTCATTTGATGATTAAAAATAATGTTTAAATATTTCATATCATTCTATATATAAATAATATACAACCTATCCATAACAAACATGACTTAAGTAACAAAGAATATAAAGGAAAATCAATTAGTTAGCACCCGAAACGACGATAATACTAAAATATTATTAACAAAAAAATATTAAAATATCCTATATGATATCATATTTATGTATATGATTCCTGTATAATTCAATAACAATTATTTAACTATAATAAAGGAGGTTAAACTACCCTCGTCTGAGGAAAAGTACAAGGTAAGGGTTAATTTCACAATCTCTTTATCATCCAAGGTTGTTTTTATGTAAGTATCTAATGTGACATCTTTATCATCCACATCAACATTTCTTAAAAATGTATTTCAAAAAATTCTTAATATTTTATAGACTATGGGTTAAATTCATTTATACCCTTGATTTACTTTTTATAAGATGTTTATAAAGGAATCTTTCCGTCGTTTTCCAAACAAGGTCCTTTTTAACCTTTTCAACAGAATTAAGGTAAGAATGCATTTTTTTAAGTTATACATCGAGTGGGGATATTTTCTTCTGTTATAAAATTTTCGAAGCTTCCCATAAAATATGATAAGAATATTTTCAATGTAAATGTTTTCTTTTATATATATTTTACTTTTAAATTATTTAAAAAAAGAGATATTTTTCTCAAATAGTTTTGATTTCATTTATGTCAACATCCTATAATGTATTTTAAGCTTATTTGATGTTCATTTCTTATGATACAAAACTTCCATATTTTATTGAATTTTTTGTGATATGTTTGACTGTGGATGTGTCATTTTTATACCATTCATGGTTTATGGAGAAGGTATTGACCTTTCATATGCTAGTTTTAATACAAATGTTTATGTTATGTTTAAACCTGTTCATGCGAGGAATGCATTGGACTTAGTAAGTGACGGGTGGAGCCTGCTATAGCTCCTCGATGCATCCATAGGTATCATGAGACAAACTAGTGTCTTGGAACAAGGACTTGAAAAAATCTTATTTGTATTCTTTTCACAAGGCCTTGACTTTGTGGTTATGATAGTATGACATTATGTATTTCATCATTATGAAAGTCATTATTGATATTTCATGTGATTATTTGACTAGTAGAATATCTATGTGAATAAGTAAATGGAATTATTTCATTTTATTTCTGCCATATTATGCTGAATTACAATTTTAAAAGTATTTTGTTTTAGATATATATTACCTTAAATGTTTATGCTTATTTATGAAAGTTTCCGTTATATTGTTATCTGTACCGGGCATCTGAGCTCACCCCTTTCTATGTTTTATTTTTCCCCAGATGTGAAGAAGTATTTTATGAATGACCTGAAGGGATAGTATGAGGATATTAGTGTGGTATATGGATACAATATGTTTTTTAGTTTTCACTTTATGATATAATGTAAACTTTATGAATGTATCTTGTGATTCCAAGGCTACTACACTAATTGGTATTTTGAGACATGATCTTTTGTGATCATGCTAATGATACGTAATAATGCACCGACTCTAGGTAATTGGGGTCGGGGCGTTTCAATATTCATGAATACCCTGAGTCACATAGGTTCTATGAAGTAACTCCATATATATTTAAGTTCTCTATTTAAGTTTCTATTTGGAACTTTACTGCTAGAACCACATAGGATGCTTCTTCAAGAATACAATTGATCTCCTTCCACATATAATAGTCTTAAAATGTTGACATGTATAGAACCATAATGGGTCGACCCATAATGTCACTTGAAGCACTCCACCACAAGACCTAAAGAGTGCTCCCCATCACTATGGGATGAAAAAAATGTACAATGGAATAACAGGTAACCATTTGGAATGGTTTCCCCTTTTAAAATATGTCATGACTAGTCCGTGAATTGGATATCCACACCAGCTAAAGTAGAAAACACAATATATATAAATATGGAAACATAGTTTACAAAAAAATAACTAGTGGAAGATTTAATGACATCATAACATCATAATTTATAAATAAGATATATACATATGATATCCATAGTAAAAATCTTAAAATAATTATAAGAATAAAAAAATCAAATATATGACATCCCAATAAACAAAATCACAAAATCTAGTTCATAATAGGTAAATACTATAAGAACATGTCATCGCCATAACAAAATAACCTCAAATATCAATAATAAGAAATGTAAATTGAACTATAAGGTGCCCAAACCCTTATCTATGTCCTACATAACATGATCTTTATTCACGCAAAGGAATATGCTATGTATGAGGTATAAATCCCAGTAGGATACCACTAGGAAACCATGTAAGTCCTTTAACCATGGAAACCATTAAATATAGATTGAAAACTCATTTCCAAAACTAAGTTCACTATTAAAAACAAGTTCTCTTTAAAACAACACTATATAAACCTCTTTAATTTTTCTCAGAAAACACATATTTTCAAAACATGGTAAATAAGGCTCAAATTAGAAAATTAATCCACCCAATATAAACATAAACAAGACAAAAAATGATGGAATAAACATAATAATAAGTTTAAACACCACTAAATAACCAACATAATTGTAAAAATACATAATCATAAGATGTCTCAATTAATCAATGAACTAAATTCATGCAATAAGGATATAAAAACCAACAAGAGAAAAGTAATTTGTACCATGGGATATAACCAATAGGGTTTAGTGTTACTTAGTCTAAGAAAGAGATTTTCTAGTCATAAAATAAATTCAGAATAAGTTTGGAATCTCTCTTAGTCTTCCTCAGGACCAATGATACTTCCATGGGAACTTTCGATGTTCATGTTCTTGTTTTGATAATCCCTCAGTTTTCCTCTCAAATCCCCCTAAATATATTGGATAACACTCCCTAACTAGCCCTAAAAATAGACTAAGGTTCCATTTTTCTAAGTCACACACACACACACACACACACCCAATGTATCCCATGTGATATACAATTCCAGAAATATAAACATAAACATGTTAAAATCACATAATCTATTTAAAAGATGATTTTATAAAACTTTCATGATCACAACAAGTCAAGCATTAAAAACCATGTAAGACCTCTTAAAAAAAATTTAAAAAAATTTTAAAGCATAAAACATATTTGAAAATTTTTAATAAAAACATAGAGTGCATCAAATACAAATCCATTTGAGAATAAACATTAAAAAACATTATTGAAATACCATTCCAAGAATCAAAATAAGAAACGATAAACCATCAATTATAACCAAATTTAGGGAAAATTTAACAGAAAAAAACCAAAGGAAATTAGTAATCAATGGAAGGTTTTGTAAAATACCCCTTAAATAGAGACACTTAACATATATCAAACACAGGAACGATTGATTCATAAACTATCATTTAAATTTATGGAGATAATTCCTTACACACCGAGAACACAAATAAACAATACAAAACCATAATAGACAACCCTATTCCACTGTAAAGAAACTAGAATTTGGTGATGGTTTTTAGTCTTGTTTTTGAAAAAAGTGGGAAATTTAATGATGTTTTTTAAAGACATTTAAAAAGATGGATAATTTTGAATTTAGCTTTTTTTTAAAAAATGTGTCTAATTTAGAGACATTGTTTTTGCAAAAGTTACTAATTTAGTGACATTTTCCAAAAACATTGCTAATTTTTTCATGCTAAAAACTTTCGATAAATTTAAAAATAGCCATATTTTCATAAAATGTGGCTAAGTTAGAGGTTTTTTAAGAAAATGGAACTAATTTAGTCACATTTAAATAGGTCACTAAATTTGAAAATTTCCACATTTTCCAGAATACTTATATAATTTAGCGATGTTTTTAAGAAAACATGGCTATTTTAGTGTCATTTTTTATCACTATTTCAAAACAAGGATAATTATATATAAGTATAATTTTATTACTTTATATATATATATATATAATTTTATAAATATATTTATATATCTATGTATATATATAAATTCATATTTATATGAATAAACATTAACATATATTTAAATATCTGAATATTTACATATATAAACACACAAACACACACACACAGATATGCAAATCTCCATTAGGGAGAATGTCAGTGGAGAGACTTGATGTAAATATATGTTTATATATATATATATATATGTAAAAATACACACACAAGTACAAAAACATATATTTATATATATATATAATATAAATTAGAAAATTTTCCATGTTTTTAAGAAAATGATGTTATTTTAGTGAATTTTTTTACCATTGTTTTAAAGATTGACTAATTATATATATATAATTATAATTCTATTAATTTTCACATATATAAATATAATTATTTATAATTTATAATTATACATATACATATATATATATATTGATATAAAAATACATAAAAATATATTTAAATATCATAATATATATATGACATATATATAAACATATACACACATATATATAAACCTATATACACAGATATATATACATTGAGACAAACACACACACACACACACACACACACACACACACACACACATATATATATACATACATTGAGACATATATACATACACATATATTTATATCTATATGTGTGCGTTAGTAAACACAGACACACACATATAAATAGAGAAACACACACACACACACACAAACAAATAATATAAACACACACACACAAAACCACAAACACACAGACATACACACACACACACACTCTCTCTCTCCATCTCCAGCACACACATATATATAAATATAAACACATTAACTATTTATTAACAAGGATTGAATCCCATACTAGATTGTAAAACCGATATGGGAAAGGTATCAATGGGTGCTTTGGTTTCTTAATACCCTATACTAGTAATAAATAATATATATATATATATATATATAATGATATATATATATATATATATTATATTTTTTAAATAGTGAAATATATTAATATATGTATAAATATTGGAAAATGTATTTATATATACAAAAATCATTTAGGTGAGTTGGTTCGGTTATTCCATGCTAGTTGGCTGGTCCTGCCTTCAATTCTCTAATTAGTGACAAACTACTTAGCAACATTTTTGAAAATTTCAATAAATTCATTAGTGAATTTTTTTAAAACATCATTAATATAATTATTTTTTTCTATCATACGTTTTTTATAGTGTGTTTTTTTCAAATCAAAATATTAGGTTTAACCATTCCATAAAAATGGAAGAATAAAGGTAGAACATGGGGAAATGATGAATAAATCCATAGAAAATTAGTTCACCTATAAGGGAATAAAAAACATTCAAGGTGGAATCCACCAAAATTGAAAGGAGAAGACTCTATAAGGTGTAGGGTAGATGTTGAACATGAGGGGGGGGGGGTGAAATAGGGGATAAACCCTATAAAATTTAAAATTATAATTCAGTAAAAGATTCCATTTTAACAACCTTGACAATATGCATAGTTTGAATACATAGTTTGGAAAAATATGTGGGAGGCACTATCTTCCAAAAAACAATCCGCATGGTTTCTAGAAACCATAGTATGGTTTGATAGACCATAAAAAATAACACCATCCCCAAAATATATCTCTTACATGGTTATACTCATAATTTATACTAACCACACCCCAATTATTGTTTTTTTAAACAAAGGTTCTAAACCTAAGACACTTTGAGACTCCTAGAATAAATTAATAAATAAGGAAAAAAATAAGATGTATCAGTGACCTGACATGTGTCATAATTATACCAGCTATTCCACTTTATTCCCCTAGAAAGTTATCAAGGATATTTATAATAAAACAAGTGAGGACACTAAAACCTCACTAAAAAATCAAACTCCCTAGACTCATATATATCACCACCATGCAGAAAAATCACACAGACCAACATGATCAACCTACCATAAAGCACCTTATTCTAATAATCTATGATAAAAACAAGATGCTATACTACGATGGTGTCAAGATATAACTACAAATATTCCCACTTAATCACATGATATAGGTTTATATGATACTTCTTTAACTGTGATACAAGGATAATATCATGGATCTTGGTTAACCATGATGAAAATTAAAACCAATAGGCCACCTCCATAAGATACTCCACTATCTAATATGACCCAACATAACATGGAACCAACTTTCCCTCCATTCAAAACAATAATGTCCCAGTGAAATGGATACCTGAAGAAAAACCTATCCACCAAACTCAAAATCTATAGGCTGACAGTGATGATTAACATATTATTTTTGGGGACATTTACCTTTCACTACCATCTTTCTTATTAGCTATAATTTCCTTGTCTTTTTCTAGATGAGATATTGTCCTAATAAGGATTATTCCCCTAGATCATACCAACACGATGGGTACTAACATAGATTCTGTTTCAAAAACTTAAAAGAGGACATCTTGATCAGGGTTTATTTACTATTTATATATTAAATTTCAACTAATGATATATAACACTCCTATAAACCCTTGAATTTTGGTACACATTCCCAAATCATATCCCTATGAATCTGGATGGCCCACTCAGTCTAACCATCTTTCTATGGGTGAGAGAATGTTCTTAACTAGAACTAGGATCCACTGGATTCTTGGAGACTCATCCAAAATTTATAAGTAAAATGAGTTTCCCATTATAATATTATCATTGAAGGAACCACATAAAGCCTAAAGATCTCTTGGAAATACAGACTCTTGAGATCCTCCACCACCATCAACTCCCTAATTAGAATAAATTTGACCGACTTAGTTAATCGATCCACTATATCCAAAATAAAATCTTTCTTCATAAGAGTATGGTGTATTATTATTATTATAAAAAATTCAATAGAGATCTTGTATAGATTCCACATTGGAATGGGAAGAGTTTTAAGAGACCTGACAAGACTCTAATTCTCAACTTTGATCCACGAGTTGGTAAAACATCTTGATACAAATTATACAACTGACTGTATCATCTTGGGACACCAATACTGACTCCTCAGTGTATAAAACATATTTATTGACACCAATTGAATGAAACAATTTGATTAATTTCTATCATGTATCACCTCCTACCTTAACGTAAAAGAACTACCAATTTCTTCCTAAAAAAGAGGCTACCATCAGGACACCAAGACTTGTCACCTGAGGTATTCCCACTATTTAGAACTCTACTAATCTATTGGATTCCAGGTTAAAGTTCTTGTTCACAACAAACCCTATAAAAAATAAGGGGTTTGACCTTAAAACTGGTCAAGGAAATTGTCTCCCCAACACTAACATCTTCTAACTCATATTTAAAAACCAACCCATTAAACTTTACTCATCCAAGAATTATTTATCAGATAAGAGTAGTAGATTTATTCTCAAGGCATCAATGAACACATAACCCTTCCTGAGGATATAATTGATATCAAAATCAAATGTCTAAATATACTCTACGAAGATTCTCTAGCTGATGTTCATATCCCTATAGGTGAAGATATACTTCAGGCTCTTATGATCCACATAATCTATAAACCATTCCTCGAAGAGGTAATGGTACCATGTCTTGAAAAAAATACATCATAGTTTTTAAATTTAGTTCATGTGTAGATTAAGTCCTCTCATGTGGGATTAAATTGGATGATATATAAGCCACCACATGATTAACCTGGATCTACAAACACCCCAAACCCACAACTGAGGAATTATAGTACATGACAAATCTCTTACTAGGATAAGGAAGAATCAAAACTAGAGTTGATGTCAAATGAACTTGTAACACCTTTGATGAAAATTGTAACTTCTCTCTACCCTCAAACTTCACCTATTTTAGAGTCAACACTATTATGTTATAATCTAGATTTTATAATTCTAGAGAAAACTTCCTATAATATCCAGCCATAATTAAAAATAACCTGATCTAAAATATGTTATGTGGATGATCCCATGAAATAAACACTTTGAACTTTTCATGATCCACATAAATCCCTTTCTGAAAAAAATTAAATGTTACTAAAATCTTTTCTTACCATATCAAATGTCATTTAAAAAGATTAATATACTGGAAATGATCCCTAAATATTTCCAAAATAACACTTATATGGTCTCTACTATAATCCTATGTCTTAGATTACACCAGGATTTCATAAAAAATGACTATCAAGGAGTCCCAAAAAGTAATGAAAGTTATAGTTCATAAATTCCATAAATACTGTAGGATCATTGGTAAAGACAAAAATTATTACCATATACCCATATTAACCGTACCGACTCATGAAGGTGGTCTTAAGAATAACCACTTCCTAGTAAGTGGTGATACCTCAACATTAGATCAATTTAAAAAAACCACAGAGCTCACCTGAGATGGTCAAAAATATAATCAATTCAAGCCAATAAGTATTTTTTCTTAAGGTTAACCAAATCCACCTTATAGTAGACTATGAATCATCTAAGACTTTAATATTCCTTCTTTAAAAAAAACTATATCCACTCACAATGACACACTGGAATGAATAAATCCCCTGAATTCAAGCTCCCCAAATTGAAATTTTATCTTCTTCAATTCAGTAGGATCCATCCTATATAAAGGAAAAGATATGAGGATTATGCTAAATATTATATAAATAGTAAACTTTACCTCTCACTGAGTATCCAACCTAGAAAAATCATCCTGAAATGGAAAATGCCTAACTGGGATCATTGCAATCCTTGAGAGTGGGAGTGGTGAATCAATGATATATTTTTGTTTTATTTTATCTATATTGTATAACGAACTTCACATCTGATTAAATATTTAGCATTTTTTTAAAACCAAACATTCACACATCAATAGGAACAAAAGTATTTTCAAGGTTCACTACTCAATAAGAGTTTCTAATCCATGACATGGTTTGGAAACAATCCAGTACCACACAAGCCACTAGAAAATAATCCTTTTTGGGTCAACCAATTAGAAAATACCCATACACATTTGTAGAACTATGATCAATACAAGAGTGGATATTATTCTTCTAGCATAAAATATGTAAATAATATTTTTAATGTGTTTATAAACCTTCACCAAATGGTTACAAAAATGTCACCATGATGCTTTATGAAATTAAAATTATGTAATTATAAAAAAAATCTTTACTTTCTTACCAAGCATCAAGTAGGATCAATTTATCTAGACTTAGTATGAAAACTCAATCCTATTAGTCACTCCAATTCTTCTATCCCATTATTTAGTCTAGAAACAGGTATGATTTTCTTGTCCAGAAACAAGTTCAATCCTTATTCTTCCTTTTTTAGGATCTGTTAGTCTGGTTGCTCAGTTTGATCCCATAAAAAATGCTACTATAAAACCTATTTCGGTCTGAATATATTCCAATTACAATTATATCTTGAAATAAAACTCCGTTTTTATCTATCTATCCTATAAATGAACATTATTAGTGACGTTTTTTACTTTCAATACTTTATATATCTATTCCCAAAATAGAAAAGTTGGAAACCTGAAATTGTTTTATCACTCAATGCAATTCATAGATCTGAATTTATTTTTAAATTTTAACTTCATTTAGCTATTTATAAATGCTTTTAAACTCTTATATATTATTCTAGAATCTTTTTGAAACTTCTCAATCTTCTTAATTATTATAATTTACAAACAGTTCTCCCTAATGACCACGTTAGTCTAATCTTTCTTTGTTTGGTGACTTTGATTTGTCTTTCTACCTCGACTTATATTTGATGAAATTTCTTTTGAAATGTTTTTATGATTGATCGGTATGTCATAACTTGACAACTTTGAACTATGCCTCCTTTTCTATCAACCCACAGAAGATATTGAAGAAAACTGATTGACCAATTCGATGATTTGAGACAATAAAAACTATTTTCTCATAAACATCCTTGAAATTTGTAATGAATTCATAACCCTTTAATAGTATTCAATTAAAAATTTAAAAATGTTTCAACTTTTCATAATTTTTTCAATGACCCCTCAGACCAATAAAACTACGTCTGATGAGACCCAACCTCTGATGACTTATTAGTGAATAATATTGTCCAACTATTCCTGACCCAATTAAAAATAAATCACCTTAATACCTCTCTCTGATGATTCAAGCCATATTAAAATAGTTGAAACTCTACATCCAAATCTTTTTTATAATCCAACCACTTGTCTAATGGATTAGTGTCCACAAATGTCAGATAGATCAGTGTATCCACCAATCTAATGGATTGGTGGCATAAATTATTTAATGGAAAATCCCATCAGATGGGTTGGTTTGTCATTATTTTTCCAAAAACTATTAATTTAGCATATTCAAATTCCTGTTTCCAAAAAAATACTACATTTGGTATATGTAAAATTGATGATCTATGTCCAGAAAATGTTAACTTCATAAAAACAACAGAAAACCACATTTTCTCCACCTTTATTTAAAAAATCATGGATCACAAGTTTGTAGTCAACATATGACTTTGATATCTTTTATAATAGAATAACATCATTATATTTTATGTCGAACATATCTAAATACATTCTGTATCAATTATATATTTACACTCTATCCTGAAAAACTCCATTCCAGAAAATGAGACCAAAATAAGTTCACTCTGAAAACTTCTTCATAATAGAAAATATTAATTAATGGACTTTCTTAATAAATATAAATCCCTTCTTGTATTTCAAAAACTCTGAAGTCCAACCACCAAAAAATTAAAAGTAAATAGATTTATCAAAATGAAAACAATATAAAAATCATTCAGTAAAAAAACGTCTTCCATCATTCAAAAACCATCTCTAGACAACTTGGTCCTAGTAATCTCCCCAAATGGATTTGTTTTTCCACAAAATTTTATAAATCACTAAAACTATATAACTTAATATTTGGATTAATAATCATCAATTCTAATCCAATGTGAGTGAAATCATTGTAGGACATAAGAATCATTGAACAACAATACCATGATATCTATAAGAAGTGACTTAAGAACGTCCCTTGAACTTCAAACATTCCACCTTTCCACCTATTCATAACTTTTCAATTTCTTTATTTTTGTAAGAAAAAGTTTCCTATAATAATTTTAACTATCATTTATAACATTTCGCACACTCACACTCCGAGTTCGCATATTACCCCTTTTAACAACTCCCGCAAAATAAAAGCTTCATTAAAAGGTTTAACACATACTAATGGATATATTAATTAAAATTTCATTTTATCACACTTGAAAACACTATATAAAGAGAATATGAGAGTATGGATGAAAAAACAAACCTAAAACTTGGAGAGAAAGAGGTTGTATTACAATGTTAAATCTCAGTTTTAAAAATTTTCCTTTATTAAAGGTCTTTTGAATATGTCATCAACTTGTTCCATTGTAAGAAAATATTCCAAATTTATTTCATTCTTCTGCACATTTTATTTTATGAAGTGATATTTGATATCAATATTATTTGAATGATAATGTTTCACTATGTTACTAGTCATATTTATATCAGTTTTATTTTCAAACCCAAAGAGAAGGGGAAACATCACCTATACTATAAAATCTTCCAAATGATTCTTCATCCACCGATGTTGTGTTGAAAATTTGTGTAGTAGAAACATATTAATCTTCATACATGTTAAGAGTTTTAGAATTATTCTTTTTAATATGCCAACTGAAAAAAAATCTCCTAGAAAGAACACTCCACTAGAAGTATATCGTTTATCATTCAAGATTACTACCCAATAATCATCTGAGATATCATAGTTGATACCGAAATTAGTTGTACCATTAATATATTTGAGAAATTATTTTTTGACCAAGATATGAGATTCTTTTGGATAACTTTTTAATATTTCACATAATGTAATATAATATATAATATTTTGTCTTAAAGTAGTTAGATATAAGAAACTTTAAACCATGTTATGAAAATATTTATATTCCACTTCATTTCATTCTCCATCTTCAGAAAACATAGTTACCATCGATATTTTCATAGAAACAGGTTCTAAATTCTCTCTACCAAAATAATTACGAATTCATTAAATTTATTCTATTGATATAGAAAAATGTATTTGTCATTTTATAATATTTTTAGACTAAGAAAATATCTTGTTTCACCAGGAATAGACATTTCAAAAAACATATTTGTTTTTTAGAAATTTTTCAAAAGTTATTTCAAAATTCCAGGAAAAGATAATATTAGTAACATAAAAAATTACAATGAGTGAAATATCTTAATCTTTTTATGTATAGATTGATGTCAACCAATCCCTTTATAAAGTCAAACTTCTTTAAATAGGCATCCAATTTGGAAAAACAAGGACTCCAATATTTTTTAATCCATACAATGCTTTCTTTAACTTATATATATATATATATATATCCTTTTCTGATTATAAATCCACATGATTGTTCAATATAAAATTACTCATCTGTTTCTCCAATGAGAAATGATGACTTCACATTCATTTGAAAAAGTTTATGACATCATTTTTCAGTAATTAAAAGAATGATTATAATTATTTCTAACTTTTCTATAAGAGAAAAAGTATCATCAAAATAAATTCCTTAAATCTATGAGTAACCTTTAAAACCAAATTCTCATCCTTTTTTATTAAATCACCATATTCAATTAACTTGTTTCATAAAAACCACATTGTATAAATAACAATTTTATAATTTGGATTATGAATGAGTTCCCATGTACCATTATTCTTAATATGGTACAACTCATAAACCGTAGAATTAATTCCCTATTGATGATAGAAAGATTCATTAACATAATTCAGATCCAATTTTGAATAAAAGGAAGTATATTAAAAAAACATTGATGTTATTATTATTTGAATATTTTTTTGTTGATCACTAATGATGTTTTGAACATTCACTTTTTTCCTCATCCTAGGATGAGATGTATAAAGTTCATACTCACCAATAGAAATAGATAAGTATGATTATTTTATTTGCGTGACATCACCATTATTGGAATTCTTTTCACATTACAAAAAATCTCTTTTGTTTTCTATATCTTCATTTTCTACATGTGTTTTTGAAACATCTACATCATATTTTTTATGAACTTTTACACGAATAAAGTAAAATATATTTCTCAATTATTTGTTGAAGAATCTATATCCTTTACCATGTGGAGAATATCCCTGAATGTTTCTAACTTCATATATTTGATCAAATTTTCCAATATTTCCACCATTATTAATTATAATGTAGGGACTCCCAAATACCCTTAATAATTTCAAAATTTTAATTTTATTATAGAAACTTTTGAAAGGATTCATTTAATAACTTGATCTATAGAAGCACCAATTATGAATGTAAATTGGTGTACTCATCACCCACCTCCATAAGTAGTGATAAAGACCATGTTTGATTATTACTGGATCTGATGTAGTGGTGTTGTTACTTCCTTAGAAGATGATAAAATTTAGAATTTATAATTGGGAACCTATAAAGATCTTTTTTCCTGCAAAATTATACACATACAAGTGAATTATCATGTAATTTAATGAAAAAATACAAACAATTGATAGAAACATGTATATATAAATTAGGCTTATTAACCTAAACCATCATTGAAGCCTGTCAAAGATTAATATTTATATTCCTATTAACTACAATATATGTGGCAAGTAGGGTCGAACCCACAGTGAATGCTATTTTGGCCACTATTCTTCTAAAAACTAACTAAAACCCCACTATTGTCAGCAGTGGGATTGAGTTTCGAGTTTTCTATTTTTTCTATTTTTTATATATTATACGCCACATATGAAACAACACATTTTTATGTTTTCGTTCTGAACTATATTGATGCAATTGATAAGCTAAAAATAGTAAGTAACAGAGAAATGGTATGTTAAAGAGTGAACAACATAGAGAAATACATCCAGGGAAAATATCAACTGTATTGGTTTTGAAAGCATTCCTTCTCACAAAAGTGATTACAACTAAAACCTCTAAAAAGGAGTGATTTATTTCCCTCTACAATAGATAAATCACTTAAATCGACAAATCCTGGAGTTCACCACTCTAAGATTAATCAACTCGAGAATTCCAATATGAAAAGATCACAGAACAAACTCGCCATATGTTATGTAGTATTTTATTTTAATTTAAATTTTCAAGAAAATTAATCCACATTTAAACTCTCGATATTAAGGTGGAAATATGAGATTAAACGCAGGTTGTAAGTTGTAATTGAATGCGATCAGAACTGATCTCTCCAATAAATCATGATCATATTAAAAATGATAGTGAGAAGAGATAAGGATGATAACCAATAGAATTGATTTTTACCCTGAACTAGAAGTATTTACCCTATCATTGTTTCAATTACGTATTATAAAATCAGTCAATTATAGAAAAATAATTAAGAGAAAACATGGGAAGAAAACTCCCTCTGCTCGCATGAATCATTACGGCTCCTAGCCCTCGGAACTCCGAAGAATGGATCTCTGAGAAGTACTCCAGAATTCACCTCCAAGGTTCTTGCACTGCTCTCATGCCTGGTGTGTTTGTCGAATTAATGAGCATCCTCTCACATAATTCTATTACTTCTCTACTTTATATATCAACTATCAACTACTACTTCTCACTGATCGGTTCCACTGACTCCAAAAAGTCCTTCACTTAAGCACCACACACGTGAGTATTATCCGCGATAGGCACATTACACTAGTTTTGACCTCGTAACTAACTTCGGGTCAGTTAGTTGAATGAATGTGGATGCATTTAAGACCCATGAATGAACCTGCTTTAGAAAAACACACAAACAAATAATAAATAATTTAATACATTAGCTAATAAACAACCGTAACAGATATAATAATGTTATTATTACGTTTGTTATCAATTTAAAGTTATTGATGTTGATTATAAAATTTATCATTATTTGAGAAAATTAAATAATTTACTTTTTTTAGTTAATTAAATTAAATTATAATAAATTATTATTTAGTATTTAATTTTTATTAGAAAATAATTATTTAGCACGACACATTAAATTATAGTTAAATTTAAATTTAATTAAGAAATTATAATTTAATAGTTTTCTATAATTAATGTTTTATTAAAGTGTATTAATTATATTTTATAAATTAATTATTTTATATTGATAATTTATTTATAACAAATACTTTTTTGTATTTTAATGTTTATGTTTTAAATTTAGTTCTTTTTTTTATTTTAATTTGTTATTTTAATTTTTAAAACTTCCTCTTCCCCCCTATTTTAGCGCAAGGCAACCCTAGAGGAAGGGGGTCTTCTGTGGTAACACAGAACAGGGATGATGACTACCTCACGTGGCTCCTCGGCTATGCCTCAGTCTCCCTCTATCAACAGAAACCTCACCAGAAGCAAGACACCAACTCCTCATAACAGGCGGCGACACAACCTCCTTCAGCGGCGGACCCCCCTACTTCAACAAGGCGGCGCAGATCAACCAGGTGCAGAAATTTGGAGGTGGAATTTTTCTAATCGGATCCTCTTTCACAATAAGAGGTGGTATGCTCGACCTCAACTCATCTTTGGATTTCCACAGTGGTGGTGATGTGAAAACAGTTCAAGGTAGCGCTGCTTGAAATCAGCTCTTTTTCACCAGTAGACTGGATTATATGTTTCTGAAATGGCGATTTAATTTTTGATATGAGTTTGGAATTATTGGTATTGCAGAGAAATGGATGCATGAAAGTGATAAATTAGGATGTGTAGGTGAATGTGCAATGGTAATTTGTGAGAGGGAGGAGGAAGCTATCAGTGGCAGGGAGAAGATGGGAGAGACCGTCAGTGAAATTGGGGTATTCATGAGTCACATAACTATTGGTAGGAGGAATGAGAGACCGACGAGGATTGGTAGTAGATAATGAAATTGGGAACGTTGTGAAATTTTTAAAACCGATAGTTGGAAATGGATTGGTGAGTGAAAAGTGGAGTGAGACCGATAGTTAAATTAGTGTGTGTGTGTGTGAGAATGGTGAGTTGGAGGACTCACTAATAGTCAAAATAAACGACAAACCAGTTGTGATAAAATGATAAACTATCGGTGAGTGCGTGGAAAAATGAGGGACCGAAGGGGTAATGAAAATTTGTGAAACTGATAGAGGAAAATTTCAATCGCTGAGTCATTGAATCACCGATAAAAGGATTAAATTTTAGTCGTAGCGGGAAAAAATAAAATAATTATATCGGTGAGTCCAAGCATCAGTGCATGGTGAGAGACCAAAGGTTAAAATAAAAAAACGAGTCACTGATAATTAAAATATTAAAAATCAATCGGCGCAATGTGAAATTGATGATGATTTAGGAGATCGGTGAGTCATTGACTCATCGATAGTTGAAAAATAAAATAAGACGCCGAAGATAAAAGAGACTAAAACTGATGCAAACGATGGACCAAATCTATTTCAAAAATATCAGTGAGTCATGACTCTGATAGTTATAAAAAACTCTGGTGTGACAAGGGGTCGGTGCCTCACTCACTGATAGATAAAAAATAGAATGTTAACAATAAAAATAATAATTTAAAGAAAATAATAAAATTATTAAACATTAATTAACATAAAACAGATATTAACTAAATTGATTAAGATTAAATAATAAACTGTAACAAAAAACTTGAAAAATTATTTAACAGGCTTAAAATAAAGTAACTTAATTGTTAAGAGAGAATTAAAAAATTATGATTAATGAAAAACTAACACAAAGAATTAACCACACAAATGAAATGATTAAAATTAACCAAAAATATTTAACAAAAAAGATAATTAATTAACTAACAAAATAAAAACGTAAAATTTAAAACAAATTATTTTTTAAATCATTAACTTAAATTGTTAACTTAATTAATAAACAAAGTAACTAGAGAGTAAATAAATAAAACTGATTTCTTTTAATATTTCTATTTTAAATATTAATGTTTAAACTTAAAAACAAAAATAGATTATTGCAAATTAAATCGAACAATTAATTAATTATTAAACATTTAAATTTATAAAAAAATAAACAACGTTAAGATTGTTAAAATCAAAAGTAATTTAATATAATTAAATTAATTAGAATGACTAAATAAAAAGACTAAAAACACATATTTTATTATAAAGAATGATTAATTAACATATTTAGTTTTAAAATTAAAAATATGCCATTATTTATTAAAAAGTGTCACAATAAGTAATTAAATAGATAAAAATTAAACAAAATATGTGGAAAAACTATGCAAAAAATAGAGCCACATCACTTATCAAATACCTCAACACGTGAATCATTGATTGTCCTCATGAAATAATGTGTCAAAAAACATTTCAGGAATCAAAAACAGAATTTAAATAAAAAAATATTCATTATGTCCTTGAAATAAAAATTAGGTGTAAAAAGAGAAAATTCAATTTCCAAAATTAAACCTGCATAGAATGTTAGTCATGCCTCACAGTCTTGTTTTCAAAACAAATTCAAGTCTTCTAATCATAACCTCTTAATTGTTCCTTATGTTCTTTTACCAATTCTAACCTACCTCATTGTTCTTTTGTCTCATCACTCAGGGTATAAAATGCAAGTAGAGGTATTCTTGTACCTTGGGTACATGTTCTTAACAATAAGCTCACACTAGTTATATCGTCTCCACCGTGTAAAGACAATCATAAGATTAATCTTGAGGGCTTTAAGAAATTAGGTTCTGATGACTCTGCAACTTTGGGTAGTTATGTAAAATGTTAAAATAAGGCCCAAAAGAGGGTAGGATCTACAGTAAAAATTATAGGTATAAGAATATGTGTGATGGCGTTACTCATTCTGACTGGTCTAATTCGTACTCTATCAGCTCGGGTTGGATCGATATGTGTAGCAACTATGTATACAAAAATGATTATATTACTTTCCTTTCTATTTTTATTTTTCATTTTTATTTTATTTTTTAAAATTCATTCTTAGGATAGATATCACATCCATCACCTAACCACATATGATCAGCTGAGGGATTCATCGGTCTGAAAAATGGTGATTTATTACACTCCCAGTGCACAACCCATGTCTTTTTTTCCTACCTTGTAATATTTTTAAAAGGAATAGAATATAAATGAGTTACAAAAAATAGTATATAGATCACAACCTTGTAGTATGGTTAGCACATCCTATATCTATGAAAGTTGAATCATCCCATGCAGTCTGAATGTCTCCCCCACACTTGTTCAATTATATCCTTAAGCATTGTATAAAGAGTAGGGTAGGAAGGGAAATAGGCTTGGAATAAATTCATTCTAACAAGTCATTCATGGAAACTATGGGATAAACAAAGGATTGATGTCAGGTGGATCTTATGGAAAGTGGCTATCAAAGAATTCCTCAATCATTTTAAATCAATAATTTCCCAGTCATCAGTTTGATAATATCTCAGCGAATGTTATAGAATTTTACATGCCTTGGGTATCTCTCAAGAAATATTCTCAAATAATAGTATTAAATTGAAGGCTTAGAGTCCTCTTGAGTAGTGGGAATAAAAAACTATCTGGAAATCACAAAGGTAAAAAATCCTAAGTAATAGTTCAATTAATCATTATTTAGAATATTTTTATATTGAATTAATTCTCTAAACTCAGAAATCATTCTAAAAAAATCAACTATGGAGTTAAACATGGTCCTTGGCACTTTTTTAGAAAAACCATTCTTTAATTACAAGGTTATAATGATTATCAGTTTCAAACAAAGCTTATTATTTAGAAAAATATCTCATAGACAAGTGAGAATAATACAAATTCAGGTGTATCATCAGTGAAATTATAAGAAGACCCTCCCACACGTAGTAGAATACGGTGTCCCCGCTGTCAGTAGAATGATTGTGGGATTGACATAGTAGTGAATTTTATTGTATTTGAAATGGTGTATTGGAAAAATTTTAAATAATAGGGAATCAAGAGCTCCCTGATACAAGTGGTATGATATGAGTGGTGTTTGAACTATCGTGGCATGAAAATCCAATGTACCTGCAAAAGTGTTAGAAGAGAGAAGCCTACAGTAGTTAATAAACATTAGTTCATTGGTATAAACCTCTAGAATGATAGAGAAATTAAGTAGACACATAGAGTGAGAAAGTGGAAAATGCATTTTATTCAAATTGTCACAATTTTACAGTGTAGCTCCATGAGATACAGAAAATGAATAATGAAAAGGAAATGAAAAAGACATGGCAATGACAACTTAACAAAACAAGAAATTTACTATGGGTTGCCTCCCATAAAATTCTAACTAAACATCATCAACTGGATGGGTGGATAAAGATTTTTTTCAGATGGTCTACCAGCACAGTTGGTCGTTCACCTCTTACAGTTGCTAGAGGTTGTGTCTGAAAGCTCATGTGGTCACTTCAGTGGGTTAATCACTTCGCATAAAGCCATGTGAACATGAGTGAGGTGTGTTAAGAATGGAATTATTGGTTGTGGTGACTGCTGTTGGTGGTGAATTTCGAGTGTGAGTTCGTGAAGCTATCAAAAAATCTCGATGATGTGCTCAAGTACACATGGTTCTAGGATCACTAGCAGGACTTCTCCATCAAGGATGGAAAATGATTCCGAAAAGCTTGGAATGCTAAAGATTCAAATAAAAGAAAAATGAACAGAAAACAAAAAATACCGTAAAAGTAAAATTCTAAGAATATATATATATATATATACAAACCATTTACATAGGTGGGAGACAAAATTAATACAACAACAACCCCCTCCAATTACGTTAAAAGGGTACCAAAAATTCCAAAAGAAAGATAAAAACCAAATCATAGATCTACCCCAAAAAATCTCCTCGAGTGTCATCCCACTACCTGGTGTCTCGATTAACTGGATGGGTGTATCTGTGTAAGTAGCATCAATAGTAGAGGATGTTGGTTCAACAGTAGTGGGTGGTGTGGTAGAGGATGTATAGAGATGGGCTGGGGTGGTGGGTGGTGAAGTACCTATCTATACAAGGTTTGTGGGTCTAGAAGCTGGATCAAATATATGGTACCTTGTGTATTTCCCAAGTGGAAACACCCATACCCCTCCAGTTCTGCTCTGCTAGAACTCTAGTTGGTTGATAGGGTTTATGAGATTAGGAGGGAGGTCTGGTTAGGAGGAAAGGGGTGGTGGATTGGTGGAGGAAGAATGTCCAATTGGAGCAGCAGAGGGGGGAAAAGGAAAATGAAGTTCACTCAATGAATGAGAGAACTATGTGGGATTATATTTGGAACATACATTCCAAAACACACTAGATATTAACTGGAAGCTCAGTGAGGGTGTGAAAGGATGGTGGTGGTATGGTTAAAGGGGTGGCAATAGAGTTGGTGGTGAGTACGAGTTTAGTAGGTGTGGCTATCTAAGGAGGCTGGGGTGGATCTGCTGCTGGAGCCCTGACTAGCTGCTCCTGAGGTGAGGCCTCCTGGATGCCTGGTGCCTAGAAATATATATCTCTATCTCACATGAGCATCTTTTTCTTTTGGAGAATCATAGGATCAATCAGATCGACGAGTCCAACAGAGGTGAGGGGTAGAGAGGCATCAAAGACACCCAATTACATGGCTAGGTGGGTGATGAAGGATCCACCCATGAGTATGCCCCGCTTCCTCTAGTCCAAGACTTTGAAATATGAAGTGAACTAGGCAGCCATATTGATTGGTGGCACACCCATGTTAGCTGATAGTATCATGATGGTCCATCTTTCTAACTCTTCCATGGGTCTCTCCTCATGAAAACCAACCATGTGCTATGGCTCTATGTAGGATGCGCAAGGCAGGGCCCCATAGATGAGTCAACTTCACGAGTCAAGGGTCGTGAAATGACTGGGAGTTTGGGGTAATGAGAGGCCATAGGTTTGGTGTAGTCTCGTGAGCTAGCTATGGCTAAAGGGTGGGGTAATCATTGGATATAATGAACTTGTCGATGTAGATACCGATCCAAACTTCGAACATAGAAAAACCAAGACGATGAGGTCTATCTTCGAGCATAAAATGTATGTAGTCAATGGTGATCTAAAACATGTCCAAGAACTCTAGGAATAGCTCCTAGTACATCTCCTCTTGTACTGTGATAATGCTGTCGATATAAAAAATCTCTAAGTGGCGCAGGACAACATCGACAAAAAACAACTTGGAGAGCACGTCCAAGTAAAACCCTTTGTTCGTACACATCGGTTTCACCTGTAGGTGTAGAAGATTTACCCAATGATGCAGGTTTATAAATCAGATCACCAGGTGAAAATGGATGTTCTCATCGATGGATGGAGAGGAGGTGTCGTCCTGAGATTTATATGGAGAACGGGGGTGCTTAGCATCATGTTGCTAGCCCTCAGAGTCATATGAGGAGGTGGTAGAGGGTGTGGGCTCAAGCTAAGGTTTTTTGGTGCACACCAAGGAAGTAGGAGGGTGGTGTGCAAGGTGATTGCAGTCGGCATGCTAGAGGAGGCCATCTTGGAAAATCCTTGTTGGAAAGTTTAAGTTAAAGGATAAGATATGGCACTTGAAATATGTGATTATGAGAGTGGAGGAGGGGTTTGAGAGGGTGTTCAAGTGTAATGGGAGAGTGGGGAGTCGAGGGAGATGAGGGGTCAGGGGAGATGTTGGCATGGGTTATGACTTATAGGTCGTATCCTACAATTTTAAAAAACAAAACCGACCCTGTACATGACATGTACGGATCATTCACATCATGTATGGGGAAGAAAAATGAAATTTTAGGTGAGATAGAGACAGGTCGTGAACACAGTGCACATGGTATGTATGTAATTGTGTTTGGACCATTTTTTGTTCCTTCTACACCTCATTCTTTTTTATATGTGAGTCCATTGGAAAAATATCTTAATCTAACTTATCTAAAACTTTCGTACCCTGGGTTTCCTACCATTAAACACTTTCTTTATTGTTGGGTGATTTACTCCTTCAAAAATTAGTAGAACTTAAGGCTGATGACATAGACTTGATGTAATGGCTCCAGAAATATCTTCAACCTTTGACCATTCACCTTTAATAGTGGTCCTACATCTCGTTTAATTTCAATTGTTCCATAGGGATAAACTTGGACAACCTCAAAAGGACCAGACCATATTGACGTTAGCTTTCCTAGAAATAGTTTTAATCTTTAATTGAATAGTAAAACGTTATTCCTTGGGATGATGGTACATCTTGTAATTCGTTGGTAGTGCTTTTTTTGAGTTTTCCTTGTAAATACTTGCATTTCCTTACACATCCCTCCTGATTTCCTCAAATGAAATTAATTGTAATGACTATTCCTCTGCATCCTTTTCTACATCTATAATCATCTTTTGTATTGCCCAGAATGAATGTTGTTCTAGCTCCATCGGAATATGACATTGTTTACCATATACCACTAAAAATGGGGTGGTGCCTACTAGCCTGTTGTTTTCAGTTCTTTATGCCCATAATGCATTATCCAACATCAGGATCCAATCACTTATACTGCTGTTAACAGTTTTCTCTAAGATTTGTTTCACCTCCCTGTTTTAAAATTCAACTTCCCCACCTGTTTGTGGGTGATAGAGAGTTCCAGTCTCATATCGAATGCTATATGTTTCAAGAAATTTTGGCATAGGCTAGTTCGAGAAATGTGTTCCATGATCACTGATGAGTCATCATGGAAATCTAAAACATGGAAACACATTATTTTGAAGAAAATGCATGACCGCATTTTCGTATCATGTGATGTGGCTTCAAATTCCCCACATTTTGAGACATAGTCTACAACAACTATAATGTAACTCCTTCCATATGATGAAAAAACTAGTCCCATAAATTCAATGCCCCTAACATCAAAAATTTCAACTTCTAAAATGGGGTTTTGTGGCATTTCATTTCTTTTACTTATTTTTCCCATTCTTTGAAATCTATCACATCAATGGAAGATTCCCTTGGAATTGTGACGCAATGAGGGCCAGAAAAATCCACGTTGTAGGATTTTTTCCACTATGCACTTAGGTCCATGATGTCCGCCTATTGGTCATGTGTGGTACATTTTGATGACATTACGTATCTCTTCCTCTTAGATGTCAAGCCTTAAAAGGCCATCAGAACAATGGTTGAATTGAAATAGTTCATCCCAAAAGAAGTTTTTGGAAACAAATAGAAACTTCTTTTGTTGCTGGTATAAGAGGTCATGTTGGATGTATCCTATGACAAGATAGTTGGCCATGTATGAGAACTCGGGCTGGGCATCGACCCAAAACAATTTTTTCATCTGGAAAATCTACTTCAATATCAGTTTCACTATCGTATTTTGTGATGTTCAGGGGAAATAGAGAGAGGTGGTGAAAAATGACATTCTCTATTCCTTGGATGTCCTTGATCAAGATGTCAAACTCTTGCAATAAAATAATCTAGTGTATCAACCTTGTTTTTGAAACTATCTTGTTCCTCAGGTATCAAAGGGAGGCACGACCTGTATGGATAGTGACTTTAGATAGAAAGAGGTATGAATGGACCTTTTAAAAGGAAAATACGATGGCTCCAATTTCATTTTCTATAGTCATATAATTGATCTAGGATTCTTTTAAAATATGGATGGCATAATATATTAGACAGAAGCTATTTTCAATGTGTTTTCTGAGAACAGATCCTGTAGCCATTTCACTGGCATCACACATAATCTCAAAATATTTTTCCCGGTTTTGTGCAATGATAACTAGAGACATAGTGAGACTATTTTGTAGTGATTCAAAATATTTTTGATAGTCCTCATTGAATTTTAAAGGAATATCTTTTAACGAAAAGTGTGTAAGTGAATTTGTGACTTTGGATAAATCTTTGATGAACGTCTATAAAAACTAGCATGCCTAAGGAAACTTCTAATACCTTTAACAGTTAATGGTTCCAGTTGATCTTTGATAACTTTGGTCATTTCTAGATCAACCTTGATACATTATTTGGAGATCTTGGGTCCCAATAAAATTCCTCCCTGAAACATGATGTGGATTTTTTTTCAATTCAAGACTAAGCTGCTCCCCGCACAATATTAGAGAAGTAGTTCTATATTTATTAGAAAAACATCAAATTTTATCCCATAGACTGAGAAATCTTCCATGAATATTTTGAGAAATTATTCATCCATATCATGAAAGTTGTGTGTCATAAATATTTGGAACATTGTTGGTGCATTTGACATACCAAATGACATATGTCTACATGAGAAAGTACCAAATTGGTAAGTGGAGGTGGTTTTGGGCCAGTCAGTAGGGTCGACTGTGATTTGATTATATCATGAATAGACATCTAGGAAAAAATATAAATAATTCACTACTAGTCTCTCTAAGATTTTATTCATAAATTTTAAGGTAAAATGATCGTTCATTATTAGTACATTAAAAAATATTTAGTCTCAAAAAACTCTCCTTCCAGTGACTCTGTGTTTTGGAATGAGTTCATTGTAATATACCATTTCTACAGTGAGTCCTAATTTCATGGGAAAGAATGGATCGGAGTCACCCATTCACTGTTTGATATAAAAAATATTATTCCATCATTCATAAGCTTCAGTACTTCTTTTTTGACATCCTCCCTCATTGGTGGTGTGAGTTGCCTCTGAGGTCATCTTTTTGGTTTTTCATCCTCTTCTAATATAATTCAATGGGTTCATTTTGAAGGATTGATTCCCCAAATATCTTCTACTCTCCCAGAAATTGTTTGATTATGACTTTTTAAGAAGTCCAATAGTTTTTCATCCTAATACTAGGATATTTTAGCACTGATGATGATGGGTAAAGATAACAACTCTCCAAAATAAGAGTACTCCAACATACTGAGTAAATATTTCAAGTCAAATTGAGGTTGATGAATGATGGATGGGATAAATTATGGAATTATGTGTCTATAAAGTGGATCAATAAAGTAGAATTCCTTGAATTCAAAGTCTTATTCCTTTTTTGAACATGAATCATCAGTCTCTTCATCAATAGCCATGTAATTTTCACCATGCTGAGCGAGAGAGATGGCGTTGTAGTCTACTGTATCATCTGAATGTTGTGAAGCCTTTATCAGGTTAAATACTAATTGTTCTTCTCCAAATCTGAAGATGAGACAGCTTGGATTAACATCAATTGAGGCCTTTCGTGTTTCTAGAAAGGGTCTTGCAAGAATGATATGTACATATCCTTCCTCTTACATGTCCAAAACTAGAATCTCTGCTGGGAAAATTAATTCTCTGACATTAACCAAAACATCTTCAAGAATACCACGTGGGTATTTAACTAAATGATTTGCTAACTGTAATGTTACCCCTGTTGTCTGAAAGTCATGGAGTCCTATCTTTTGGAAAACAGTCATCGGCATCAGGTTAATGCCGAATCCAAGATCACATAGTGCTTTCCCAAATTTTCAATCTCCTATCACATATGTGATTTAAAATATTACAAAATCTCTCATATTTGGTTGGATTTTCTACTATATAACCATATATAATTCTTCATTTAATGAGATTACTCCCATATCTTCAATATTTCTAATGCTTGATATCAGGTCTTTGATAAATTTTGCATACAAAGTAATTTGGGAAATTGATTCAGCAAAAGGAATATTGATATGCAATTTTTTGAACATTTCAAGAAACATTTTGTATTGAGCTTCCTATCTACCTTGCCTTTCTCTTTTTGGAAAGTGAAGAGGTGGATTGTATGGAGGCAGTGCTAGATAAATGGGTTCCTTCTATTTTTTAGGGATTTTTCTTCTCAGCTAGTATTTCTTCTTTTGGTGATATGGAAATGGCGTACTCTACTTCATTTTGTTGTTTATTGGGCTCTTCCTATGGCCTTATTTCTATTGGTTGTTGGAAGTCTAACAATTTTACACTCCTCCGCACAAAATCCTTATCTTCCTCCCATGGGTATGACTTAGTGTGATCTAGTAGAGTGCCTGATAAAAATTCAGATAAGGTTTTCAAGATCTGACCCATTTGAATCTCTAAGTTTCTCAAACCCTCTTGCTGGTTTTTCATCTCTGTCTCCTATTTGGTCATCCATTAATATAAATTTAGAACGAATTATGTCATGAGGTTCTCCAAGTTACTTTGCAGTGGTGGAGGTAGAATTTTTGGTTTGGCTGGCTGGGTGGAAATTGTGGTTATTGTCAGGGTTTTGAAAGGGTTTTTGTGCATATGTCTACTATTGTGGTCTTGGGAAAGGGCTTATTGATGGATATCCTGGTGTTACTTGGTTGAAAAACTGAGCTAGACCACTATGCTTTTGAAAATATCCTTGATTTTTTGTGGTTGCTGCTAAGGAGGACTTTGTTGATAAAATGGCTATTTTTGTTGATGTTGAAATAAACGATTTTGTTGATTGTAATTAATATAATTACAATCCTATGGATCTTCATATCCTAAATTTCAATATTGATACAAGTGTGTTCCAATGCACATCACGCATGACTAAATATCCACTTCTGGGGTAGGAGGGGGTTGTGTGGTTGGTATCTGAAATTAATCAAGATTTTTTGGCTAGCGCTTCGACTTGTACTGATAACCAGGTGGTTTAATCAACTCAGTGGATTACACATTATAATGGTTCACAGTTACTCCCCCAAGACTAAAATTGTGGGATTCTTCTTCCAAAATATCCCTTCATGTGTCAGGTGTTTTAAACATCAAACCTCTCTCATCGTCATTTTTAACAACTGCTCATACCACTGGTTGGAGTCATTGATAGAAGGTTTGCGTTTGATCCCAATAGTCGAGTCCATGATGTGGACATTTCCCCATTAGTTATTTTAATTGATCCCATGTTTCCCATGAGGATTCTCTATCTGTTTGTGCAATGTTATATATGTCATCCTGAAGCTTCCATGGCCGGATCAGTGGAATTTATTTTTTCATGAAACGTTTTTTTGATCTCATCCCAAGTCGTAATTGACAGGGGAACTTGAATTTTTATTATTTATTTTTCTCAGTATCTGAGTGAAAATGGGAAGAGATGAAGGTTGATAGCGTCTGATGATAATCCCTGGTTAAGAAAGGTATCACAGACTTCCAGGACGTTAGAAATATGTTCGTGGGGGTATTCACTATGAAGACCACTAAACTTCCCCATGTTTGAGATAATGTGAATGAGTCCAGGTGTAATAAAAAATGTGTGGGCTTTGATAAGAATATGAAATATGATGGGGTCACACCATGGATCGATGGAAAACCATTTACCATGGTGATCTTTTCTGGGTTCATATGAGGTTATCCATGTATGATTTGATGGGTTGGAGGGTTAGGTCCCATAAGGTGATGTTGCTCGGCCATTACTGACTGTCAAAGTGTCAAAAAATGCCTTTAGATCTCAGGATCGAAGGATAAAGGTTCACGTGATTCAATATTCATTGATCGGGATAAGGGACATTGGTACATGCACAAAAAAGGGAAGAAAGGGACACAATGGAATTTGGAAAAGAAGAAAGGGGATTAGATAAAGGTAATCCTAAGTTTAAAAACTAGATAATTTTATTTTCAAAAGCAGCATTGCCTCCCTGGAAACGACCCTAGAAATTTTACAGCTCTCATGCAGTGTTTTCATTACTTAATATAGAGATTATCAAATTTAGAATTTATTTTTGTCCCAAACTTTCACTAACTACATAGATGTTGTGTAGTGGAAGTACGTGGTTGAATCAATAGGGATACTGCTGTTTTCACTTTGGATAAATATAATTCTTAAACCTGTAGTGGATTAATTTTTAGAAGTCATTGTTTTGGGGTTTGGTCTATGATATTTTTTGGGATGAATTTAAATGATAAACGAGTGGTTTGGATCAAGTCATATATCTTAGTGAAGGATGTCCTTTAATACTGACCTTGGAAAGATCCTACATCTTGGTATGTGAAGACAACAACGATAACTAGTTAAATTTGGTATTAGCATCCAATTTATACCTAATAAGTAGCTATTCTATGGTTAGGAGATAGATATGGCCTATGTGCATTATGTTCGGCTTCATTAGTAAGAAATTTTCCTAAGGTAGTGGTCATATCTTAGTCTACTCCAATTAGGATAAGGTCATTTGTTTGTCTGTCCCATTCTCCTGGATGTTTCCACAAATGGGACAGGCTAGGGGTTCATATCAGTGTTACTAATTCAATTAGGGTTGAAATGTTTAGATTTAAATGTATATTTAGTTATTAAGATACATTTCTTGATCCATACCCCTATGAAATTTAGCAAATCATGGTGGGGTAGGACATAATTAAATAAATTGAAGACAACATGCTTGATGGATTGATTAATGGAATCTGGATCATGAAAAGGTTTGGGAATGGTAAATGAAATAAACATGCACTAAGTAAATCAAATTTATAAATAAAAGGATTATTTGACAAAGAGAAATGTAATTTGAGACTAATTACGATGGAGGGAATTGAATGTATTGAAGAATGGAATCTCCTTAGCACTTGTATGAATAAACATTCACAAATACTAAGATTTTGAGTGTTTGAAAGGGGAAAGGTTAAAAGAATTCAAAAATTAGGTGAAGGGGAGAAGAGAAGGATGTTTGGAATTCCTTCTCAAATTCCCTTCCACTCTGCTTCTTATATAGGAATATTTTGTCACGCTATATACTATAGGTACACAACGTGTAGCCTTGATCTATGTTAGTTTCCATAGATTTTGGATCTCTTATGTGGTGCATGGGTCTCTCATGAATTTTAGACGTTTGTATGGGTACATTATGTGAGAAGGTCATTCTTGACGTGTACCTCATCTCCATCTGATTTTTCCATAGGTTTATTGTGGATTTCTCACATGAGGATTTGACTAGCTTCACCACGTGTCCAATATGGTCACGTCGTGTAGAGGATTTTTCCTTCATGTTTCATAGCATGGTCACAGATTGACTTCAAGACCTGAGGCACACTGTGATCTTTTGGTACACAACGTGTATAGGTGGATCACGATGTGTACTCGGCCTATTTTTCACGTTTTTTTTTCATTTTATTCATGAGAAACATGTGAAGCTCTTTTTTCTGCAAAATAGGACACATACCAGTGAATTATCAAGTAATTTATTGAAAAAATACAATCAATTAACATAAATAAATATATATATATATATATCTAAATTAGTATTTTCAATTAACTTAATTCGTTTCTTATCCACCAAACTTATCCCCCAAACTTATATTGTTTCTTTCAGTAACATAGGTCTGCTATAACAAGTATGGTGCACTAAACTCATGAATAATTCATTTTTTTCAAGATATCATATAAATTATTCATTCTTCTTTTCACCACCATTATTAGTTCTGAAATTCATTAAGGAATATCCATATTCATCTTATTCTCCCCTATTGTGTTTTTAAAACAATTTTGGCGCTCTTGATTTATGTTTCAAATACATAATACACGTAATGCATGTAAAATTATTAACGAATGAAATTAAGTAATTATATATAAAAGTTTATTTTTTTTCTCATTTTCCTACTACTATGAGAATAAATTAGCTACAAGGGATGAGTTGAACCAATTTGAAATTTATTATACACAATTTTTATAATATTCCCGTTTTGAAAAAATAAACAACAACAATCTATTCTTCTTGTCATATCGGGAATATCACAAACACTATCTATCTTTGTTAACTTTATTATTTTCCTATAAAACATATGTCCCAAACTATTATTCCAAAACTGATTCTCTTCTATCATACATAGAAAAAATTAATTATTAACCGATCTTGAAATATTTTTTACTTTGTTCATTGGAATATCATAACAAGTGTTCCATCATCATATATTTCAAAAATAACCATCATTTATAAAAAAAATTTAGTGCCTTCATCAAATTTTTTTGAAACACTTAAGAAATTATGTTAGAGACCATCATAAAACATGTCCTTATTCAATTTCAAGTTTTCTTTCCAAATAACATTAGATCCAACACATTTGATTCTACATGATTCATCATTTCAAAACATAATTATTCCTTATTTTAATTATTTCCCATTATTTAGTAGCTTCCAATATCCTTAAATATTTGAAGAGATCCCACTATCCAAAATCCATGTTTGTTATCCTTATTTTAACATTGATAGAATTTTATAAAACAAGATATTTATCCTTCCTTTTATCTTACTTCACATCCAGCCTTTGAAGATTTTTATAAACATGTTTTTGTTCTAGTAGAAAAACAATACATCCTTTTACAATGTCTAGGTTGTTCACATAATTAAAAAATAGTTTGTAGAGGCTGGAATATATTTTCAATTTTCAAAAAAACATTCTTAGAATATCTTATTTGAGAGGATTGACTCCCCTTAAAAATTGTCTTCCTGTTACTCATGGGATAATTTAAGTGTTATTGATTGAAACAACACATATTTTCAACATTCCCAAATACATCACAATACTAGCGGTAGACATAGAATAAATATTTTACTCTATGACTTCCATATGGTGTTCTATTGTAAACTTGTTTCTCATCAACTTTCTCACCATCCATAGAATAATTTTTTTGATCCCCAGAATTTCTGTTATCACTCGAAATATTCTTCTTCAATTCATATTTCTTCTTAAATTTAACAAAACTAATAGTAACATCATCATTTGTTTTAGAGTTTTAAATTTTGGAAACATTTGAATTTTCATTGTTATTTCTTTTGGAAACACTCATGATTTTATCAACTTTATTATTCTTATGAACATATTAATTTTTATTTTCAACCTTTGAAGATAACTTTTGTTGATCAATTTTTGGTCTATACTTCTACAAACTTTCAACAATTTCATAGATATAGTTTTTAAAACATGTAACTTATTTCTTAGCTTATAAATTTTTTTTGAAATTATTCTAATTAATACTCCATCACTTTTATCTTTATTTTACACTATTCATTATGATTCTTTTCATTTTTCAATATATTTCTTCAAGTGAACAATCTCTTCAAACAACATATATTTCTATTTAAGAAAGTAGTCTTGATTGTTTTATATAGAACCTTAATTTTTAAACTTCTGGATTTATCATTCAAGTATCATGATATTTTTAAGACATTCTTTCAACACTCTTTACAGAGTATATTCTAATGGAGTCTCTTATTTACAACTACTACTTTCAATAAACTCTTCATAATTTTCTTTTTAAAAAAAAGTGTTTTATCAAAAAACTTCTGTGAATTTTTAATCTTCAACATCAATATCATCATATTCATCATCCTTAAACATTAAACATATTTTTGTGAATTTAGATTTTTTTTCTTTTCCAATGGAAGAAGATTTTCATTTTTCACCGTGTTTTTTTAAATATCATCTCGAATATCTTTCATCTACATCACTTCTTTTCATCTTTTATTGAAGGGAAATTTAAAGAAAATTTCACAATGGATCCACAACAAAAAAAGTTTAGAGATAGCTTCCCTTTCTACTTTCTTGTACCTCTTTTAAAATTAAAGAAAAGGACAATAATTCATAAAATTTTTTATGAACCTTATCTTATATGTCAGAGTCACCAACTTGTTCAAATTATATTGTCTACTTATTTTTTTATTAAATGTTTAAATGGAAAATTTTAATTCATCCATTAATTTTATTTTGATAAATTTATCTATTCTCATTTCATAATGAGAGTTCTATTTAAGTAATCTGAAGATAGAGTTTCAAGATAACTTTCTTCCAAAAATGAAACGTTGGCATCAAACGTTTCTAAAAGAATATGTAAGATCTTTTCTACAACAGTGGAATATTCTAGCTTCTCACTAAGACATCTTGTGGTGCAAAAAACATCGTTCATCCTTGTAAATAAGTATCAAATAGATTCATACTCACCCATTTTAATTTCTTCACACTCCAACCTCCAAATTTGTAAATTTTCCATCATCATCTTCATATTTACATCATATTTATTTTTTGAATTTTCACCAATACATTTAAGAAATCCAACTCCCTTCACTCTAAGAAATTCACTTTCAGAGAGTGATGAAAGTAAATCATTTTTTGAACTTCCATAATTCCCCAGATTTTTATTATCAATATATTTATGGGGAAAATTTTAAACAAGAGGGGGAAATAATCTAATATTAGCTCCAAAATATCATAACCAAGATACATAAGATAGAGTAACATTCTTTATTTCAAGAAATGATAGTTCATTATAATAAATACTAGAATCCCATTAGTATTCACATAATTCAAATTCTTAATAAAAACATTTATTAATAAACTTTATAAAAGTAGTAAACTAAAAGAACCTGATCTGATACCAATTAAAAAAGTCCAATTAGGATAAATGTAATCACTCAGAGGGGGAGGGGGTAAATTAGTGGTAAAATTTTCTATTCAGTTATATTTATTGTATTACAACCTTCACTTCCTATTTAATATTTATCAATTTGATGAAAACCAATGATTCACACATCCATTGGAACACAAGTATTTAGAAGGGTCACTACTCAATAAGAGTATCTAGTCCTTGTAATTGTTTTGATATAATAAAATAAAACAAAATCCAAAATAAAACAACCATTTTTCATGGATAAAACATGTAGGAAATACCATTAAACCTTCATAACACTATGATCAATACAATAGTGAATGTGCATCTTCTAGTATAAAATATGTAAATAATACGTTGTAAAATTTTTAGAAACCTTCTCAAAATGGTTCCAAGCATGTCACTATGCTTGTTCAACAAATCCAAATTTTTTAATTCGTCAAAAAAACAATTATTTAGTTTCTCACCTAGATGTACATAATAACAAATTCTTTGTACTTCATACAAAAACTCAGTTCAATAACTTACTCTAATTCTTATGTATGACTGTTTAGTTCAGAAACAATTCTGATTTTCTTTTCTACAAATATGATATTTAATTCCTTTTTATTCTTTAGGATATTATAGTCTAGTTGTTCATTATAATCTGATAGAAACTACTCATCTGGATTGTTATTCAATCCAGATATATTACTATTATAATTATATATCATAAAAAAACACTAAAACTCTCTCTCCCCCCCTCATATGAGCAATGTCAATGTATTTTTTTTACTTTCAGTCCATTATACAGGCGTTCCAGAAAAAGAAAACGAAGGATCCTGAAGTATTTTTTTGTTCGCAAAAAAATCTTCGATAATAATTAGTTTTTAAAATTGATCTTTATTTGAAAATTTTTGAATGCTTCGCAACTCTTTTGGATTCTTTGTGAACATTCATGGATCTTCTTAAATTTTTAGTCTTCATCTAATTTACAAACAGTTTCCCAGAACTATCATATAAGTCCAATCATTCTTTTCTTGGTGACTCCAATTTATCTTTGTAACATCGATTCAGTCTAATGTACTTTCATATAAAAAATATGTCTGATGGATTAATATATCATAAATTTATAACTATGAACTCTTCCCACTTTTATCTCAAACCACTAAAGATAAAAACATGGATCCTGCCCCTTCTCCCGCTTCCGCTCCAGTCCCTTCATCGACGCCCTTACTTGCACTGGCCCTGGCTTCTGCTCCCTTTCAACCTTCTGAGAAGGCTTCCTACAAGTCGGTTTTGTGCGGATCTCCCCCATCAATGGTTGCTTCTGGCCAATTCTCTTCGGCCCCAGAGATCCGTCCACGCTTGGCTCCTGTCCAGGTGGAGTCACGGCCCCTCCGATAGGTGGAGGGTTTCCCGGTGGTGGACCTTTCTGCTCAGGAACTTCAGGAAGTGACCTCCCTCCTTGACCTCTCTTTATTGGCTCACTTCGGTCGCATAAAAACCTCTCTGAAGTTTTTTCGGGATGTGGTGAACTCTTGGGGCCTATTGTGCCCTTTGGCGGTCTCCGAGATTTCCAGAGCGGCCTTCAGCATTCAATTTGGTTCCAGACCTGACATTGTGAGGGCATGGGCCAGTGCTAGTAGAAAGTGTGGCACCTGGCATTTCTCCCTTTCTCGTTGGTCCTGGGATTGTCATTTTGGCCGAGAGTCCTCCTCGGATGTGGTCTGGGTTTCCTTCCCAGGACACCCACTTCCTTTCTAAAATCCTTCCATTCTTCAGTCTCTGGGAAACTCTTTGGGATCCTTTCTCTGCATGGACATGTCTACTCTATCCCTCCTGTCCATGGGCTCCCCCCCGCATCTGTGTGGAACTCGACTTGGATAAGTGTCCGCCCTCCTCGGTTATCTTGTAGGCCAGCGACAGTTTATCATGGAGACAAAGGGTTAGTTTTCATCATTCTTTGAAGTTGTGTGCGCATTGAGGACTACATGGGAACTGGGTTTCAGACTGTAGGAGGTTGAAGGTTGGTGCGAGCTCATCCCAAAAACTGCCTCCGGCAGGACCGGGTCAGGGTTCGCCCGTCTGTAGACCTGAGGGGTCCCCAGTTCGGCCCGCTTCATTTTCAAATTTGAATTCTCCCTTGTGTGACGGGGCGCCAGAAGAGGTTTGCATGGGGGTGTGGTCTCTGGTGTCAGAACGGTTGTTGGCTCACTCAGAGACTCCTGATCTGATCTCCTGGTCACCCTGTACTAGTGCCGAGATCACTCCCCGACAAGATCGAAGGGCAGGGCTTGAGTATGAATTTGTTTTGGATCTTCTGGGGAGCCCGCCCAGGCTTCTCTCTCCTCCTTCCTCGTCTTTCCAGGTCTCCTCCCTTCTCTCTCCAAAGATCATCCGGAAGGCTATTGCGAGTAGTCTCATTCTGGATGTGGAGGGGTTGGCTAAGGAGGATTGCCCCTCTCCTTGGAAGGAGAAAGAGCTGGTGCTCCCGCGGAACTCTCCTCATCGTCGTCTTTTCTCCCTCTCTATCCAGAGAGAGGTGGGCTTGTTCTCTGTTGGTGATGCTAATGTTAAAGGGAAATCTCCGGTGGAAGAGGAGGTCTTCTCGTTCAAGAAGGTGGTCCTTACTCCCAAACCGGCATCCCCCAGAGCAGTGGTTTCTAGCCCTGTCACCCATTCTAGATCCGAAGTCTTTGGGAATTTTGAGCCAGCCCCCTTTTCCTTGTCCTCACCTTCTTGTGCCCAGAAGGGACTGCTGTGATGATCCCTGTTCTTATCTAGAATGCTCGGGGCTTGGGGTCTCCAGCAAAGCGTGCCTTGCTGGATGCTGAGGTGAGGTCTTATCTTGTTCAAGTTGTTATTTTGGAACCCAAGTAGGTATCCAGCAAAGGTCTTTCTCTTTTCCAGAAAATGGGCTTCTCCAACTTCTTCCAGGGCGGTGCTGAGAACCCACATATTTGGATTGGCTGGAAAAGTAATGTTTCTGTTGACATCTTGAGTTTCTCGTCTCAATGTATCAACTCCAAGATCACCACATCAAATCATGTTTTGATGTTTTCCTTTGTCTATGAGACCACTGAGGTTTCCAAGAGGAGGGAACTTTGGCATCTCCTGGGAAACCTACAGACGGGCTCTCTCCCCTGGTTCGTTTGCGGTGACTTCAACATCATTGGGGACATCTCTGAGAAAAAGGGGGGCGTTGGTTTTAACTTTAGTGGAATAATGGAATTCAATGACTTCATGAGGAGCGCAGGGCTCTTGGACTTGGGTTTATCTGGGCATAAGTTCACCTGGTGCAATCAACATAAGGGAGCAGAGCGCATTTGGTGTCGGCTGGAACGTTGTTTATCAAACCTTCATGGGTTGGACTTATTTCCAAAGATGTCAGTTTCTCATCTTCAACAGGTGCTCTCTCATCACAGTCCAAATTTAATCAACATAAAGAGGGAGGAGGCTGCGAGGGCTTTCTTCGCCTACTCATCTGCATGGCATGTGGATGATGCTTTTTTAGATATTATCAGGACGTCATGGGATAAAGGTAATGATACTAGATCGTGGGGTGGCCTCGTGAATCGCCTCATGTGTCTTAGATTGGACTTTCAAAGTTGGGTGAGCTCGAGACCTGATGTTGCCCAAGGTATTGATAATATTAGGATAGAATTCGATATATTGGAAGATTCTCTTCAAAACTGTTAGGATGAGAATGCGTTCATTGTTCTGTGTGATAAAAAGAATCTCTTGGGCGAGAGGCTTATTTATTTGGAGAGGGACTTCAAACAAAGGTCTCGGATCTGATGGCTTAAGGAAGGGGATCAAAACAGTGCTTTGTTCCATGCTTGCATTAAAGAGAGGAGAAGTTCAAAGATTAACCTGAAAATGGAAAACAAGGACTACACTTCAGATGTGAACTCTGCGGGGATGATTTCTCTGGATCACTTTGAGAAGATCTTGGCAGGGGAGTCTTCGGCTTCCTTCGTGAGGGGGTTTCATGCTTCGGAGGACTTTTTCAGCCTTATTCCCTCAACAGTTAGCCAGGAGGAAAATTCTACTCTCTCCTCATTTCCTTCGGCTGAGGAGATCCAGATGGTTGTCAGGAAAATTTCCCAGGATAGCACACCTGGTCCTGATGGTTTCCTAGCCAACTTCTTCAGCTTTACCTGGGAGATTGTTGGTCATCTTGTTGTGGAGTTGATCTCAGACTTTTTCAAGGGTGGTCCGCTCACTAGGGGCATTTCCTCATCCAGACTGGTTCTTATTCCAAAAATTAAGGATCCTACTCTCATTAGCCAATATAGGCCTATCTGTCTTTGCAACGTTGCATATAAAATTCTTGTCTCTGTTATTGTTGGTAGACTGTATAAGATTCTCCCGCGTCTAGTCTCAATGGAGCAGCATGGATTCATCAAGGGCAGGAACATTCAGGGTGCGGTGGGCATTTCTAATGAATTGGTTCAGGACATCAACAGGAAATCGGTTGGTCATAATGTCATTTTCCAAGTTAATATGAACATGGCGTATGACACACTGGAGTGGAGCTTCATCATACGGGTCATGCAGAACTTTGGGTTCAGCGAGGTTTTTTGTGATATTTTCTTTAGATGTTACTCTTCCCCGTGGCATTCCATTTCATTGATGGGAAAGACTTTTGGATTCTTCAAGACTGTACGCGGTGTTCGTCAAGGGGATCCCTTGTCCCCGCTTCTTTTTGTTATCGCCCAGGATGCACTCTCAAGAAACTTGAAGCATGGGATGGACACGGGTCTCATGATTCCCTTCTGGGGGAGGAATAGTGTTTTCATTTCTCATCTTATGTTTTAGGATGATATTCTAATATTTATCAATGGCAGGAATAGATCGTTGAATTCTCTCATGGAGTCCCTATCTTCTTACGGAAGATGGAGTGGGTAGTGTGTCAACCCTACTAAAAGTCATTTCTTCACCTCTGATAAATGCCCAGCTTCAAGATTAAAGGAGTTCCATAAAACTCTGGGTTGTTGTAGGCGGCCATTACCCATATTCTATATTGGGGTTGTGATCTCCTGTGGCCATGTTAAGAAGATACATTTCTCTACGATACATGTTCGTATACTGGAAATAATATACAATTGGAAAAATAAGCTTCTCTCCTTTGGCGGACGGATTACATTGATTAACAGTATACTCACATCCATTCCCATGCACGTGTTTTCGGTGATCCACCCTCCCAAGGGTACAGTGGAGAGGATGAAAATCATCCTCAACTCCTTCCTATGGGATGACAAAGAGGAGGGAAGGTTTCACTGGGCCTCTTGGAGGCGTCTATCTAGATCAGTGGAGGTAGGAGGTGTTGGCTTATGTGATATACAGGGTACACTCCAAAGTTTGTTGGCACGTCTCACTTGGGATATTATCATCAGGGATTCGTTGTGGGTGAAATTATTCAAAGCATGTTACCCGGGGCTTGAATCGAGGGGTCTATACAGCTCCATGAGGCTGGAAGGATGTATGTTTTCCCTCATCGACACTTTGTCAGGTCATGCGAGGTGGGTCATCAGTGTTGGAAATATCAATTTTTGGGATACAACCTGGTTGGGGGAACCCTTGCGTTACCCCAGCTGTCCTTCTCCGGATATTACGTTCAGTAATGCATGCGAGGATTTCGACTTGATAAATACTTCTTTGAACGCTAATCAGTTGTCTGTGTTCGAGAATATTGTCATGAGTGATGATCCCAACAAATGTTGCTTCTCGGCCTCTAGCTCAGGGAGGTTTTCCTCACAAGGTTTTAGGATTATCGTCCAGGAAGGTAGCATCACCAATGCTTGGGCGCCAGCGCTCTGGTGTAAAGATATTCCCAGTAGAATGAATTTCTTACTCTGGAGGATCAGAAACAAAGCGTTACCTACAGAGGACAACGTTCAACTCTGGGGTGTTACTTTGGCCTCAAGGTGCTTCTGTTGCACAAATCACATGTGTGAAACAGTGAAACATCTGTTCTTTCAGAGACAATGGGCACTTCATCTTTTTTCCCTGTTCACGTATAATCCATGCAGAGGAGTTGGAGAGTACTCGTTACAGGATTATGTGGAGTGCTGGTTTTCTGGTGCAGGGGCTTCTGAACAGGAACAGCTGGTTAGAACGATCATCCTTATGGCTCTGGGTTGGGTTCTTTGGGAGGCACGAAATCAGGTTCGGAGAGGTGAGAGTCGTACGTTACTATTTCTATAGGTCAGCCTCAAGTCCCTCATCTTTGAGATTGCTTCTCAGATAAGAGTCGGAGTGACGTCTATAGTGATTAACAACCTTCTTCATTACCAATGTTTTCGGAAAAAGGGAGTGGTCAGTGGGTTAAATGGCATCCACCGGTTGAGGGAATCAAGCTTAACGTTGACGTTTCATTCATGGGAGGGACCATGAGGGGGGAGGCGTGCTACAGGATTCCTCTGGATCATTTCCCATCGCCTTAAGTGCATTTTATGGGCCTGGCAACTCCCTGTGTGCGGAAGTTCAGGATTTGGTCTCGGGCCTGTTGGTGTGTAGAAGACAGAAGCTGGTCGTGTCCGAAATAGAAACGGACTCGGATACCCTCATGAAGATCATGAAAGGGTGGTGTGGGGTTCCATGGGAACTCACGTACATTATCAGAAGGTGCAGAATGGGAATCTCACTTGGGGTTAATTTGTCTCACAGTTGGAGGGAGGCTAATTTCGTAGCATATTCCCTTGCCCGCTTGGGTAGACAAGACGACCCTCTCATTCTCTATAACTCTCCCCTCTCTCTCCCTTCATAATGTGCCTCCTTTGTGTTGGGGGATGCGCTCGGGCTTCACCATTTCCGTCCCCCTTGATGGGTCTTGTTTCCTTTCATTATTTCTTTTTGAATAAAAAATGAACTACTACTACTACTACTAAAGATAAAAACAATGATTGATTGTTTCAATTCATTGAGTGAACTGAAACTATTTTTCAGTAAATATCATTGAATCTTTTAATGTGTTAAGAACCCTTCAAAAAAATGACATGTAGAAGCTTCAATATGTTTCAGCTTTTGATCCATTGATCAAATTCCACTAACACTGATGAAATATAATATAATGATACCAGCCTCTGATGAATTATTGGTTCCAATGCTTGTTTGATGAATCTTGACACAATTGAAAACATAACACCTTGTGACCTAAATTTGATGCTTTTGGACAAATGAAAATGGTTGAATACATTATTGTGTCTCATATAATTGATCGTTACTCTACACCAGATACCTTTTCGATGCCAACCACTTGTCTAATAGATCTGTGTCTTCACCTATCAAATAGATCAGTGTCATCACCCATCTGATTGATCAGTGCCAAAACTTTTCTAATGGACCATCCCATCCGATGGATCAGCCTTTAAGAAATATTCCGAAAATTATAACTTCAGTACATTCAACTTCTAGTATGCAAACAACTTTTATGTGTAGTATATTGAAACCTATTGATATATGTATGAAATGCAACAAATTCCTATAAACACCATAAGAACAAATTTTCTACCCCATAATTTTGAAAATATTGGACCATATGTTTTTAGTGAACTTATGATGTTAAGGAATTCTACAAAAACAAAAATAATTAGATTTTATGTCAAGCACATCAGAAGAAATTATGAATCTAATATATCCTCCCAATCAATTCTGAAAAAAATCTATTTTTGAAAATGTTTCCAAACACAAGTTCACCCCTAAAAAATATTTAAAGTTGAAAACCATAATTGATGGAATTTCTTAATAAATCTATGTTTGGTCTTCCGTGTCCGAAACTCCTATGTCCAATCATCAAAACATACAAAGTAGGTTGATTTAGCATAATAACTAAAAAAAAGACATTCAATAAACCTCTTATTCAAGCATTTGAAAACTGTCTACAAAAAACTTGGTCCCAATAGAAACACCTTATGGTACAAATCTATAATGACAATAAGGATAAAATTTGATTCCAACTCAATGAAATCAATAAAATACAAGGATAATTGGAATTAAATGAATCCCATATTAAGAGAAACAGTTCCTACCCTCCTTGACCACAGATCCCACTTAACCCGGAAGACATGAGTTCTTCCATTAAGAGATAAAAACTAGACCCTGTGATGATAGTAGTAAGTCTAATATTTGAAAGTAATAATCTAATCCATACTGATGATGAGATTGGAAATTTACATGTATAACATGAGTAATTCATACACCACTTATACATATAAGAATAAAACATGAAACTCTAGGAACATGAAACCTTTCTCTTTCAATACCAATGGAGTAAGTAGATACATCCTAAATTAAATCAGATCTACATGAATAGAAAAATAATAAATAAACTTTAATGATATAAAAAAATGTTAATAACCTATATAAAACATGGATAAATCCATAAAAGAAGTAATGAACATAATAACTCTCTTGGTTTCTAGCCCAAGTTCAAATTACTCAGGTGTTGTGTTTACAATATAAAGGAATCATTACTTCGGCCAAACCTAAGTCTTATTAAATAGATAATAATCCCATCTAGACTGAGGGTGTGATACCACAACCTTATAATTATTTCATCTCACTTTAGAACCCTTTGAAAATAAATAACTACCTCCACTACCTTAAAGGAAGGTCATTCAGAAGCACAAAATACATTCTGGACTCCCACACCAGTGGAATATCATTAGAGCCTTTGCAAAATCCGGTAAAGTATGGATTGATTTCCCATAGGGATAATAATTTATATGATTAATCCTAGAAAAATCCACTAGAATAAATCCTGATGGTTTCTAAGAAACGTCTTCACTACTCTGATGAGGTTCACCCGGCTTCCTCTTATGACCATTGGAAGAACTCTAGCGACCACCTACAACAGAAGATACTACATTAAGTCCGAAATTTATATATAAATCTACCCCAACCATGAATTCTTTATCCACCAATTTAACATGTTTCATTAGGTAAAGTGAAATAAGTATCCATTTGATTTTGACATTCGATAAAATTCCAAAACATATCTCTTAAAGATAGTCGTTCATGAGGAGATTTGGAGAAAAAAGGACTAACCTAGATAATAGAATAGCCTAATTAATTACTAAATTATCTCCTTGAACCATCATGAATAAAACATAGGTCTTCATGAAATTCAATGTATTAGGATAAAAATAATAATTAAAATCCTTTTTGAATGTGATCCTAGTGAGATCCTCACACTGCTTCAATTTCACCAACAATTCCCACCATTTCATTTATTCTCTTTCCAACATGTAAGTGGTGAAGCCTAATTTAAATTCCACGCGGGTCTTCAAAAAAATAGAGGATATCATCTTGATCCACTCTTCAAGAACACGAGTACCTCTGTCATCATACAAGGCTGGTGGATTATACGTAGTGAAATTTTTATCATGGTCCCCTTCCCATGCCTAAGCTTTTTCACCCTATTGGAATAAGGCATGTATCATACCGATCATTGATTCCACCAAAGTGAGATCAATGAGAGTGGTCACATATGAGTAATTATAAAAAACACTCTCTCAATTCCTATACGAGGCCCTTATAAGAGGAATAATTGACAAAAAACAAGATAAAAATCATTAAATACCCAATTAAATCTAAAATATAAAATAGACCATAAGGAACCCATATAATGGGTCTAAAAAAACAAAAACTTAAGAAACTATTTAAAATGGAGATGGGGGGAAAATATAAAAATTGTAAACATTTTTTCACTATATACTATTTGGATACATGGTTAGAAAAACCTTGTGCCAACCCTGAAAAAGGACACTAAAAGATTCTAGACATGGTCACATGAGATCTGAAAGGTTATAACTAATCATGTTCCTAAACCATTCATTATTTCTTTCCTTCCCTATTTCACACCAAAGAATAAAATTCCTAAAAATTACTCCTTTGTTCATCCTGAAATCCATAACCAGTACAGGAAATCACTAAATATTACCCAAATAACCTAAAATCATGTTTAAATCATAAACACAACTCACAAATACTGTTGGAAATTTTTTGTTTGGAATGAGGAAAGGAAATATAGACACTTCATGCCTACATAGAAGCTACGATGGTATTATCTTCTATTGAACACTGGACCCAAAATAAAAAGAGAGATTTGATACCATATTGTAGTGAACATTCCCTATTTAACCAGAAAAATCACATGAACAACACCCTGACATGGATCAAATAACATACTTGATCTCTATGGGTTGGAGTCAAGAACCTGGGCATCATTGATAAATATTTCCAAATGGTTTCTCCCTTAAAAATCTGGCATGACCTTTCCATTTTTAGATGTACCCACTAACTGAATACGAACCACCAAAATATACAAATATTCAAATATTCAAATAGAGTTTATAAATAAATGACTAAAATTAGATAACATAACATTATCACATTACAATTTATTAACAAGACATATACATATGATATCTATAGTCAAAATCACCAAATATGGGTAAGGACCAAAAAGTCCAATACCTAAAATCCAAAAAAAACATCCAAACCACTACATAAGAGATAGAAAACATGAAACCATGTCTCCACCATCCCAAAATGACCTTATACATTAATAATCAAGATGTTACAGTAAACTGTAAGGTTCCCTTACCCTTACCTATTTCCTACAATACAAGATTCACATATTCCCAAAGGAACATGTGGGGTTTGTAGAACAAAGACCATTAAGATTCCACCCTGAATCTATATACGTAATTTACATACCAAAAATATTAAATATACTTTGAAAAATCTATTCCAAACCCAAGTTCACTTTTTTAAAACAAGTTCACATAAAAATAAAATTTATAAACCCCTCTGGGTTTTCTTAAAAAACCATCTATTCCAAAAATAATAAACTAGGATAATATGAATAAATTAAGCCACCCAACATAAACATGCATAATACACACAGAAACTTTTCATAAACATGAGAATATATTAAAACACTAGTAAATAAACAACATAATAGTGAATGGTCATAAGTATAGTGTATTTAAATCTTTAAAGGCACTAATATCATTTATAAATAAAATCAAAAGAAACTAGGTATAAATAATATGCACTATAGGATTTTACCAATAGGGTTTACTGTGACTTAGTCCAAGAATGTTTTTGGTTACACGGATAAGAAAGGCATAAAATTTTTTGAATCTCTCTTAGTCTTCCACAGACCCAATAATACATCCATGGGAACTCTTGGTTTGCATGGCTATGTGTTATAAGATCCCTTAGTAATCCTCCCAAAGGATTCCTCCACCCCAAGATAACACTCTTTATAAATTCCATTACATAACAAAATGTTCTATTTGTTTAATTAATTCAATGAAACCAATACCCAATGTCTCCCATGTTCTACACAATTAAAAAACACATAATCATTAATAAGTTAGAAAATCATAATCTTTTTAAAATCCAATTTTCATAAACCATTCTTTCCCATAACAAGTGAATCATTAAAAACCATGAAATACCTCTTTAAAAATAATTTCAAAAACAAATTTTAAATCATAAAACTTCTTTGATCTATTTCTAAAAACCCATGGAGTGCATCAATGTAAATTTCCTTTAAAAATCTAATTGAAACTATAAAATTTCCAATCCATTCCAATATTCATAAAAATCAAGGATAATCCAAAAATAATAATATTATTTAGGGGAAATTTAATAAAAAACTATGAAAACCAATAATCAATGGAAACCCATGGAATTGTTCCCTTACATAAAGACTCCTACCTGAATTCAGATGAAAACACATTGCTTATATAAAATATCAATTTAATAAATGGAGAGAAGTCACCACACATTTTAAACACAACAAAAAAAAACCCTCATAAAAACACCCAATTTCTTCTAAATATGAAGCTTGGGTTTCACCATTCTATAATAATAGAAGATCCTAGGTAGAATAATGGGACATGGTGAATAAATAAAGAGGAAACATGGCCACGTAAAAGGAAATCACCAATATTAAATGAGTAATAAACTAAAATGAAGGTGAAAGAGTCACCAAGGAATATGGGAGAAGATATAAAAAACTTTAGAGAGAATTGAGGGAGAGACCCTATAAAATTTATATGGTAAATTTAATAAAAATTCCTTTTAATGACCTAAAAAAACTGCAAGGTTTAGTTGCATGATTAAGAAAACTATGTTCCAATCATGCGGGAGCTATTGCCTCTCCAAAAAAAGTTTCATGATTTATAGAAGCCACTACATATTTTGGAAAACCATGATCAATCCATGAAAAAAACTATCCTTCAAACACCCCCTTTAATGGTTCACTGGATTTTTTTTATTTATTGAATACCAACCATGTTCCATGCCCCATTTTATTAAAAAAAATAGTGTTCTCAAAAAATAACACTAAATAAATAAATAAATAAATAAATAAATAAATAAATATCAAAATGATACATACTAGTGATATGGAGGGTGTCACACAAAAACTTATAAGGAATTAGTTTTAAGACAGTCTTCATATATATCAAAACATAACAGGTATTAAATATATCAACTAACTAGGATTTCTAAATTTATTCTCAAGAATATATCATAGAATATTTTACCAAGATTTTATAAACATGAATATAGTTTCATAACCTTGAGTGGAAACATTCACTTGGTCATACAAGTGTTATCTTTTTTCTCACTTCTTCTGGGCTACACATTTTAATGACTTCCTCTTCTTCTTCACTATAGTATGTAAGGGATTCTTCTTTATTCTTCATCAAGATCTTCAATCATCCCAGATTCTCTCATAGACCCCCCTTAAAAAAACACATCATCTTGTTTTTTGATCTTCTCAAACTCACATATATAGGATACTATATTAGTTCCAACTTTAATTTTCAATGTTACTTAAATAGAACTGATGTTGTAAAAGTATTCACCTAGAAAAAAGAAATATTTTCAAATAACAATATTTGGGTTCCCATTATTTTTGTTGATTTTTTCTCATCTTATGGAGTATTTAAAGAATAAACTTATATACTTATTAGTTGATATAAAACAAAACTTAATATAAATCCATATATTCTTAAATAGGCTTATATTATTCTTTTTAAAATATTATAAAGAATTTATACTCTAAGTATTTGAGATGTGTCAAAAATAAAAAAAACATATCCATGGTATTAAAATAATCTTTATTTTCTAGATTCTTGAAATATGGATTCCATATAATTTCTCAAGTCATGGGAAAATTTTCATTCTTCTATCTTACATCATTATTATCACTCAAAAATACCTAGATAAAAATGATTTTATATATGATAAATAGATACTTAGGATTCGATGAAAATTCATCTGTATTATACCTTAAAAAATTATAATACCATTTTATTCTTTGTGAAACACATAGTGTAGATATTTTCATTAAGATATTATAAATTTATGTTCAAAAAATGGGTTAAATAAGATTCATGATTTTTTAAACTCAAAAGCACAACATCAAAATCTTCAAATATTTATTTTCTTAGAATTTAATTTTTTTTGGAAATACTATTTCTAATTTTTATTTGATATTCTATTTTCAGGGTTAAAGATCAGATCATATTTATTTTTATCTGTGGATCAAAAAATAATATATATTCTTTTGATATCTGTACCATGAATGAATAACTCTTGTGTCTTCACACATCTGTTCATATTCATTATATTCAAAATTTGGAATCTCGATTTTTTATCTAGTTGAACTTAAAAATGTTCCTAATTATTGAAGTATTACATTGGTGACATTAAACAATTACAATCTAAAAATAATTATTTCTATAGTTTTATACTAAGGGGATTAATACATACATTAAACTCGAAAATTCTTGCACTCTTGGATTTTCCATTTTTCTACATCACCTCAAAGTCATATATTCCAGAAAAATCCTATAGTGAGCTCGAAGAATTAAGGATAAGTATTAGAATCCAGTATTACATTGTGAATGAATTCATATGGACATTAATTTTTTAATACTTTGTAACTTCAATATCTTATGATGAATTCACATAGTCGATACTGACTTATGATTAATAGAGTTATATTATTTAACTCAATGTCTTATGATCATTTTAAATCGTTATGCTGAACACTTGAAGTCCCATGTTTGATAGAAAGGTACTATGATCATTATATAAAAAGAATTATTCTCATTAAATATCTATGTTTCATGGAATCCGAAATTTATAATTCTATAGTTAGCTTCAAATAGAATTTAACTTTCTCTAAGTCTTTTAAAAACTTCTTCAATTGGAATTCTTATAATAATTCCAATCCCATTCTAAGGATTTTCAAAGGCATTGTAGCATATATAATACTAAAATAAGATTATTTTAGTGATTATATCTACTATATTTGGTATGAATATTATTCAATCAGTCTTGATACATATTTAATCACTTCATCCTTTGATGTGGAGTGTATAAACACTATCAGCACAAAAACCAACATGATTTTTTTACTTATCATATTACTTGTCAAGATTTAGATAGCACTTATTAATGATTTGAACATGATTTATATGAGTCATCCATATCCTTACATTGTTTTAAATCATAGGTTTAGTATCTAAATTATATCTCTTTAGTTATTCCATTGAAACTATTGAAGATAAGAATTATTCCCTTTCAAAACTTATTATGATATTGAAGATTTTCTCTTTCAATCATATTATTTTATAGAATGACTAATTGAATATGTTTGGCTAGGTACTCAAGGTTTTATAGTAACACTTTACGTTTTTCATATGTTATATGAGAGGAACCTTCATAATTACATTTCCAAAATAGGATAAAGATTTTTTATATCTCAAATGGAATAATATTCAATAATGTTTACCCATAATTCATGGGAAACCTCTACTTCATGTGTTGGGTGGATGCTTTAATCTATCACCTATCTCCTACTTAACCCATATTTATATGTACATTGATAAAAAAATAATAAAAATGTAACTTCAATATCCTATATTGTATTTTTGGTCGATAATTTTAACTTTATAACACATGAGATACATGTTAATATTCCAAAAAAATTCCCTTTTCCTCTCCCCCTTCATGAAAATAAATATAACGGGGTGAAAATTGTTCTCCCCCTTGATAAACCAATCCACACAAGGGGATGAAATGAAAGGGAAAATATTCATCCCCTTTAATCATATATTCTTAAGAAACATATTATCGTTATAAATATTTCAATTTACTTAGAGAAGGAATACGTCAAAATATATTAGTAATAAAAAATGAGTAAGTCACCGCTAAAACTACATTAGAAAGCCTGATGTGAAAAACAAGAGTGAGATTGCCTAACCAAAAAGGATATATATAAACATATCTAAATGTAGGAATAACTTATAATATCTTTTTATAAGGGATTTATAATATACTTTTAGGAAGATTCATGAACCATCTCTCATTATCACAAAACACATCAATCTTTCTAAGCGAATGTTGTTTATCTTCCCAATTTTGTTTAGAAAAACACACACTATTAAACAAAAAAACTATAATAGGGAACTATAGATAAACTCATTCCTAAAAATAATCCATTTTTGTGGTTATACACAGTTTTAAAGTCTTAAAAATGATATATATACAGAGGACTTGACTTCTTTAGTTTCTCCCTTGGAAGGGGTGTGCTTCATACAACATCATTAGGGTTGAATTCTTCTAAAAATAATCTTCATAAAATAATGAAAAACACATGAAATAGTAACCATGATGATTGGAATCCTTCTTGGATATATAAAAATCATACCCCTCCTAACTTCACCTTCAATCCCAGACATTGAATGGAAAGAACAACTGATTTTGGAATAAGGTGGACTTCATTACCTCCTTAGTTATAGAACTGAGGCCAATAATTATTTCCCAAAACCAACCCAAATTTCTTTGAATATCTAATATAATTACACTTATTTATGAATAAAAATAATATAGTTTTATGAATATAAACATATTGGGGAATCTTGGATTTATTCCCTTTTTTAAGTTCTTTCATAGCTAAAATTGTCTTCATAACATGATCAATCGAGGAATCCTTACATTATTCATCTTGTTTCATATTCTTTTACTTTACTAGATAGTTAGTAAAAAATTAATAGACATTCACTTTTCATTTAATGATCCTTATTTATTGGTGTGATTTTTTTCTTAACAGAATTTGATTCATCAGATAAAATCGGTCGTACATTAATTTCTCTTTTCAATATCTCAATTTTTTCTAATAAAGTAGTCATACACTTGTTGGGAGTGTGTCCAAATTTATTTCACATTTCATAAAACATTATATAAATCATTTTTTAATGTCTCTTGTAAAAATTTTCATGCATACTATTTTTTATTATTGGAGCAGCATTCTCAATAGTTTTCTTTATATGGCTGATCCTTAACATGTGGTGATCCTTTATTATATTTATTACATGAGTAATACCTTTTATTATTGTACCAACATTTATTATATCAACGACTAAAAATATTTCATAAGTAATAGAAATTATCAAGGTTTTTAATTTCTTTTCTCATTAATATATTCTTACTATTCTGGGTATTCTGTCTAGTAAGTGTCTTTTGACTTATAACATTTCTCCACCATTCTTCGGATATTATTGAACTTGAATGAGTTGAAGTATTAGACCAAAACATTATAGATCAATACCAAAATCTATATAATTAGAATTATATTCTAATATACAATATTCATTTCTTTTTGGGTGAAGTCAATATAGAATTACATGCTTTCTTTTTTTTGTTTGAAATAATAACTTTTTGTGGCCTTATTTAGGGAAAAAATATTTCTAGAATTGATCACATCCTCCCTTAATAATGCTATGGAAATAATATAATATTGGGATACCCACCTTTTTATATAATTTTACTACATTCATAATCATATAAACAAAATAGATTTACCATTAATAGTTCTATAAAGGTAGTGGGGTACCTTCTTCCTTGCGGATGAGGTGGAGACATCTTAACATGTTCTTAGACTATTTACCACCAGAAAATGTCTCACTTGAATAAGAATTAATCTTAAAACCCAAGTGGAAGCATTTCGTTAATATTTTTTGGAGATTAAAGTATGTGTTTCTTCCAAATTCTTTAGTTTTACTTCCCAATCCTAACACTTTGAACTAAGTGTATTATTTTTAGTATCTACTAGGTTCAAAATTTCGTCCCATTAACTCTTCATAATTTGAATATTTTCATCATGAATCTTGTTTATTTCATGTAATTCATGATCAAGATAACTAATTCTTTTTGTCATAACTTCTAGTTTATTTTCCATTACTCCCATAGTATCCTTATATGCTCATTCTAGTGCATGGATATTTTCTTTATAAAGCTTACAAACAATAAATTTATCATAAATGAAAAATTTTAGGTTTTCTTCATCCAAGGAAAGATTATCTCTATTAATCTATAATGAATAATCCTCAGATGCTACCTACTTGATGTGTGAGCCACGTTTTTTCATCCTCTCTACTAATGTAGTCTTAATGGATTGAACATCATTTATATGTTTTTATTTTTCACTATATAGCTCCTAAATAAATTCAAAAATGTGGGAAAACATTTCCTTAGAAATAGTATTCAAATAATATCCAATATCACAATAGAGGTTATTAATAGCTTTAATACAACTAGTATCATAAAAACTGGAATGAAAAACACCAGTTTGACTACCATTAGCTAGTGAATGTTATTCATTCCTTATTAATGTTTTCTTATCTTTTTAGACTATTTCAGTCTACTTTTTCCATTGAATTATGAGATACATACACTTGTGTAACAATGTTAATGGAATCTGATATGTACATATGAGGCTCTTTAATCCCAAACACTCGAAATCTACAATCTATATAATCCTATAAAATTACCAAAGAAACTGAAATTGATATTGAAAAATTGGTGAAAAAATACTCTCATACAATTTAATATTCCCATTGGATATATTACAGCCACCTAAGGGTGGGGTTGAATCACATGTGTCCTATTTTTTTTCAATTTCAAGATATTCATTGATTCTTTAGAATATATTGGAAATGAACCCTATTTACCTAATAGAATATGAATGGATCAGTTTTATTTTTTTCCTAACATGAAATAAAGTCATGAAATAAAAATAAATAAATAAACATGGAACATGATATTTCTACAAATATTGCTAAAAATACCTACTCATTGTCATGATTAGTTATTCACCCCAAAAAAATATTCTATAGTTTAATAAAATATCAATTGAAATGGGTTTGGTATATACCACACCCATAATTCTAGAGTCTCACTAGAGTTAAAAATTACTATTTCACTCTAGAATTCCTTCAATAGATTCTCACTATATTCCGAGGGTCGTACTATGTTATCCTTGAATACCCTGAGTCACATAGGTTTTAATGAGTCCCACCATATATATTCATGTTCTCCGTTTATTTTTCTATTTTTTTGTAAAGACCCATAAAATTTAAGGGAAATATTTTCTTAATTTTCTTTTGGATTTTACAAGAACGCAGTTTCTGACGGCACTTGATTCCGAGGCCCGGAGTGCCCGGAATTTCGATCCAAAGTTTAGCTCGGGTACGTTCAGTGAACGAACGAGCGAGATTTTCTAACTTTTGAACCGGTGCCTGAAATTGAATTCTGAGGGCACTGATGGAACCGAAGTACCGGTAATTTCTTAGGAACGCCACTTTCAAAGTTTCGTTTACACTTGGGTAGTTGATTAAATTTGTGGAAGTTAAAATAAAAATTAAACTAAAATTTTTATTTTAACTAAGTGGATTAGGCTTTGGGTGGAATTTGGGTAAGTACCCAACTTACCAAGGGAGGTTATGAAGGTGGTGGGGCCCACATGAACCCCACCCCTTCACCTTCCCTAACCTTCCATAACCCTTCACATTCTTTAACCCCCTCAACTCACATTTAATATTTGATAACTTAAGTTTAACAACTTATATTATTTATTAAGGTGATTCAAATGTGGACTTTTAAATTTCAAACCCTTGGTTTTGTTAATAAAATAAGTTAGTATCTTATTTTATTTTGGTTGAAGTCTTGTTGCCTAAGAGAGGTTTGGGAGAAAAACTAAGGGGGGTTAGGAAATCTTCATCTTCTTCGCCTTCAACGAAGAACGCGAAGAACACATCGGCCTTCGACGAAGAACGATGAGCTCTCGGGGACCGACTACGCGACGCCGTATACCGAAACGTCATTTCCACGACCCGACTTCCTTCTTCCAAGGAGCCACTTTCTGCGACGGATATTCTGCGATGAATCCTCGTTCGACGAACCTCCATTCAAGCCTCGCTCAAGCCAGGGGGTTTATTTTATTTTGCTCGTGATTAATACCTTGACGTTGTTCGTGGAATATGACCAATTGATATCGTTCAACATGAGGGGGGATGGACCGCACAAAAATGGCCGACCCTCCACCTTATCCAAGTTGGTTTTTTTGTGGTTTGAAACGGGAATGGCGCGGTGCCGTCGCACCACGCGGAATCGTGCGTTAAGAAATGTGTGGCGCCGTCGCGCCGCGCTGTGAAATCGAGCAAGGACGAGGCACCGTCGCGCCGCATCTGTGAAAACCCAAAGAGACTGCGGCCAGAGTGGGGCCACAACGGAGGGGCGCGGAGCCGTCGTGCCGCACCAGACGAATCAAGCTGCGTCCGGTTCTGGGCCGCGGCGAAGCAGGGAGACCGGCGACCGGAGACGGGCCGCCGGCGTCGGAGCAGGGAGGGGACTGGCCGTCGCCAGTCCCGTGGTGGCAAAAATTGGCCGGTTGGGGTAGGCCGGCTGGACAAGAGGAATCCAGGGGTTCAAACCCCTGGCCGGCCAGCGCAACGACCCCCATTTAAGGGGGGCTACGGTTTCAAACCAGGGGCAGGCACCCCCCTCCTCAACGGCTCAGCCGTTAGGCCAACCGCCTGGCCAGCGCGCCCCGCGCGCCGCACGCCATGCCGGGCCGTGCCAGCCGGGCCGGACTGCACCCAAACGGTCCGGACCCGGACCCGGTTCGGGTCGTCCCGATTCGAGCCGACCCTGGGGGCGTCGGGCCGGGTCGGACCGGGCCCAAACCCCTTAATACCAAATCTTTTCCGGTCGGACACCCATAACTTGTGCTACGGGCCTACGATCGATGTACCGTCAGTTGCGATGCGATCCTTGGATCGAGACGGTCGTTTCGGTATATTGCACAATGTTTTCAGAATACCTTGGGTTCGGCCGAGTTGGTTTGTACACGAAACCAACCGTGCCCTCGGAGCGGAAACACTTATAACTTGAGCTCCGGACGTCCGATTGACATGCCGTCGACTTGGTTGGTTTCCTCTTAGTGAGACGAATCTTTTTGATTACTCTTCCCTAGGTTTGGATGTAGGTGGAGTACAGTCGGGTTGGTTTTGCCTTAAAAACCAACCGGGCCCCTAGAACGAAGAAGCCAATAACTCTCAGACTGGGCCACCGATTGACGTGCCGTCTGCGACGTTGAGTTCCCGTTGACAATACGAAACTTCTAGATACATAAACTCTGGAATATGTGTTATTTGATGTATCAGCCTCTCGACTCATGGAGCGGACCCTCCCGAACGAGCTTGCTGTGTGCGGGAACCCTAGAGCTGGCTGCGACTGCGACTGTGACGACGATGACGACTGTACAGAGATCCTCAGGGGATTAGATGGCAATGACTACAGCACTCAGCGATCCTACATGGATCAGTGCTACAGATCCTGTGTGGATCCGATCCTGTGTGGATCCGATCCTGTGTGGGTCAGCGCTCAGCGGTTCTGTGTGAGCCAGCACCTACAGATCCTGTGTGGGTCATTGCGGGGGTTAGTTACCTATCAATCCTGTGTGGGTCAGACCCTTCCTGGGTCATTGCGGGGGTTAGTTACCTATCTATCCTATGTGGGTCAGACCCTTCCTGGGTCATTGCGGGTGTTAGTACCTATCGATCCTTTGTGGGTCCGACAGCTTAGATGAATCAGTGGCTATATCTGATCATATTTATCGTCATACGAAGAAGTATACTTGTATGAGCTGATTCCTGTTTGATTTCCTTTTGGGATTGTGTTGTGCTATCTTGTATGGATTATGTTTTGCTTTCCTGTGTGGAATACATTTTTCTTTCATGTGTGGACTGGGTTGTACTTGGGCTCGGAGGTTGGAGCGTACTGGAATTGATGACTTAGGTATATGTATGGGCATATACCTAAGCAGTTTCAGATGTTACTTCGTGATTGTAACTTTCCTTTGTGGTTATCATTTGTGGATTTTGGGAGACTTTTGGGGGTCTCGGGGTCCCTACTGAGTAGCTTATACTCACCCCTGCACGGGATATGCCCGCACTATGTTGTGTTGGTTATAGACGACCGACAACGCTGATCACGGTTGAGGATTACATAGCAGGTCGGTACCCGGAGGTGGACCACTGGGCGGACGTACTCGGAGTAGACGGCAGGACCTAAGGAGCTGTGGAGGATATCTGTACTCACCTTTCAGGAGGGAATTCTAATGGATGCCTCGAGGCTACAATTTTACTTTTTAGTTGCTGTTTTTCCTTTTAGTTGTACTTTATAGTTGGGCTTGTATTTCCGGCCACTTTTACTTTCCTCACTTACTGTTGTACTCAGTTTTTACTTTGTGTTTACTTCTTCCTCTTATAATCTGTGTGTTTTGTTACTTTTATAAAGGCAATGTCTTCCCAGTTATCGGGAATTACGCCTTTGGTGCTAGTCGCCAACCCCTGGTCTATGGAAGGCGGGCTTGGGGTAGTCACGACACGGGCCCCGAGGACAGGTCGTGACAAGTTGGTATCAGAGGAGTTCAATTCTACCATAGAACTTTGGACTCTGATCTTTTTTCTATGTGAAGCAATAGTGTTAAGAATATTGGGTGTGGTTATCAGACCAGGGAGTCCTGTGTTGGTGCGGCGGCTGACGTATCCGTACACTAGGACACTGACTTCTGATTTCCGACTTAATGCATGAAAACATTGACTGTGTGTGTGTTTCAAGTTTTCTTTGTGATTACTTATTATCAGCTCACTAGGTATACTGTTTGACAGTGGTGCATCAGTTTATTTCAGGATGGCCCCATGACGGCAGCCAGCTAGGGTTCCGAGGGTTGTGCGTGACGACAGACCACCGAGCGACGAGGCCTCGGTACAGGGCCCTTTGATAGCAGAGGCACCGACGGTACCACTACCCGCCGATCCACCGATGCTACCAGCCCCAGCCGCTGATGATGCACGTCACCTTGAAGCTCTGTACGTGTTCCAGAGCCAGTGACCGCCCAAGTTCCGTGGGGAGAAAGACCCCCAGGCAGCCGAGGACTGGCTGGAGGCAGTTGTGTGAGTTTTCAGACTAGTGAGGACACTAGCAGACCTCATGGTGATCCTCGAAGCGAGCCTACTGCACGCCGCAGCGGGCCGATGGTGGATCTTGATGCTCTAGGTGCACGATGAGGCATATATTATTTGGTTGGACTTTGAGAGACTCTTCTGCTCGGAGTTCATCCCAGCCGCCCTCCGTACGGAGCGCATCCAGGATCTTTTACAACTGCGGCAGGGAAGCTTGACGGTCGCCCAGTACTCGGCGAGATTTACTGATCTCTCGCGCTACTCGACAGACATGGTACGAGACCCATTCTTCTGGGCCCTGAACTTTGAGCAGGGATTGAGGCATGAGATCAGGGCATCGCTGATCTCCCTCAGCATTCTGACGTAGGCAAGATTACTGGAGCGAGCCCTTCTGATCGAGAGATTTCATTCTGATCCTACTTCAGCAGCGAGACCTACCGCCGGGCGGCATATAGCAGAGTCTTCTACAGCAGGTAGTCGACGGATGACTCTTGGGTCCAGGCAGACCAGACCCTCGGGCAGACGACCTTTGGACACTGGCTCTGCAGTGTAGGGCACTCAGTGCGGAGCCAGTCTTTCGAGAGGTAGACAGTGCTACACATGTGGCGGGCAGGGCCACATGGCTCGTGACTGCCCGACCCGCCGTGCAGAGGAGCAACATACGATTGAGGGACCACCCAGGCAGAGGCAGAGGGTCAATCGTGGCGGTCCGCAGGGAGCAGGCGGATGAGGCATATGAGCTGGCAGAGTAGTAGGTGGTGGGCGGTGCTTTGAGGCCCTACCACCACCACCACCAGGAGGTCCACCCCGACCACAGGGAGTTGGCGGGTAGAGACAAGAACAACTCCAGGTAGTGTAGGCCTATGACCATGGCGCGCCTGATATGATTCGAGGTACTATCTGTGTCTATTCCACCTTTTTTGCAGTTCTTATAGACACAAGAGTGAGTCATTCTTTCATAGCCACTGCCCTTGTTTGGAGCTCGGAGATTCCGACAGAGCTGTTGGCTCGATCCTTACGACTAGAGACTCCTACAGGAGCATACTCGATGATTACACACTGGTGCCAGCAGTGGGACCTTCCTCTAGGAGGCGAGAGATTCAACTGGTATCTTCTTGTAGCAGCGTTGAGGCCTTACGACGTCATCATGGGCATGGATTGGTTATCTACGGTTCATGCCCAGATCGACTGTATTAGGCGCAAGGTGCGATGTGTATGCACCGACAGGAGCAGGTTCACCTTCACCGGCGAGAAGGGAGCCTTAGTAGCACAGGATGGACTCACGCAGAGGAGAGGACATCCCATCACTCATCAGTTGGCTAGCCACATTCTAGGAGCAGTTGACGTGTGGAGTCCTGGTCTTCCTACAATGGTGGATCAGTATGCGGACATTTTCCCCGATGACGTCCCAGGGCTACCTCCTCGTAGAGAGGTAGACTTTTATATTGACCTGTACCCCGGGACAACCCTGATATCCACCCCAGCATATCAGATGGCCCCCGCTGAGCTTCAAGATCTACGGGTATAGTTGGAGGACTTGTAGGGCAAGGGTTTCATCCGACCCAGTGTTTCACCCTGGGCTTCCCCGATTTTGTTTGCCAAGAAGGCAGATGGGAGCTTGCGAGTTTGTGTCGACTATTGTCGCCTGAACCAGGTGACCGTGAGGAACAAGTATCCACTACCAAGGATTGATGACCTCTACAATCAGCTCAAGGGAGTGCGGTTGTTCTCGAAGATAGACCTTAGGTCAGGCTATCATCAGCTTAGAGTTTGGGATGACGTGCAGAAGACGACCTTCAGATGTCGGTATGGCCACTAGGATCTCTTGGTTATGCCATTCGGCATAACCAATGCTCCAGCAGTGTTCATGGCCCTCATGAACAAGATCTTTCAGCCATACCTTGATCGATTTGTCGTGGTCTTCATAGATGACATTTTGATTTACTCGACAACTAAGGAGGATCACGCCTACCACTTTCGGGTTGTACTAGAGACACTCCGAGAGCACCAGCTTTATGGAAAGCTCTCGAAGTGTCAGTTCTGGATACGCGAGGTCCACTTCTTGGGACAAGTCATCTCTGAGGCGAGAGTTGCTGTGGATCCTACGAAGATCGAGGCAGTGTTAGCTTGGGAGCCACCCAACTGCGTGAAAGAGGTGCAGAGTTTCTTGGGACTAGCTAGATACTATCAGAGATTCATGCCAGACTTTTCCAGAGTTGCGGCACCACTCTCATCTTTGACAAAGTAGGGGAAACCCTTTGTGTGGTCGGACAGATGTCAGTAGAGCTTCTAGGAGCTGAGACAGAGATTAGCCAGCGCACCTATCTTGAGGTTGCTAGAGGAGGGAGTAGGGTACGTAATCTACTTTGATGCATCAGGGACCAGACTTGGATGTGTCCTGATGCAGGAGAGGGAAATGATATCCAATGGATCACATCAGTTGAGGCCTCATGAGCAGAACTACACTACCCCTGACCTAGAGTTAGCATCAGTGGTCTTCGCTCTGAAGACATGGAGACACTATCTGATGGGAGAGCGATTTACATTCTATTCTGACCATCAGAGTCTCAGGTAAATCTTCTCTCAGAAGGACCTGAACCTGAGACAACGACGATGGCTCGAGTTCCTCCAGGACTATGACTTTGAGATAGTCTATACTCCTGGGAAGGGGAATGTGGTAGCCGATGCCCTCAGCAGGAGGACGGGCATTCAGCTACTTGAGGAGGCGTTAGAGCAGTTAGCCACTTTGCAGATATCCTTTGTGGATAGAGATGGAGAAGCCTTCCTTCAGTCTCTCATAGTCACTCCTCCACTACTACAACGGGTCATAGAGGCACAGCATGGGGATGCTGACTGTGAGACGCGACGTGTGCAGATATCCTCAGGATAGGCACCTGAAGGTTTCTCCTTTGGAGGAGAGTGCGACGTCCTTTTCAGAGGACGTACCTTGGTACCAGTTGCTTTACGAGAGGAGGTGGTAAGGGAGTTTCACACTTCACCTTTGGCTGTACATCCTGGAGTGGCGAAGATGTACCAGGATCTCAGACGACAGCACTGGTGGCCAGGCATGAAGAAGGCTGTGACAGAGTTCGTTTCTTGATGCCTCACCTGCCAGCAGGTGAAGGCAGAGCACCAGGTACCAGTAGTCTTGGTACAACCCTTGGAGGTCCTAGAGTGGAAGTGGGACAGGATATCTATGGACTTTGTGACTGGACTTCCACGTACTTCCAGAGGTCACGACTCCATCTGGGTGATTGCCGACCGACTCACCAAGTCAGCACACTTCTTACCCATCAGAGAGCAGGGCTCAGTAGAGAGCTCGGGACGTCTTTATGTTCTGGAGATTGTACGGATTAACGGTGTGACATCATCTATCGTCTCCGATCGAGATGCTCTCTTTACTTCCCGGCTTTGGAAGGGGTTGCAGGAGGCATTCGGGACGCATCTACGTATGAGCACCGCCTTTCACACTCAGGCGGATGGTCAGACGGAGAGGACGATTGAGACTCTCAAGGACATGCTCCGCGCATGTGTCCTCGATTTTGGTCGTAGCTGGGAGGACCACCTACCCTTGGTGGAGTTCGCGTACAACAACAACTACCACTCCACCATCGGGATGACACCATACGAGGCGTTGTACGGCCGAACTTACAGATCACCATTGTGCTGGACAGACCCTGGGGAGTCAGCACTTGTGGGACCAGAGATGATCCAGGCCACGACAGAAAAGGTCTAGGTCATCCAGGAGGCAGAGGCCACTTGAGTTCGAGGATGGCGACCACGTCTTCTTTCGAGTCTCACCTCGACGTGGTATACAGAGATTTGGTCGAGGTGGCAAGTTGTATCCATGATTTGACGGACCATTCCAATTCCTCAGTAGGATTGGCGAGGTGGCTTATTGTCTGGCTCTACCACCTCAGTTGCACTGGGTGCACGACATCTTCCATGTGTCCCAACTGAGGAGATACGTGCACGACCCGATGCATATCTTTGACCATGGGGAGCTAGACGTTGATGATGAGGCGAATTTTGCAGAGGTTCCGGTGGAGATCGAGGATTGACAGGAGCAGGTCCTACGTGGACGACCGATTCCTCTAGTTCAGATCAGATGGCCGCACGGGAACCTCCAAGAGAGCACTTGGGAGTGTGAGGCTTAGATGCATGCACAGAACCCACATTTGTTTCCCTAGTTTTTGATGTATCTTTACGGGGATGTAAAGCCATGAGGTGGGAGTATTGTAAAGACCCGTGAAATTCAAGGGAAATTTTTTCTTTATTTTCTTTGGGATCTAACAAGAATGCGGTTTCTGACGGCACTTGATTCCGAGACCCGGAGTGCCCGGAATTTCTATCCTAAGTTTATCTCGGGTACGTTCGGTGAATGAACGAGCGGGATTTTCTATCTTTTGGACCGGTGCCCAGAATCGAATTCTGAGGGCACCGATGGAACTGCAATGCCGGTAATTGCATAAGAACACCACTTCCAAAGTTGTGTTTACATGTGGGTAGTTGTTTAAATTTGTGGAAGTTAAAATAAAAATTAAACTACAATTTTTATTTTAACTATGTGGATTAGGCTTTGGGTGGAAGTTGGGTAACTACCCAACTTCCCAAGGGAGGTTATAAAGGTGGTGGGTCCCACACGAACCCTACCCCTTCACCTTCCCTAACCTTCCATAACCCTTCACATTCTTTAACCCCCCACAACTCATATTTAATATTTGATAACTTAAGTTTAACAACTTATATTATTTATTAAGGTGAGTTAAATGTGGACTTTTGAATTTCAAACCCTTGGTTGTGTTAATAAAATAAGTTAGTATCTTATTTTATTTTGGTTGAAGTCTTGTTGCCTTCAAGAGGTTTGGGAGAAAAACTAAGGGGGTTAGGAAATCTTCATCTTCTTTGCCTTCGACGAAGAACGCGAAGAACACATCGGTCTTCGACGAAGAACGCCGAGCTCTCGGGGACCGACTACGCGACGCCGTATACCGCAACGTCATTTCCGCGATGCGACTTCCTTCTTCCAAGGCTACACTTTTCAAGACCGATATTCTGAGACTAATCCTCGTTCGAAGAACCTCCGTTCAAGCCTCGCTCAAGGTAGGGGGTTTATTTTATTTTGCTCGTGATTAGTACGTTGGCGATCTTCGTGGAATATGACCAATTGTTATCGTTCAACGTGAGGGGGGATGGACCGCACAAACACGGCTGACCCTCCTCCTTATCCAAGTTGTTTTCTTTTGTGGTTTGAAACAGGAATGGCGCGGTGTCGTCGCACCGCGCGGAATCATGCGATAAGAAATGCGCGGCGCCGTCGCGCCGCGCCATCGCGCTACGCCGTGAAATAAAGCAAGGACATGACACCGTCACGCCGTGTCGGTGAAATCCTGAAGACACCACGGCCGGAGCGGGGCCGCGGCGAAGCAGTGAGACCGGCGGCTGGAGACGGGCCGTCGGCGTCAGAGCAGGGAGGGGACCGGCCGTCGCCAGTCCTGTGGTGGCAGAAACCGGCCGGCTGTGGTGGCCCAGCCAGACAAAAGGATTTCGGGGGTTCAAACCCCCGTCTGGCCAGCGCAATGGCCCCCATTAAAGGGGGGCCGCAGTTACAAACTAGGGGAGCAGGCGCCCCCTCCTCAACTGCTCGGTCGTTAGGCCGAGCGCCTGGCCAGCGCGCCCAGCGCGCCGCACGCCAGGCCGGGTCGGCTGCCTGGTCGGGCCGCCGGGCCGGGCCGGGCCGCGCCAGCCGGGCGAGGTCGCGCCCAAGCGGGCCGGACCCGGACCCGGGGCGGGTCGACCCGGTTCGGGCCGACCCTGGGGGCGTCGGGCCGGGTCGGACCGGGCCCGAATCCATTAATACTGAATCTTTTCTGGTCGGACACCCATAACTTGTGCTACGTGCCCTCGATCGACACAGCGTCAGTTGCGATGCGATCCTTTGATCGAGACGGTCGTTTCGGTATATCGCACTCAAGGTTTCAGTCTACTTTGGGTTCGGCCGGGTTGGTTCATACACGAAACCAACCGGGCCTCAGAGGGGAAACACTTATAAATTGAGCTCCGGACGTCCGATTGACGTGCCGTTGACTTGGTTGGTTTCCTCTTAGTGAGACGGATCTTTTGGCTTACTCCGCCCGAGGCTTGGACGCAGGTGGAGTACGGTCGGGTTGGTTTTTCCTTAAAAACCAACTGGGCCCCTGGAACGAAAAAGCCAATAACTCTCAGACCGGGCGACCGATTGACGTGCCGTCTGCGACGTTGAGTTCCCGTTGACGATACGGAACTTCAGGATACATCAACTCTGGACTATGTGTCAGTTGATGTATCAGCCTCTCGGCTCGTGGAGCGGACCCTCTCGAACGATCTTGCTGTGTGCGGGAACCCTAGAGCTTGCTGTGACTGCGACTGCGATGACGACGATGACTGTACAGAGATCCCCAGTGGATTCGACGGCGACGGCAACATCACCCAGCGATCCTACATGGATCAGTGCTACAGATCCTATGTGGATCCGATCCTGTGTGGGTCAGCGCTCATCGGTTCTGTGTGAGCCAGTGCCTACAGATCCTGTGTGGGTCCGATCCTGTGTGGGTCATTGTGGGGGTTAGTTACCTATCGATCCTGTGTGGGTAAGACCCTTCCTGGGTCATTGCGGGGGTTAGTTACCAATCAATCCTATGTGGGTCAGACCCTTCCTGGGTCATTGCGGAGGTTAGTACCTATCGATCTTTTGTGGGTCCGACAGCTTAGATGAATCAGTGGCTATATCAGTTGTACTTTATAGTTGGGCTTGTATTTCCGGCCCCTTTTACTTTCCTCACTTACTGTTGTACTCAGTTTTTACTTAGTGTTTACTTCTTCCGCTTGTACTTTGTGTGTTTTGTTACTTTTATAAAGGCAATGCCTTCCCAGTTATTGGGAATTACGCCTTTGGTGCTAGTCGCCAGCCCCTGGTCTATGGAAGGCAGGCTTGGGGTAGTCATGACACAGGCCCCGAGGACGGGTCGTGACATTTTTAGTTGATCACTAGGTTTAATCATTATTATTATCTATAAATAAGAATTATCTAATTTTTCTCAATATTGAGTTTTCATATTCCAATAGCTCTTCAGTAATTTTATACAACTCGGCCTCTACATGAATCTCAATTTTTTATGTTTTCAATAGTTCTATTTCCCTGAACATCCCACTCACATCACAAGAATATGGACTAGAATATTTTTCTTATATTTTATGCACTTGAACATAGTGTTATAATATTACCTAGAGATATTCATTTGAGCACATATTAATGCTCTTATTTTTCACTTCTTCCTTGCTACAGGTTACAATGGCTTCCTCTTATTCTTATTCTTCACTAGAATTTTATATAGATTAGTATTTTTAATTATTTGAGAGATTTATTTATTTTAGATCTTCTCCATTAACTCCCTCTATATAATACACTGTCTTCTTGTATTTATTTTTCTCATTTTGATCTACTCAAAATCATATTCATGGGAGACTGTGTTTATTTCACCTTTCATTTTTAATATTCCATAAATCGAACACATATTTAATAAGCAGTATCCTACAAAGAAGAAATATCATAAATTTCTAGATTTGGGATCCAATTATTTCTTGGATTTATTTTCAACTCATGGTGTATTTCAAACAATATTATCATTTAATGAATCTTAAATATAAAACACGACAAAATATATCTTTATATATTATTCATCATGTTTGAATTTTTCTTCTCAAACACGTCTTCAAAATATGAAATAAAAATGAATTATCTTTTTCAACAGTAAATAAAGAACCTATATATAGTTTGAAACTAATCTTTATTTTCTTGATTCATCAAATCTGGAAGCCATCTCATTTTATAAGTCATTAAAAAATTCCTAGAGTTCCATATCATATCAACACAAATGAAACACACTAATATTATAGAAGAAGAAAATTATATTTGATAAATCATATTACACAAAAAACTGAGCTTAAGGTACCAACAAAATATTTTTTAAAAATTTAATATTTTTTTTCCAACAATGCACACAACACAAGGGTTAATTGAAACACGATACACTATTAAAATATTAATATTTAAACATGACCATTATAACCACAATTTTATGTTAGAGGGTGTGGATAATAATAAATAATATATAATAATTATGTGGTTTTAACACCTATAAATTAAATCAAATGGTTATTTATTAATTATAAGTAAAATAATTATCATTTTAATGAAAAAGAAATTTTTTCTGAAAAACTGTATTTTTCAAAATTGTGGTTTAGTCGAACTTTGATAACCTAATTTAAAATTTATTATTACCAATTTTAGATCATATATTTCAAAAAATAAACTTTAATTTTTTAAATAATCATATAAAACTTATTTTTTGGGAAATTCTTGATATTTTTCTAAAAGGATTAATTTTTCAATGAATAGTAAAAAATACTTGTTTTTAATAAAAATTTCATTTTCATTTTAATTATTTAAAAATTTAAATTATATTTAAAACTAGGTTTAATGTCAAATTAGTTCAATTATATTTAAATTTAAATAATTTATGTCCTTGGAATCAATTTTATATAGAATTATGATATAAAAACATTTTGAAATTTTGAAATTTTTTCTTTAGAAAAACCATTTTTTTGAGGCACCAATGAGGTTAATATTAAATTTAATTTTTCCACTTACGTGAATTGAATTTTGAAAAAATGTATTTAAAATTAGTAATTTTAATAATTTATATAATAAAATAAGTTCAGATTATTTTTTAACCATAATAAATAGTGAAAAATTAAAAATTAATGAGGATGATTAAGGCACAAATGGTTTTACCATGAGGATAAACTAAAAAGATATTGGTTAGAAATAACCTAATATTTTTCCAAAACCCATTTTATGGATGGGTTTTGACCTTATAAATTCTAGGATTCAATAATATCTTATTTTAGAGACTCCTCTCATGTGAAAAAAGGAGCTACACTTTATTATTTTCAAATATTTTAAGTGTGTCCTCTCCCACCTTATAAAAGGCCACCCCCATTCTCCCCTATCCATGCATCCAAAAACCGTGGGTTCTGAAAATTAAAACCCAAATATCCACTTTAATTCTTTCCCCACACTCTATAAGAATTATTTTTATTATTAATAACTCTTAATAAATCCTTTGGTATAAACCTAACGTGGTTCTATAGATAAGAGATAATATTCTTAGACATGCATTTTTATTTTATTTCTTATTAAACCTACTTAAAATAAACTTGAAATATAATAGTATAATGAAACTAGTATGTAATATATATTCAGATGTTATTATTTTAATTTAATTACCAATATCCATCTCCACTTCCATCAAATTGGAAATAAAATAGTCGATCGTGTGTATGGTAGACTACTGTCTCACAAATCAAGGTAATTAATTTTCTATAACCACTTTTAAAGGTTGGATATATTTATGATTAACAATGGTATATGATATTTATGAAATTATTATATTTATGAAATTTTGAAATCACACATACCTTCTTGCATTATAGTCTATGTGGAATACGATGTGTGTATAGAAGACTACCATCTCACGAAGTGATGAGATTATTTTTTTTCTTAATATTTAAATAGAAGGTATTAAGGTAAATATAAAGTTATATATTTTATATTTATGACCTATAAAAAATTCTTGAAATATAATATCACAACAAACTTCTTACCTTTCATTCCATTGTAAAATAATATCGTTGCTCGTGTATACATGTGGACTACCGCCACCACATAATGATGTGGATTTTTTTTCATTTTTTTGTACATGGATGGTAATAAGGATTGATTTGATTAATATAAATTATTGATATAACATAAAAATTATTTTTATAGGTTATTTAATATTATTTTTCTTTCTTTCCATCTTTCAAAAAAATGTAAATAATGTTCATGCATACGTACGACTAACCATCTCTATGAAGGATGCAATGCAGTTTTTCTCTTTATATTTTTTATATTACTATAAATAAATATATGATGAATATATATACTATTTATATCACGTTTAAAATTATAGATATTATGCAATCATGATCCATGTAAAACAAACAAAAATAATAAACAATGATATTCATGAAAAATAATGCATTTATCACCTGAAACAGTAATTTTAACATATAATCATCAATAAAAATGTCGTAAAAGACTATAAGTAAATAATACATGGTATAATATATGATTATGGTTCCATAATAGATTTATAATAAATATATAGTTATTATAAAAAAGGTACAGAAATATACAATGTAATACGGACCTGAGGTAAGGGGTTCTCATCTCACTTTTACTTCTATGAGACATATACCATATTCACCACTTATTTTTGTTATGGGGGGTATATAAAACTCATAAGATATGTTATATCATAAATAACTTTATATTCATGGTATTTATTGTTTCATTTAATGTTATTTATTTCATAGGGATTATTATTCATATGTTACCAAAGTGGTAAGGGTTTCTTTCACAGTCTCAAAATTATTCAGGTTTGTTTATGTTTAACTCTCCATTGGGGGAATTATTTTTTATTTAAATCTTAAAAACAATCCATGTACTTATAATCTATTAGTTCATGAACATTTCATTTCATAGTACCATTTTCTGACACATTGGTACTTAAGATGATGGAGAATTGTTTTCTTGAAATTCAGAATGTATTTCACTATTTGGTCGACAATCATTTTTTATAATAAAACCATATTTTCTAAAAATGTTTTTAAAAATTATTTTAAAATTTTCAAAATGATTTATTAGAGTAATTTTTACCCATTTATTACTTTTTTCAATTTTTTTAATGTAATCTTCATGTTGTTTTCTAAACACAGCTCATTTGGATTTTAAGAAAAATGTGAAAGGAATATCTATTTTAATGTAATTGGAACATAAAAAATTTCCTACTTTCATAACCAGTAAATGTTTTAATTTTTTTACATGTTTAAAAATTTATTTTAAAAGAAATGTATTTTCAAAAATTATTAGTGAAATTTTTGGTCATAAAAAATATTTTGAAATTTTAAAAGCTTATTTTCCTCAAGAATGTTTTCCATGAAATTTATTGCATTTCTGTTGATAAAAAATATAATACATTTATATTACTTATGATATACTAAGGATATATTATGTTTATATCATCCTTATTCTTGGTTTTTATGGTTTATGATTAGTTTGATTGAGGATGTGCAATTTTATTACAATTCGCCATGTTACTCTCGATGGTTTATGACTATGTTCATTTGATTGAGATAAGTATTAATATTTTTATGTATGTTTTTTAACATAAATGGTTAGTTTAATTATATTTTAACACTTTAATATTATGAATGAATTTTAATTATTATGTAATTGGTGTGGACTAGTTATAGATAGCCCCTTGATATATTTAAAGGTCTCATAAGGCAAATCAGTTCGCCAAATTAGATGGGTTTTTACTAATTATTTTAGAATTTCTAGCGAAATGTCTTCAAAGTATATTTCATAAAAAATCTATTATGAATTACCTCATTACAAGATCATTTATTGAAGACCATGTGATTTTTAGATTATTTAGAATATCCATGGATGAGTTTAAAGATTACCTGATTAGTTATATAGATTTGGGATCATCCTTTATTAATCCTATATTATTCTCATGTTATTGTTTAAATGACATGTGTTTCATTAATTTACCTTCACATATTGATTATTTTTTAATATTCATGATATATTAAACTATAAAATTACATTATTGAGCATAAGAGGTCACCCCTTTCTTATGTTTTTTATCCCTAGGATACCCGAAAGTTTTTTATGATTGATATTCAAGGATATACAAAGGGGAATAAGGGAGTTATCAAAGAAAATATGATTTTTATTTAATGTTTTAAAATATAATGTTAATTTCATGTGTGTATATAGTTTTCAAAGACTAATAAACTATTCGTTCCTTTGGGATGAGATTAATTGTATCCTAGGACAATGTTATATAGTAAACTCCAACTTTGGGATACTGGAGTTGCAGTCGTTTTAGATGGTATAAGAACATGTTTTGTAGAAACCCTGAGATGTGAATTTTGAAAAACAAATATTTGGGATCCTAAACCATTGATAGAAAATAAGGATAAGTATGGAAGAACATCCAAATATTTTATTCAGGTAGTGATTAGGTGGATTTTCCTTGAAAAAAATCCCTATGTTGATACAATAGGTGAATGTGGTTTTGGAGAAGATATACCTAGGGAAAATAACTCTAAAAATTGTGTATCATGATTTAATAAAACATTAATAGGTACATGAAAATGGATTTACTATGAATCTAGTTTGACACTCCATAGGGATATTTTTTGGATAATTTTATCTTACATTAAAAACCATTTTGAAGGATTTGAAAATATTTTAATGATTTGAAAATATTCGCAAAAAAACAATGTTTATGACAATGAGATTAGCTATTAATAAATTATTCAATTTATATTGATTATTACACTTGTTTTTTCATTATACATTAAATTTATTAATTTTATGAGAAAATCTTGTATTTTATGTTGTTTATAAATGGAGCATAAAAGAAGGAATGTGAACCATATTAACGCTCGTATCCCATGTAGGGATTTCCCTCATAGGAAATATTATTAATCTACATATGTAATTGCATCTTTAACTAATAAAATTATAATTATATTGTTAAAAATAACATAGGTTATGAGTAATAAACCTTCTCATATGGTTCAACCTACTAATCAACCACATTGTGTAACAATGCAAGGCCACTTCATGCACCAACAACACTCATCCTTTAATGTGACTAAAAATCCATTTTTAGATGAGAAATAGATAAGTTACTTAGAGAATACATTTCTTTATTTGGTTAGTAATGAAGGAGAGAAAGTATTCATGGTATTTTATCATATCTTGGGACATATAGATCAATGGTTTCATTTTTTTCATAACACTAAGCATGAAGAAGAAATAGAAAACATGGAATATAAGGATTTTAAGGTACCCTTCATAGAAATATATTTTCCTCATAAGAAATGAGTAGGTTTAGAGAGACAATTATTATGTTTAAGATAAAAGGAAGATGAAACTTTTTCTATGTATAGAGAAAAAATTTCAAGGTTATCATGGAATTATACATACTACATACATATTCCAAAGATAAATATTGGACATTTCCTTAATGGGGTAAAACCAATTTTTTGATGGGAACTATTCTACCAATACATCCCATCACATGTGGACATGGTATAAAGTGACATCAAGATAGATAAATAATTATATAAGTATTATGGTTGATAAGGTATGTAAGAGAAGAATATTATGGTATAGAAAAAATGATAAAGGGATGAAGGGAAATAAGGTCTTTCCAACATGCGATATTTAAAGAAAGAAACACCCTAGTACTCTCCTAAATATAATGTCAGTTTGCTACATATGTAGAGATAAAATACACCAAGATAATTATTAAAAGGTCAAGAATGAATTTTATAATGCAAAATGATTTAACTATAAGGATATGAGGATCTATACAAATGGATTCACAAAGCATCAAGGGAATATACCCCAGAAGAAGCTAAGGGATAAATGTCAAGATTATGCTACTAATATAGATGAAGTGGAATGAATAATGTTCTTATGCTTTGAAATTAAAGAATTATCTTCTAAAATTACTTTATCCATGATATTATCATGATTAGAATCATAAAATGTAAAAGAATTTTACTGTAGTACATTTTCTTTAAGGATTTAAAAGTATATGATGAATTGTACTAATAACCAAGAAAAGTGATTCTGTGGAAAGTTGAACTTATTGGAAAACACATGTTTGATTTAAGATAATAGTTAATACGTATATGATGTTAATATAAATATAATAATAAATATATGTTTACTTGATATTATTAGTAACTATAAAATTGGTTACTGATTTATGTTATCTTTATTGAAGTTTACTTCATGTTTATATTTAAGTAATATACTCAACATCCTATGATTTTTTTTATTTCTGGAAGAATATAGGTTTTCATTAAGGTGTTATTGTGAACAAGGTATTCACATGTTTGGAATGTCAAATTTGGAGCCAAATTATATTTTCTAGGGAATATAATGATGATTTAGTGAACTTCCTTAAAATATTTTGGACATTAGATTTGGTCGAAATATTTTCTAAAAGTCATAGGTTTAACTATTCTTGAAATTAATTATGTCGATTATCTAGAGTAACTGTTGAGTTATAGAGATTAATGTATTATAAAACTTGTTCCAACAATATTTTTTTAGGAAAATATTTAGAGATAGATGGAAATAAATTCCCATATTTTATGGATCAAATGATCTGATAAAATTTACTTTTAGTGATTCAAGAATTAAAATTTTTTCTTGAGTAATCATCATTTAGAAAAAATTAAAGATTTATTAAAGTAAGAAATTATAATTTTCAAGGAATTATATTTCCTTATTTTTTAGTCTTGATGGTAAAAAAATTCCTCATCTTAAAAAATTATAATGATATAAAATTTTGATCTAATTGCTTTCTTATTTAATAAATTGATTGTATTTATAGTTTTGTGGTTGTTATGTTTCTAAGGATAATTCAATTTATTGTGGTCAATGATCTATACTACTCTCCATAATTATTTATTCATTCACTTCATGTCAATATTTTTTCCTTTCCCACCAATATTCTAAAATTGGGAACACTAGTTTTGTATTATTAGAGGTGACTTTCATATTTTCATTAACCTCTTTTGAAGTGGAAATTTTATTAACCCTTTTCCTTATGTGGGTTTTCCAAAAAGGATATTTTCAAGTGGAAAACCTTTTATTATCGAGATCAAGATTAAATTATGGGGATAGAATTTATTTATGTGGGGGGGGGGAGTAGAATGTAACTCCATAATATTTTAAAAGAAGAAAATTTTGTTTGATAGTGTATGAGACACACAAAAATAATCATAAGACACAAAAAAATATTTCTTTAAATTAAATCTCTTCCATATATTTTTAGGATCTAAATATTAATGTAGATGCTCAATTACAAGAGGGGGTTGGGGGTGAATTATATGTTTAAAAAGATTTATTTTTAACCATAAGGAAAACTATGTTTAAAAAAGTTAAATAAGGTGAATTACCAAACCCTAAAATAATTTATATAAGATAGACTTTCTTAGGTTCCGAAAATATGGTTCCAGAAATGAAACTTAAGTAAATTTTATAAGGAAAATATTTTACCTTAAAGCCTATATAATCTTATTTATTAGAGTACATAAAATAATCAGAATGTATAAGAAGGCTATGCTTTTTTTGGGAAATTACTATAGAAATAAACTTCAAATAGCACAAGTAACAAGTATGAAATTTTTTATCCCAAATAGTTGGGTATCCAACAACCTTGGATAAATGTCCTTTGATTTATACTTTCAAAAAAGTCCATCTAACCCACACCCGGTTACCCCCTGATAAGAATATCAGAATCTGTCTTGCTATCCCTAAAAGTCCTCAAACATTAAGATAGTCAGTACCTCTGTCTTCTTTTCATGGGAAGCCCTTGATTATACTCAACAACAATCAGTGTCGCATGATGTAATCTCAATAATATGTTTAGATCTGCACAAAGCATGGGAGTATCCCACTCTAGAAATCACTTCACAACACGTAATCTCTAGATTGATGGAATGGTGTTGAGATTATTCAAATGAGCTCGTACTTATTGGCGTATCTCCAATGGTTAGCTCTGTCTTCTAACAATCATATTTCCCCTTGAATTTTTGAGGGAACTATACACATGTCACTCAACCAATGGTTAGTTAGAAGCATATTTCCTGACATCATTTCATAATAATAACCAGAGTTAGGAATTATAACCAAATAAACATTAAGAATCTATAAGACATGGATATTTGGATTCATATTTTCAAAGATTTCAGAATCTGAATTCTATAGATTCCGGAGTCTGAATTCCATTGAATTCAGAATTTGAATTCTTAGGAATTCAGAGTCTGAATTTCAGATAATTCAGAATTGGAATTTCAGAGAATTTGGAATCTGAATATTATAGAATTCGGAATCTTGGTATAGAACACTCTATATCCAAGGAATTATAATACTATGAGGTTTTACATAACAATACAAATTTTGGACTTAGTAATAAAATGAGTTTGATTTATATAGATTATAAAATAAAATAATGAAAACAAAAGTAAGGATAAAAATATCCTAAGAGAAGGGAAATTTTCCATCAGAAAATAAACCATAGGGAAATATGATTTTCCTTAAGATAAAGCATTTGTGATGTTTAAAACATAGAAGAATTAAAAAGTCATTAATAACCCTTATTGACTCAACAACCTTCCATTTTTTGGAAAGCACTAACATCTTTATGAAAAAGAATACAGTGGATAAGAATTTTCCTTTATGAACTTAAAAGAAAAACGTATCTCCCTTTACTTATGAATCATGATGAATATTAATAACTACCCATTAGATTTTTAAGTCTTTAAGTATAGTATTATTGACTTCCCTTAAAGAGATTATTCCTTTTCATGCATAAGGAAATCTTCTTTCAGTAAACTCTCCCTTAGATATACTACCTCTTTATTAAGGTGCTTTCTTCTTTACATAGTGCTCTTTTTTTATCATTCCTTTACCCCCCTTTAGGATTTTCAAAAAAGGAATAAAGAGAATGGAAAAAAATATATGGTACCTGGAAGATTAGAACTATATACAACAAACTAAATTAAGAACAGAACATGTTTTTCATTAAGGTTGGAAAAGAATTGATTCAAGTAAAATAGAAAAAAATATAGGATTTGAAAAAAATAATTCCTCTCTCTCTATGGACATAAACTTCTTCATGATGGTCTTTAGCTTATTAAGCTCCTTCTTATCTTCTTCAAAATGCTTGACCAACTATTCCTGATCTTCATGTTTCTTCTCGAAAACATTGATCTTTTCATCCTGAGACTTTAGGATTTATGCCTAAGACTTCAAGAGATCTTATGTCTTAGTAAGCTTCTCTTCGAACTCGATTATGAGATCTCTTTCACTCTTTAAATTCAAAGAAACTAAATTTATTTTTCTATTCAGATATTTTACTTCTTGATTCGATGGTGCTTGATCTATATTCAACTTTTCTAAAACAAATTGCAAGATCATTCATCCTCACATATTCCTTATCAAAGGAATCTTTTACAAAGTCTTTAAGGTCATCAAGAATTCTCAGATCATCAATGGTCTTCTTGGTCCAGTTAGTGATTTCTTTACAAGACCTTCTATGAGAATCATACTCGTTATAGAATGTTTTGAAATCAGCCTCAACCTTAATGAATTTTTCCGTAAGCATGCTAAAAAAATCTAATTTCTAATTGAGTGAATGATGAATCATTTGATACCTCGAGTCAATACTCAAAATCAAAGAAACGGTGTCAACTAATTTCTTCAATGATTGAACCACAATGTTCGGACCCAAGGAGGATGATTCCGAATCATATTCCATTGTTGGTGAGGATTATTTATCTATTTCAATAGACTTACTTTTTGAACAACTACCAAAAACTTTCTTAGCTACCACAACCTCCTTAGGTGTATCAAATATCACCTTATTTATTTTATTAGATTTAGAAATGGTCTTAGTATCTTTTGGGGATTCATGTTCTCTATCTGATACATAAACAATTTTTTCCTCATCAACCTTTTCCTTCTCATTATCTACATTAAGATCGTCTAGTGAAATGAAGTCATTATTGCTACTCTCATCATCAGAAGAATTATTGACCTCTTCCTTATCTTCATCCTCTTTTATTTGTGAAATGTTTTTGGCTGATTCAGCCTGAGAAGTCCGGATTGACAATTTTTCTAAAGGACTTTCTTAATCATGATATTATTTAACTTTCATTATCATATCATCAGTGTCATCACTTCTTTCGTCTTCTTCTTCTTCCAATTCCTCTTGCTAAATAATTTATTCTTCTTCAGGTTTTAGAATTACTATATTATTTCCCAGAGTCATAAGTACTGATTCATATAGAAAGGATTTTGGTACCTAGATTTGTTCTATGTCTTTCTCAGTATCTTTGAGAAGAGTTTGAACTATCTTATCTTTAGAATTTTTATTCTTTAGCTTCTTCTTTTTTTCTTGTTCATCATACTCCTCAGCAGCCTTATTCATTAATCTTTTTGCCTCAACAAGATCCAGGCCAAAGCTTGGATCTCCTTCCATCCCAATATTCTTCTCTTCTCTCCACTTATCAACCACTTTATCAGGGTAGGTTTTTTTATTTATTCGACTTGGGGGTGATGATTGAGTTTCCTGAACAATATGAGTTTTTCTCTTGTCTTCTGGTTCCTTGTTATTTCTCTTCTTCCCACCCATATTTTAATTATCAGCTACTTCTGGTTTCTTAGTTAAGGCTTCTATTTCAATTTCTGATAAGTCATATAATTTTATGGATTTGATATTAAATCAAACCTTCATCCTCTTTCAGGTATAATCACTTAGAAAAAAATATTGAAAGATATAGGCTTTGAACTTAATGTAATTCTAAATGATTCTAGGCATAAGAAAATGATCTTGTATAGGATTAGAATATATATAATGTTTTTCAATTTGAGGGTTCCATTTTTGATATTTTTTATCGTCATCGAGATATACTCCACTAAATTTATCTTCCTCTTGATGACCAGGAAACCCATAATGAAGATAGTAGTCTTCTTTAAGATTTCCTTATCCCATTTACTTGGAATTAGTAAACCCCAAACCCATAATTCTAGTTGCCTAAATATTATTGAGAGATGGTTTTTTTTTGGTATTTTGAATCTTTGAGATTTAGGAACTCTAATGCCTTCTCCTTCTCAAAACTTCCTAATTTATCTGGTAGTTTGTGGGTACAGAAAACAGCTTCACCCTCATATGGAATTATGATGATGCTTTCATACTAACTAAAGGAAATGGAATATGTTTTCCCATAACGTTTGAACGAAAACTTATCACTTACACCTTCATTAAAAAAACTCACTATTTCATAAAACTCAACAAATTAATAAGGTAAATGGGATCTCGAACTTTTGGTTTAGCTATGCAGAGACTTTCCCAGTAATTCAAATTGATATTTTTCATAATGAGAGAATCATACTTGGAAAAGAACTTCAGATCTACTAACCTTTCTCTATAGATTTTCAATTTTAAAATTTATTTGACTAAATACATTTTCTTCTGAAGAGATTCTTCAAAATACATTTGGAGTTAAGAAAAACCAGAAATGCGGAATAACCCTCATGTAGAGAGGCAGTGCTCTTGCATAAAAAGACTTCAGAAATGATGTGGGATGATGAATAGGGGGTATTTTTATAGGCATTGAAGTGACAGTTCATATTCCCAGATTGATCCAACGGTTGAAACAAGCTTGATAAGATCTGGCTGTTAAGATGAAATCTGAAGAAGGATTTTGGTAGGTTCTGATCTTTTGAGTTTTTAAGAAGAAAATTAGGATTTAATAAAAGTCAATCTGAAAAATGTTCTGAAAGCAAGATATAAATTAAAATAAGAAAAATATTCAATTAATAAAATTTATGTAAGAAAAAATTACTTCATGATTTCTAGGAAACTATCAATAAAGAAAAAAATATTCTTCCTGAGAAATTTTAGATTCTAAAATATTTTCTTAAGAAATAATATTTATTCTAGATTTTGGAAAGGAAAATTTTTATTCAAAAAAATAATAATTACAAAAAAAAATTTGATTACAAAAAATCTTGATTGCGAAACATTTTGATTAATTTTTTTGATTAATCAAGCAAATGTACTCCCTCTTTGTAAAGGAGTTTCTTAATGTAAGGAGATAAGATTCAAAAAAAAGTTAACATGGAAGATTACTTTACGGTGATCATTCATAACTTTTGTTTAATTTATTCAAATATATCAAAGGATAAATTTTTTGTAAAAATAACCACAAGATGATTTTGCATTCTGATAAACTGAACAATGATATCTCCATTTAGTGTATGATACATAAGAAACTAATGAATAATATCTATGTGTTTTTCAGGGGAGTGATTTACAGAGTTTTTGCATGGGGTAATGGCACTATTATTATCACACAATATATATGTTTTGGTAAAAATCATGGCATAGTTTGTGAGTGTGTGTTTCATCCACAACACATGATCACATCAAATTCCAGCTGCTACATATTCAGATTTAGTATTGTAAAGTGATACTGAGTCTTTCTTTTTGAATGACTAAGAAAATAAGGAATCTCCTAAGAAATTAAATGTTTTTGATGTAATTTTCTAATCCATTCTACATCCCCTAAAAATATTTTTCTTATATTCTTTATAAAAATGGTTAGATAAAAATTTCCCTAAACATAATTGTATTGTATCAAAAATCATGTAAGTCTATCTTACTTGGCTCTAGGGGCTTGTTTAAGTCCATATAAAGCGTTGGTATGTTTGAAAACATATTCAGGATATTTTTTATCTTCAAAAACCTGATATTGTTCATCATAAACTTCCTCTTGAAAATATCCATTAGGGAAATCACATTTTACATCCATTTTAAAAAGTTTGGAATTTGAGAATGCTACAAAGGCAACGAGAATGCGAATAGATTTAAATATAGCTACTAAAGCATAATTTTATTCATAGTCTATTCCTTCTTGTTGATTATAGTATTTAGAAACTAAACTATCTTTGTTTCTTACTATGATTCTATTTTCATCACATTTATTTCTGAAGACCCATTTTACTCCAATTAAAGAAGTTTCCTTAGTTCTTTTAACAATGTTCTGGACATTATTCCTTTCAAATTCATTTAGCTCATCTTGTATGGATTTAATCTAATCATGATCACCTAAAGCTTCTTCAGTGCTTTTTAGTTCTAATTGTGAAATTAATTCTTGATGTTCTACTTTATTTCTTAAGTAACCTCTAATCCTTGCAGGTTGATTTACATCACCCATGATACTATCACTAGGATGATTCTTAAGAAACAACTGATTTGGATTTTTTAAAAACTATTCATCAACATGTTGTAGGAAATATTCCATGGTAAATGCATCAGAAATATTTTCTTAAACATTTTCCTTATTAAAAGGATCTTCTACCATAGATCAAAAATATTTTTTTTAAAACACATCCGAAGATGTTGGTTGGGTTTGTATAAAAACAAAAGGATCAGTTTCATAAAATTTAACATGAACTGTTTCTTCAACAGTAAAAGTGATTTTATTAAAAACATTATAAGCATTATAAGTTGTGGAGTGGCCTAGGATAATTCCTTCATTAGATTTGGGTGCAAACTTATGTAAGTTATATTTTGTATTCAGGATGAATAAATTGCAACAAAATAAAATGAAGTAAGAAAGCCTAGGTTTTCTACTATTCTACAATTCATAAAGTGTTTTTTTAAAAACGTTTTGATTAAAACATGATTTATAGTATAACAAAAAGTACTAACAGATTTATCCCAAAAGTGATTAGAAATTTAATATTCACTCATCATGGTTCTAGTTATCTCTTAAAGAATTCAATATATTCTTTCAACAACACTGTTCTATTGAGAAATTCTTGGAGCAGAGAAGTTATGAGTAACGCCTTTCTTACTACAAATGTTTAAAAATATGAATTTTGAAATTCTCATCCATGATCACTATGAATAGATAATATTTTCCCCCAATAGTTCATGTTTGTGTTGGATCGGAAAGATTCATTTGCACTAACTGTAATGAATAAGATGTTGTGACTTTACAGATTGATTTAAAACTTGATTTATGTTTCTTATTATGTTGATAAGAATCTGAAGCTTTTGAGGAATCAAATCTATGATCTAGTAGATCCTTAACAAGTATTTTCTATGTGAGTTTTCATAGGTTCCTAAGGTTACAGTGTCCTAACCTTTTATGCCATAACCAAGATTGATCTTCAATTACACTAAGTAAAGTTAGATCTTGGCTCCTAAGGTATTCTAAGTTTATTGTGTACACATTCTCTTACCTATGGGCAGAAAGAATAAACTCTTCCTTGGAATTTTTTATTCAGCATTTATCTTTCCTAAAATTCACAAGGTAACCTTCATCACATAATAAAATTATGGTAATGAGAATTTTCATAAGACCCTTAATAAATAAAACATTTTAAATCAATGTATTTACAAGAAGAACAATGTTACTTATATCAACAATTTATCCCTGATCATTATCTCCTAAAGTTATTTTCATCTTTTCATCTAGATATTCATTTTAAATACTTTTTTGTTACCAGTCATATGATGTGAACATCCACTATCCATGTACCATGTATTTTGGTTGGTACTTTCTTTATTTTCCTGAAAATAAAAGGTGTTAGACTTTTGGAATCCAAAATTTCATGGGTCTGGAAATTTCAGAAAGTAATATTGTAGGAATCCACATTTTTTTTAAAAAAACAAGCTTTATGAAAACAAAAATATTGGGTTTTATTTAAAGAATTTTTTTCTCCAAACATCCACTATATTAGCATTTTGTGAAAAATGAATCACTTTGGAGAAAAATAGTTATTACTAAAAACTGGTTTAGAATAGGTATGGCCAAACCCGAAACGATCCCTTAAATAAAAAATCTGGGAATACATCTTTTCAAATTTTTCCATAATAGATGTAAATTTTTATTTACTTTTCTATAAGGAAAATATTTCTGACTTTATTTTGATAACCAAATTTTTATCCAAAAAAACATTAGTTTTAGAACTAGAGTTATCCTCTAAAATATTTTTCGTAGAAAATATATTTTCAAGATCCTTAAAAAGTTTATCCTTATCAGAAATAAGTTCCTTAAGGGTTTTTGAAACAATTTCAAAATATTTTTTATTAAGGTCTCATACTTCCTTAGTTAAAATAAAAATTCTAGAATTTTCTTTTTCTAACTTCTTTTTAATCCTAAAATTTCTATTTTTAAAGAGTTAGAAAATCTAGAAACTTCTTTAAATGAAGGTAAAGAGTTATCTTCATTAGAAGAAGATTCATCATATAAAGACTTATAATATTTTTCATCTGTATAATTTTCATTCAATGATAAATTAGTAATAGATTTAGAATTATGTACCTTATCCATAAGATAAGGATTTTTAATAGGTAGTTTGGATAGAAGACCAATATTCTTCTAACTAAAATCTTAAAACTCTAAGGATTCATTAGATGGATCACCACCACTGGCAATCCAGGTGTCATTTTCTTTAAAAACATTCTTAGCTTTATCCTGGTAATAATTATTCCTTTTTTCTCTTAGAATTATTTTCCATTCCATCTTTTCTTTGGATCATGGGACTATATGGATAGATGTTTCCTCCCCTTTTACATTCATTGCAAGTGACTTCTAAGTATTTCTTGTATTTTATTTCTTTCTACTTATATCTATACTGATAGTATTTTTTCTAACTATCTTGTTCATCCTTCTAAAAATATAAGCTATCTCATTTTTAGAATGTCCACTTTCACTATATTTAGATATAATAATGACTTTCTTAGATGTGGATCTTGTAACAGTTTTCGGAGTCTTGGATTTAGTAGTAGTAAAATATAAAATTCCATTTCCATTCTTATTTTTATTCATATCAACATCTCTTTTAATTTTAGTTTCATGTTGAAGAAGATTTCAAAAAATATCATCAAGAGTAATTTGAGATACTTTCCTATTTTCATCAATATATGTCTTTTTTGATTCCCACTCATTTGGCATGATGACACTTATCTTGTCCCCAGGTGATTCATCATCAACTACTTTCTATCCTATAGATTGTAGACTATTGACATTGGTTATAAATATTTTTTGCAATTTTCAAACTAGTTTTCCGTAAAGAAATATAAATCCATGATATTCTGCACTAATCATAGCTCTTCTAGTCTCTATAACTTTTAAATTCCCAAAATGATTAACCTCAAGTTTGTTCCAGATACAGTTAGTAGCTTCACAATAATAAATTTGACTATATATAATCCTAGTCATGTAACACAACAATGTATTGTGTAACTTGTAATTTATTTGATATTCTGACTTTTCTAGGTTGGTAACGGTTTTTACTTCCTTGTTAGGAATTTTTTAATCTCCAGTAAGAATGAAACATTTGTCTACTCTAGTATTAATAACAAACATCTTCATTCTATCTCTCTATACACATAATCATTACCATAAAAAATCGGCCGTCTAGTAGGTATTATATTGTCAATAGATCAAATATTCATTTATCCCATTCTATAAGAAAATATCTTTCCACAAACCTTTTATGTTGTAAAAGTTAAAAAACAAGGATAAAAATCCTTAATAAAACCTTTACCAAGAAAAGATAAACTAGAAAATTTAGAACAATGAAAAACATGATCAAGAAAAAATTTATGTTAGTATAAGTATTTCAAAAACCTCCTCTGATACCAATTGTAGGATCGAAATACAAATATAGATGCTCAATTAAAAGAGGGGAGGGGGTGAATTTTAAGATTAAAAATTTCATTTTTATCCGTAAGGAAAACTATGTTTAACAAACTTTAACAAGGTAAATTCACAAACCCTAAAATAAGTTCTATATGATAGGCATGCTTAGGTTCCGAAAATATGGTTCTAGAAATGAAACTTAAGGAATGTTTACAAGGAAATGATTTTACCTTATAGCATATAGAATCTTATTTATCAGAGTACATAAAATAATAAGAAAGTATAAGAATGTTATACTTTATTTATACATCAAAATAAAGTGGAAACAGACTTGAAACAAAAAAAGTAACAAGTATGAAATATTTTAACCCAAAGAGTAGGGTATCCAGCAACCTTGGATAAAAGTACCTTGATTTATACTTTCAAGAAAGTCTCTCTTACCCACAATAGGGTAATCCCTTGATAAGAATATCAGAATCTATCTTGCTATCCCTGCAAGCCCTCATACTTTAAGGTAGTTGGTACCTCTATCTTCTTATCCCTTGAAGCCATCGATTGTACTCAACAACAATCAGAGTTAGACAAAGAAATCTGAACACGATGTTCAGATCCACACAAATCATGAGAGTCTCACACTCTAGAAATCACTTCACAGTATGTAATCCCAATGTAGATGGAATGATGTTGAGCTCGTTCAAATGATCTCTTATTTATAGTAATATCTCGAACGATTGACTCCCTCCTTCAATTTTCATATTTTTCCTTGAATTTTAGAGGGACCTGTACATGTGTCACTCAAGCAATGGTTAGTTAGAAAAATATTGCATGACATTATTCCTAAATAATGACAAGTGTTTGGAAAATGATGTTGCTTAACCAAATATATTTTTTAGTATCTAAGGAAAAATATAATTCAGAGTCTATCCAAATAAACATTAAGAATCTATAAGACATGGATATTTGGATTCTGTTTTTCAAAGAGTTCAGAATCTGAATTATATAGATTCCAAAGTCTAAATTCCAATGAATTCAGAATCTAAATTTGGAGGATTTAGGAGTTTGAATTTTGAGGAATTCAGAGTTTGAATTCTGAGGAATTTAGAGTCTTAATTCTGAGGAATTCAAATTCCTAACTCTTCTAAATTCAGAGTACGAATTCTGAGGAATTAGGAGTTAGAATTCCGAGAATTCTGAGTTAGAATTTAAAATAATTTGGATTTTGAATTTCAGAGAATTTGGAATCGGAATTTCAGAGATTTCAGAATATGAAAATAGAACAATCTATATCCAAGGAATTATAATATTTCCAGGTTTTACATAAGAATACAAATTTTAGACTTAGTAATAAAATGTGTTTGGTTTAGAGAGATTATAAAATGGAACAACGGAAACAAAAGTTAGGATAAAAATTCCCTAAGAGAAGGGAAAATTTCCTTGAGAAAATAAACGCTATAGAAATATGATTTTTCATAAGATAAAGTGTTTGTGATTTTATAAAAATAGAAGAATAGAAAAGTTATAAATAAACCATATGGACTCAACAATCTTTTGATGCACGCAACCCTGGGTTTAACTGAATCATGACAATCTACTAAAATATTATTATTTAAACATAACCATTATAACCTAGCCACTATATTAGAGGGTATGAATAGAAATAACTAAATTAGGATAATTATATATTTCTCACATGTAAAGAATAAATTAAATAGTAATATGTTGAATTGAAATAAAATAATAATCATTTGAAAGAAAAAGAAATGTTTTTCTAAAAACTGATTTTTTTTTCTAAAAGGTAGTTTAGTCGATCTTTCCACACATAATTTAAAATTGTTTTTTAAAAATTTAAGAAACATTATTACAAAAAATAAAAATAATTTTCTAAATCTCTATGTCAACTTTTTTTTTCTAATTTGTTTTTATTTTTCATAAAATATTAATTTTTCAATGAATATTGAGATATCTTGTTTTTAATGAAGAGTTAATTTTGGTTTAAGTTATTACAGAGTAAGATTATATTTTAAATTAGATTTAATAAAAATTAGATAAATTATTTTATAATTCAACTAATTTATGTCATTATATTCAATTTCAAATTTAATAATGAAATAAAACAATTTAAGCTTCTGAACATTTTTCTTTAGAAAAATCATTTTTCGACACTTCTAAGTGTTTAATTTTAAATTGAATTCTACTATTTAAATGAATTTAATTTTTTAAACTGGATGTCATATTTAGAATAAGTTTAATTTTATATTATATAACAAGTTAAACTTAATTTTTTTCCACAATTACTACGGAAAAAATAATAATTTATTACTATAGTTAATGTTAAAGTGGTTTTTTCCGATTGTTAAACTAAGAAGATATGGATTAAAAATAACATTAAACTTTTCAAACACCCATTAGACGACCATATATCAACCGTATCACTTCACTAGTTCAATAATGACCAAATTTTTAGCCTTTAGAATTGTGATAAATGTGGGTACACTTTATAAATTTCAAACATTCCTAGTGTTTCCTCTCCCCCACTTATAAAAGGCCACCCTCTAACATTCCATCTCCACTTATAAAAAACCATTAGGTTTGGACAACACCTACACAAATTTATTCTTTAATTTCCTCCCCCCATCATAGGGGCCTCATTTTCATATTAATCCCTCATATGAATTGTAACACCCTGAGATTTTATGAAAAATATTCTTTTTAATTTCATTAATGTCTTGTGTTGTACGCAACACCAAAAGGAGCTTGCACAACACAAATCCTTGACATGCCTTTCATTACACGCAATCGCGACCTTCCTTGATAGCGTGTGTAGTACGCATTACCGAGTTTCACTAAACAACGATATGCTATTAAAATATTATTAAAACTAGCCGTTATGAATTGTAATAACCACTTTTTGAAAGTTTTTAAATTTTATTTTTCAAAATGGACTTCATTTTTGGATTCGGAGTATCGAATTTAGCTTAAGGTGAAATTTTGGTACTTTTCGGATAACTTTCATATTCTGATGAATAGTGAAAATTAATAAATTATAATTAAAAACAACTTTTTTAATCGAAATAATTAATAGTGATAAATTATTAATTTGAGTGGTTTTAAAGTATATTTAGAATATATTTTTACAATTTAATACAATGTTGGTCATTGGATGTAATTTCACATTTAAACCAGACATAATCAAGTGTCAATCTTTTGATAGATATTGTTTCTTAAAAACACGCTATTTGTTTTAACAGCGGGATTTAATTATAAAATTAATTAATGAAACTTCTATGTCATGAATTTGGTAAAATAGACTTCATTTTTGAATTCGGAATATGAAATATAGCTTAGGATGAAATTTTGGCATTATTCTGAAAAACATCAATTTTAGATGAATAGTGAAACTACTAAGTGGAAGTTAAAAAACTGAATTTTTCATAAAACATAATTTTAACGCTTCTGTGAATGTAATTTCAAAAATCCTAGAGACACGGTTGATTTCAGTAAGTAAAACGTGGTTCAATGAGATGAAAATAATTTTTGGTGAATAGTAACTTTTTACTTTTATTTACGACGGTTAAAACTAAATAGGGTAATTAAGGGTAAAAATGATATTATTATTTCCCTAACACATGTCCTAAGTCTATTGGACAAGTTTATCTCGACCAAAAACAACCTAAAGTGTAAAATATTATCATTTAGGCCCACTTTGATTAGATTAGGACATTTATTATTATTTAATTCAAAGAAGAGTTAAAAGAGTTAAAATCAAAGTTTATTTACTAAAAGATTTTTAATATAGGTTTATACATAAGATAAATTCGACTGTAAATATTTATTAGAAATATAAAAAGATTTCCTACATAATGGTAATTTATTTGTAATTTTTAGACATCAAATAAGTTAATTTATTTATGACACAATGATGATGCAGTAATTATCTTATTAATGAAATATTGACATAATTGATATTATAAACACCAAAATAAATGTAATTTAAGACTTTTTATGAATTCCACTAATTTTCCAGGTTACTATGATATATTAGTGTTGATTTAATCAACTTGTTTCGAACATATAATTCTGTTATGACTTTCACAAAAAATCATATATCAAATAGTGTCAAAATTGACACAAAATAGTTTTTAAATCAAATATTATATTATTAATTGTTATTTTCTTCCTAAAAATATAAGGTTCGTCCAAATGACTTATATAAGGATATATATATTAATAATAAACAATTTTGGGTTCGTTTGGCATGTTATAGTAAGTGTATTAACCATATAGTGTAAGAAAACAAAAAGACACGGTAAAAGTTAAATTATTTAACTTAGAGTTAAATCTTATTGATAAGGTTAAAATAATAACCTAAACTTGCCTAAATCCTATTGGTTGATAGGATTTCGACCCATACCCACTTTATCTTCGAAATAAGACCCTCTGGAACCATTATAAATCGATTTTGACTTTAATATAAAATAATATTTTGAGATATTCCTAAGGTGCCCCTCTCCTCCCTTATAAAAGGGCACCTCCTCCCTCTCTTCCTCACACAACTTTGAGCCTTCAAGCTCGGCCAACCCATGCCAAAATCTCTTCTCCACTATTATATTATCATCCTAGAGGTCCTGGTCTTCTTCAAAGACCATCCTTAGTTCTTTAAGTGGAGGCTAAGAAAAGGCGCGTCAAAAAGAGGTAATATCCATTACCGATCTTTTTCAATTTCTTTCTTCTTAATCTTCTTCTTCTTTAGTTTTTTCATGATAAAGTAATAACCTCAGTATTTCTTATATACTGATATGTTATTATAAATATGAAACAACTCTAATTAACCTTTTATCCATCCTACGGAAAAAGGAAATCACCACGCGTGCGTACGTACGGAATACCGTCTCCACGCCGTGGTGTAATCTATTTTCCGCCACCACATTAATTGGATGGGTATAATGGTGTAATGAGTAACTGTATATTGATACTGAAATATTATACATACACTTCAACACAATTCCACGACCATGTGAATGATATCATCGCTCGTGGGTACGTACGGACTACCGTCTCCACGACGCGATGAGATTCATTCTCCATGTTAACCATTTAAGAATGATTATAAAGTATATATAAGAAATAATAATGAAATATATGACATTATAAAGCTACTGTATTTATGTATATATATATATGTATGTCATCTAATTACTTCCATTCAAGACAACAAGTAAAGGAAAACAGCGTTCATGCGTACGTACGGACTACCGTCTCCATGAACGGTGTTTTTAATTTCATTTATCTATCTATTATATATATATATATACTGAATATATATGATATATAAATCATATTTTATATTCTGGAAGTAAGTAAATCATGAATATAAGTAATAATAATGTCAAGAACAACAAGTCAAAACACCTACGATAAATGAAACGATTTTACCCAAAACGCTTCTTTAACATGGAATTTACAAAAGAAAGGGTAATATAAAGTCATAAGTGAACCATATATGATATCATAACAATGAATATGATTCTTTAATAAGTCAATGACATTATTTAAATCATTATATAGGAGTTTCGGACACATACGAAGCAAATCAGACCTAAGGTAAGGGAAATATCACAATCTCATTTCTATCCGAGATTGTTTATACTTTGAAATTTACTAGGGTGTATTTTATCATCCACATCCATTTTTCCTAAATATATAATATTATTTCCATCCACCTACAATTTTTTAAATCCAATTTTACCCTTCGGTGAGTTTTTAGTAAATTATATGAAAGGAATCTTTTGTCGTTTTTCGAACGAGGTACTTTTTTGACTTTTCCGACAAAAGTACGAAGAATGTTTGTTTAACTTAAATGGCATGAATGGATTTTAAAAAAATATTTCCAAGAAACTTCCTTTAAAAGTTTTCAAGTTTATTTTTAATCAACTTCTTTTATTTTATAGTCGTATGACATGTTATGAAAGGAAAAATGTTTTTGAAGTAGAAAGGATATTTTCCTCAAGAATGGAGTTCAATTGTTTTATCAAAGTTATTTTCCATATAAGATAATATAGGGTTTTGTTTCTATCCCTATTATTACATTGATATGATTATGTTGTGATGGAAATAGTTTTATGAATTCCCTTATCTTATATGAATTGTTTTATGATGTTATTATGTTTAAGATTCCCATTTATTTTACATGGGTTATGCAATGATGTATGATTTATGATTTTGTGGCACACATAAGAATGGTATCATTATGAGATGGGTGGGACCTCTATCTCCCTACAATGCATTGGGTAAAGATTTTATATCTCATGAGATAGACATGGCTGGAATGGTAGGTTATACCGGTTCAGTGAAACAGGACTGAAACGAGGGTTACTCGGTTCAGAAAGGGACATTGTCCACTAAGATAGTCTTGGCAATGAGTCTTGACTAACAAGAAATGATTCTTCATGATTATGTGTGTATGCCACAAAGTTTAATGTTTTAAGTTATGATTATTGGGATTTCATTTCACTACTATGATTTATCCCATGTTATGAAATTATGCTCTCTTTTGCAGGTTAAGATTTCCAAAAGTTATATTCTTATGAATATGATGTGATTGATTTCTCTTTTGTTTACCCTTACTGAGCATTTGAGCTCACCCTTTTATGTTTTCTTTTCCCCAGGATATAAAGAAAGGTTTTAGGTATAAAAAAAAGGAAGATCTTTATGGGAGATATTGAAGATCTTTCACCAGGATTAGAAGATTATATTCTGAGTTTCCAAAGACACTAAACTATTACGATCCTTGTGTGTGTGTTTTTGTTATGTACTAAGTATTCTGAAAATGTAATGTAATGTCAATGTACGTCAAGATTTGGGTCTCTACATGAATTCTTTATGTATAAACCTAAATGGGTTCTCTGATGAAGAGGTAAAATTCTAAAATGTACGTGTTTTTTTTATTTCATATCCACATACCTAAAAATCATTTTAAAATATGATAAAATAATATAATTAGTATATAATATTTATTTATATGATATTATTTCAATGTAATAACATATATCCATCTCCACTTCTATCAAATTGGAAACAAAACCACTGATCAGATTTACGGCGGACTACCGTCACGCGAACTGATGTAATTTGTTTTCCATAACCACCTTTCAAGGATGAATATAATGATGGATTTGAATTTTTGTATGATATTTATGATATAATTATAGTATTTCAATTATTATGACACATATACCTTCTTACTTTCCGTTTAGTGGGTGATACAATAATGTCACTCATTTTTACAGCTGACTACCGCCTTGCGAAGCAATGTGATTAGTTTTTCGCTGATGATTTACATGGAATATAGTAAGGATACAATTAAGGAATATATGGGATATTTATGAACTAAAAATAATTCTAGAAATAAAATTTCATATATAACTTCTTACCTTCCATTCTTTTGGTAAAAAATAACACCGCTCTTGCTTAAGTGTGGACTACTGCCTCCACGTACTGATGTGAAATGTTTTTCATTTTATTTTTACATGGATGATAATAAATTTTGAATTGATTAATATAAATTCCCTAAATTAAATTAAAATGATTTTGGAAATATTAATTAATATTCATTTTCCTTTATTTTCAACCTTTATGAAAATAGAAACAATATTTATGTGTACGTCTGATAATTTTACATATATTAATTTTATAAATTAATATAAATACATATATGGGGATTATATTTGATATATATATCATGGTTAAAATTCAAGATATTATGTAATCATGAATAATGTAATAGGACTGAAAATACCAAACCACAACTTACATTGAAAATAACGTAATTATCTCTTGAAAGAGCGATTTTAACAAAGAATTGTTAATAAAAGGGTCATAAAAGACTACAAGTAAATCATATATGGTATTAAATATATGAATATGGTTATTAAATAGTTTTATAATAAACATATATTTATTATATAGTATTTATAGAGATGTACAAATGAAATCAGACCTAAGGTAAGGGATTCTTGTCTCACTTTAAAAACTGTGATTAATATTCCATATTCCCCACTTATTTCATTTAGTGGTGTATATAATAACCCAATATATATGTTATATCTTGAATATATTTATCATAATTGTATTTTAAGTTTTTTGATATTATTTAATTTATAGGGCTTACGGTGTAGAAGTTACCATAGTGGTAAGGATTTATTTCACAACATTATCATTATTCAGAATATTTTATGATTATGTCTTCCTTAGGTTAATTATAATGTACTTACATACCAAAACCAATACATTTCCTTATTGTCTATTTAATGCTAAACGATTCATGTAATAATACCATTTTTCCACTCTTTGGTACATTAATTGACTGAGAATTGTTTCTAATAAAGTCCAACTTTATTTATATCTTCGATCGAAAATCCTTTCTCTTCCAAAACCAAATTTTCTAAAAATATTTTCAAAAATAATTTTATCATTATCCAAATGATTCATTACACATATTTTTACCCATGTTTTAATTTTCACATTTTTTTAAAATAATCCTCAGGTCATTTCCCAATCAAGGACCATTTGGATTTTAACAAAAATGTGAAAGGAATATTTGTTTTAACGCACTTGGAATATATAGATTTTTTGATGTCATGACCAATAAATTTTTTAAAACATATTTTATATGTTTCATAGTTTATTTTCAAAGTCAATTATATTATAAATTGTTTTTTTACTTTTATTTGAAAAAGTATTTTTGATGTATAAAAGGTTTTTTTCCTTACGAATGTTTTAAATAAATTTTTTATTATGTTTATATTCATCAATGACATCAAAAAATTATTGTACTTATGATCCAATAGGGATATTTTGGGTATATAACATCCTTATTATTTCTTTTTATTATTTATGATTAGTTTGATTAATGATTTAATATTTGATTTCCAATCACGATATAAATTTGGATGGTTTATGATTACATTTATTTGATGTGGTAAGTATTTACATTTAATATGTTAGTTTTTATATATGAATATTTATATTGATATGGTTTCACCCCTGACATATGATGAATGAATTAGACTTAGTAACTAGTTGGTGGGACCTGGTTATAGATATCCCCTTAATGAATCGATTGGTACAATGAGAAAAATCAGTTGTCTAAACTAGATGTGTTTTTCCCATAGTATTAAACTGTCTTGTGAATGGTCTTGAAATTATGTTTCATATGATTGGAATTATGGATTCCCTTATTATGAAATCAGTTATTGAAATCTATATGATTATTCCATTAGTTAAAATATCCATGGATAAGTTTCATGTTTGTTTGATTATTTATATGGATTTATATGATCATACATTATTCCTTCCATATTATCTTCAGGTCATTGTTGATATGGAATGTGTTTAAGTTGTTTACCTTTCAATATTGTTTATGATAATTTATTATTGAAATATTCTACTATACACCTACCATTTCAAAGAATATAAACTCTCCTAACTCATATATATTATTTTCCCCAAGATAATAGGAAGTGTTTTTTAATTTATATGTAGAGATACCCTAAGAAAAATAATGGAGTTTTAATTGAAAATATTTTATTTGTATTTTATGTTTTATAATTTAATGTGAATTTAAAGTATGTATCTATTTCAACAAGAATTATAAACTCTTCAGTCCTTTTTGATGTGGTTTATTGTATCCAGTGCCAATTTAATAAAGTAGACACTGGATCAAGTATACTGGAGTCAGGGATATTACAAAAAATACTCAAATATCACCATATCAAAATTATGTGAGTCATGATAAACAGCCACTCGAGGTTCGATGGAACATTTTCTGTAATATTTTTGATAACTAGATAATATCATTTTACACTTAAAGAAATAAAAATACTAGTAATACTTATTGAATCATCTCAGAATAAGCTCATATCATTGATTTTAAATGCGTTGTCATGTTCTGAACTCAAAAGAATTGCTTCAACATCTTCTGATATTTATTTACTCAGAATTAAATAATTCTTGAAACTAATTTTTTTTATTTTTATTTGATATTTACTTTACAATTAAATATATAATCTCTTATTTATTCTCATAATTATATCACATATTAATATAGCTATTTATGTTGTTTATACCATGATTGAACAACTCTTAAATCATCAGAAATCAATTTATCTTCATCTCATTTGATTAAAAAATTTTGATTTTTCATCCAATAAAACATTGAATTTTTCCTAAGTGTTGATGTTTTACTCTAATAACATCACAGTATTATATTTAGTAAATAAAGATTTTTAGAGACTTATGCTAAGTGTAAGAAGGATTACATTCTTCTCCGAAAGTCTTACTCTCCTTCTTTTCCCATTAGTCTATATCAACTCAAAATCCTAAGTTATAGAAAATTCATTAGTGATATAAAAGGATTGTGGTGTAGTTTTAGGATTAAGAGTTTTAATACTTCTAGATTCATAAGATCATGCCTTTGTTAGTACAAAGTGGACTTAAGGTCTTATAATGAGGTCAGACATTTAATAAATAACAATGGTTGATAAAGTCAAATGATGGAATTGAATGTTGTAAAATCCCCTTAATGATTTATGAATAGCACCTAATGTATTATGTTTGTAGAAAAGTCATAAAATCATAGTAGTAAAATCCTCACTTTTAGGACTTAGCCATTTTACATAGACTCTGAAATGTTTTATTCTATAGTTATTTTTGAACAAACGTGGTATCTCTCATGGGCTTCTCCAAAATTATTTAAATTATAAAATAATTGTTGAAATTAATAAATAATTTTAAACTCCTTATAATGAATTATGTGGTGTTAAATCACCTAAAATAATTAAATAAGAGTATTTTAGTGATTATAACTACCATATATAGTGTTGATCTTGTTCAATCAATCAAAGTCCATCTCGGATCACTTCAACTATCATTATGAAGTGTATAAACACTGTCTGCACAACAAACAACATGAAATTTACTCCTTGGATGGGTTCTCTAGATTTAAATAACTATCTTTCATGCTTTGATCTTGATTTATGTAATTTATCTGTAACTATAATGTATTTCCATTCATAGGATCTGCTGTTAGCTTCTCTCTGTTTAGTGATTCCATTTGTTGTTGAAGACAAAGCTTCTTCACCGTAAGCACTTATCATAGAAATAAAGGCCAGATCATTAAACTGTTTTATAATATGGTATTACAAGTTAAATATATCAAGCCCAGTAATCAAGTTAATCCAATAACTATTTTCTTTACTCATAAGCTAAATGAGAAGCACCGTTACACCTCCTTTTCCAACATAAGATAATGAATAATATTATATCTCCAATGGAAGAATATTCAATTTACTTTACCTATAATTCATGAGAATCCACTAATTAATTTTGTGGAAGGATACTATAATCGCTCACCCATATCCTCCTTTATCTTTATTGATCTTCACATTGATATAAAACACAAACACAATTCAAATTGGTGGTCATTACCTGACCTAAGGGGGCTCAAGCCATGTGTACCCCAAGCTTACCTCAAATAATCTAGGGGAAAGAGACCAACATTGAAAAGTCATATCACATTCATGGGAGTCATTATACCAATTTACTTGTACACATACACTTATTTATAATCCCATATAACGATAAAATGTAAAACATGAAAAAACCATGTTTGCATACATCTAAAATCCCACTATTAGAGTATGGAAAAATGGTAATGGAAAGAAAGGTACAAATACAAGACCAAACAAATAACCAAAAAAGAGGTCCAACCAAAGAAGGAGAAGAGGACTGCAATAAATGAAATCATTTAAACAAACCTTGGTCTGTCCGGCTCACTAAGATCTACCTAGTCCTGGTCCATCTTGGACTCTATCAAAAGGCCAGTCATCTACATAAGACATGACACATGTGAAAAAATCCCATGAAGGGGTGGGTATAAAAATACCCATTAAAAAAACAAAAAATCACTATACATATAGCATTAAGGATATGCTAATACAAAATTGGCCTTTTACAGTGCTAGAATAGGCCTTTATCAGCACTAGAAAAGAACTAACTACCACAACGTTCTTAAAAGGCCATGGATTTTACAAGTACAAGAAAAGTGCTAATAAAGGGTAGCATTATCTGTGAAAATAAAGGTGCTGATAAAAGACATCATATATCATTGTTGTTAAAGAGACCCTTTATCTGCGCTTTTAGATGTGAAGATACATATTCTTTTATCAGCTCTTTAAAATGGACTAATAAGGGAATCCTTTATCGGTTCTTCTAGAACAACAAATAAATGTTATATTTATCATCACTTTTTAAAGTGCCAATAAATGGATCTTTATCATCATTTTTAAAATTATTGATAAAGGGATCCTTTTTCGGCACATTTATTAGCATTGATAAAGGGAAGTGCAATAGAGTGATGCAACGAAACACTACAACACCAAAAACAGGGCAAGAAATTTTCTGTAACAACAAACTTCCTCACTAGAAACAAAAACATAAATTACAAAAATAAGATAAAAATATTGAATTTAAATGATATAATTTTTTTAACACAAATACAATAAAAAAACACTATCATATAGTATCTCAGTTTTTTCTACAAAAATTAATTTTAATTTTGAATAAAAGGCACACACGGAGTCATTCCAATCAGAAAGGGATTTGAATTGAGGTGTGACTGATTCCTACATGTCAAAAACAACATATGAATCATTTTACAAAAGTAAGAAAACATATTTGAATACGTTTGCTCAGTTTTTAGTATGTTAGTTATTTTCTAGACTAAAATTAATGACATATTTGAATAAAAAGACGCAATTTGGGTCGTACCGATCACACCGCGAATCAGATTGAGGTGTATCCGATTCATACACCTCAAAAATGAATAAAGTATCCTTATACTAAATTACCTAAAAAATCCAAATGCATTTTCACTGTTTTGATTATGTCAGTTTTTTTACTGAAATTAATGTCAATTTTGAATAAAAAGACACACTTGGAGTCATACTGAGCACACCATACATTGGATAAAAGTTTAGCTAATTTTTACATATCCCATATAAAATATGGATATTTTTACTAAAGTATCAAAAAAATAAGAATGTATTTACTTATTTTTTATTACACCACTTGTTTTTTTAACTAAAATGTAATTTTGAACAATAAACACACAATTTGAGCCATACAGGTGGCATTGTCGATGGGTTTGACATTAGACAAATTTTTAAATGTCCCCAATGAATGATGAATTTTTTTCTAAAATTATAATGGAAATATGAGCATGTTTTTTCTGTTTTCATTGAGAGACACTTTTTTGTATTAAAATGTCAATTTAAATCTAATAACAGAAACTTGGATTTATATCAGTCACTACATGCATCATATTGAGGTGAGTATGACTTCTACAATTCAAAAATGACTCATGGATCATTTAAAAAAAGTATAAAAAAATATGAATAAGTTTGACCATTTTTGAGCATGTCATTTGTTTCACTAAAATTAATATCAATTTTGAAAAAAAAGATGAACTTAGATTCATAAGGGTCACACCACACATCGGATTAATGTGTAGATGATTCCTACACATCCGAAATGACTTATATACCATTTTACTAAAATATAAAAATAATAAAATTTTTTCTCATAGGTTTTAATCACCCCACTTCTATTTTATACTAAACTATCATTTTAAACTAGAAATGTAAACATTGTGACATACAAGTGGCATCATGTGTGGTTTTGACAAGAGATAAGTTCATACACATCAAAAATAAATTATGAATAATTATACAAAATTATCAAGATAATCCGAGCATGTTTCCTTGGTTTTCAATGACTGAAAACATTTTTACTAAAATGTCAACTTTAAAATGATAACAGATATATGACTCATACGAGTCACATCGTGTATCAGATTGAGGTTCCACTAATTCCTATGAATAATAAAATATCTTATGGATTCTTTTCATAAATTATCAAAACAATCTGAACGGGTTTTCTTATTTTTGAGTATGTCAATTGTTTTTTTCACTAAAATTAATGCCAATATTTAATAAAAATAAGCACATGGATTCATACCAGTAAAAACATTCATAAGATTGAGGTGAAGTAGGATTCTACACATCTCAAATTAATTATGGAAACTTTTCCAAATGTATAGAAATAATCAGAATTCATTTACTTCGTTTTGAGTATTCCACTTGTGTTTTTAAAAAAATTTATTTTTAAACTAGAAACATGAACTTTAAAGCCTATAGGTGTATTCATGTGTATTTTTTAAATGATAGTGAATCATACATGTCAAAAATGAATTATTAATTATTTTCCTAAATTATCAAGATAATCCGAGCATGTTTTCTCTATTTTTAGTGAGTGAGTTTTTTTTTGCATTAAAATGTCATTTTTAAACTGAAAACAAACACTTGGAGTCATAGTAATCAATCTGTACATCAGATAGAGGTGAGGATAATTTTTCCAAGTAAAAAATGACTTATGGATCATTTTATTAATGTTGAAAAACAATCCAAAACAATTTTCTTTGTTTTGAGTATATTAGTTATTTTTCTCACTAAAATTAATTTCAATTTTGAATAAAAAGATGCACTTGGAATTATACTGGTTACACCATGTGTCAAATTGAGTTTTTTAAATATAATACATGTCCCAAATGACTTATGGATAATTTTTCTAAAGTATCAAAATAATCATAATTTGTTTCCTCTGTTTTGAGTATGCCATTTGTGTTTTTTACTAAAATTCCATTTTAAACTGGAAAATGAAATTTGAGTTATACACATTGAATAATGTGTGGTTTTTACCTGATACTACTTCATATATGTCAAAAATGAATTTTGAATAATTTTCCAAATTATGAAGAAAATATGAGCATGTTTCCTCAATTTTCATTGAGTGGCATTTTATAGAGTTAAAATACAAATTTTAAACTCAAAACATACACTTGGAGTCATACCAGTCACACTGGGAATCAGATTGAGGTGACCCTACATTCTATGGATAAAAAGGATTTATAGATCGTTTTTATCAATTACTAAAACAATCCTAATGTATCTTTTTAATTTTGAGTATATTAGTTGTTTTTTAACTAAAATTAATGTCAATATTTAATAAAACGGCAACCTTAGAGAAATATCAATAACACCATGAATTATATTGAGGTGCAAATAGATCCTAAACATCTTAAATGACTTTTGGATCATTATCCTAAAGTATCAACACAATTGGAATTTGTTTCCTCACCATTGAGTACAACACTTTTGTTTTTTACTAAAATGTCATTTTAAACTGGAAACACACACTTTGAGTCATATAGGTGGCATTTTATGTGGTTTTGAATTTATAATAATTCATACACGTTGGATATGAATTATGAATCATTGTACCAAATTATCAAGACACTCCAAGAACATTTTCTTTGTTTTCAATGAGTGAAACTTGTTTTTATTAAACTGTCAATGTTAGACTAATACAGGGCACTTGGAGTCACACCCGTCACACCATGCTTCAGTTTGAGGTATGGATGATTTTTTCACGTCATAAATGATTTATGAATCATTTTACTAACATAAAAAAATAATCCAAATATTTTCTAATAGTTTTGAGTATGTAAATTATTTTTTACACTAAAAAAAATTCAATTTTAAAAAAAGATGCACTTGGAGTCATTCCGGTCACACTATGTGTCATACTGAGGAATGTATGAATCCAACACATATCAAATGACTTATAGATCACTTTACCAATTTATAAAAACAATTGGAATTCATTTACCCTATATATGCCTCTATATATTCCTCTTACATGTCGGTATCGGACTCCAACGCTGCCTCCACCTTTTCCTCCAACTCCGCCTCTACCTACACATTCACCTTCACCTCCACGATTTCCAACAAAATAAATATTTATAGGTCATCAATTCTAAACAAATTGATTCCATCTATTATAATTCTCTTTGATAAAGAGATGAAAAGTAATATATAATCATTTTGACACAAATTCTTCACACAAAAAATTTATTTCAATGGTTATAACTAATACTAGATAACAAACAAAAAAGGTAATCACATAATTTTGTTGGCAACATACATTCTGACAAAAAGTAAGTTGAAGACTCATCTATGAACAAATTTATTTCTTCTTTTGAGTATGTAGGCTTTAAAAAATCTTGATAGTACGAATAAAATATATAAAAACAAAGGATTATGAAATATATTTAGTAAAATTTTAATTACCATAAAAATTTAACAATAGGGGGACTCTTGCATTTTCATGAATTATGATTTCTCTCATAAAATTTTAAACACAATATCCACAATCAATGAAATTTTCTTGTTTTAGACACTACCTAAACATTTAAAAAAATAATTAAACTGTTTTGAAATGTTTTTATAGTTAAATCATTATATATATATACCTTAATTTGTTACTATTTATAGTAATTCACATGCAGTATCCCTTCAGACACCTACTTCATGCCCTGATCTAGCCTATATTTAGAGACTTCCCTAGCATAATTTTTTTTGTTAAAACATTGAATAAAAATATAATGCAAAGTTAATTTATAAAATGTTGATTGTAGTGTATTACATATTCACAATACAGATCATGTGTGGTAGAATGGTTGTATATCCATGCATTGGATCCAAAAAATAGATATTCATGGTTTCCAGATTGATGGCGATCAACATCCAATGATTAGTAAAAAACAAAAACAATTAAGTAATGAAAAAATTTAAAATATATCTTAGGTGATTAAATTGTATTGTTTTAGTTCTTCATTTTATGAATTAAAAATAGTGTGTCTTCTGATTCTTTTTTATTAAATGCTTTGAGTAACTCACCCTTTTTCTTCTGAATTGTTTTTTTATCCAATGTATGTTCAACCATAGAAATTATATAGGCATTAATGAATCCAAATCATGCATCACATGATCTTCCCTTTATATACTTATGATATAAATTCATGTACATATGATGAATAGTTATTAACATTCAAAATAATGTTATCTCACTATTTAGATAGGTGTATTATGAAAATGTTCCTTATGTGTGTATTTACAACTAAGATTTCCTGCCATTCATGCTTGAGAATCTCATTTAGTGTCTTGAGACTAATTCCATCTTTCAAGGTATTTAAATATATTTCTTCTTCATATTCAATGTAAGACATAGTTTTATCTTTAAATTTGGTATGTGCATGAAGTTGTAATTATAGTAAATGTTGCCTTGAAACTGTCATGGAGAAGGTACTCTCGGATGGTTGTTTTGTTTTTTGGTCAATTTGTTAGATTTTCTTGATTCAACCTTCAATTTCTCCACTGCTTTATCCATTTTTAATATCATGCTTCACTTCATACCTTTTAATGTCAAATGTTATAGATTTTTCATATGAAAAGATTTGTTAAATATATATGTCAGGTATTTTTATAAGATTAGAAGAACATGCTATAAAATCTCAAATAACATCACTGACTATTGTAATATCTAGTATGTCATGTGTAACAGGAAAAAAGCAGTCAGATCATGAGCTACCTCAATTCCCAATCTCAGGTGATATTTTGGTTGTTCTAGATGGTTTAGATAGTCTCCTGAGATATTATAAATTGTACCCATCACAACGAAATAGAGTGTGGGTACTGATAGGTACAAATCACATTCAACTATACCCTATAGAATTTCAGTAATATAAAGTTATCAGAATTTTTTTGATTCACATTTAGGAGAAAGATTAATGAAAAAATTGATTATGCCAGGTACGGTATGAAGTTATGGGGAATGAATAGCCTCAATGATAATGTGATCATTTTGTTTATGTGTGAATATTTTCTCTACTGCTAGTTCTATTTGATTGTTTCTTATACATTGGTCTTCCAAACCAAACTATAGAATAATATCTTATAGTGAGTCTATTTTTGTTTTCAATCATCTCACTATATTATATGTATCTTGATGTGGGTTTATCTTGTTGAAATATGTCAAAGGGAGACTCAAAAACCTAATCCTCTAATGCGACCATATTGTTCAGGCCACATTAAATCTACTGAATGTATCTTTTGTCTTGGTACTGTAATTTTCGATTCTTATATCTAAACCATACAATAATATATGAAAATTAGTGTATTATTTTATGTAATATTCCTATAAAGAATAAAAAGTTACCATTATTTCATACTTACACATGATTCAAATACAATTTTTGTGTTTTCAACTCCTAATTTACCCTCCATATTTACACGCACCTCCATCTAGAGAACATGACATAGGATGGAAGGGGTTTCAAATTTTGATTCATCAATCTGCATATAAAAAAAGGTACAATGTTATTTCATATCACATAATTAAACTTTTATTACTGATCTTAAATATATAACAATTTATTCTCTAATGATGAATACCCTATCCTTGCTTTGTTCTAGGGGTACATTGGTTTTGATGCATGTTCTTTATTTTAGGAATTATTTTTTGGTTTCATAAATTAATAATTTGGAATCAAGTAAGATAAAATAAATAACTTCAAATAATATATTATCAAATGCAATGCACCTAAAATTATTTCTCATTGTGACGATTACTGATAGAAGTCCACATTTCCTTTTTTATGATGTGTTCATAACTAACTAGTGGGTCCATATAAATTTCCCCCTCAAAATCTCTTAGTTATAACTTCATAAGAAGTGTCTAGATGCCTAAATGGGATTTTCTTGTGGCCAGTAAGACTGATTTCTTACAAAAAATATTTTAAAACAATCAAAATATATAAGTAATAATGAAAATTAAATCAATATTTCATTATATTATTTTTTAGTAAAATATAGAAAGTATATTTTAACATTACCACTATATGATTCCAAAGGATTTCCTTCGTTATAGATTAGATACAACACCATGAATCAATATCAATCAAAAAAATTATCCTTGTTGTGACCCCAAGATAACTAACGAATGTTAGATTTTTGGGGTTAATAAGTTAGTTGTGTTGATTCCAACCAACCTCAAATTTTATACCATAGATTTTTACCTTGATAATTTTATTCAACACTCTAATGTTGCATTGTTATTTTTTCATCAACATGTTGTTGATCCCAAAATAATCCATAGTTTCATTATCAATAGTATATTCATTCCCATTATTGATAACATCATCATGGGCATAATACATTTTATGCATGAGTAGTCAAACATTTAATTTGTCTTGAATAAAAACAATACAATACACTATATGGGTAAAATTCAATATTTTCACACATCTTGCATGAAAATTATTACTATCTTGAGTTGAGATATAATACTTCAGTACCCCAAAAAAACTAACCTTCACTACCATTTTTTAATCCGGCCTTGGATGCTTAATTTCCTTCCATATATTGATGATGGATTGGACTCCCTATTTCAAAATAGCCTTCCTCCCATCATTGTGGTTCCTATATTCTTTGATGACATACACCCCGAACGATTATTATTTCATTTCATTTTTTAATAACTATCTCCCATGTTTTTTGTAAATTCAGTTATTTTTATTGCACTAATTTAACAAAAAATTATCCCATACTGGGAACTATTGATCATTTTGGATGACTATATATTAGAGTAATTCAAACAACATAGAAGAGATAATGGATGCATCTCAAGAAACCAAATGCAATAATAACTATTCAGGTGGTGAAAGTTTATTTTCCAATGTGGTTCAAAATTAAATTAAATGAAATTTTAATTATGGAGTCTAATTTATTACATTTCAAAAATGAAATAATGTACATTCAAATCCACATGACTCCCACTGGTAGTCTTTTACTTCCACTCAAAAACAATTATTATTTTCCACCTTCTATGAAATATTTCTTTTTTGGATAGGGCTTAGAGGAGTTTCAACTTGTGGTGGTATTGGTGTGTGGTGGATTAGAGAGATTCAAAACCATCCATTTATCCAAGTATCCAATAGAAAGTATCTTAAAGATAAATCCAAAAATAGGGAAATATATCGCTGCTCATTGAGGGAGGAATATCTTCGAGATTTAGATTGGAACCCTTTTAAATGTATCATGTTCTAAAGGGAAGCGAATCAAAAGGTGTGTTTAGAGTGTTTTTTTCACAAAAAATGTTTAACATGAGTATTTTCAGGAGTTCACGCATCTAGTAGTATTCTCAAGTAAGTATTCAAAATTGTAGAGTTATAATAGGATCTAATATGACCACACTCAGAATAAAATTATTTTTTGATGAAGTGTTTTCAAAAGTAAACGAGTTAGCCATATAAGAAAAATCATATCAAGAAAACAAAAAAATCATTCATTATGTTTCAATTCACTTTTTGGTGTAATTTTTTGTTGTCTCCGAAAGTAGAAAATAATGAGAAAAAAGGCTAAAAGAGTTGAAGACTTTGTTGTGAGATGCTCTATTCACATCCAAGGAAGAAGATTTAATGGATATTAATGAATACAATCTATGTTGGAGGTATGTCATCAAGTAAATTTGAAACCAAAATGATGGGAGGAAGTCTCATTTGAAAGAGGGAGTCCAATCCATCCTTAATATATGGATGGAATTCAAGCATCTAAGGATGGATTAAATAAAGGTAGTGAAGTTTAGTTTTACTATTATATTGAAGTATTATATCTTTGTTCAAGACAGTAACAATTTTTATAAATGATTCATGCAATTGTGGTCTTTTATGCATGTAGTATAATGTATTGTGTATCTATCTTACCAAAATGAATCCTTATTTACACAACATTATTTTTAAAACCTTTTTTACTTTTGTATGAAATGTTATTCATGTTGCTTATGAATATTCTGTTTAGTATTATTTTTTCACCACAACAGATGGATATGCAGTTCGTAGTGGTCTCATATGAAGCTGTAATGAGTTTAGAAAGTAAAAGTGGCATTGTGTAGGTATAGGTAAGTGACTGAGAGAGAGAGAGATTTTGGTTCCCATGATGTTTATAGATTTTTCTTCCCATTTGGTTTCCTATAGGGGTTATACAATTGGATCCAAAAACACAAATGTAGTTTGAAGAAATATAGTTGACCATATCATTAAAGTGTAATTACATGTTAAGGTAATTCTATATCTACATATAAATAAATTATAAAACACATTTGATGATCCCGCACATCTAGTTATATAAGTTTGATAAAGGTATGTAATCTACGGTTTTCATTGGACATGACTTTTTAGTAATATGAATAATTTATTATTCATCAATTATGATTAAAAGTCTAGTTGGTCCTGCCATCCAGAAGCTTTCACTGTGCACATAACCTACATGAGGCAACCAGATGGATTTGAGGACAATCATAACATGGAATTTTTTTAAAAGATGAATTTGAATCTCTATGGATTGAATTATGAATCCTGATATGGGAATGATAAATTCATTGACTTCACCACTGAGAGAGGTCTCACACATAGAAATGTTGAAATGAATATTGGGGGATAGTTTTCTAGGTGTGGGTCAGTTTGTTAATGGAAAGGGTTATAATTTTAATTTCATATATAATGTTTTTGGTGATTTTGGATGTAGCTAAGAATAATAAACATGTGAATACTTTGTAGGTGTAGGGGGACTTCGATTTCCTATAGCTTATTACTTGACTATTTTTAGAGTTTTTTCTTTAGCCTTATGGTGCACCATTCAGAGGGAGTTATCTCCCTCTAACTTATACTAAATGTTTTATAATTTTTCTTGAATATATTTATCCACTACATCCAATAGAATTGTTCTAGTTGGTTATTCTATTTTTTCACTCTCGTGGTAATGATTTTGATCGATTGTTTATTTCACTGAGAGAGTTACATAATTAGAAGGAAAATTTAGGATTATTGGACAAAAAATTCCAAAAAAACATGTATTTTATCTATTTAATTAAGGAAAAAACAAATATTTTAATAAAAAATTAAAAACATATGAAAGGTTATGTCCATATAGAACTCATGTTTAGTCCATTTAATGTGAAAAGATAAGTTTCATAATTTTTGTTATGGGTGAACCCTTGTATTTCTTGTTTTATGTTTACATGTGTGTTTTATATCATGTTTGTGTGGAGAAGTGTTATATGTTTTCTATTCACGTATTTATATATGTTGCTTGTTTTTCATTCCCGTGTATTATAAGTTTTGTATTTATATATGTTATGTGTTCGATGTTCAATTGTATTTTTTTTCATGTCAAAATCATGTGTTCTATGTTTTCTTTCTACGTGTATTTTTTATTGAAATATATTATACTAATAAGGAGGAATTTATTATAAGTTTGGTTGAAATGAGAGCCTATGTTATTGCTCAATTCTACACATTATTGTATTATTTGTTTTAATTGAATACATGTGTTTTTTTGTTCAAATGTGTTCACACATGTGAAAATATTTATTATGTGTTTGTATGTGTTTCCTGTATAAAAAAATAAATTTTATGATGTATAATAAAAAAAACAAAGTAAGAAAATAGTATAGTTTTTTTGACATCCATGGACATCATTTATGTTTTAAAAAAAATCACCTAAAGCTCATGGAACATGGGATTTCCCTTGGAAAATAAAAGAAAATTAGAGAAGCTTTAAATTTGAGGTCCCCATCAAACTAGATAGATCAATTTCCTAAGGAATTGTTTTGTATTTGGGAATCAGATAATTAGAAGTGAAAACAAAAACATAAAGTACTCTTTTGGATATTTCGTACGCAAAATATAGAATCAAAATTCCCAAAAAATGCATTAAATATATGTTTTGTAAATAAGTTTACCGACCTTACCATATGAAAACACCCTTTGTTTTCGTTGAAACTCTCTAATTAAATAGAATAACAAATTGTATTTCAATGGAAAGGAGATGAGATGTAGGGTTTTTTTGTGGTTATGAACGATGAAAAAAACTAAAACATGACCCCAAAAAATGAAACAAAGATTGAGGAAAAGTATAAAATAACATATATTGAATTATAGCCTTGATTTTTCTAAGGGAACATAGAGGAGTCACACCAATAGTAGAGGAGTTCCGTGAGATCATGATATTCCCGAGTAACTGATTCGTGGTTAGGGTTCTTTTAAATAGACTGGTGAAACATTGAACAATTCTTTCAAAAAAAGGGCTGATAAAGATCCCTTTTATCAGTGCTAAATTGATAAGCACAGATAAAAGGATAATTATCAGTCTTTTTATCCCTGATAAAAGACATCTATATCCGTGCCAGCATTTTAGCACCGATAAAAATTTCATTTAACAACTTTTTTTGACCATTGATAAAGATAGATATTTATCAGTGCTAAAAAGTGCTGATAAATATTCCATTTATCCATGCTAAAACATTATTACTGATAAAGGAATTATAATTACAAATATTTTAATAATTTTTTTATAATTTTATAATTATTTAAATGTATATAATTTTTTCTTAATAATTATTTAAATACTTTTTTAAAAAAGCAATATTTATTTATTTATAATAATTATAAATATATAAATTTAGTAAATATACATTTATAAATACACTTATATACAAATATTTTCTTAGAAATGTATTTATAACATTATTAGTTGATATATAATCTTAAATACATATAGTTTAGAAATAAGTGAAATTGAATAATTCAAAATGAGTACCCTTTAAAAATATTGAAAAATGTATAGGTTTTATTAATTGAATAAAAATTATTAAATAATTAGGGATATATATATATATATATATTGAATTAAATATGAATACATATTGAAAACAGTAAAACATAGTAAATTAATATATATAAATAAATAATAGAAAATAAAAAAATAAAAAAATAAAATAAAAAATATAAAAATAAAAAAAATAAAAAAATAATACCCTGACTGTAATAGTATTAAAAAAAATTAACGTATTAAAGTCATAATATATTAAATGTATCATTCTATAATGAAATTCTAAAATATACTAAAATCTGAATAAATTACATACATATTTTGTGTATATGTTTCAATATAAGATTTCATTAATTGCGTGAATATATTTGAGTGTGCATTATATATAAAAATTAATTAACTACATGTATATGTGTATGTGAAATCAATGTAACACACGATGTTAGATATATGTTAGATGGAAAAATAAAACAAAATTAAAAAGGAATAAGACATTAATATGCTTTTAATTATTACATTATATTCATTATTTATATATATATTTAATATATTATATTTTAATATATATTATTATTATATATATTATACTTATTCATTTTTTATTAATAATCATTTCATTCAAAAAAAATTAAATAATATTTTAATTTATTCATTTTTAATTTTTGATTTAATTTTAAATTTTATTCACTTTATATTTCTATATTTAATATATACTATTTATTAGTATTAATAATATATAAAAATGTGTATTAAATTTATTCATTTGTGCCAATATTTTTTTTATTAAAAAAACGTTTAAAATTTTCTTTATTTACTCATTTACATTTTTTTAATTGTATACTTATTTAATTATATTCATTTTATATATCTATATATTTAATATATACTATTTATTAATTTTTAAAATTTATATATATGTATATTCAATTTATTTGTTTTTAACAATTATTTTTTAACTAACGAAATTGTTAATTTTTTTATTTTTATTTGTTTAATTAGTTCATTTTATTTTAAACCTTTATCGGTGCTAAAAATAAATTGGTGATAAAGTCCATCTTTATCAGCACTAAAATAAATCACTGATAATGGTTACAATTTATCAGTGCTAAAAAAAGTGCTGATAAAGGACACCCTTTAACATCACTTGTTTTAGCACTGATAAAGATGAACTTTATCAACGCATTTCGCATGCATTGATAAATATCGGTTCTATTAAAGGACTATTTGGTAGTAGTGATAGTAATCATCTCAACATAGAGATATGAAAATAAGAATATCTAGATATACTCATAGTAGACACAAAATCGCATGTGAGATCACAAATGTAAAGAAAAACTAGGATTCTTACTCAATGGTCCCATATAACACTTTTTAAGGAGAACACACTCCACTATTCAAATTTTACTAATGTCATCCATCTTAGATTTCATTCTCATCGAGTCTCTCCATAATAAATACACACTAGAAGTTTAAGGATATCGATACATAGAAGGGGACAACACCTATTTCCATGAGATATACCAATAACACAATCTATATTAATCCGCTATACAGGGGATCAACGCCCACATAGTGTTGGTTATAAAGATACCAAGAATCCATCCTAGGGAAATGATGATGACAAAAGATCTCACTCTAGGCCTCATTAAGGGATTCCAAAAACAGTGTCCATGGTTGAAGTTCCTCATAGGGGATCACCAACATATTCATAGAACATGATTCCAGATTAACCCCTATGTGAATGGATCAAGGAAACAGACACTAAAAAAAATTCTCCAAGATGAAGAGGATAAGTGCTCCAAGCCTTCATTGAAATGGTACATGGTGCGTACTATTAGTACACAGTGTGTCTCTTCAGTACTGGGTTCTACCCATGTAACACAACCAATGCTCGTGTCTGTGTCCAAGTACAAGGCATTCTTCCTTCCACTCGGTGTGTGGATCCACATGGTCTACTGGGTGTGTACCACCTGTACATACAGATCCACCTGATGGGGTGTACATTGTGTGTGGAATCTCCCACATATTTTGTAATGCTACATGGATTACTGGGTGTGTACACCCTGTACATGCGGAGATGGTAAAAAATGATCACATTTCATGTGAATCAAATCACTTGGCATGTGATGATTTTCAAAAAAACACTAACAATACATAAAAAGGAACTACACGACAAGTGTTCATAGGACTACACATTGTGTATTAATGTTTTTTATAGAACCCATTTTATTATTCATGTGATTTACTATGCACCTCCAATATCATTGATTTTGTTGTGAAATGTATCATTTTACATATATATGAGGCTGACCGCACCTCCTTCATCATCGTTTGATGAATTCAAAAAGGTATCCAATTTTCAGGAACTACCATCTTCACACCACATCGATGCCATATGCCCAAACCATGGTTCGAGTCTCCTAATATGTCATCATAGCTCAATCTCATCTCTAATCCAAACCCATATCTATGGTAAAAATCTTTCTCATCAGGAAACAAGTTCAGAATGATTGACTCATAGGTATTCATCAAACCACTGGACAATGAAATTTCCCACGATCAATAAATAATGGTGGAAGAAATGCACCAAATACAAACACAAATAATAAAACTCATTCAATGTTCATGTTATCCTGAATTTATTTCCATTATTATGATGAACCAATAGATATTACAAAATCTACTATAGAAACCCTAATCTCTAGATAAATCTAACACGTTCCAGTAATACGCTTGATATGTGAATCAATTTTTTAGTTAATTGGTTCTTGATCATCATATGAATAATAAAATTAGTATAAATCCCCATAAAAAATTTTTATCCCTCAATATATAACAATAACTAATAGTGGAATAATCTTCATCGTTGTTGTTGGTGATATACTCAAATTACCATCGCATAATTATCCTTTTTCTCAGTCTAATCCAATGATATTTTCTTAGAACCCTCTTCTATAATGGTCCTAAAGGTCTCTAGGGTTATTTTTTCAACCATGATGTCTCTTTATAACCTTGTATTTGTAAAGGAATTTAGGTAACTGTATAAAATAAATTAATAAATAATTTATTGGATTTATTTTATGAATTATTCGGTGACTGTATTAAACCCGAACATCTGACTCAATTTGATGTTACACTACTAGAAAAAAGGCCTATACCCACGGTTCAAAATCGTGGGTATAGCCCCCAAAACTGTGGGTATAGGCTATACCCACGGTTTTGGGAACCGTGGGCTGGAACGCCGTCAGTATAGGTCCCCAGCCTATACCCACGGTTTTCCAAAACCGTGGGTATAGGTGTTCTGCCACCATGTCAACAAAACATTCCCAATTTCCACGGTGTCAATGGCTTTTACCCACGGTTTCAAAACCGTGGGTATAGATCCTAAAATAAAGCCGCTGGCGGGATTCGATCCCACGACCTCCTCACTGCAAAGTACCGCGTCTACCACTACCCTACTATCAATTATGTATATATATATATATATTTAGTTAAATATAGTTATATAAACCGTGGGTATAGAGGGAAGAACCGTAGGTATAGGACTCCCACCAAAAAAAAAATCTTTCCCGCGGAAAAAAAAATTTTCCCGCGCACACATGGGAAACCTATACCCACGGTTTTGAAAAAACGTGGGTTTAGGTTTTTTATCCTATACCTATCCCCACGGTTCTCCTCAAAACCGGGGGGATAGGTACCCCCTATACCCACGGTTTTTGAAAACCGTGGGTATAGGTCAATTTTCAAGACCTATCCCCACGGTTTTGGAAAACCGTGGGGATAGACCCCCCTATGCCCACGGTTTTCCAAAACCGTGGGGATAGGTCTTGAAAATTGACCTATACCCACGGTTTTCCAAAACCGTGGGTATAGGGGGTACCTATCCCCACGGTTTTGAGGAAAACCGTGGGGATAGGTCCATTTTCCAGTAGTGTTAAGTCATTCCTAGGTTAAATCCCACACTCTGAACATGATAATGGACTTAGAATTATGATCCACACCTACATTCAAGAGTTATTCCATGTTGTCCTGAAAACAACACCTATGTGATATTTCATAGCTTTAAAAAATTAATTCTGGACTCACCGGGTCTTAGAATCTCACTCCCTCTTAGAGCTTAGCTCTATAAATAATACATATAATATTCAAAAGTATTACATAGAAAAATAAGATTCATAAATTCTAAAAAACATTGGTATTTATGTCATGGAATGAAATGAAAAAGACTACATAAAGAGATGTGGGTACTGAGCACGCATCTGGGTCTCCCGCTCCTAGGTGATCTCATGAAGATTTATATTGTACCACCATACACAAACTACATGATTTTCTACCCCGTGAATGATACTCTCCAACAAATCCTCATTCTATACCAATTACTCTATAAAGTATCTACATCCTTGATGTCCTTGTCTCCCCAATTGATAACTTGTCATAGTTCATGAACAAGCCTCCTCAATTGACACACACGGAAGATGTCACAAACCTTGTCTAACTGTGGTAGTAAACATTAGTGATATACCACTATTCTAACCCTATGTAGTATCTAGAAAGGGAAAATTATTCCTAAAAATTTCTTATAGCCCTAGCCAAATATTCACAACTCATGTTGTGGTGAGACCCTCAAGAACACTTGTTCTCCCTCCTCAAACTCCAAAGTCCTCTATCATTGGTCTGTATAAGACTTATGACGGATCTATGTACTTCTTATCCAATCCTAAATGATCTAAACCATTTCTATGGTGGCTCTAACCCACTCTAGGCCCTTAAGAGCTGAATCTCCTGCGTCGGTCCGATATAGTGGTGACCTATAGGGTTAGTTGTACAAGCCTCAGACAGTTCTATACCAATGGTGGGATGAAATCAATCATTCTATTCAAACTCCACAATTGGTTAGTGATCCTCATAACTATAACCAATGTTTAACAATAAATACAACATCATTTCCTCCAAGACCTGAATGGTATTCTCAATCTGGTCATCGGTCTGGGGGTGAAAATCCATGATCAAATTCACTGGAGTTCCAAAGGACTCTAACAATCCCTTCCATGACCATGATGTGAAGTGAGAATCACAACCAGAGATGATCATTGAGGGAACTACATAGAGTTGTACTATATCCTACATGTAAAGGAATCCCAAGAACCCTACTAAACTATGATATCAGATAGCTAGGAATTGGCATCCCTTAGTGCGTCTGTCTATAATCACCCAGATGTTATCAGGTCCTCTAGATATACATGGTTACCACATCAATATGTCCAAATATATCCCATATCACTTCCAATCTAACACCTCAATGGTTTGTTCTAATATCATTATAACCTACTCCTTATCCTTCTCCTGATGATAAGTGAGGCATTAATAGAAAACTCGGAAACTACTTTCCTAATTCATATCCACCATAACAACTGGTAAAAATCCTAGTGAATATTTTCCACACCTAGATGTACCTGTAATGGTGAAGTATGAAACACATTAATTACATCCTCTATTAGTGAAATTGGTACCATATTCCATCCTATGAAAATAATGATATACTACCCACCATGAAAAAAATTTATCAGAAGCGTGTATAGTGGATATCTTAGTACATAAGGTCTTACAATCATTATCCCCAACCTATGCCTCCCTGACTCCCTGTAAATGTGGAGGTGTAAAAACCATATAAGGAAGTTATGTTTTTTTATCCCCATTAAAAAACAAATATCTATAAAGAGGATAAATGATCTAATTTCGTGATTGTAAATGATGAAAAAGATATCCTACTGATGGAATTTTCCACTACATTCCCCCTCCATACTGTATAGAAAATCTCAATGTCATAAACCTAGAAGAACACTAACAATCACCTCTATATCGAGTTAAGATTATTCTGAGAGAAGATATACTTGTGACTCTTGTTGTTAGAATAGATGATAAATCGATCAACCGTATGGTAGTGTTTCAACATCTTCAATGGGAAGACTACCACTAGTATCTCAAGATCATGGGTGGATTAGTTATGATCATGTGGTTCCAACTAAAATGAACCATAGCCAATCATTTTAAACCATTTCATTAGAACACCACCAAGCCCGGATCCTAATGCAACGTAGAATACTACATACTTGACAACATCCTCGAGAAATATCAAGATGTGAGTGCACATGAATCTCTTACTCAACCCCTAAAAATCCTATTGTAACCATTCCTTCCAAACAAAATGCTATCCTTTTAGGGCAATGAATTTTATGGAGATAATATCCTGGATAAATGAGGTAAAAATCTATAGTAATATCTTGAAAACCCAAGGAAGAATCACACCTACATTATGTTTTTGGGTGGATCCCAAGATAACAATGTATTGACCTTCGCTGGGTCCACTGCTACACCATATACTGAGATAACATGTCCCATAAAGGGGACCTACAGAATCTTGAGCTAGAACACTATGATTATTTTATAAATTTGTTTCTCTTAGAATATGTCTTGAACCATCCTAAAGTGTCTCACATTCTCCTCCTAGGATTCCTAGTATAATAAGATATCTTCAAGGAATACTACCACAAACTAATCTAAGAAAGGATAAATGATATGGTACACGAGTCCCATGATCAATTTTGGGGAAACTTTTATACTAAAGGGAATCAAAAAGTACTCATAATGAGCATACCGACATTAAAAACTAGTCTTTAATATATCATTGTTCCGTACTCATAGCTGGTGATAGCCTTATCTGAGGTCAATAATAGAGAACCATTACACCCCTCTCAATTGATCAAATAAGTTATTGATCCTGGTATGTGGAAACTTTTTCTTTATGGTCACCTATTTTAGGTTAAATAAATATACACACATCCTCAATCTGATGTCCTCCTTCTGGTGAACAACACCGATGATGCATAGGGTGAAATAGTGGGCTAGATAAATAACTTCCTCTAAAATTCCTCCAACAAAACTCTTAGCTCGCAAAGCTCTACAGGAGCTATTTGACCTGAAGACATAGATATTAGGGCTGTCTTTTGGTGTAGATTAATTTATAATTTTATCTCTTGGTGTAGAGGTAATCCCAGAATATCCTTAGAAAAGACGTACTTGTACTCCACCATCACTACAGGAAACTAAAAGTACATAGTGTGAACTATAATAAGAATAATTCTATCTAATTGGTGTATAATCAGATACAACCTCCTATGAATTATTTCATTTGGATTTTCCTAGGATTAAATTTCTATAATAAAGAAAAACCTCATCTTATCACCATGGAAACACCACATCCCCTACCTAAAATAGTGTATATAGGCAGTAACTGTAGATAAAAGTTCATACCTAATATGATGTCATAATGCCTCATCACAGTTACAAAGAGATCCCAAAAGAAAATATTACCAAAAAAATCTAGTCACATTATCTACATAAGTATTTAATCACTGATTAACCTTTAGTGAGACTCTCTAAGTCTAAGGGTCGAGCCAATGTCTCTGTTGGAATCTCTAAGTTTCAAAATAGAAAAGGAGAAATAATGGTGTGCCTAACATCCATGTATATCAATATTGTATCTAAAGTATAGATGACATATATCCTACATTGTATCATCCATGGATCCTCTGAGTTCTTAGCCTTAACTGCCTACAACTACCCACACCCCAATCCCCAGTCTCCCGGAGCTTGGTGGGGACCAACAGTGGGTGGTGGTGGTAACACGTCATAATGTATTCCACCTCCTCATTATCTCCAAGTGCCTCTTCCACGCTTCCACCCTATAGAACTTCCTTATATGGAGACTTAATCTACCTAGGTGTCCCATCCACTATATCTCTATCATCCACTCTCCAGGTGGGAAATCTTCTGAACGATATCCCCAACAATCACAAGAGTATAACCACTTCTCTCTAGGATGACTAGATTTATCCAGTGATCCCCGAGCCACAAAAAATATATCCTAATATTACCTCCCAAAAGTTCTCACATGTCTAGGTCCCTACATATATCATTATCCTCTTCCACTAAAGTCTCTACTCCTATATTCCCACTACCAGAACTAACTATATGTGTCTCCTTATCTAAGAAAATCTCAGTTACCAAAGCATTTTCCATCACCCCCAGCATAGTTAATATTGTATAAAGGTATCACACTAGATCTTATGTCTATACACATTCCTATATCAAAGGACTAAAAATGAAATAATTGATAAAAAATCATATCCATCAAGTATTGATAGAGGTTAGTGAACCATGATGAATACTCAGCCACAGTCATACTTCCCTAATAAAGATGTTGAAGATCCTTGATGCACGCATCCCTCAACAAAACTTGAGAATAATCATCTCTAAAAAGGAACTATAACTCTAATCATGTAAGATTCAACTCATAATATGACTAGGTCACTAATCTCCACCACCTTTCAATATATCCATGGAGAAATCTCTCTTCCAATACCACCATCTAGATTATTGGTGTACTGAAAAGATAGAAAACAAATATCACTCCCTCAATCCAATCCTCAGCTGCCTGGAGGTTGATCATGATTCTGTATCTGAGGGGTTTCTATTTTTAAAACTCACAAATCTTACTTATTGCATACACCTTTTCTACTGGTGCAACTAGTACCATCTTCTTCTTGACAGGCATTAGTAAGACCATTGCCCCACATGGAGGTGACACATCCTGAGATGGTCCCTTTATGAAATCCTCTTCTCCGAGGGGATCATACTCAAGATTTTGCTAAAGAATCTTACCTAGAAAGCATCATGGAGACATCCTGAAGTAGACAATATATACCATGATTAATGAGTATACATGGAGAGATGACTCAATAAGGACATTAAAACCACAAACCATTATTATATATCATGCATTTACCAATGATTTCCTTCCAACCAACACATACATGTACCAAGTGGAATGGAATGTTATCATATTCCAAGTGTTTGGATAGGTTGGATGTTTCATCAACACTATAGTCTATAGCCTAAGAGATGAATTTGAAACACTCAACAAAGTTTCCATGAATCCAAAAAATATCACAGATGCAAATACTAAGTTAGAACCAACATCCTCCGATACCGTTATGTCATAACCTCCAAACTCTCATACAATAGTGTACGAGTTGTCAATTAGTATCGAGTAGGCATATCAAACACATGGTAGGGATTCTCTTAATCTACATACAAACAAAAAAATATCCAAGGACATACAATGCTGGAATATAAAAAACCAAAAACAATGAAGGAATACATCTAAAATAAAACTGCTAGAGTAAAATAAACGGGCAATAGAAGAAATAATCCTAATAAAATCACACCAAAATAAATATAAAACAAGTCCAAATAATGAAGGAGGAGACGGCTGCTATAAATACAATCATCAGAACACACATAAGTCTATCTGGATCACTATGCTTCACCTGGTCTAGATACTTAAAAGACTCCATCAAAAGGTTTTTTGTCTTCATTAGATAGAAAATGTGCAGGATAATCCCATGAATGTATGAGTATAACAATACCTATAAGGAAACCCTCAAATAACTAAGAATTTTACATCAAGAATAGTAGTTATGTCATTATAGGGATATGTCAAAAACATATGTAACAAGAATATCCACATATACTCATAGTAGAAAAAAATCCTCAAGTTTGATGAAATCTGTAAATCAAAACTAAGATTCATGCTCAAAGGTTGCATATAACGCTCATCCCAGATAAAACACACCATGATTTAGATAGCACTAATGGTTCCCATTATATATTTCATTCTTTTCGGGACTCTTTATAAGAGGTAAACACTAGAATTATGAAGAGATTGATACACAGATGATGATAACACCCAAGGCCATGGGGTATACCAACATCCCAATCTAGGTGAAACCACTAAGTAGGTCATCAACACCCGTGCAGTATTGGTCATGATGATTCCAACAACCCCACTTATGTTAATGAAGGTGATATAGGATCTCACTGTATCCTTGACGAATCTATTCCAACAAATCTATCCAAGACTGAAGTTACTTAGAGGGGATCAACATCATATGAATAGGATCTGAATCTATACTAAACTCCTAGGGAATGGATCAAAAGAACATACAAAAAAATAGACAAATATAAATAAGAAAAGGGTTCCAATACTTCATTTAAAGGGTGCATGAAATATAATATGAGTAAACAATGTGTCCCTTCAAGACTAATTTCTAACCATGTAACATAGACTATACTCATGTTCATGTTTGAGTACAAGGGCTATGGACCTCCACTTGGAAGGTATATCCAAATAGTCTCCTAGGAATGTACCACCTATACACATCGAGCTGACTTCTAGGGGTACATGATATGTGGCATATCCCACATTATGTGTGACACCACCCTGCTTCTTGGGTGTGTACACCCTGTACATGCTGAACTGGTCAGCAAGGGTCACACGATTTGTGACTATAGTCATGTGAAATGTGATACTTATATCTTCTCCAAAACCCCAACACCACATAAAATGAAACTACATAGTGTTTTTTTATAGGGCTACATGTCATGTATTGTGGGTTTTTTCATCGAACCCATGGGATTCTTCATGAGTAATACTCCATACCTCTAATCCATTTGATTTGGCCATAAAATGCACTATTTATCATGGATATGAGCATGACCACACCTACATCACTATAGTTGGCTAGATTCCTTTAGTATCCAAGGCTCAGGCACTATTGGAATTTCACCTCATTAGTGACACACGCCCAAACCGTAGTCACAGTCTCTCGATCCGTAGTCATAGCTTGATATCATCACTAATCCAAACATGGATCGATAGTATAAATCTATTGTTCTGGGAAATGGGTGCACAATGATTGATTATTGGGTATTCGTTGAACCATTATCCAATGTATTTCCCACGATGAATAAAGAACGTGGGAATAAATTCACAAAACACAAACATGAGGAATAAACCTTGTCCAATGTTTGTGCTGACTTAGGATCATTTCCATTAGAATGAAAAAATAGATATAACATAATCACCAATTTATTCCCCCATTTTTAGATAAATATAACCCAGGCCTATAATACACTCAACTCACAAGCCAATTTGTGAGTTATTTCATTAACATTCATCTTAGAAATAATAAAATGGGGATAAATCCCCATAAAACAAATTTCCTACCATGATATGGATTGATCGCTGATGATGACTGAATCTCCATCATTTTTATTGGTGAGATCCTTAATTTCTAAGGATATAACAATCGTTGATGACGACCCGATCCGATGTAGTCCACCAATAATTCTCTCCTCCAATGATCATATAGGTCTCCAGGGATAAGTTGAAAACCAATAAATCTCCTCATAATTATGTATTTATAGAAAATTTTCGGTTGATGCATTAAAAAATAATTTAATTTAGTTACTTTATTAATTCTTCCGAAACTACACTCAACCTGAACGTCGAACCTACTTTAAGGTAAAGTCACACATAGGACAATACCCATACCCAAAATTCAATGATGACCACATAATTCTAATTCAAGCATCTATTAAAGATTAATTCCAATTTTCTATGAAAATATGCCTGCATGGGATTTTTAATATTTAATATATTTTAAAAATTAATTTTAGGATCATCGTGCCTCAAAATCAAATGTCATCTCATCACCTAGCTCTAAAAATAACCCATATAAAATTCTATTTAAATATATGAAATAATAATAGACTTTAAATTGAACATCAGTGGCCAAGACTAAAAATCATGGAAAACCTCATTAGTTAAAAAACCTATTAGTTCCACCACTTATCTTGGGAATATTATAAAGAATAAAATATTCTTTTCACAATGTGACCAAAAAAACATAAAATACCGTAAAATATACAAATAAAATACTATATTTGTTAAATATTCCCACTGAGTTGAAAAATATTTTCTATTAAACAAAGGATTTTGTGTGTCTTAACGTTATATTATGAAGAGAATATATTTTCTAAGAGGACAGTGGGATTAGTTTGGATTTAAAGAAGTTCAAAGTTAAAAAGTAAAGGATTATTCCAGTCATTATTCAAAATAAATTCCATACGATGTCGTTAATTTTTTATATTATGAAGATATATGTAAATATAAATAAGTAAACATATTTAAAAAATGAAGTGAAATTAACTTTATATCACAATTGTTTTGGATGTGTTGGTAAATAAATAATTTAAAGAGTTACAATTTTTACCAATGTAATCTCAAGGAAAACTTTTAATTGACTTTTTCTAATAAAATTCATGATGATGTACATAGAAGGACTTCTTAGTAAAAAATATTTATTATCATTCTTAAAATTATAAATAATAAAGTAAAGATGTTTGAATAAAATTATCAAGGAGTTGAACATTTGGAATATGATCTTTAGAATATACATTTAATCAAAATGGAATAAAAAATAGATGTACTCACCAGAGGACTTTATTGGGAGGGTTTTATTAGAGGGTGATATAGAGAAGGCGTAATAATTATATAGAGATGTAATGAGTTTAACAAAATCGGAAAATTTTAGAAAACATAAGGATGAAGAGATATATCATTGGATTAAATAAAATGACTCTATGATGTTTTAAAGATGTAAAAAGGGGGATATTAATTTTCATGAATATTCAAAAATTATGGAACATATTCTTTCTAAAATTGATCTAAACTTTTAATGGAATCCCATCTTTGAATACCACTAGATTCCTTGGTAATAAATTGTTGTAAAATATCAACTATGGATGGCTTGGATATGATTTTAGGATGCAACACAAATATATTTTTTGGACACTATGCACTGGGGATGAAGATGAATTCAAAGATTTTAGAGACTCTAATTATATGTTTTTGAGAAATATATTTTTTTGATGATAAATTATCTTTCTCTCTTGATCTATTAAAAAAATTTGATTTAATTATTTGATGAAACATTATCCTTAGATTGAACATTTTAACTGGAATGGTGTTATGTGGTGGATGAACTAGAACATTTCTAGTTAACAAGAATTTAAGAATTCTTTAGGGAGATTTTTTCACCATAGGTTTAATATTTTTCTTTTGGATTCTTCATGGTTGATATTTTATTTTATATTGAGATTTTAGAAAGTGTTGGAACTTCATGGATTTGGTGTTTTGATCCTGGGGCTGTGATATAGAGAGATATTCATACAAGTTTTGAGTTTGGAATGGAGGGTGATGAAGGTTATAGACCCACAGATCCATAATATGATTTATTTAATTCTACAATACATTGTGAGGTTTTCAAAGATATTATCCCCCATTTGAAATGTAAACCTGACCAAGAATATTCCAACAAATATAGTTTATGTTCTTTGTTTATGGATGAAAAGGGACAGATCTCTAGTGTAATTCGAATGGATAACACAACACCCTACAAAAATTCTATCTTGGAATGCACAACAAACATTGAGAATGGTTTCCCTTGGATGTGGTGTTGAGAGATGCTGAACACAATTAAAAATGGCAGGCATGAAGAAGATGTGTTTCCAATGAGATCCATTTGTGTTATTATTTACTTGGATGGTCAACTAAATGAGTTTTTATTTTATAACTCTTCCTTTTTAATATCAATATTTTCAGCTAATTTATATAAATTTCACCTCTTGTCATAACTTTATTTCAGCCTTTTATTTTAATAAATTTAAAGGGAATGATTTGGTTAACCAAATAATGCTCAAATAATTTTTGTATGATTTCATAATTTATTCTTAAAGGCGTTTAATAATTTAACATGTAACATTTTACACAAAATGAAATTTGTACTTCATCATTCTTCCATATTAGAAATATATATACATGTATATATATCATGAATTGAAATGAAAATTTACCTCTCAAAGTGTGACTTTGAGTTATCCTTAAAACAATTTCATCATGGGGTATTATATAATTATTTGAAATATTGTATTCAAAATGAGTAGGATTATTATACCAGGATAAAAAGTATGATCATGAGGCACCAAACGGGTTTTGTTCAATTTATGACCTTCTATTTAAATATCACATTGAGATCTATACACTATTTATTTGGTACACTTGGGGTTTATATTTAATATAGAATAATCATACCTATGGATGGTGAAATATGTAGCATTAAAACCCTCATACTTGTGTTCTTTTCTTATGAAATACATGATGCTTATCTACTAATGGGTTGTTAGGTATGTTGATGATCATGTCATTAGTTTTATCTTAACAAAGATTATATTTTTCCATTCACATGATGAGTATGAAATCTATGGAATTTATTGAGATAAAATGAGGAATTTTATAGATAAACTTAGTTTTGTGAATACAATGTGCTTATCTAGTGGGATCAGGGGAATGTGTTATTATGATAATCTTAGATGAATGACATTTTATGTATTAATTAAGCTAGTTTTTTTGTACATAGAGAATAAATAATAGATGAGTTAGCTATATGGAATTGACATACTCCATGTAGCTTGGTCAGTAGATTCCATAGGAAAATAGATGATATGATTATAAATTATTTTATATGATGCAACTGGTGGAAGGTGGAATATAGATATGTTGGTATGATAATGATCAAATCATATCCCTTAGTATCTTGAGTAGAATCAATGATTTTCTAGAGTCCACTCTATGATAACATTTTGGATTCAATAATTCATAACTATTTTCAACATTATAAAGGGCCATGGGGGAATAGTTTGTGGACACATAGAATGAAGATCATGTTTATGAAACTTTGGGAGATTCCGTAAAATTATTTTTAATGATATTTAGAAGATGTTTTTGATGTATTTTTATAATTTATTTCATATGTTCAAATACAAGGTGAAGTTGATGCTATATTTTTAAAAAGGATATTTAAAAATATTCATAGGTAGTTTTAGATATAATTTAATGAGTTGTTTCATATGATGTGACATAAAGTAAAAGATTTCTATGTTTGGGAATCTTTAGTGAAAGTGAGAGATTGATATAACTACATACTAAAGTCATTACCACATCATCGTGGTTTAAACATTGTTGTGGTCTGATTTTTGACACACCATGACATGGTCTGTGTCACCACACAATAGTGATTTTCATAAAATCATTATATTATATGATAATTATTAGTTTTCTTCCATTATCTTGGATAACTATCAAACTCATTTGAAACATCATATGAAGATGATAATGAATATTTTAAAAGTTGCGCACATTTTTTATACAATAAATGAATTAATGGAGGATCGAGATAGAGTAACAAATCATTGTAACATTTCAGTTTTTGAGATGCATCTTATCAATACAGCATAATTTTTGAGTTCTAAATATGGTATTTGGATAGATATATGAATGGGCTTAATCCTTGAACGTTAATGTTGGTGTCCATGATAGAAATTTAGAAACTTCATTATCTATTTAGATCTCATTCTTGTTTTATATTTATAGGAATTATCAATGTATAGATAGATTCTTGGATTAATGTTTTTTTGATTCATTCTTATATTTTGTTTAGGATGTCATAAATACCTATAAAACCCTTTAAATAGTTCTAATAACAGTTCCCCTTATTATATTACCAAATCTAATAGTGCTTAAATTATAATTGTTGAATGATAAAATTTCCAAACTAACAAATCAATGCTAATATATCGATGTTATTAGTTATATATTGTTTTAAATGATATTAAATAATAATAATTCACTTTTAATTGTACAATTCTATTAAATATTAATATTCTTATAACACCCCCAGATTTTATAAAATATTTTCTATTAAATAAATTTAGTCTCTTTTGTAGCTTGTGATACACTCAACCCTAAGTCTAAATGGACTATAAAATAGTATACTGTTATAGCATTGGAATTAAGATGAAAGTATTTTTAAGAATAACCAAATTTTAAAAATATGTAAGATGTTTTTAGATAAAGTAAATATTTTTTAGTAAAGACTTTTTATGTTTCAAAAAAATTATTTCCCCTTAAATTTAGTTTTACTAGTTTTTTGTGATCAAATAATATAATTATTATTTTTTTAAACTTTTAAGAAATAAGTTGAAAAAATTAGATTCATTTTTGAAATCTATATTTCAAAATTATCTTATAGTAAATTTTTTGTAATTTTATAAAAATATCTATTTATAGATGAATAGAGAAAAATATTATTTTTATTGAAGATTTTTATTTCATTTAAAAGAATAAAAAATATAATTTTTTTAAAATGTTTTTAAAATAGAAATTATTTCAATTATTTTTTTTATTATAATAAATTTTATGTTGAATGTTTATATAAAAAAATTTAATAATTAAGAAAACCCTTTCTTTGAAATATCACTTTTTGTCACATTTGTAGGTTTAATTTTAAATTAAATTCTGACAGTTATATGAATTGAATTTGATAAAATGGATTACATATTTTTAATAAATATAAATAATATTAGGAAATAAATTCAAATTATTTTTTGGTCATAATGAATAGTAAAAATTGTAAAAATCTGTTTCCACATTTAAGATTAAAACATGTTTATTGGGGCTCAAACTAAAGAGATATGGGTTAAAATAGCCTAATAACTCTATAAATTCAATTTTATGGAAATATGTAGAACCTATATCATCTAATATTAATAAATAGTCCATCTTAGATCTATTTAGTTTGGATAATACATAATATATTTTATTATTTCAAAAAATTCCAAGTGTGTCCTCTCCCCCTCTTAAAAAAGACATGACATCTCCTCTCATCTCCACACTTTAAGAGAAGTTTGGTTTAGAAAATAACAAAAAAAATACCATAATATAATAATTCCTAAATACCTATACTACCTTTTTTATCATAAAAACATCCAATAAATACTTTAGGTATAAACGTAAAGAGATTTTCCGAAGAAGAAGTATTATTCTTGACCATGCATTTTCATTCTATTTCTTTTTAAACCTATTTCAAATATTCTTAAAACATGAGAAAAAAATATATATATATATATTAAATATCCTAATACATTATTATATTAATTTAACAACCAGTATACATCTCCAATTCCATCAAATAGGAAAAATAATCCCCAATCCTGTGTACGAATGCGTACTACCTCACGAACAGATAAAATTCTATTTCCATATAAAATTCTAAATGTTGGATAAAATGATGGAATTAAAATATACATATATACATATATATATATATTATATTTATGATGTTATTATGCATCATAAATTATAATATAAAATCTCCTTTCTTACCTTCCAATCCATTAGAAAATAATAGCATCGCTCGTCCGTACGTGTGGACTACCATCTCCAAGAGGTGATGTGATGCGTTAATTTTTTTTTATTTTGAAATAGATGGTAAAAAGTTTATATTTAATGAATATATTTGATATATATTATATAATAATAATTCTATAAATATTATTTGTAATTTACCTTTCATTTTTTCCATCCATCAAAAAATAAAAATAGAGTTCATGCGTACGTACAACCTACTATCTCCAGGAACAGTGTAATTCCTTTTTTCGAATAAAATATATATATATATATTGAATATTTATTTTATTTATATAATTATTAAAATTATTGATATTATGTAATCCAGATAAATGTAAAAGGGACAAAATAGATGAGTTAAAACATTAATGAAAAATGAAGCATCATCACCCAGAATTGTGATTTTAATAATGAATTGTTAATAAAAGGGTGATAAAAAGTTATAAGTAAAAAATTTACGGTATAAAAAATATGATTATGGTTCTAGAATATATTTATAATAAAATTAAAATTTATTATTTATTAGGTTCAAACATGTAAGGAGGAAGTCAGAATTGAGGTAAGGGGTTTATGATTAAATCCCATTTTATTCGGGATTACTTATTCCAGAATTTCTTAAAGAAAATTATATTATCCTTACCTAATATATCAATTTAATTTTATTATCCATAATTTATATTTATAAATTACATGTTTTCCCTTAATTTTCCTCTCTTTAAGAACTCAATAGACTAAAATAATGATTTAAAGAAAGTTGACTTAATTTTTCTCTTCGGTCAAAAATAATTTTCCTTAAATATCCACTTTTTCTAAAAAATGATTTCAAAAATATTTGTAAAATTAAAATATTATTATTTAAATTAAATTTTTTCATGATTTTTCTGTTATGAATGGTTTATATTGAATCTTCAGGTAATGTTCGAAACAATTTATTTTTAAATTTTTAGTGATAAAGTGAAAGGAATATTTGTTTTAACGTATATGACATGAAAAAAAATTACCTTACTTCATGTCCGCTCAGTATTTTGAATCTTACATTACATGTTTTCATAGTATTTTTCAAAGAAAATGTTTTCCTTAATATTTTGGGAATTATTAAATTTTAAATAAGTGTTTTCAAATAGAAAAGGGTATTTTAAATAGGAAATGTTCCAAATGATATTTTGAAGTAATTTTTAATCTATGATGAATTCTTTGATTTTAATTAATTTTTACTAGATATATGATCCAATGATACCATCCTAATTCTTTATCTGGATGGTTTATAATTACGGTGACAAGATGTTAATAAAACCCATTCCATTTCCAAGGGTTATGCTATGATGAATTTATTAAATGAATATAAAACATTTTTTATATGTTATGATATGATGATGGTTTTATGAGATTATGGAACACATATTTAATAGTTTTATAATTTGATGGATGACCCTAGAATTATATGATCCTATAATGCATTTGAAAAAATATGGATATATCATGAGATAAATAGGGCAATAATTGGGACTCAATCCAATTCTGTAAGGGACTCTGTCAACTATAATAGTCTTGGGAGTAAACCTTTACTACTATTATGTTTTAGAGAGTGAACCTAATCCACTATGTAATTCATGGAAATGATCATTGAATACCAAGTAAATTATTATATACTCCAATATGTATACGACATCCCATATTTTAACACACTTTAATTTCTGATTTATTATATACAGGTGCATATAATAAAATCTTTAAAGATCTATAATACTAGTGTCTCTTGGGAATGAGGTAAATAAACTAAAAAATTTCAATACAAATATAACAACATTATCAAAAAAATCCTTACCTTTCTCCAAAAATTCCAAAATTCTTATAAAACATAACAGGATTACATGCAGACACACATAAGAAAGGGGTGAGCTATAAAGACAAGTAAGTTAATAAACCAATTATAGAATAAGGTAATGTATTACATGTGATCCAATAGGTATATCAATGTAACATAAGAGGGTCGACCATCATAATTTTAATCAGTGAGGCATGATATGGCATGATACTATAAAAGAAACAAAAGAATATGGTGACAACTTAAAATATTTAATTATAACCAAATGTTAAAGATAAACACCAAGAAAACATAACATTGTGCACTTATGAGAACCTAATGTTCACAATAAATATCATATGATGATATTAAAACATTAACCAATGCATTGGAAGGATATATAATTATAGGCCCACCTATCACATTCTTATCATGAATATTCATAAATGTTCCACATAGATCATACAACACAGGGATTTATTTCATCACTTTTAATTGCATGATAAAGGAGTGGGAGATATATACTTGGAATTCACTAATCAATGAAGGATTGTAACATCTGGTGAATACCATTTATTGGAAATGGGAATGGGTATTCAGTACAAAAATGTTAGGCATGGAAAATGACATGATGAATTAAGTACCATAACAGAGGTACATAAAAACCATGGAAGGGTAAAATTAGATTTAAAGGGGTATATAATAACATGGAAATCATAATTATAGAAATATTATTGTGTGAAAACAAATCCCAATATGAATAATTGGAAAAGTAAAATAATAATTTAAAGAAGGATCTTGAATAAAGTGGAGAAAGAGAGGATCCCTTACCCTAAAAGGGAAACTTTAAAAGATTGGTAAGACCTGATTAATGTATTCAGGTAACCTTGAGGGCACTATTGGGTGGGTATGGTTGGTTAATGTCCAGATCTATGAGTTTTTAGTGAATATGAATTGGATTTCGGGTTAGTTATTAAAGAAAAAGAGGGGATATCTCTTTATTAATTACCAAACGTATGTTTTGGATTCTATATGATAATTTAATCAAAACCACAAACCTTAAAATGGATAATTTCCATTTTTATAAAAAATCATAGTGTTTTTACTTACATAAATTTTTTAATAATTAATATCATTAAAATAATACCATTAATTATGTAGAAGTGAGTAATGTTTATAATGAATTGATTCTAAAACCTTAATATATATTAGTTTTGGAGGATAAATTAAGGGTTTATAAAATTATATAAAAAATCAAAAACATAATATTTTAAAGGGGAAATATTTATTTGGTTTTGGATGAAATTAATGGAATATATTCCATCACTTTTGGGTATTATGATGTTATAATACATTTTATATATTTATACCATATTTAATTTTTACCCATAAATTTTAATATCATTGATGACTATTAAAATTCACAATTGAATAATTTTAAAATGTTGATTTCAAAGATAATATGTATTTAATCAATATAATTATACAAATAGGGGAAGTTAAACTTTAAAATCGAAAAACTCATTTCCTTAAGAAAACTTTTTTTCAGAACAATTGTTCTCTAACCCTTATAAAAATTACATTTGAATATGTAAAATTATAATTCCATTTATATTTTATTAATAAAATATAATAATAATTTTTTTAAATATAATATTTTTAAAAAATTATTAAATTCATAAATAGAGTTTATTGATTGAAACTATATATTTCCCAAAAAATACCCTTCTTGTTTCATCATATTAGAATTTAATTTTTATAAAACTCATTATTTAGTAATTTAAAATGTAATATTAAAAGGGGATAAATATAATAATTTTTTAATTAAAACAAAAACTAGAAATTTATAATGTTAGTGTATAGATATATATCCAATTATTAGACTAGTGAATTCTCCAAGGTAAATATTTACATTGATTATATTTTCTTAGGGTGGTTGGGAAGAAATGATTTTCATCGTGATTTTGAGGAGTTCAAAATTCTCCCGTAAATGGATTAATTCAAGATTTAGTTATTGAATCTTATATTGGGAATGATCAAATGAAAAGACCAATGATATTATATCCCTTATAAGCTCTAATAAATGGTCTTTATAGGGTATTATCCTACCGGTCGATGCCATCGCTTCTTTCACCTGTGTTAGTTGGACTTTATCATAACCCCTTATATATACTACTTATAGAATCACTATTCAATAGTTATATTATCACAAAATAATATTATTAAAATAATTTTAAATCTTACAGGAAATAATGATCCAAAATTATTAATGTAGTGAATGTTTTTTCTATGAATTCATTATATGATAATGCATTTATTTATTCAAAAATAGAGAATTTCATCTATAAAAGTTGAGGTCATTAAATTTTCCCCCTTTTGAAATTTCACACTAAAATTTTCAATTCATACACTAATAAATGTGATGTTACATTTGTTTCATCACATCTTCTAGTTCCCTTATCACATAATCAAACCTATAGTTCCACCATAACACATTGACCAGGTGATTTTTTTATTTCATATAACATTGTCTCTATGATTTAATATCTTCACTAGATGTTTATCATATGAAAGATCATTATCTAATGGTATAAACTTTGGTTTTAGAAAACATGAGGGGTTTATTATGTACTTCCCTAAGAGGGATATGTGGAACACATCATGCACTTCAGATATTTTAGGTGGGTGTTCTAGTTGATAGGTCACAACTCTGATATGATCAAGAAACCCAAAGGGGATGATTTATCTAAAACTATACTTTACCCCATCTAAAACATCATAAATATCTTATGGTGTGATATATTAAGAAAATATTTATCTTAAAACTCAAACCCCATGTCTCAACGATGTTTTTCTACAATGATTTTGTATTGACATTGTGCAGATTTCATATGACACTGAATGGTTTGAACCTTCTCTATCATCTCTTGGATAAGATCATTCCTCATTAGATTACTCTCTCCAAATTCATCCTATAACATCAAATTCTGACACCTCTTCCCATATATATCCTCATATGGTTCCATTTTTATTCTATAATGGAGGTTGTTGTTACATGATAAGTCCACTAGGGGAAGGTGATTTTCCAAACATCCTTGGAAATTTATTGAACATGATATCAACATATCCTATAGAGTATGAATGGTTCTTTCAGACTAAAAATTCATATAAGTTTCATATGTAATACTAAATCTCATTTTTATATCTATTATGTTTTGAATGTAACACCTCAGTATTTTTATGAAATATTTATCCTTAAATAAATTGATTTCTCAGATATCTTATGTTACATTCAAAAAACGAGTTTAGACAAACCAAAAAACATTTTTAAAATATTATTTTTCCATTATTGCATAACCATTAGATTGAAGAGTCTGAATAGAAATAACTAAAATATGAAAAATATTTGGTCTATAAATTTATAAAAAAAATTCGATAGTCATCAAATTATCACAATTAATGAAAAAAAATATTTGAAAATAAAACTGATGTTCTATTGAAAAAAATGTTTTTATGTGCACAATGTATTTGTATATTAATAAAATAAATTAATCACTATTGTTGAATGAGATTATCGAAATTTATATATTATTTAATTGATTGAAATTTTCAAACATTCAACAATTAATTTTACATGCATTATATAATAATACCTTCATTTTATTCTTAAAAATTAATTTTTTCTAAAAATCTATTTGGTCGCATTTTCTAGACTTAAGATTAAAATTGATTTCCACAATATATAGTTATTTAATTAGATAAATGAATTAAAAATTTATAATCAACATTTCAATATTTGGTAAATAGGACTCTTTTATTTTTGTCAATATGAATAGTTATCGTGGTAAAATTTATCTACTCAATAATGGGTAAATCATGTTAATCTAGGTTAAAAATAACTGATCAGTCCATACATTTTTTTAAACTAATGATAATTGTATGTTTTTAATTCAAAATATATCACGTTATTCTCATATAATGGAAACTTTTACAAGAAAATTATTTACATATTATTTAAATCAAATAAATTTACAAAATATTAGTCTTTTAGTTTTAAATATCCATTAGGTGTTTGCATTTGGTCAAAAACTAGATATAAATGGATCTTAATTGTAATTTATTTCATAATTAAATTATATTCATGATTATGATTTATTTATAATTTTTATTTATTATATGTGGTTACCTTAAATTCTTATATAATGCAAAAACAATATTTATTCATTTAATGGAAAAATAAAATAAATGATTTGAAAAATATTTAAAGTGATATAATTTGAGTTTATTAGAGTTTTCCTAGAATTTTATAGGTTCATATAATGTATTATTTGTTTAAAAATATTATATTTGAATTAAAAAATTTATTTATGTCATTTAATTCAAATTAAATGAATATTGTATAAATTGGTAATAATGATATTTTATCAAAATAATATTTTTAATAAATTTTAAAAAAATTGTAAAAATATTGAATATGATAAAGTAGATATGATATGGTCTAAAATTTCACAACATATCCATTTATGGGCCAATTTCCTCCAAATTAGTAAAAATTATGAACCTTTAATTTTTCAAAAGTTGTTACCATAATTAAAATTAAAATTTGTTAACTAAGCATCACTAAAAATGATAAGGATTAAAATGACACCAAAACATTCCATAAGTCTATTGGTTTATGATATTACAACACTATCATACATTATATTCTAATACCTATCCATTTGGAGTTATTTGTATTGAGAATGAATTTATTATAATTTAATTTTTTTTAGAAATTCTAAAAGTTCCACCACCTCAATTATAAAAAGTAACCTCCTTGCTCACTTACCTACACAACTTTGAGTCTTCCATCGCAACAAAACTATGAAAATATCTCTTTTTAACTCTATATAAAAATTATAGTGGTTATGTTCTTACAAAAATACCAACCCTAGATCCATTTAGAGTAAATCTAAAGGTGTCATTTCAATGAAGTGGGTATTAATGTGATTTTAATGATTTTCAAACTTAAGGTAAGGGTATTTCTATTTTAATATCATTATTTGTCAGTATTGTTTATGATTAAGTTATGATATTGAAATATTATAATAAACCATTAAATATACTCTTGGATTTCCCCTCCATATATTATTTTTTAAAAATATTTTTTTCCTTCCATATTCTTTCCTTATGTACCAAAGATAACCAAAATCTGTTTTATGGAAAACCTACTTCATTTCTCTCTTTGGTCGAAGATCGTATCTCTTACATATGAATTATTTGAAAAACAAATATCAAAAATATTTTTGTTATTATCCTATGATTACTTAAATTTAATTTTACCCATGTTTAAATTTTTACAAAATATTTTGAATGGAATCTTGTATCCATTTTACAAACAATGTAATTGGTGAATTTTTTTGAAAAAATTAAAGAAGTAATTTTTTTAACATATAAAAAAGAATTTATTTTTTCACTATCATGAATAATTTTTTATTTGAAGATTACCTACCAGGTTTACGTGGTTCTCTTTACTTTTTATTCTTTATAATTTATCTTTTTATTTAAATAAACGATTTCAAAAGGGAAAGGTTATTTTCCACAAGAATGTTTTAATTATATTTTAATGGAATTCATATTTCTAAAAAAACAAAAACAATTATTATCACTTATGATTTATTAGGTATATATTCTATGTTCAGCATAATTATTATTTATCTAGATGATTTATGGTTATGATGATAAGATTTTTATGAAACCCAATTATTTTCCATGGGCTTTGCTATGATGAAATGTATATGAATCCCATTTATTTTCATGGGTTTTTTTGTAATGCGCTGACCCCAGTTACCCAGAGTCAGTGCATTATTACATAACATTGGCATGATCACAAAAGATCAAGTCTCAAAAGGCCTATTAGTTTAGTTTACTTGGAAACACTAGATACATTCACTACTAGAAAATAGGTCTATACGCACAGTTTTGCAACAAACCGTAAGTATAGGCTACCCCTATACCCACAGTTTTCCAAAACCGTGGGTATAGGTATTGTTTGAGAACCTATACCCACGATTGTGCAAAAAACCGTGGGTATTGTTTTCTAATAAGACATATACCCATGGTTTTGGAGAAAACTGTCGGTATAGGGTATTTTTTGAAGACCTATACCGATGGTTCTTCAAAACCATAGGTATTGCATTTTTTTGGAAGACCTATACCCAAGGTTCTCTAGAACCGTGGGTATAGATTTCCCGCGTTATGGGGGGGAAAAATTAGGCGGGACATGAAAAAATATTTGGTGGGAACAAATTTTTTCACAGACCGTTTTAACATATATAGGAGGATGAATATGTATATAAAAAGTAACAATGTCAGCTCGGTTGGTACATCAGTGAAAAGCAGCTTTGAGGTTTACTGTCAGACGAGAGTTCGAATTCCCATGGCCGTGCTTTTTGTATTTAAATACCCAATTATTTTAACATATATAGGCCGATATATGTACCTATAAAAAAAAAGTTGACATGTCGGTTGGTCCGGTGTTCTGTGCAGGCACGAGGCGTAGCAGAAGGTGCGTGTTCGAAACCCCGTAATAGCATTTTTTGAATTTAAAAACCTGATGTGGATTATATTAATATATATAAGCAGATAAATATATACAGAACAGATAAAATTCACAGCTCGGTTGGTTCGATGATGGAGCACGGCCGCGAGACCATGTGGGAGGCGTGGTTTCGAAACCCCCCGGGCATCTATTTTTTGAATTAAATGCCCCACAGTTTGAAAAATGTGGGGTCTGTTGTGTACCACGGTTGCACAACAGTGTGCCACATATGACACCCCCTATACCCACAGTTCTCCAAAACCATGGGTATAGGCTGAGACCCCTATACTGACGCCTTTCCAGCCCACGGTTCCCAAAACCGTGGGTATAGGCTATACGCATGGTTTTGGGGGCTATACCCACGGTTTTGAACCGTGGGTATAGGCCATTTTTCTAGTAGTGATTCATAAGTCTTACATTACATCATAAAGTAAAAAACTACAACAACATAGTCTCCATAGTCCACACTCATATTCCCTTAGACTATCCCTACATGTCATTCATAAAATACTTCTTCACATCCTGGGAAAAATAAACTATAGGAATGTGTGAGCTCAGATGCCCAGTAAGGATAACAATATAGCAGAAACTTTCATAAATATTCATAAATATTTAAGTCAATATATAAATAAAACAAAAGCCTTTTAAACTTGAACTTCAGCATAATATGTTATAAATAAAATGAAATAATTGCATTTACTTATTCACATGGATATTCTACTAATCGAATAATGACATGCAATATCAATAACCACTTTCCAAATGATGGAATGCATTTTTCCAGACAATCATAACCACATAGTCAAGGCCTTGTACCAAGAATACAAATAATATTTTTTCAAGGCCTTTTTCCAAGACACTAGTTTGTCTCGTGATATCTACTGATGCATTGAGGATCTATAGTGGGCTCCACCTGTCACTTACTAAGTCCAATGCATTCCTCATTTGAACTTGTTTAAACATTACATAAACATTCGTATTAAAACTAGCATATGAAATGTCAATAATTTTTCCATAAATAATGAATGGTATAAAAAAACACATCTACATTCAAACATATCACAAAACCTTTAATACAATATGGAAGTTTTGTATCATAATAAATCAACTTCAAATAAGCTTAAAATCCATCAAAGGATGTTGACATAGATGAAATCAAAACTATTTGAGAGAAATATCTTTTTTTTGTAATCATTTAAAAGTAACATAATTATAAAAGAAATCATTTAATTTGAAAATATTCTTATAATATTGTAAGGGAAGCTTCTACTATTTTATAACAGTGGAAAGTAGCAACACCCACCATATAAGTTAAAAAAATACATTCTTACCTTAATTCTATCGAAACGTTTAAAAAGGACCTTGTTTGGAAAAAGAAAGAAATATTTCTTTATAAACATCTTATAAATAGTCAAAAAAGGTTATAAATGACTTTAACCAATAGTATATAAAATATTAAGAATGTTTTTAAATACATTTTCATGAAACATGGATGTGGATGATAAAGATGTCCCAGTAGATACTTACGTAAAAACAACCGCGCATAATAATGGTATTGTAAAATTAACCCTTACCGTTTAATCTTCCTTGGTTGAGAGTTGGTTTAACTGCTTTCTAATGGTGAAATAATTGTTATTAAATTATTCAATAATCATATACATTAATATGATATCATATATGATCTTTTAGCATTGCTTTGTTAATAATATGTTAGTATTATCTTAGTTTTTGGTGTTAAATGATTTGTTTTCCTTTATATGATTTGTTACGTAAGCCGTGTTTGTTATGGATAGGTTTTATCTTATTCATATATAGAATAATTTTAAGTGTTTAAACACTATTTTTAACCATCAAATGAAAATTATTCTTGAATGAGTACGATGGGGAATGAATCTAATCGCGTTCATGGAGACGGTAGTCCGTACGTACGCACAAGCGATAATATCAATTTTTTGATATTAAAATAACATATAATTGGATGTTATATCACATATATATAATCATTATCATGTTATATTTATTATTTACATCAATTACACATCATTATCATACCCATCAAAATAATAATGTTTTGAAAAACAATTACACAACGATGTGGAGAGGGTAAGCCGTACATACGCACGTATGGTGACATGTCATTCAATGGATGGATAGAATAATGAATATGATTGTACCATATTTATAATAACATCAAATCATATATAAGATACTGGAGTTATTATTTTATAATGGAAATAAAAAAGAAAGAAGAATTGGAAGAAGAAAGGAACTTGAAAGAGGATGGTGAAATCATTACCTCTTCTTTGGGTTCATTCTTTTGATTTGATCAAAAGATCTCCTTAGGTTGGATTTATGATCAAAATATTGCCTCAATTTTGAATTTAGGGCAGTTTCGAGGATATTTGTGTAGGTTTTGGCCAAGTCAAAAGGCTTTTAAGGTGTGAATTGGAGAGAAGGGGGAGTTCCCTTTTATAAGTGGGGTGAGGGGCATCTTAGGAAAAGCTAGAAATATTATTTTATAATAAATTAATATTAGGTTTATAATGGCTCAAAAGTGGAATATTTAAATCATAAGGTGGGGATGGGTCGAAAACAACTCAACCAATAAGTTTTAGATAGGTTTGGGTCACTATATTATCTTTTTGATTTAACTCTTAGTAAAATAGTTTGACATTACCATGTCTCTTTGTATTTTTATATTATTTTTTTAAAAAAATTACTATATACTTCCAATATACCCCCAAGTGATCCATTAATGATACACCTATCATTATATAAGTCTATTGGCTGAACCATAGTTTTTTAAGAATAGAATATCAATTTATTATATAATATTGTTTTATAAAACTCTTTTATGTCAATTTTGAAACTATTTTATAATTTATTTTTGTTAAAGTCTTAATAACTTTATTAATTATAAAAAAATTCATTTAAGCAATACTAACATGTCATATTAACCAATAAAATTCGTGGATGTCATCAAAAATTTTAAATTATATTTATTTGTACATTTATAATACCAATTATTTAATTCTTTCATTAATAAGAAAAATATTTCATCATTATTATGTCATAACTAAATTTAATTTTTCAATGCCTAAAAATTATAAATAAAGTATAATTATGTTGGAATTAGTTTTATCTTTCTAATGAATATTTATAGTTGAATATATAACATATATAACTCTATGTAAAAATTGTTTCTCTAAAAGATATATGTTTATGTCATTTTTGTATTTACTTTAACTTAATTAATAAAAAGTGTCATTATCACTTACAAGTGGATCCATGGGGTCCCAAAATCGACCCAAAGATTCCCATGGTCTTAAATTTATCATCCAATAGGGTTAAGACACTTGTTAGGGTAATTTAATATTATTATAGTAGTATTTGTTACCCTTATTTACCGGATTTACCCTTTAACCATGGTAAATAAAATATCTACCGAAGTAATTATTCAAAATTTCTAAAAAACAAGTTACCTATTTACACAATTCAGACCTCCTGATTATAAATATGGAATCCATTTTTCTAAATTAAAATCACAGAAGTTGCGGAAATTAATTTAAAATTAATTCCCGATGTTAAAACAAAAAGCATGTTTCTATGAAATAATAATTATCCAAAGATTGACACTTGTTTATGTCTAGTTTAAATATGAAATTTTGTTCAATGAACAAAATTGGATTAAATGGTAAAAATATAATATAATTATACTTTGAAATCACTCAAATTCATAATTTATTATTATTAATTAGTTCTATTAAAATAGTTGTTTTAATTAAAATTTAGTAATTTTCACTATTCATCAAAATATGAAAGTTATTAGAAAAGTACCAAAAAATCACCCTAAGCTAATTTAGATATTCTGAATCCAAAAATGAAGTCCATTTTAAAAGATAAAATTTATAAAATTTGAAAAAGTATGAATTACTATTCATAATGGCTAGTTTGAATTGGTTGTGGTGTGTGTTAGAATCTTGAAGTTGCGTACAATGCAAGCTATTGCATTATTCAAAGGGAAACATACCATTGAAGCTTGGGGTGTTAAATTTGATATGATGATTGAATTATTATATTATTACTCACATATGTATGATTTTAACTATTTAATGAGTGGGACCAATATCTCCATCAAATTCATTTGGTAAAGATTGTGATGTCCTAGACCTAGATGGCACTTAGAGGTGCCTCGAGCTTATTTGGCCACTTGTCCTTATTCACATCTCCCCAATCACTAGAAAAGTATGACTATATGAAGGGACTTTGGTGTGTACCTGGGGATACAATAACCTCATTACCAGAGTTTATAATACCATATCAATACGAAACATAGGTAAATAGGAGAAGAATTATAAGTAAACTGATAGCACATTAGAAGAATACATGAGTAATAACACAACATTACAACTGATATAAATATATAAAATCTGATGATAAAATATCTAATGTATCTAGAAATATGGAAAAAATTGATACATAGAATCCATCGATTCATTTTATAAAAAATTAAAAAAAGGAACCCAAATAAATATCCCAGGCATCCAGATCTCCAACTCAGCCATCTTATTCAAAATCCATTCTAAGTAACAAGGAATCATGTGTCAGAAACAATATTCTTCCCTTTATCAACACCTGCATACATGTAGTCTTCTTGGGTACCAATGGAAGACCAGATAGGGTGTGAGAAAAATATAATTAATCCACCACCAACTATTTCTATAACATCCTCTCAGTGAAATATAAACTAAAACAATGTGCAATCATCGATATAAAAAAGTAAATAAGTATAGTAATGTAAATACCCATGTACCTGCTTCTCCCCTCAGCTCATGTATTAAAAATTAATTATTTTGTTTACTAATTTAGTCACATTTTATATAATTAAGTTACATGAGTCATATCCATCCTAGACATCCCCTCATGATAGTAATAGTATAGATTCCATGTTGTAACAAGGCAACCTGTATTGATAATAATAATGAAAGGGTTCCATTATAATATCTAAGGAAACCAATACATCAAGGGTTAAAAACTCAGAAGAAACTATATCTTTTCCTTAAGGGTAGGAGTGTAATCTAAGGATAATCTTCCAAGGCACTCCAGTATAGTGCGATCTAACTGAGTCCAAGGAAAACCTTCAAGGTAAAATGGGATAAGCTATGACCAGTCCCAAAGATGTAAGCCATGAACCTCATGTCTACAGAAGCCATGTTGGATCCCTGGAGTTTATCCAAGGAATCCTACAATAGTAAATGAGGTATCCTATGGTTTCATTTTAGGAATCCAATGATATAAGAGGATCTGGTTCCAAGTTGGGTCTCAACCAAGGAAACTAATATCCCTGAATCGGAATGACATCCATGAGTGCCAAAGGAATTCCCATGGGAAAACAAAATATAACTCGAGTCTGACCATTCCTATGATAATATAAAGGTTCATATGTATTTAGTAACCTTTCAATTTATTAATTTTATTTTTTATGCCTTATTATGGTCATGAAATTTAACAATTCAAGAGGTTCAATTCTTCTCATTCATTAGTGTAACAAGGCCAAGGGCATAAAACCATTATATTAATTCATTTAAGTCATATTTAATTCATTAGGTTTATTCCACTACCTTCCAAAATAAGTGTAAAGGGGTGATATGGATTTGAAACCATCATTGTTTAACATTTAATAAGTCCATGTCATTTATTTTAATATACATGCCATTCCAATTTAATAGTGATTAATCCAGTGAATCACTAACCTTAGGTGGGTAAAGTGATAAGTGTTCATGGTACTAGAAATTATCAATTAACAATTAAATTTTCATTTAACATGGATGGATTACCTTTAGAATGGTCAAGCTAGGGTACACCTGAATGGTGGCGCTGACATTCAAGCCAAGGCTCTAAAAAGCCAATTATGAATAACACCCTAATTGGGGTGGTCGATGTTGTGGGCATAACAACGAATACTAAATTACATATATGACAAAGTTCTTAGAACATAGTTATAATTACTAAAATAAAGGAATATAAATTATATAGACAATACCTGATGAAATCATAATACCTACATAATAATTTATAAGATGATGAATCTTGAGGAGTGAGTTATATACCACCTACCTCATACTAGAAAAACTCTCCTCATCCCATATTAGTATCTAATTAATCATAGATTGTAAGATATTTTATGAATGGATTAGTTCCATGAAAATAGGTCATATGACCCTTCATCTAAATAGCATTTTCGGTAGAAATATAAACGTTTAAAGATTAAAATGAAATTAAGAACTTACTGTTGTGGTTCCAATGAGGCAAATGATTCTTTGATCCGAATCTAGATGAAATATCAAGATAAAAAGTTCTCAAAGAGGGGTTTTTGACATCAAAAAGGGAAGAAATAGGGTTTGTTTTTCTGGAGAAGAAATGATAGGAGATGGTTAATTTAATTAGTTTGTTAAAGGAAATACTATAATTCCACCCAAATTTGGAATTCATATGGTTTGAAAATATGATTTGGAAAAATTGTGCATACACCATGCACGAGTAGCTATAGGAAGGGGAATACTACAAGGTTAGGTTACACCGTGATGGAATCATTTTTCAACTGTGAAAAATGACTCTGTAATTTTTCTACTATTTTTTTCCATGGCCATGCGGCCCAAATCGCATATTTAAGGAAAATCATGTTCCCTAATCTAGACCACTATTCATACTTTCATGGTTAAAAAAACTATGCGGTATGCCTTGCATGGTTTACTCTAACCATGTGATAGACCACTTTCTCCCACCAAATGGGATTCTGAGCTCCGAAGAAGCTCTAGAAACTCAAAAAACCTTCAACAACTCATAAGGAATCCATATTAGGTCCATAAAAGAAAATTATAGAAAAATTTAAAGGATTCATACATGATTGAAAAACTAGGTTCTGGTATTCTTCATCCCTTAAAAGAACTCATCCCAAATTTTACCTTATAAGGGCAGCGAAACACTATCTAATAACAACTCTAGCCACTGGGCACATGCATCGGCCTCATGCTCCCAAGTATCATCTATTATGTAGTTGTGCTACAATAACACCTATACTAGAGGGACATACCAAACTCAAATAGCCTTTTTGATCTGATCAAAGATGTGTATAAGATTATCCTCTGAGGTTTCCTTGGAATATAGCACAACGTCCTTGGGATAAAAAGTACGAGACATGTCATCATGATACCGGTGAAGTTTTGAAACATGGGATACATAATGGATGGCATGGTACCTATGAGTTAATAGAAACTGATAGGCCACTGAAATTTCTCCCTCCAAGATCTCAAATTTTTATACCTAATGAGGTTACATCTTCCATTTCCTTCATATCCATCTATTCCCTAACATGGGTGATACCCGTTGGAAAACAAGATCCCCAACCTCAAACCCAAAAGGTCTCCAACAATGGTTGGTATATTATCTATGTCTATAATGACCCATAGACATATGTTTTATGATCATTTGAACCTACTCATAAGTCTTCGACACATGATAAGGACAAAGTAGGGCTACCTCTCCTGCCTCTAGCCAGCATAGGGGTTAACTAAATGACCTAGGATACAAGGACTAAAAATGATCCATTTGAATTATTGCTTAAAATATATTATTATAGGTGAAATTGATTATAAGAATATGCTTCTCCCATAAACAGAAAAAATCAAGGACTGAAGATATTCGACCCATTGTCACTATCTTATATTTAAGACATGACGTGTAAAGATATATTTGAGGATCTTGTGGTCCATATACACTGTAATTCACTCACCAATTAGATAGTGTCTCCAGTAACGTAAGTCATGGAACAATACTACTAAATCGATGTTTTGTATCAGATAATTTCCCTCATGAGCCCTCAACTGCTGATATCCACACACAATGACTTGATCCTCATGCATCAACATTCCTCATACACCGAAACTTGATGCATCACAGAATACGTTATAACCTCTTCTTGTCTCTAGAAGAATATGAATAAGAGTGAACAAAATTCTGCATTTCTTGTCTTAAAAGGATTTATTGCACATTTATGACCATAGAAACATACCTCACTTCTTTGTAGGACCAGTAAGAGGTGAATCAAGGCATGATACATCCTGTATGAAATAATTTTAATATCAAGTTAGACCTAAGAAACCTTGTATATCAAACAATTTTAGGATTCTCCAAGGAAACCATAGAACTAACCTTATTGGGGTCAAGAGAGACACTTGATTATAAGATAATATAACCAATGAAGTGATCTTTATTGATCCATAAGTGGCACATAACAATCATGATATAAACTTGATGCTCTCTCTGTGTACTCAAAATGATATCAAGGTTCTTAGCATAGTCTCTACAAGAATGAGAATAACCCAAGATTTCATCCCAAACTACTATGATGAAGAAATATAGATAGGAGTGGATCACCCTATTAATCAGATCCATGAAAATGGAAGGAATGTTCATAAGATCGAATGGATTAACGAGGTACTAATTAATACTATACCAAAAAAGGAAAAAAGTACGAGGTATGTCTAATGGTCTAATATGAAACTGATGATAGTCTCATCTCAGGTCGATTATAAAAACACCATATCACCTCAGATCTGGTCAAATAGTTTATCTGTATGAGGTAGTGGACAGCGGTTCTTGACTACAAGCTGATTGAATCATCTGTGATCCATGCATAGACGAAGGTTACCATCCTAATTATTATAGAAAAAAGGGTGTGATGAACCTATATCAAGTAAAGAAGATACAGTAGCTTATTCTACTAGAATAGTACCACATAATTTAGATGGTTCTTCTACTGAATCTCTAGGTATCGTCTGAAATGCATGAAACTATCCAGATCCATATCTCTTCTCAATATCTTGACTACTATGACTAAAATAGATTTTATAGAATTGATAGGGATCATGAGTCTGGATACCATGGACTCGACCACCCCCTCAACCAGTCTTACCGGCTCTACCACAACTCCCTACCTAACATAGCATAAAATAAATTCCCCCTGATGTTGGAACTAGTGTGGAACCTATTCCACTAGAAGTTGATGGAATGGTTCGACAGAATCTCTGAAGATTCCCCATAAGGCCCCAAGACCATAAATCTAGAGGATCAATATCAAACTAGGGATTTAAAATCCCCTATCTTCCACATAGGGGACACACCATATGGATACAATTGAGAGACCTCTAACTACCACTACCCAGATGAGAAACCTTGATAGATCACTTTCTTCTATCGAAATAATTAATGGCCTGCTGCGGTGCTTGCCCTATATGGACAATACTATCAATTACCCTTAGGTTGTGCTCAATGATAAGAGCTTGATTGAATATTTCATAGAAGGTAGGTGGCTGAAATTTTTTCACCAGACTGTGGATGTTATATATAACCCCAACCGTAAAGCGTCTATCACAAAAATGCTCATCACCATCTAAAAGTGGTGGGAAGCCCTATAACTCATTGAAACATGATGAATATTCTATAACCAAGATAGAAACCAACTTGATATGCATGAAATAAATGTCTCTATCATCTATTAGCATTTGAAAAAAGAAATGATCATGGAAGGAAGTCTAGAAATCGTCCACTACCATGCCCTGATAAAGACAAGCCTGGGTGACTACATCCCACCAAGGCTTGGAGGAATCCCATAACATGTACATAACAATATTGAACCTTCTCTATGAAGGTATATCCATATGATAAAATATATATAAAGTGTCCTCTAGCCAAGAATTAGTAGCTTGTGGACCGTCATCCCCAAAGAAGGTAGGATAATGATGTTGGTGGAACTCACAAGTCATATCATCTGTCATCGGTTCAAGATGTAGAGCACCAAACATAGTACTCATCCTATGTAGGAAACTACCACAAACCTTAATGTCAGTTCCCAAATTAGGTACAACTGGTGGTGCCACAAGTGGCACTCCTAGTTGTAATACTGGAAGATCAGGGCCTACTATATTTAGAGCATGGTCATCTCCACCCTCATGGTGCAAGACACAAGCACATTATGGTGGAATTAGACTAAAAATTTCGAGGACACACCTTTGAACATTCATTAAGAAGGGAGATAGAAACACTTGCAGTAGATGAATGTAAGAAAGAAATCACTACCCATGGATTACTACCCCAACTACCCACTTATATGGCCTGGTATTGGTATGTACCCAAGTATATTATACAGGTTCTAGTAGATAAAATTTCAATCATACATTTTCTCATCATTTACTAGACATAATTTCATTCATTTCATATTAAATTTATCGGTTTACTTCTTTACCATTCATAAACCTGACAAGGCGGGATAAGGACATGAAAATATTTCATTTTAGAAGCCATTTTTATATTTTAAACTTTTTATTTTCTTATAACTTATATCAAAGTTCCTTTAAAATGGATCATCATTCCCATTGAATCAGGGAACATACACCTTATCACTAAAAATGACACCAATTTGATTTTAATCTAATGGATCGACTAAGTAAATTACCAATTATAACCCAAGAGGGCCCATAACACCTCATAAATTGAAATAAAAAATCACTCGATCACATCGAAGGAAAATCAATGGAATAATATAAATACTAGAACTTCACTCAACAATCATAGTCATGTCAAGAAATACAAGGGGTGAAATTCACCTAGATGTGATGAAAATTTGCATGACATGCGAATTACAGTTTACTACGATGATGCATGTAATATTTTTCTTTTCCCTCGTATCATAGATTAAAGGATGAAATGAGACTATCAATTAGAAGAATAATTAACAACACCACATATCATGTTATTCACCCAACGGTAAAATGATATCATTTGTAATTGCACAATGTAAACTGACAACTATAATTCAGGAAACTTGTCCTTTACCTTGAACAAGGGTTCGTGATACCCAAGAACATATTATGATTATGTTACAAGAGTTTCTAATATCCAATCCATTATATCTAAATTGTAAAGCAAGAAAAGATACCTTCATTAATACCACTTTGCGATGTATCAGACCTGAATACCACTTAGAGATGCCCAGAGTACGATTGGCCACATGGCCTCAAGTGCTACTTCGTGAATGCTAGAGGTTTTTGTCTAGTAGTGAGGTCATGGGGTGTGTCTATAGAGAGGTTGTTCCCTTATTTCCAAAGTGTAGAACAAAATATAAATAATAAACATAGTTAAATACTAGAATTAGTATAAGTAAACTGATTTCACATTAGAAGTAGACAATAATTATAATTCAATAGGTACAACTGATAAAAATATACAAAAGTTGATGATAGAATATGTCATGTATATAGAAATCTGGAGAACATGGATACAAATTAGTAGTCAATACATTCTATAAAAAAGTAAAAAATGAATCTAAAAAATGTCCCAATCATCCAAAACTCAATCTCTTTCATCTGCTACCACCTACATCCTAAGAAACAAGAAATCAAGTTTTCGAAGTGACACACCTCCCTTGATCCACACCTATATACATGTAGTCTACCTGTGTAATAATGGTTTCCTAGATAGGTTGTTAGAAAAATCTCATTAGGCCACCACCAACATTGTCTATAACATCATGTATTTGTAATATAATTTTAAATAATGTTCAATCATTCATATATAAAAGTAAAGCAGTACAGTAATGTAAATACCCAAGTACATGCTTCAGCCCTTAACTAGTATTTGAACATGTAACCCGTTCATTTGTTAATTAAGTTCTATTGAATATAATTATTTCATGTGTGGAATAATTAGCACCAAAATCACCTCATGATTATAATAGTATAGGTTCTATGTTGTACTGAGGTAACCGATTTTGATAATAATAAAGAAAGGGTTCGAAGGAAATAACCAAGACCTCATGGATCTACAGCTCTATAATAAATGTAGCTCAGCCATAGGGGTAATATTTTAATTCAATGATAATTTTATGAGGCATTCCATAATAGTGTGATCTAACTGAGACCAAGAAAAGCATCCAAGGTAAAAAAATGTTCAGCTAGGGCTAGGCCAAAGGATGTAACCAAGGCACCTCATGTCTGTAGAAGCCACACTGGATCCAAGTAGTGTATCAAAGGAATCCTATAATATTAAAGGAGAGAAACTATGGTGTTATACATGGAATCCACTGATAGAAGAGGATTAGGTTCCAAGGTGGGTATCTACCAAGGTAATCGATATCATTGAATTGGAATGGAATCTACAAGTGCTCATGGAATTCCCTCAGGAACGCAAAAGCTAATTCATGTCTGACCATTCCTAGGGATATTTCACGGTCTCTATGTCATTATGCACCTTACAATTTATTCATTTAACTAATTAATCCAATTTATTGTCATTCCATTTAATAATTCAAGAGGTTAAATCCTTACCTTTCATTAGTGTGAAAATGTCAGGGGCATGGAACCATTATATTAATTCATTTAATTAATATTTAATTCATTGGGTTCATTTAAATACCTTCTATCACAAGTGGAAAGGGGTGATGTGGACACGAAACAAACAATCATTTACATTTCCTAATGCAAAATCATATATATAAATATACTTAACCTTTCAATTTAACTGTGGTTAGTCAAGTGAAGCACTTACCTTAGGTGAGTCAAGTGATCATAGTTCATGGTAATAACCATTTTCAATTCACAATTAAATTTTCATTTAATATGGAAGGACTAGTTTTAGAAAGGACAAGCTATGGCACACTTGAATGGTGGAACTAATAGACAAGTCAAGGATATAAAAATCAAATTATGAATAACACCCTACTTGGGGTGGTTTACAATGTGTATGTAACCACAAAAGTTGAATTAAATATATGAAATGGGTCTTAAAACCCTATTATAATGACTACAAGAAAGGAATAAAAATTAAACATACAATCCCCAATGAAATCGGTTTGCACCCACACCAATTTATAAAATGAAGAATCTTAAAGAGTGAGTTATAGACCAACTACCTTATAATTGTATGACTCTCCTCATCCCGTATCGACTTATAATTTGGTGTGGATTGGAAGAAATCTGTAGAATTGATTAATTCCATAAAAATATGTGATATGAGTCTACTTCTTAATATCATTGTTGATATAAATGAGAGTTATAGAAGATAAAAATTAATTAAGAATGTAAAAAACAATGTTCTTATAAAGAATGACATATTAAGAGGTAAACAATAATATAATGGGAAGTGAACCAAGTTCTGTAAAGGAAATTGTGTAATGCCCCGACCCCTGTTACCCTGAGTCAGTGCATTATTTTAATACATTGACATGATTACAAGGAATCAAGTCCTGAAGGAATAATCAGTTTAGCCACATTGGAAAATAGATTACATACATGAATGATACATTACACTTTATAACATACAAAATAACATAAATAATCTTTTATGAATGCCGTTATTACCTTTCCTTAACCCTGTATATCAATCACAATACACTTCTTCACATTCAGGGAAAAATAAAACATAGAGAGGGGTGAGCTCAAACGCTCAGTAAGGGTAAGCAATACAGCGGTATCTTTAAAAAATTAAAATAAACATTTAATTCAATGTATAAAACTAAAACAAAATCCTTTTCATCATAAAATTCATCATAATATGGCAAATGTAAATCAAAATAATTCCATTTACTTACTCACATAGATATTCTACTAGTCGAATAATCAAAATAAATATTACTAACCACTTTCATAACAAGGGAATGCATAATGTTGAACTTTAATTTATGTGTCAAGGCCTCATGAAAAGACCTAAGGGATAAATGTAACCGGAACCCAACCTGGGGAGCCTCTGTAACCGGTCTCCATCTCGGAGAGCCTCTGTAACCGGACTCCAACCCTGAGTGCCTCTAATAACCGGACACCAACCCAGAGTGACTATAATAACCGGACACAAACCCGGAGTGCCTCTAATAACTGGACACCAACTCGGAGTGCCTCTAATAATCGGACACCAACCCAGAGGGCTTACTTTTACCGGTCCCCAACCCGGAACAGACTAGTCCAACACATTCATCTTAAGAAGAGGATGAAATATATCATAAATATTCGTATTAAAACTAGAACATGAAATGCCAAAAAATTAATCATAAACCATTAATGGAATAAAAATAACACATACATAGTCAAACATATCACAAAACCTTAAATAAAATATGGAATATTTGTATCATAATAAATCAACTTCAAACAAGTGTAAAATTTATCAAAAGATGTTGACATTGATGAAATCAAAACCGTTTGAGAGAAATATCTCTTTTTTTGAAATCATTTAAAAGTCACATAATTATAAAAGAAAAAATTTAATTTAAAAATATTCTTATAATCTTGTAAGGTAAGCTTCAAAGATTTTATAAAGGTAGAAAATAGCCACACCCACCGTATAAGTTAAAAAAACATTCTTACATTAAATTTGTTGAAAAGGTCAAGAAGTACATTATTTGTATAATGATGGAAAGATTACTTTTAAAAAACACAAGGTTATAAATGAATTTAACCCATTTTCTAGTAAATATTAAAAATGTATTGGAATATATTTTTATGAAACTTGAATGTGGATGATAAAGAGGTCCCAGTAGAAAATTACGTATAAACAACCCCAGATAATGATGAGATTGTGAAATAAACCCTTACCAATTTGGTAACTTATGAAACATACACCCCATGAAAGATGTATCATAAAATGAATATGTAAATACACATAAATTAAAGTGAATTACACAAAGAATACAATTATGTGCAGTACATACACCACACAAAAGGTAATAGAGCCAATATGGTACGAATCTCACGAGAATAATGAGTGAGATGAAAACCCCTTACATTGTAATTTTACTTGTTCGAGGGTAGGTTAACCTCCTGTGGAATAGTTAAATAATTGTTATTAAATTATAAAATAATCATATACATAAATATGATATCATATATGATCTTTTAATATTGCCTTGTTAAAAATATTTTAGTATTATCATCATTTCGAGTGTTAACTTACTCGTTTTATTTTATATGTTTTGTTACATAAGACGTGTTTGTTATGGATAGGTTGTATATTATTAATATACATAATGATATAAAGTCCTTAAACATTATTTTTAATCATAAAATTATAATTATACTTGAATGGATACGATGGGGAATGAAGCTCATCGCATTCGTGGAGACGGTTGTCCGTACGTACGCACGAACGCTACTTCCATTTCATTTTTCATTTAAAAGGAATAAAAACCAAATGATATATAGGTATATTATTATTCTAGTATAATATAATATCTTATATGTGTTACTTATGTTTATTAACACCTTCCTTTATACCTTCCATGTATGGTATGAACGAGTCATATCACTTTGAGGGGGTGGTAGTTCACACTCCCTCAAATGAAATTATCGTATATATATACAACATGAAATGAATAATGGTATGCTATGAAATAAAATTACAAAAGCTTATATATATAATAAATATAATTAATAACATATTTAAATATAGTGACATCATAATGGCCACCATGAGAGGCGGTAGGAGACTATTGAACAATCATCGTTTCGGGAGGCGTTTGGTTTCTATCCACAAAAACATTATGTTCTTCACCCATTAGATGGATTTGTGTGTAAGTGTAGTTCGAATAAATCTAATAACAATATCCTAGTATATTTAGGATACTGTGTTTTTTACAAAAGAAAATAATAAGAAGATTTTAGGGGTTGGAGATGTAAAATAAAATAAAAGAAGCTAAGAGAAATCGTTACCTTTAATTTGGGCAACTCCTTTTGGTTTGAAACAAAAAAAGACTCTTTTAGTGCCTTCTGGATAAGCTAAGGATTCTAGGAGTAGGAGAGGGATATAGGGAGATTAATTTGAAGATGTTGGACAAGCCAAAAGTTTTTAGAGGTGTGAGGAAGTGGTTATAAGTGGTGTCCTTTTATAAGGGCGAGGAGGGGCTCTTTAGAAAAAACTTAAAGTATTAATTTATAATAAATACATATTTGGTTTCTAATGGATCCAAAGTGGATTATGAAAATTATAGGGTAGGGATGGTTTTAAATACACTCAACCAATAGGTTTTATACAGGTTTGGGTCACATTATTAACCTTATCTTTTAGTTTTATCCCTTAGTTAATTAGTTTGACATTTACCATGTGTCTTTGTATTTTTATATTATATAGTTAATAAACATACTATCAACTTCCAAGAGACCCCCAAGTGATAAATTAATGATTCACCTATCATGATATAAGTACCTTGGCCGAACCTTATAATTTTAGGAATAGAATATCAATTAATCATATAATATTTGTTTTAAATATTAATTTATGTCAATTTTGACACTATTTGATATTTTGTTTTTGTGAAAGTCATCACAACTTGATTAATTATAAAAAGATACATTTAATAAGCCCTAACATGTCATAGTCACCTATAAAATTCGTGGATGTCATAAAAACATAAAAATTATATTATGTTTAATATTTATATTACCATTTATTTGATTCTTTAATTAATAAGGTAATTACTGCATCATCATCATGTCATAAATAAATTTAATTATATGATGTCTAAAAATTATAAATAAAATACCATGATGTAGGAAATATTTTTATCTTTCTAATTAATTTTTATATTCGAAGTGATCTTATTTATAACCTTATATTAAAAATGGTTTAGTTAATAAACAATGAATTTAACACCTTTAACTCTTCTTTAAATTAAATAATAATAAATGTCCTAATCTAATCCAAGTGGACCTAAAGAGTAATATTTTATTCCTAAGGTTGTTTTTTGTAGAATTAATTTTATCCAATAGAATTAGGACATGTGTTAGGGTAATAATAATATCATTTTTACCCTTAATTACACAATCTACTTTTAACTATGGAAAATAAAAGTAAAAAGTTTCTATTCACCAAAAATTATTTTCATCTTATTAAACCATATTTTCCTCTTTGATATTAACTATGTCTATTGGATTTTAAAAATTCTTCTAACAGAAGCGGTAAAATTAAGTTTTATGTGAATTTGCAAATTCTCCTAGGAGGTGGGTAAAAGACGTTGAAAAGTTAAATAAAATGTATATATATATAAAATTATCATAAACTGACTCAAATGAATTAAATTGAACATATATAGGTATTATGTATCTATTTTGACCTAAAATAAATTTAAATAAAATAAATAATTATTTAAATAAAAATTTGGTTTTAAACTATAACTCAGTGTTTTTAACTATTCATCAAAAATTAAAAGTTTTCAGAAAAATACCAAAAATTTACCCTAGGATAATTTCGATATTCAAAATTAAAAAATGATTTATATTTTACCAAATTAAAAACATAGAAGTCTAATTTATTAATTTAAAATTAATCCCTGTTGTCAAAACAAAAAGTGTGTTTTTAAGAAACAATAACTATCAAAATATTGACAGTTATTTATGTCAAATTTTAAAGAGAATTTACTTTCATTGACCAATATTTGATTAAATGGTAAAAATATAATCTAATTATACTTCTAAACCATTAAAATTTATAATTTAACACTATAATTTTTTTTGATTGAAAAAGTTTTTTTCAGTTAAAATATAGTATTTTTTCACTATTCACCCAAATACAAAAGGTATCAGAAAAACAACAAAAAAATATTGAAACTAAATTCTTGTGTCCTGATTTTAAAGAAGACGTTTATTTTGTCAAATTTAATATATAAAACTTTCAAATATTTGATTTAAAAAGGCTTCGCCATTAAAAGGCGGTAAAATTTTATTTTTGAAAAATACTTCTTTTATCTGAAAAAAATGTATTTGCTCTTAAATTATTTCTAACAAACTCATAATTTGGATTATAAAATTACAAGTATTATATAAAGTTCAAAATTCATTTAATACTATTCATAACAGCTTTTGAATGGCTAGTTTGGTAAGTCATGATACACTTGATCTCGGTGTTGCGTGTAATGTAAGTCATTGAATTATTTTGAAGAAATAATGTACTATGAAATCTTGGGGTGTTACATTCTTCCCTCATTCAATAAATTGCGTCCTCTCAATTTGAAATTATTTTTCGAAAATAAAAGGTCGAAAATAGAAAATACCTTTGGGAAAACCCACATTGGAAATTAGGTTAATAAAATTTAGTCTTTATAAGAGGAAAAGGGAAATGAAAGGGTCACCAATAAATTATGATATCGATTAGGAGAACATTAGTGGAAATTAGAGACATATAATTGGAGGAAAAACCTAAATATTTATAGGTAGTGATTGAGGTCATCAATGACAAACAAATGTAAAATTGAGGGCCTTAAATTCATAAATCTATGATGATTTAAAATACTATCGGTTCAACAAAACATATGGTATTTTGATAACACATTTTTGGTTTAAAGATCCTTCCAACAAAGTATAATAATTAATTTCTTCATAGAATAAGTGAAGAAGAAAACTATTTACTTGGAAAGTAGAGTTACATTCTTTAACTAATTCCTACCACAAACTCATCTTTCACTCCAAAAGATTTCAAAAAAAAATATTTTATTTATTCTAATCATATAGGGTTCCAAAAATAATGAATTTATAATTAAACTATAAGAAATTTTAAAGAAAAAACTAAATTATACAATCCAGGACATCACGTGGTTCAGTGATATGTGATACACCCTTGCCTACCTTCGGTTTCAGGTTCAAGTCTCATAGCCTTGTCGGACGTGACAGGTTGCCTCCCAACCTCCGGGTTTTCCTTTTTATGGAAATCCAAAAATAACTTTAACAATAGTATCCAATTTCAAAATTAACCCATTCCATCCTTTAGAATTATCCTAAATACTTACATCCAAACTCTCAGTCCAATGTTTATAAGGAAGTTAAACATAATAAGGATCCTTTTTATCGGGTAATAACATGTGAACGCCTTCATCGTGTACTCTTTTACAACACCGCAACATCCTGAATTACCAAAATCAACCATCTCTTATTCCAAAATTACTACCTTAGTATTAGGACTACATAATCTCTAATTCCCAATGAAATAGTACTACAGTACAATCCTTTTTATCTCAATAATTCAGGTAACCATTATACTGTTGATAGGACACTCAAATGAAATAATTCTATAATAACAATATAAGAACATTAGTCATTCTTATTCATCTGAGGTAGTATCATAACTTTATTATTATCCAATAACATCATTTGTAGTATATTCTTATGAATAGGACATTGATTCGTGTTGTGTCTCAATACCTTGTAGATGAATCATTTTACATTTGAAAACTCTTCTTACCCTTGCAATCACGTACTTGGTGTCCTTTTTCTCTACACTTATAACAAACTCTCATTCCCTTCAAGCATTTACCAGGGTGATTCATTCCACATTTATCACATATTGGAATATCCTTCTTTACCTTATTCCCTTAATCCATATTTCTTTCCACCATCCTTTTCTTATCTCGCTTCCCTTCAAAGCCATAGGACTCAAGGAATTTTTTACTTATCTTATTAACACATGATTCTATTTCTTCATATGTTAAAAATGCATTTGAGACTATTTCCCATATAAATTTTGGCTTAATACTGTTAAAGATATGATCCTTCTTACTCTTTGGATCATACGTATAGCTGGAGTTCTCATTCCTTCTACTAGGCACCATTTCTATACAATATCATAAACTAGGTCAGTTTATGAATTACAATAATTCCAAAATTGTAAAATAACTAACGTAAATTGAATGGTTTATGGATATAATCCATAATCATAAAGATTTTTTCATTGAGGTAGTATATACTAATAAACCCTTCAAAATGATTTGTAAAGAAAATGAGAATTATCCTAAGCATATCCCCCGGGAGTGTCGTAACCCAGAGAGAATCAAGGCCCGTTATCGTGCCCCTGTTCCCATTCAAGTCTAGCTCAAAGCAGTGTTTTCGGGTTTTACCCCTAGTTCATCTATGCCAGAGCCGCCTCTACCTACTCGTATCCAGTCAGGGATGTATTTTCTTGGAAAATACACAGATTCTCTACATTACCAAAATTACAACAATTTCTTCTATACTAATCCTCAAAGTCTATCTTAGCTCTATTTGCTCTAATCAGAGTTTATGTAAATCTATCTTCCAAGGTTATTGTTAAACTTCATCTGATACAAACTATAACGCCCTGAACCCAGTTACCCTGAGTCAGTGCATTATATTCATACATTGGCATGATTACAAAGAATCAATCCCCGAAGGACCGATCAGTTTACCAGCCTTGGAAAATAGATTACATACATGAATGTTACATTATACTTTATAACATACAAAAGAACATAAATAATCCTCTATGAAAACCATTATTCCCTTAGCTTAACCCTACATATCAATCACAATACACTTCTTCACATCCAAGGAAAAATAAAACATAGAAAGGGGTGAGATCAAACGCTCAGTAAGGGTAAGCAATACAGCAGAAACTTTCAAACATAAACATAAAAATTTAATTCAATGTATAAAACAAAAACAAAAGCCTTTTCTTTATAAAATTCATCATAATATGGAAAATATAAATCAAAATAATTTCATTTACTTACTCACATGGATATTCTATTAGTCGAATAATCACATGCAATATTACTAACCACTTTCATAACAAGGGAACACATAACTCCGAACTTTAATTTCTATGTCAAGGCCTTATGCCAAGACCTAAGGGATAACTATAACTGGAACCCAACCCGGAGAGCCTCTGTAACCAGACTCCATCCCGAAGAGCCTCTGTTACCGGACTCCAACCCGGAGTGCCTCTAATAACCAGACACCAACCCGGAGTGCCTCTAATAACCGAACACCAACCCGGAGTGCCTCTAATAACCGGACACCAACCTGGAGTGCCTCTAATAACCGAACACAAACCTGGAGGGCTTACTTTTACTGGTCCCCAACCCGGAACATGCTATTCCAAAATATTTATCTTAAGAAGAGGATGAAATATAACATAAACATTCGTATTAAAACTAGAAAATGAAATTCAAAAACATTAATCATAAAGAATTAATGGCATAAAAATAAATCCTCCATAGTCAAACATACCAAAAAACCTTAAATAAAATATGAAATATTTTTATAATTATAAATCAACTTCAAACAAGTGTAAAATTTATCAAAGGATGTTGACATAGACGATATCAAAACTATTTGAGATAAATATCTATTTTTTTTGAAATAATTTAAAATTCACATAATTAAAAAATAAAACATTTACTTTGAATATATTCTTATAAGCTTGTAATTTATGCTTTAAAGATTTTATAATTGCATAAAATAGCCGCACCCTCCGTATAAGTTAAGAAAACATTCTTACGTTAAATTTGTCGAAAAGGTCAAAAAGTACCTTGTTTGGAAAATGAAGAAAAGATTCCTTTAAAAACACATAAGAGTATTAATGAATTTAACCCATTGTCTAGTAAATAGTAAATTGTTTTTGAAATATATTTTTATGAAACAAGGATGTGGATGATAAAGAGGTCCCAGTAGACAATTACATATAAACAACCTCGGATAAGGAAGAGATTGTGAAATAAACCCTTACCAATTTGGTAACTTATGAAAAATACACCCCATGAAAGAGGTATCATACAATTAATATGTCAATACACATAAATTGAAGTGTATTACACAAATAAAACAATTATGGGCAGTACATACACCACAAAAAGGTAATAGTGGCAATATGGTACGAATCTCATGGGAATACAGAGTGAGATGAAAACCCCTTACCTTGTACTTTTCCTTGAAAGAGGGTAGGTTAAACTCCTGTATAATAGTTAAATCATTGTTATTAAATTATAAAATAATCATATACATAGATATGAAATCATATATGATCTTTTAATATTTCCTTGTTAATAATATTTTAGTATTATCGTCGTTTCGAGTGTAAACTTACTCGTTTTCTTTTATATGTTTTGTTACATAAGACATGTTTGTTATGGATAGGTTTTATATTATTCACATACAGAATGATATCAAGTCCTTAAACATTATTTTTAATCATCAAATGAAAATTATACTTGAATGGATATGTTGGGTAATGAATCTCATCATGTTCGTGGAGACGGTAGTCCGTACGTACGCATGAACGCTACTTCCATTTCATTTTTCGTTTAAAAGGAATAAAAACCAAATGATACATAGGAATATTATTATTCCAGTATAATATAATATCTTATATGTGTTACTTATGTTTATTGACACCTTACTTTATACATTCTATGTATGGTATGAACGAGTCATATCACTTTGAGGGGGCGGTAGTCCTCACTTCCTCAAATGAAATTATCATATATATATACAACATGAAACGAACAATGGAAGGCTATGAAATAGAATTACAGAAGATTATATATAAAATAAATATCATTAATAACATATTTAATTATAGTTCCATCATAATGGAGACCATGAGAGGCGGTAGGAGATAATTGAACAATCATCGTTTCGTGAGGCGTTTGGTTTCCATCTAGAGAAACATTATGTTCTTCACCCATTAGATGGAGGTGTGTGTACGTGTAGTTTGAATACTTCTCATAAAAATATACTAGTATATTTAGGATACTGTTTTTGTTACAAAAGAAAATAATAAGAAGAGTTTATGGGTTGGAGAAGTAAAATAAAAGAAATGAAGCTAAGAGAAATCGTTACCTTTAATTTCGGTAACTCCTTTTGGTTTGAACCCAAAAAGACTCCTGAAGTGCCTTATGACTAAGGTAAGGCTTCTAGGAGGAGGATAGGGATATAGGGAGATTAATTCAGCAGAGTTTGGATGAGAAAAAAGGCTTGAGAGGTGTGAGGAAATGGTTAGAATTGGTGTCCTTTTATAAGGGGGAGGAGGGGCTCTTTAGGAAAGACTTAAAGTATTAAATTATAATAAATTAATATTCGGTTTCCAATAGCTCCAATTTATATTATTCAAAGTATATGGTGGGGATGGGTCAAAATCCACTCTACCAATAGGTTTTTGACAGGTTTGGGTCACATTATTATCCTTATCATTTAGTTTTAGCCCTTAGTTAATTAGTTTGACATTTACCATGTCTCTTGGTATTTTTATATTATATGGTTAATAAACTTACTAGAAACATTCAAGAGACCCCCAAGTGGTCCATTAATGATTCCTCTATCAATATTTAAGTCCCTTGGCCGAACCATAGATTTTTAAGAATAGAATATCAATTAATCATATAATATTTGTTTTAAATGTTAATTTATGTCAATTTTGACACTATTTGATATTTTGTTTTTGTGAAAGTCATAAAAACTTGATTATTTATAAAACGATACATTTAATAAGCCTTAACATATCATAGTCACCTATAAAATTCGTGGATTTCAAATAAACTTTAAAATTATATTTATTTTAATATTTATAATACCATTTATTTGATTGTTTCATTAATAAGGTAATTACTGCATCATCATTGTGTCACAAATAAATTTAATTATTTAATGTCTAAAATTTATAAATAAAATAACCTGATGTAGGAAATCTTTTTATCTTTCTAATGACTATTTATAGTTGAATTTATATTATGTATAACCCTATATTAAAAATGGTTTAGTTAATAAACATTGAATTTAACACTTTTAACTCTTCATTAAATTAAATAATAACAAATGTCCTAATCTAAACCAAGTGAACCTAAATAGTAATATTTTATTCCTACGGTTGTTTTTTGTCGAATTACACTTATAAAATAGAATTTTTACATGTGTTATGTAAATAATAATATCATTTTTACCCTTAATTACCCTATCTACTTTTAACCGTGGTAAATAAAAGTAAAAAGTTACTATTGAAAAAAAAATTATTTTCATCTTATTGAACCACATTTTACCCCTTGATATTAACCGTGTCTCTCGGGTTTTTGAAATTCCACTCACAGAAGTGGTAAAATTATGTTTTATGTGAATTTGCAAATTCCTCTAGGAGGTGGGTAAAAGACGGTGAAAAGTTCAATACGAATTTTATATATCTAAAATTTTTATAAACTGAATCGAATGAATTACATTGATCTTATATGGGTATTATTTGTCTATTTTGACCTAAATTATATTTAAATAAAATAAATAATTATTTAAATAAAAATTATGTTTTAAACTATAACTCAGTGTTTTTCACTATTCATCAAAAATTAAAAGTTTTCATAAAAATACCAAAATCTTACCCTATGCTAATTTCGATATTCCAAATCCAAAAATGATGTCTATTTTACCAAATTCAAAACATAGAAGTTTCATTTATTAATTTAAAATTAATTCCTATTGTCAAAACAAAAAGTGTGTTATTAAGAAACAATAATTATCAAAAGATTGACAATTGTTTATGTCCAATTTCAAAGTGAATTTACTTCCAATGACCAATATTGGATTAAATGGTAAAAATATAATCACTTTATACTTCCAAACCATTAAAATTTATAATTTAACACTATAAATTATTTTGATTAAAAAAGTTATTTTCAGTTAAAATATAGTATTTTTTTCACTCTTCACCCAAATACAAAAGTTATCAGAAAAACACCAAAACTTTATTAAACCTAAATTCTTATGTCCTTATTTTAAATAAGAAGTTTATTTTGTCAAATTGAATATATAAAAGTTTCAAATATTGGATTTAAAAAGGCTTCGCCATTAAAAGGCGGTAAAATTGCATTTTTGAAAAATACTTCATTTTTATAAAAAATATATTTGTTCTTACATTATGTCTAACAAACTCATAATATAGATTCTTAAATAACAAGGATTATATAATGTTCATAATTCAATTAATACTATTCATAACCGCTTTTGAACATCTAGTTTGGTAAGTCATGATATGATTGGTCTCGATGTTGCGTGTAGTGCAAGTCATTGAATTACTTTGAAGAAATAATGTACTATGAAATCTTGGGGTGTTACACATTGTCTACTATTATGGTATTGGGAGTGAACCAGTACTACTATAATGGTTTGTAGAGTTAACTCGTTACACTATGATAGACTTAGAAAATATCCTCAACTACTAATGAAATAATTTTTTTATACTTATGTGTATGTCACAATTCTATGTGTTATTCCAATGTTATTATTATAGGGCTTATATTATTTGATTCCATTATGATTCATGTCTTTTGAGAAACCATGATTTATTTCATGACTTAATATAATGATCTTCGATATATAGGGTATGGTTTTCAATTTTTAATGCCATGTTTTTATACCCTTATTGTGACGGTATGATTATATGATCATTGATATATCCCTTGTTTACCGTATATTGTATCTAAGATCATCCATTTCTTTTGTTTCCTTTCCCAAAGTTTTGAAGAATTTTGTTATTAAGTGTTACATGTCCAAGAAGCGTACTAGTTATGAAGAAATATGTGTAAGATGATGTAGATATTTTACAAAGCAGTGGTTTATGTTTCAATTTTACAGATAATACTATACCAGAATAATTCTTCTGTGAATCAAATTGTTATGAAATTAATATTCATCTATTAAGATGTAATATCTATATAGTAAAATCTTGGGTCTCTATAGTTGGTATTATAGAAAGGTTTTGCTAACCATTAGAAATGAGGATGTGATTGTTTTTAATAACTCTAAGGATAAGTCTATGTATAAGATATAATCTTAATGTTTTATAATTGATCATGAATGGACTAGGTTAAGCCTAATGTGTCATAAAATAAGTTTTCTTGATTTAGAAATTCTATAATTTTTTTCAATATTATTTAGTTTCCCACCATTATTATTTTTCTTACTTTCTTCTTTTTAGTTTTATTCAATTACTGGAACATGAAGAAGTCACATAAATTATAATTGTGATGGAAAAAGAGATGATATTTTCAAGAGAAACAAAATTATATGGGAGATAGAATGAAAAATTGTTTTTCTATAATAATATTTTTTAAAGCTATGTATTATGAAGAGATTCCAAATGAGAACGGGAGGGAACAACATTATATTGATTCCAACTTGAGGAAACATCCACATTCTTTTATTAGGTATATTATTCAAAAAGTTTATGAGTAATGGATTAGTACCATTGAAATGATATAATCAATTATTTTGTGTTGAGTACAAGATAATTTAATTATGGATGATTATCATTTGAATGTTGAAGCAGACCAGTGGTGGACTCTTATCAATAACATGTGAGAATGAAAATAAATTGAATCTATGGGGTGATATGAATTTAAAGTCTTATTTTTTAAAAAGAAATTTGATCGAATTATTAATATTAAAATATAGAAATAATTACTTTAGCTAGACAATACAGATGATGAATCTATTGGTACTTATGAGGAAAATTTCACTAGAGTTATGAGGTATGCTTCTGTTATTGAGATCCTACCTGAACATGAGGTTGATTGATTCTGTAGTGTCTTAAAACCATGTTTATGAAGGGTGTTAGACATAGGTAACTTTAGTAACTATAATGAAATCATTAGATGTTTTATAAATGCGGATATGAAGATTGGATTTACCCAAGAATATCACAGTTTGGATAAGAAAATAAAAAATGGAATTCAGAAGAAATTCTAAAAACAATAGAGGCAAGAAGGTGTGTTTTCCTTTACACTGGAAGTGTGGAGAAAAAATATGTGAAATTTTTCAAAGGGAACTAGTAAATTTTGTATGTTTGGGAAAGGAAGTTCCTTGAGAAATCTAATTTTGATGTGATGGGAAGAAGTCAGATAAGGAGAAAAATAGAGATAAAGATCTATAGAATTCACCACCAACACTCTAGTGTTTAAAATGGATGGAGTATGTGAATTATGATAACTAGTGCCCAAATCATAATTTTGATGATGATGATCGATGTAGAAACTTATTTAGACTAGAGATAATGGGAAATTTCATGCTATCACTATTTATATTGAGTTGTACAATAATGATGCTGTGAAAGGTACACTTACTATTACCTCTATAACTACTAATGTCCTATTTTATTTTTGATCTACCCAATATTTTATATCTTTAAAAATTTCTTATTGTGTCACAGTACCACCTCAAAAAGTATATGTTGAGTTATTATTAAAACCCCTAATGGTCTGAGGATCACTTCCCGAGATAATGATTCTTCTCTGACTGATGTTTATAGGAATTTGATTCCTACAAATCTTATCAGTCTTCCTATAGTAGAATTGGATGTGTTTTTTGGAATTGATTAGATTTATTTACATAAATATCACCAAAATTAATCAGGAAGGGATGTTATGTTTGATATTATATACCAAAATATGATCTCTAATTAGTGTGATGGTAAAAATATGAATCTAATAGAAATGAATTCATATTTTGGGTCATTTTTCCTATTTGAAAGAGGTTTTTATCTTAGATGGTTGGGGAAAAATTCAACATAAAAGATATGCATATTATGTGGGAGTTCATTGATGTATTTAAAGAATAGTTTATTGGTCTTCAACTAAATCATGAATTTTAGTTTTTAATAATACTCATTCATGGTGCTCTACATATATCCAGAAATCCATATAGAATGACCCCTATTGATTTACAAGAATATAAGAAGAAAATTCAATAGTATATTGACTAGTTATTTATTTGGAGAATGGAATCACATTGGGGTGTACCTATTCTATCCAATAAGAAGAAATATGGATCACTATGACCCTATATTGATTATCAACAAAACAACAAGATCACTATCAAGAACAAGTATCCTCTACTTCATATTTATGACTTTTGTGATCAACTTAAATGAGAAAAATACTTTTTTAAGAGAGATCATAATTCTATAAATTATCAATTATTGTTAAATAAGGATGACATTTCCAAGAAACCATTTCATACAAGGCAATAATGCTATTAATTTATAGTTTTTTAATTTGGTCTGACTAATTCCCATTCTATCTTCATTGATTTTATGAAAAGATTCTTTAGAGATTACCATGATGGGGTTTTGGTATTATCTATAGATGAAATTATTATTTATTCAAAAACAAACAAACATCATTAAGATAATATTTTGAATTGTGCTAAATATCCTTAAGTAGGGGAAATTTTATGAAACGTTTTCCAAGAATGATTTTGGATTAAAAAGTTTAATTATTGGGTCATATAATCTCATGTGAGGGTATATCACACAACCCTTCAAAGAAAAACGTTATTATTTATTCAACCAAACCAACCACTATGAATAAGATACATAATTATATTGGTTTGGATAGGTATCATTGACACTTTGTGGAGAATGTTTTATAGTTGTCAAATTCACTCACCAAGTGAACTCATAAGGGTGATATCTTCTATTGGATAGATAAATGTGAGGAATGTTTTAATAAATTGAATAGAGGACTAGTTATCATGTATTTAATTACACTATTGTATAGTGAAGAAGGTTTTTTAATATATAGTGATAAAACAATAAAATTAATGGGTTGTGTCCTCGTAAAGAATGATATGGTTATTTCTTATAACTCGTGAAAATTGGAGGTCCATGAATAAAAATAACCAACTCATGATTTGAGTTTAGCTGTAGTAAATCATTCATTAAATATATATAAGAATTATCTCTATAGAGAAAGGTGTGACATATATACTGATAATAAAAGATTAAAATATATTTTCACTCAAAAAGAGATGAACATGCACTAAAGATGAAGGTTTGAGTTGATTAAAGATTATGACTGATCAATACATTACCACCATAGGAATGTGAACAAGGTGGAAAATGATATGAGTAAAATGGATCATGCTAGCTTATATATGATGAGGATCTAAAAAATATCCAATATTTTTAAATTTTTAATGGATGGATCTTGAAATCTTTAAAGATGGGTAAAAATATTATCTTAATAAAATTAGTGTTTAATCAACTATCCAAGTAAAGATTACAGAGGAATAAAAAGAAGATGTTGATCTACAAAATAATGTGAGAAATGTTTCCGAGTTCAACCTAGATTATGATGGAATAAAAAGGTACAACAACCATGTATATGTCTCTTTGGTATTAGATTTTAATAAATAGATGATGGAGGAAGCTCATATTTTATTTTTCTTTATTCATACTAGAATCATGAAGACGTATATATATTTTAAAGGGTATTCCTGTTGGGATGGGATGAAGATATATATTAAAGATTATGTTTCTAGGTTATTAGATTATTAGAAATTTAATTGTAAGAGAAAAAAGTCTATGGTATGTTAGAACAATTAACCATACCAAAATGGAAATGGGAAAACATCACCATGGATTTGTTTTCATCAGACATCCCAAAAAATCTAATGGGAATAATGACATTTGGGTTGTAGTTGATCTCTATACGAAGTAAACACACTTTATTTCCATAAGATAATATTTCCAACATGATCATCATATATGGTTAAACATTATGGAAGTGGTATGATTTCATAGTTTACCACTATCAATTGAATCTGATTAAGATCAAATGGTTACCTGTATGTTTTTGAGAAGTCCTTAGTAGTATATAGATATAGAGTTGGGTTTCTACACTACTTATCATCCTCATATTGATGGTCAATCTATGATGAACATTCAAAATATAGAATAAATGTTGAAATATTTCTATATGGATTTCAAATGCGGTTGGGATGAAAATCTTCTATTCTAGAATTTTATGGAAATAAAAACTTTTACTCCAGAATTCAGATGGATCCTTATTAAACCATCCATTGTAGGAAGTGTAGAAATATAACATGAGGGAAAAAGTTAGAGAAATAAAGATATTTGGACGTGATCTGTTGGGGAAATGGTATAGACAGTTATATCCATTAAAAATCATATATGGGTATCATAGAGTTGTCCAAAACATTAAATAGATAATAGTTAGAATTTTGTGGATTTTGATGTTGGTGATAAGGTATTCCTAAAAATATCTCTAGGGAATTGGGTGATAATATTTTGAAATTACGGTGATTTAAACCCTAAGTATATTAGTCCTTTTAAAATTATTGATCATATCTGGATGGTATCTTATCGATTGACACTTCCACTGAATCAAACTTAAGTTCATTATGTGGTTCATGTATCCCACCAAAGAAAGTAAATCCCCAATAATTGATATGTTTGGAACTCATAGGTTGTAATACTAGATAAATATATTTATTATGATGTAAAAATAATAGAGTTTCTAGATCATAGATATAAAGTTTTCCAAAATAAGACCACTCACTAAGTCAACGTTTTATGGTGAAACCACCATCTTAAGAAAGCTACATAGAAACATGAGGATGAGATGAGGAAGGAGTACCCTTATTAGTTTATATTAGAGTGATGAATTATGAAGGAAAACATAATTTTAATGTGTTTAGAGAGTAACACCTTGTTATTTTTATGAAATATTAATACTTAAATAATATTAATTCTTTGATAGCTTGTGATACATGTAACCGTGAGTTTAGACAAACCACATAAAACTATTAAAATATTTTGTGTTCAATAACACCTAGTAGTTCTATTGGTGATTATGAATATTAATAAAAAAATTATGAAAAATATATGGTCTAAATATTTATAAAATTAATTCATTAGTTATCATATGATTGGAAATAGAAACAAAAATTATATGAAATTAAAAATCATTTTTTTTCTGAAAAACTATTTTTACATGAAAAATGTGATTTATATTAATAAATTAAATTGTAAAATATTGGTGAATTATCTTGAAGAAAATTATAAATTATTTTATGGGTCAAAAGTTTTAAACATTCAATAAATATATTTATAGTCATATGATAAGTGTAAATCTAATATTATTCTTAAAAATTTATTTTTTTATAAAAAAAATAAGTTTTTGACTAATTTTACACACTTAAATAAAAATTATTTTTCTATATTTATAGGTTTTGAGTCAGATAAAATGAATTACAGATTTTTAATCTAGAGGTTTAAATTTAGTAAATAGGCCACAATTATTTTTGGTCAATATGAATTGTAACTATGAAAAAAATATTATCTTATTAAAGGGTAAATTAGAAAAATCATGGTTAAAAATAATAAATAAGGCTATAATTTTTTATCCTCATTATTATTTAATGAAGGGAGTTATACCATTATAACCATAGGAACACAATTGAGTCTTTTAATATGAAATTTTCAATGAGAATTATTTATATGTTATTTAAATCAAATAAAATTAAAAAAATTCACTCTATTAGTTTTAAATAATCAATATGTGTTCACATAAAAAAAATAGTTATGAATAAATATTAATATTTATTTTTTAAATAATGAAATTACATTAATTATGGTAAATTTTTAGAATTTGTTTTTGTATTATATAATTACCTAAAGTTATTATACAACTTCCAAGCATGATTTATTCAATTAATGGAAAAATAAAATTAATGATTTTGAAAATATTAAAAGTGATATTATTTGAGTAATATATAATGTTATCCCCCAGCAGGTGGTTGAGGTGGAAGGGGGGTTTGGGTATGTGGTGCAAGTTGTGTGGTCAAGTCCACCATATATGTTCTCTTGTAGTGTGCATATGTAATGTTAGTTTTTAAAGTATTAAATGAATTATACAGGGTATTATGACATATTATTATTATTTTAAAACATTATATTAGAAATAAAACTTGTTATTTAAGTATTTTATGTCAAATAAAATAAACTGTGTCAAAATTGAAAATAATTATATTTAATCAATATATATTTTTTAAATTATTTATAAACATAAAAATCATGCAATAAGATGATGTTGACATGATATGATAGAAAATTCCATTCATTGTCCATTTATGGGATAATTTTCACCATGTGTGTACAAATTAAAACCTTTTAATGTTTGAAAAGTTGTTATGGTTGTTAAAATTGAGTTTGGTCAAGAAATGGTTAATCAAAATGATAATTTTCAAAATAACACAAAAATTTATCAGAATTTTGTTTTTAATCAGATTACAACCCTATACTACCTTATCATTGAATATATTTACATTTTGAGTGACTTTTATTGAAAATTTATTTATTACAATTTAATCTTTTGAGAAATTTGAAAAGTTCCCCTCACCTCAATTATAAAAGGGAACCACCTCCCTATGTTTTTTACACCACATTGGGCCTTCTAGAGCGACCAAAATCTTAAAATTGATATTCTTAACTTCCATATACACATTATAGTGGTGTTTTTATTCCGAAAAACCAACATATATCCCATTATTGGAGATCTAATAGAGTCTTTTCAAGGAAGAGGAGATTAGAGTACTTTTGAAGCAAGCAAAAATCAAGGTAAATGGGTTTATGTTACAATCTCATTTTTATAAGTATTTTTTACTAGTATTATTTATCATTAAGTTCATATGATGAAATATTATGATCAAACTCTGAATATACTAATGAATTTTCTCCTCAATTGTATATTTCTAAAAAATACATGTTATCCTTTTAATTTTATCACCTCAATTACTTAAGAGAATGAGAATATGTTCTAAAGAAAAACTGATTTCATTTCTCTCATTAGTTTAAGATATTTTCACTTCAATTTCTAAATTTTTTAAAGATGTTTTCAACAATTGTTTTATTCTGAAATGATTTTTAATGCTGTTTTTACCCATGTTAGTCTTTTTATAAGACATTTTGAATGGAATATTTTTATAATTTTCCAAATGAGGTACTTTGGGACTTTTTTAAAAAATCAGAAAAGTAATGTTTTTTACCTGATATATCATGAAATTTTTTTCCCATCATCATTATTTTTTTCTTTGAATACTCCTTTAAATGTTTTCTTGGTTTTTTTAAAGAAAACGTTTTCATTTATAATTAAATTGTTTTTTAATAAGTGATTTCAAAATGGAAAGATTATTTTACTCAAAACAAAATAATTATCTTTTAATGGAATTGTAATTCATAAAAGATAACAGACCTTGTTATCAATTATGATTAACTAGGGATGTGACCCAAGGATACTATCCTAATTCTTTCAATATATGGTTAGTGTTTATGATGACAAGATGTTTATGAAACCCATTTCATTTCCATTTGTTATGCTCTCATTAAATGTTAATAAAACCCATTTCTTTCCATTGGTTCTGATATTATGAATATTTTATTATCTTATTACACACATATATATTCTTTTGATATATTTGGTGGGTATTATCTATATCTACCCTTAACGTATTAGGAAAATATTGACATCTCGTTCGATAAACTGAACTAGAATGTGGAGTGAGCATAGTTTAATAGTCCACTATGATATTCTTGGTAGTGAACCTTTACTGCTATGATACATTTCAGAGTGAAACTATTACTCTATGATAGTCTTGGATGTTTTTACTGACCTCTAAAAAAATTATTTTTTCTACTTATGTGTATTTCACAATTCCAAGTCTTCAACCAATGTTACTATTCTATTAGTTATGTTATTTAATTCCTTTATAATTCATGACTTATGAAATACCAAAAATAATTCTATGATTTAAGATTATGATCTTGGATAAGTAGGGTCTGGTAATGTTAAGATCTTGTTCTTATACCCTTATTCTCATGTTATTCTTACATGAAAATTGATATCTCCCATGTTTTATCCTTTATGAGCATCTAATCACACCCTTTTCTTATGTTTCTTTTCCCCATGTTATTAATAATTGTACTAAGTATGAAGTTTATAAGAAGGGTTCTAGTTGTGAATAAATAATTGGATGATGATGTAGATATTTTATGAAATGGTTGTTTATGTTCACAAGTTTACAATGATTATAGACCAAAATGATTCTAGAGTGGATCTAAATGTTATGTAACAAATATTTATCTATTACGATATAATTTCTATGTATGAAAAGTATGGTTCGTTATACTGAAGGCTTATCCAAAACCTTGAGGTAAAACTTAGTTCATAGTCAAATAAAATAGATAGTTGAACTCCATCTAGTCTTTCAACATACACAATTTATATATTTAAATGTTGGACAAGAGAAAAATATTCCATGATAGAAATGAAATGTGCTTACTTTGTAAGGTGATCGACTACCCCCTTGTTGGTGTTATTTCCCATAGGTGTCCTCAGAATTACTATGAAAAAAATACAATGTTCTTGTTTATCAAAATTATTTATTTCCCTTGATGGACTTAAATAATATAAAGTGTTTATAATTTCTTAAATTATGAATTTTTCATAAAATTTTAATCTCATGATTAAATTTATGAATTGTTCATTCATTTAATTTATTGACTTCTTTATTTGTAATTATAATTTTTATGTTATGATTTTTTATTTATGATTTATTTTAAATTCTAATCTACATATAAATTTTTTCTTACATGCATATAAAAAGTTACATACTATGTATGATAATGGGTTTAGATTTCTTGCAACCATGACTTTGGACCATACAAGGTTATGATCTTGAATTAGAAGTTAATAATGAATTATACATATTAGGTTCTAGGATTATAATGGATTAAAAGTATATCCTAAGTAATGTATCATTTGGTATATGGAATTTGGGTTTGAATACTCCCTAGCATGTGGGCTTATGCCTTGTCTAGAAATGCGGTGGTTGAATATTTATCACTCTAAGATTATTGTAGTGGGTATTATTATTTTGTATGATACTAAGGATTTACATGAAAGGGTTTTGTGAACATTTTTCATTGGATTAATTTTTATATTAATAAATGTAGTTAAGTTTTAATTTGGGATAATAACACAAACTATGAGTTCTGTAAAGAGTTAAATATCAATGTCGTTTAAATATATTTATTTTTTGGTGTACCAAACAATCACGGTTCGACTGGACATGGAACTAGGTTAGCTTAATACAAGGTCTCAATCATGACACCCTATATGATAGAGGCTTCTTACTTATGGTGTGGATGGAAAATATACATTGGGGAGAATATACACTTGATCATAGTGAAATAAAAGTGTAAATAACCAAAGCAAAACCCTAACATAATCATAAAATTAATAAATAAAATATCTAAAAGATAAGCTTTATATAACAAGATGTAATGAAACAAACAGTCATACAGACTCAAAGAATGCTAATAAAAAATAACAGACCACACATCGGGATGATCACATATAAAAAATAGACAAGCTAAAAATAAATAGACAAGGATCTACTACCAACTCCCAGATGAACCACATACCTAGTATCTATAACTTTTGAACTCATGCTACTAGATATTGAGACTCCACACAAATGTCTCCACCTAATCACAAAACGTTGAGTCTTTCCTAATCAACAATGCATCATGTGCTCAATCGAAAAATAGAAATGAGGTCTACACACACAGAGAGGATCATGTCAATGGGGTGAGAAATAAATCCTAGTATGCCATTCACTATAGTGGTCCTCTTATATGATGTCATAATAAGTTAATGAAAATATTATATTTCAAACCTAGTAGATAAATAATAAAGGATAAAATAAAATAAAAAGGGGTTAAACAGAAATAAAGACATCATACAACCAACCCCAGGATATAGTCTAACACCCAAGGTAAATCTACCCCACTCTTTTATAATCCTAAGGAGTTGTAGAACATGGGACACCAAACCACATGACATTAGGAATGACCGTCATATCTATATAAGATCTTCAATATGTACAATGTGAGGAAATTCATGAATTCCATACCCTAGGGAATAATCATTAGCACCTTAAATGATGATGTGGAACTCTATCAGGCTATAAGAATATAATGGAATGATCCAAAGAAGTTACATGAAATCTAATAACACTAATAAAACCTATCCAAATCCTGATTGTACTATAAAACTAATAATATCTAAAAAAGATGAAGAATAAAATATCCTATAACCTAAGTGCCTAAAATTTTTTGGGACCATGTACACCAATACCGTAACCATGTAACAATTCACTAGCATATGGGAGGGTTGTACTCCTCCAGATAAACCATCATATCCCAATGACTATTAGACCATAGTCAATAAAAGGAGGATAGAAATAGATAAATCTTATAGACAATGACTGGTCCAATGATTTCACAAAGTTATCCTCTTATATTCCTGTACTGAAAAAAAACTACCTCAAATATCATCTTCCATATGACACAAAGTAAGTTCCAATCAACTCATAAACACATTATCTAACTACCAAAATATCATAATTGACTGTTTCATGGTCAATAATACTTGGGGATACCAGGATCCCTAGAATAATCATTATAATCACTAAAAGCTCTAACTACTAATCACTGGGTCATAACAGGACCCTCGATGTCACCAATACCATGCATGTACGACCCCTAACTGGGTCAATTGAAACATTTTTATCCATTGGTCCCATGGATCACACCAATCTCAAACCACAAGCCATTCCCAATACATGAAATCTAAAATAGAGACTAATAACCCAACCTAATAAAGGCCATTAACTCAAGAACAAGGTAATCCTCAAGGATAATACATGAAACCCCATGATGGGATCCTATATAACTTCTAAATCAGTTGATAATCCCACCATGAAAAATATAACCATGGGGACTTCAATGTACAACCCCTGGACTTCAATCAATAGCACCCCCACACGGGACCCAAAAAAGAAAAACCACACCAACAACGGTATCCTCAGTGGTCTGCATGACCTTATTTAGAGAGGGATACCCTATAAGGGGATCCTCTAACATAATGAAAACCATGGGACAATCCTATTATAAAAAAAATCTTATGATATTTCGGGAATAAAACCTATCCTTGAGTATTATATCACCCTTAAGGAAACCTATAACAGGTCCCTCAGACCCATCTCAATATACACTCAATGTATCATAATCATACTTGAAACACCATTATGTCAATCCAACCCTAAGGATCTAATAAAATTGATCCTAAAACACCAGATAAAAACCTCAATGAGTGGCCTAGATATTTGACCCCTTGAACCTAAAGAAACTAGGCTAAAAAGCCTCATACAAGACATATACGGGTCCTATCACGGAAAAAAATCAAAATAAACTCAAAAAATATCCTATTAATGATCAATGAAGGTCAATCACCAAGTTCATGACCCTCACTAGGGTCTCACATCTGAAATCCCAACTCTTAAGAGGATTTTGAATTAAAACCTCAATAAATCCTCCCAATATAACTCTAATATCCCAAAAAACCACCCATGTAGCCTATAAATGGACAAAGACTTCCCCCATTATGATATACTTTGACAAATGATTAGAATGGACTACTTAAAAGCCAAATGTTTACTCTATCATAAGAAAAAAGGAAAAAATCCAAAAAAGTGGGAGTACACTACATGCACCCTTTGTACATGGAATGTACCACCAATAAATAACCCATTCCAAGTACCTCTTTCCAACCCAATTTCTACTTCTCAAGTACATATCATGCACCAAACATACATGGTGTTCCCTTCACATAGGTTACCTGGTTGTTTACCCTAATTGGTGTTGAACCAAGTACCCCATACATCCTTTGTCCATCAACATTACATGAGTACTTTTCAATTTCCTCACACAACCATGATCCCTCAACACATGGTGTCTAGTCATTCCCTAAGACATATACTTAGTGATCACACATGGAGTGTCTCAAACACACACTCTATAGAATACCTTATTCCTCCCCTCTATTGAATTGATGAACACAAAACATAGGTTCATTGATCTATATGCCATGTAAATATGTTTCATGAATAGAATCATATAATGATCATCCATAAACAAATATTTTTCACCAAAATAGATTGATAAACCCTAAAGGGGAATCCAATAAGTATAAAAGGTAATTAAAAACCTATTTAAGATTATACAATTATATGTGATAGACACTTAAAAACTTACCTTCCTCAAGGAATAAAACATGGATGGTTCACTCTAAACCATTCTCTGAAGCATCATCATGTTCTTATGGAATCAAATGATATTTATGATGACACATACCTCCCAACCCCCTTTCTCTACCATTACTAACTATTATAAAAGAATTACCCATAGGGGTGAAGAAATGTGTTAGGAAAACCAATAGAAAGGTATAAAATAATAAGGTGAAAAAAGGGAAATAAATAGAAAAATGAAAAGGGCGATTAGCCTCAACCAAAAATCCTACAAATATTTTACGAATTGTTTTGGGAAAAACACCATTACAAATCATATATAGAGTTAAAATATCAATCCAAAACCCTAAAAAATCTTATCACTATTCAATCAAAAATAAATAAATAATATTTAATTTATTAAATTTTAAATATTCTCCCTCAAGTTAAAGGGATTAAAATTCCCCCAAACTCTAATCCTAGTGTAATCACCATATTTATAGACTAACAATGTGGTGAGAAAAATTATCCGATACCATATATTAGGATAAATATTATTTCCCACTAAAATCCACCCAAGAAGAAAATGAAATTTTCTCATGATTTTATCATCCCATAACACAATAGTTTATTATAAACCCCAAACCATAAATGCTTATAACCCCCCCAAAAAGTCTCATTGGTTAGTTATAAACCATTATTTCACTCTAAGAATCAGAAAAATCAATACAACATAGATCATACGCTAACCCGTATCATATTTACCAGAACTCTCCCAACATTAGAGACATTCAAATGTGACCTATCTGATGATACCCAATATATTAGTTTCCTTATCATAGCTTTGTGATAAAAAATAACTACCAAAACCCATACTCCAAACAATATCAAACACAAAGATAGGAGTGGCCAATGTAATCACACAAGAGTTCTATTATGAAAACATAAACTGCCTCACATTTCTGAATCACTTGGAATGACATCCTATATGAAAAAAAACATAAAATGAGGATAAATCCTCCATCATCCAATCGTTCAGTACCCAACATAAAGTTATTCTTACGTTTCTTTATAAGATCTAACCAAAACAAGTATAGCATGGAAAATCCAGTCTAGTTTCCTCAAGACCTGAAAAAACACAAGAGACCCAAAACATGGTCCTTTCATGAAAAATGTCAACCAATCGGCACTGCACAGAACACACACACACATTCCTTAACCCATCAAGATTTAATCCCCAAAATCAATGTAAATAACCACTATCCTCCTCAAGGAAGACTATTTATCAAAGAATATAACGCATGATCTCATTATAACATGAGCCTAAAACCAAATATTCTTGAATAATATTCTTCAAACCACTATCCATTCCCTTCACAGAGGTCATTTATAAAAATCAAAAGAACCATTGGTTCTACTCTTCATAATTGAAGAATCTCCCTCATTCCATGACAAAGAGGCAAGAAAAACATCCACTTGGGAATCATCCATACCCAATAGTATTAACATACACTCTAAAAAAGCCACCAATGAGATAGAAAAACATCCAGGTCTAGAAAAGTCATGACTAATGGCCCATGGGGATATCCAACTAAAATAGGTCCCACCAAAAAAAGAACAACCAATACCACAAAAGTCCCATAAGATTATAGCCACATAGGTCCGAAAACAAGATTTGAAAACAAATATTTCGAGGGAATAAACTTCCTCCCATGTAATTCGAAACTTGTACTTATTGAGAAACCACATTTTCAAGGAAAAATAATCATTTTCAAATTATAACTCAGTAATCATTTACCAAATTTACCCACAACCATCAAAATTAGGGCACCCAAAGGCCAGACCAACCCTAAATGGTTACCACATATCCCTTGGTAAAGGGACTACATTTCTACACATGATGAATGTCACACCCTTGGATCCACATGGAATATCATCGGATGAAAATGAATGCACTTTAGTTGAGCTTAATTCCACTAAGGATCAATATTTGACAACAACATATAGATCTTTGTCAGTACATTCAACATCTGAACACCCGTCATCAGTGAAATCACACATAAGAATTCATATTTTAGGTGATCTTAATGTTCTTAGTATGATGTATAAACACTAAAATATTTCCATAGGGACAATATATAAGCCTAAAAATAAAATATAAATCCACCATCATAAGTGTATCACACTAATAGAAATCATACAATCATAAAAAGGTAAACCAAACATATTAATTCTGTTCCCTATAAACTTGGACTTCCTAACAAAAAAGGTATTTCAGAAAAACTAGTATGATATAATTCCCATGTTCTAACACATATTAAGACCACATATCTACCAACTTTCCAAATAATAAAACAGACCTTCCATTGATACTAATTTTCAATGAAATAGCCCGATACAACCTAAGACCTCACTCGTTTTAGCTTACCACAAGGCCTTAATCTCACCTCCCTATAGCGACCCATAATTTATATACATAAATAACAAATATTATAAGCTTAATATTTAATACATAACTTTATAATCCATGACAATATCATATATTTATTGTGTTTTTAGAAAAATGGATTCATAAACAACTTGTTTATAATACATCTACTATATCTCCCAATAAGTTATTCATAACTAGAAAAAATATTTTTTATATCATACATAAAAGCATTACCCATAACAAGGGTAAAGGAAAAATAATAAAGGGTGGTATAATATTATTTGTAAGGGTAAAAAATAGATATATTAATGATCACATAAACATAATATGAATATAAAGGTTCAAAAACATGAGTATAACATTTGAAAACCATACCCTTCATATCAAATGTCATAAGCATGAGTGATGACATAAAATATGGTAGTTCATAAGACACAAATAATAAAGGAATAAAATAAAATTATATGTGATTGAATATAATTGGCATGAGAAATATTTTTTTTGTTATAAACATATGCATATAAAATCATTTTCATATCAAGGCTCACTACAAAGTATTAATAGTGGACTTGGTTGACTCCCTATTGCATTGTATCCTTACTAAGGGTTGAATCCAAATACAATCATAGTATAAAAAGACTTTTAATCAACTCGGTTCACTCCACATTCCATTACTCATTATCACATCAGATATCCAATTAAATATCTTTAGATTTTTAAAGAATATTATGTTTGATTGTGTATAATATAAACAACACTGAGTTTAATTGAACCAAAATATACTATTATAATATTGTTACTTAATATCATAGACATTAAATTGAATGGTACGAATATGATTAACCTCATTATGAAATAAATAAGAAGTTTATACTCAATAAAAATTAATCGAATAATTCATAGGAAAAACAATCAATATTTAGTAAAACCCATTTCATTCTTCAAAATTATGTTTTCTTAAAAAATGATTGTATTATGATTTGTGATAAAAAATGTAATAATTGTTTTTCCCATTTTGAAAAATTAATTCATAAAATGAAATTTAATTTTGAAATAAACAAATCAAATTTATCTTAGGGTGGGTTTTTGAGATTTTTCTAAAAAGATTGATTTTCTAGATAAATTTGAAAAATACTTTTTTTTATTAAAAACAATATTTCAACTTCAAGAATTTTAAAAGTTACATTTTGTTTTAAAATGTTTTAAAAGTAAAATTTTCTATTTTATATTTTTAATAATCCAATTAGGTTCATTGGAACTAATTTTATGACTTAATTAAGTATAAACACATTTTATACATAAAAGGAATTTTTTTGAAAATATATTTAGATTACTTTATCTGATTTTAATATTACATTAATTTCATCCAATTATTGATAGTGAAGATTAAAAAATGGATTCCATATATTGAATATATTTGTTCAAATTTTTTAAATGTTTTTCTTTTATTTTAAGTCATTATTAATAGTAACCATACTATATAATTGTCACCATGGTAAGGGTAGAATTATTAATTGTGGTAAAAAATTATTTTATATAGTATTAAAAATAAACCAAAAGCTTTCTTTAATTTCATTTGATGAGTCTATTTCATAGATAATAATCCAAAATTATATACCATGTTCTGTTGTTTCCTTTTGGAAATGATTTTGTCTTTATAATATTTATGTGAGAGATAAAGAATTAAATGTCACTTTTCTTTATTTAATATCTATAATATTTTATGATTGGGATAAATATAGATTATATCCTCTAAAATAGTAATTTTAAATATATATTTATTTATTTATCAAGGTAATTTATTTATAATTTTTTGTGATGAAATAATTAACATAAATGCTTCTGAAATTTCCAACCATTATTTATATAATTATTATAAATATAAAATAAATGATTTTAAAAGATCTAAAAGTAATATAATTTGAAATATTTATGGTGTTTCATGATTTTATTATTTTAATATAACTTTTGGTGGTGTTTCAAAGGTTTATATTCTGATCCCCCTTTGTCTTTATGTATTTAAAGTCAAATTAAATGAGTAATGTAAAAAATGGCAGTAAGGATATTTTTTAAAAATATTTTTTTATTAATTTATTTATAGTTTATAAAAATATTATATTCTATTAAAGTAATAATATATGATTAAAAACATAAACATTGTTCCATTTATAGGTTGATTTTCATTTCATAGTAAAATTATTGATATTTAAAGTGTAGAAAACATTAATAATATTATAATTATCAAAAGGGATAATGGGGGTTCAAATTAAAATATATGTGTAAAAACATAAACAAAACATTTCCAAATTTTTTTATAATAAATTATTTAGACCCATATCAAACTATATTCTAATTACATAAGTTTGAGTCTATTTGAATATGAAAAGAATTTATATACATATAATAAATTAAGAAATTCCAAAAGCTTATGTCCCCTATCTTATAAAAGGGATCATACTACCCTATTTTATTCAAACTTTAGAAAAATTTTGGATTTTCCAAGACCTAGTAAAATAAGTTACTTACATAACTACAAATTTATAGTCTTTTTTATCGAAATGTAAATCTAGGAAGTCAATAGGTATAATCCTAAAGAGGTTGTTCGAAGAAGAGGTATAGTTCTTAACCAAGAGTTTTTGTTTTATTTATGTTTATCCCACTGTTAAATTTTGTTCAAAAATTAACATATAACAACATTATTATCTACCATATATTGAGATATTATTATGTTAAGGTAATCCATATCAACTTCCATCAAATGGGAAATAAAACCATCATTCATGTGTACGACGGACTGCAGCCTCACGAACCGATGTAATTTTTTTCCCATCACCACCTATCATGGTTTTCTATAATGATGGATTTAAAATTTATATATGAAATTAATAATATATTTTTCATTCTATAAAAATAATATATCATATATTTTGTTACATTTTCATCCATTGAATAATTATAATGTTATTCCTGCGTACGTGGAGACCACCCCCTCCACAAAGCGATGTGATTAGTTTTTCACCACCCCAAAAATGAATTATATATATAAGTTTATTTAATCATATAATATTTTATTTATGATATATTTATCTTTATGAAGAGTTAAATTAATACGTACAAGATTTCCATCATTATTGTTTAAAAATGGAAATTTTTCTTGTCTGTACTTACATCCTACTACCTCTGTGATTGTATCACAGTTCATTTTTCTTAACGATACATATTAATTTATTATAAAAGAATAATTTTATTATAAAAATGATAATTATTTTAGTATTAATATTTTGTATATGATGGAAAAGATGGATATTTTACCATATTCGACCTACCAAATCCGTTATGGACATGTGATCTGAATATATTGAAAATGTGAGATGTGAACTAAATTGATTATGTAATTAAATATAGAATGATAATAAATAAAATAAAAGGAATAAAAAACCTAAAAATGGATCTTAAGAAACTAAATAAATAACATTATTTTTTTATTTAGTAATATAAATAACATACGTGACAAGTCAGACCAAAGGTAAGGGATTTCATCTCAATTTTCATTCATTGATTCATATTTTGATGTTATGCATCAAATTAATATTTTGTTGTGTATATACATACTATTTCAATGTTAAATGATTAATAATTCATACATAAAGTTATTTTTTTTCACTTCAAATTATTTCATTAAAGAGTATTTGACATGAATGTTACCATGTGGAAAGGTGTTTCATAACGGAATTTCATTCATTTGGTTATATTACATCTTCATTGTATTTAATATGTTATAATTATGTGTGAAATGGAATATTATTCTATAATTTTTTATTTACAATCTTTTTTATGGACTTAATCTTTTTAAACCTAATCACATCATTAATTAATCCTTAATTTAATGGTAAGATATTTGTACGAGATTTAACCTCAATTTCCACTATGTGAAGACATATTTGGTATTATGAACCTATTTAATTTTATATTGTGTATATACTACCCCTTTTATGAATTTAACAGGAGTATTTATTTATTCATAATGATTAATTATTCAATTTAAGTCTCCCTTTCAAGAGGAAGGTCTAAAAGAAAAAATATTCTAATTTATATTTTTTATTGGGTATATTTTTCTTCCAAATCAATGTTTTTCAAAATTGTTTTTAAAAATTAATTTTTATTAATAAAATGATTTATTTATGCAATTTTAATTTAGATATAATTTTTTACATGTTTTTAAATGAATATTTATAATGTTTTTTTTGAAATTATAATTTTTAATCTTCATTACCTAAAATCATGTTGAATGTATTCTTTTAACATATATGGCATTAACAGACTTTCCTATGACCATAAAAAACTTAATGAGGTTTTTTTTTTCTATTAAATTTAAATGATTTTGAAAATGAAAATTATTTTTTTGAAAATTATGTTAAATTTTTTCCTTTCCATTTTCATCTATTTGTTAAAATAATTTATTTTACTACCAAATATAATTTCTGATACTCATCTCTTATATCTTGGTTAAATTTTTAGACAATGACATTTCTATTGAAGAATTCACTTTCTTGTGAAATTTTTTCATTATAAACTAAAATTTTAATTAAATATCGATATTCTTTATCGTAAATTTTAAAATTTCAAAAATTACATATCATTTCTATATGTAGTGTTTTATTATAAATGTTATTTGATTGATTGGGGAATATATGATTATCTATATCCATCACTCAATACATATATTTATCAATAATAAATATATATTGTGAATTGAATTAACCATTAAATATATGAGGAATGAATTAGATCTAATGTGACGGGTAGGGCGTGAAATTATATATCCCCTCGATGCCTCGATAGGTCTCAGGAGTCAATTCAGTTAGCTGGCATTAAATCTTTTTTTGGTGTATGGCTACCCATAGTTAAATATTTATTGACATAAGTTATTATTAGTAGAGATATCATGATGTATAAAATCATGATGTTCAATTTTATGTATTTTCATCATTGAAAATTTCATTATTGTTATCCTTGAGGTTACTAATTTGATTCAATCCATGAATTCATTTTTTTCTCAATTATATGATATATTGAATGAGGTTTCAATTATTTACCTTTTCATTTTTATTATGAATTAGTTACTCACGATTTATTCACCTGTACATAAACCTTACTTATAAATTGATCTCTCCATTTTATTTTATTTCCTTTCCCCTGTATATTATGAAGTGATGTTTGAATGAGTTTAACAATGTAGAATAATTTACCTCATTATGTTTTATATATTATATACAATGTAACATGTGAATAGTTTATATATCTATTTCATCAAGACTACTAAATTCTTTAGTTCATTGGAGTGAAATATCCTATATCTTAAGAAAATGTAATATTAAATACATAATTTATAGGTTACTAGAGTTGGGGTTGTATATTTTTTTATCAAATGAAATTTATTATAAACCTTGGGAACTAGATTTTAAATAAAGACAACTAACATTAGAATTATGATAATCCCTTACATTATTTGAGAACATTTAACATTATAGGGTTTTCCTTATATGGATCAATATTTATGGTGATTATGAGATATCTCAGTATGTTCCGTTATTCAGTGATAGCGCCTAATAGTGAAAGAGAAAAAACACAAATAGAGAATTTAAGAACTACATTGTTTAGAAAACCAATATATTTTATGTTATAATTGATAAGATCAAGGAAATATTGTGTTATCTAACTCAGATTATGGAAATTAACCTTTCCCATATGGAATAAAATTTTGTTCCATTGTGTGATTCACCTATGATGGATCACTTCATGTGATAGAGGTTGATACATATTTATGGATCTAATAATATATTTTTAGTTGAGAAATGGATTATATATTTGAAAAATATATTCTTATCATTGGGATGTAATAAAAGTTACTAGTTTATTCTGGTAGATTATTGTTTGAAAGGAGATTCCAATAATGGGTGGACATTGATCCAAAACACTAAAAAGGTTAAAGTAATAGAACTGATGAAATTAAATATTTTAAAAGTGATTTTTTTGAAAAATACTTCCATATAGAATAGTGAGATGAAATTGGGAGTTAGTTCCACACTTTATATAAGGAGGAGAAAAATTTTCTGGAATATGAGGATAACTTCACAAGATCATTCCAGCAAGCATTAAACTATATATGAAACCTGGAAAGATAGATTAACTATTTCATTGATGGGTTTATGCTAAGTCTTCAAAGGGAACTTGTTTCTCAAATGTTTTCATAATATGATGATATAATATAATTTTTCCATTAATAGAGGGAAGTAATGTTAAAAACTATATATCTACAATGTAAATCAAAATAATAATTGATCGATTGAGCACCAAGAAATATACATTGTGTTAAAGAAGATGAAGGTAATGAAGAAATTTCGATCACATGAAAATTATGGAAATAAATATAAAGGAAAATGGTTTAAGGTTATTGATGTTTGTTACAAGTGCAGAGATAAGAGTCATCTAGATAATTAATATAAGCAATAGAAATACTCCATGACTATTTAGTTCATAAAATGTAAACATATGGGGGAATAGTTCAAACCACTACCCCAATCATTAATGGATCATACCATAGAGGTATACAAGGAGAGAATTCTATGTATAATCTATTACTATAGAATAATTAGACTGATTAATGTTCTTATGTGTTTATATTCAAGAATTATGTTAATTATAAGCATCATTAAACATATAACTATTTGAATATAATAGCTTCCATATAAGGATTTAAAATCATACATAGAATGGTATTGATAACAAAAAAAGTGATTTAATGGTAAGATGATATTTTATAGAGAACCCATGATTGAGGTAATGATAACCTTTAATATGTTATCGATGATGAGTTAATAGCATTTAGTTGGGATAAATTGAATATTGACACTAAATAAGTAAATGGGATAGTATTGGTGATCTTTAAAATGGTTTGTGATTTGATGAAAAAATAATTTACGATGCAATTTAATGAATTTTAGGATTTATGGGGAATAAATTATAAGGATATAGTTATTTTTTTAAATTAATTTATGTTTTTATTGAGGTTTTGTCTTGATTCGATTTATTAGTCTGTTTTAATTGAAAAATGTAATCATTGTATTCACACTATGAGCGACATTATGTTGTCTGGGAATGAATTTTTTATAACATATTTTAGATTTTCAAATTCTTAATTTGGAGAAAACAAAAATTTGAAGATTCTTAAGGATAACTATTTATGAAATGGAATAATTTGAACTTTAGGTGTTATTATTGAGGTTTTAGAGATTAATGTGTTGTATTTATCTTATTGGATAATAGATGCTAATAATTTTGGGTTTGGAAAATATTTGAAGACATGAGGAATGCATTTTTATTCTTTTATGGATCCTATTATTCATTTGTGGTTATTTTTAGTGCTTCAATAATGAAAAATTCATCTAGAATATTCATTTCATGGAGTAAGAGATAAATTAAAAATTTATCAAAGCACAACCAAAGGATGATATTTTTTATAAAATTAAAATAAATCAACTATGCACATTTTCTCTTGTTTTTCCCTTGATTGTGAATGATTCCCCCATATTTAAGAAAATTATCTTGAAATAAAAATGGTATCCTATTACCTATAATTTTGATGAATTTATGGTATCTCCCCCACACTAATTTAGGTTCATTTGTTCATTAACATTCTCCAAAAATGGTTCTTTGTCACTCTATATTTGTACTTGGATGTTATTATTCTATTATATTTCTATATTTTAACATCCCATAAATGTTCTCCTTATTTGGAATCCTGAATAAATGATATTTAAGGTAACCATTATGTTTCTCACTTTTCATTTTTAAAATCAGTTTTGTATCCCCCATATGATATTGGTTTTCATCAGAGGAAGAACCAGTGATGAATGAGATAAAATTGGGGGGGGGTTAAATTTATTTAAGGGGTTGTAAGTTAACATCCAAAATATTCTAAGAAAAGGATATGTTTGATATCATGTATGATACACAACACCAAGTTTAAGAGAACTATGATATACTATTAAAATAGTATCATTTAATCACACAACCGTCAAATGGGAAGGTATAAATAAATCTTTATAATTTATGAAATATATATTATTTTATACTCAATAAAAATTTATTTACTAATTATTTGTAAATAAATGATCAATTTATAGTAAAATCCATTTTATTCTTCAAAAATATGTTTTCTTCAATAATGATTTTTTTTGGGTTTTGTGAGGAAAAAAATAAAATTAATCTTTTATTCTTTAAGACAACATATTTGATAAAATTAAATTATTTTCTGAAATAATGACATCAAATTTATCTTTGGCTTGATATTTTGTATTTTTCTTAAAGGAATGATTTTACAGTAAATAGTGAAAAATTCTTCTTTTTTATTAGAAACATAATTTATGTTTAAAGGCTTTTTAGAGCCCCATTATGTTTTAAAATTGATTAAAAGTAAAACTAGTTCATTAATATTATGAATTATCCAATTAGGTTTGTTTTAATCCTTTTTATGACTTAATTTACTATAAAAATGTTATTATATTAGAAAAATAAATTTTTATGAAAAAAATATATTTCATAGAATTTTTCATTATAATATAAATTTATTTTCTACTAATTATTTAATTTGAATATTAAAAATTTTAATCCATAATTGGATGTAGGTGCTCCATTTTTTGTCAATAGGTCCCTTTTATTTCTAGTCAATATGAATAGTAACAATAGTGAATAATTATAACTATGTGTCAATTGGGTTATTAAGTTTACAAATAATGAAATAATGTATTAAAAATCAACCCATAATTTTCCCTGATTTCATATAATTAGTATATTTCCTCCCTAATCATCCGAAATTATAAAATATTCCCTTTTCCCATTTCGATATAATTTTTACGACTATAATATTTAAGTTACAGTTAAAGACAAAAAGGACACTTTTCATCTTTTAAAATCTATATATTTTTTATGATAGATATACATAAAAATTATGTTTGGTTATAAATATTAATATAAATTAAAAAATTATTTATTTATCATGCGAATTTATTTCTTGTTTTTTTGTGATGAAATAATTATCATATATTCTTGCGCAATTTCAATAGAAAACTTATTTAATAAATATAAAAATAAGATAAATGATTCTAAAAATACTAAATGTAATATAATTTTTATGAATTATATTGTTTCATGAGTTTTTTAGATGAATATAACTTGTTAGGGCTGTTTTAATGGATAATAGTCAGATTTACTCTTTTTCTTTATGTATTTAAAGTCAAATTAAATAAAGAGTGTCCGAAATGAGAATAATGAGATTTTATAATAATTAATATTTTATTAAATATTTTAAAATTAAACAAGAATATTTTTTTTGAATTAATGAATTTTATTTGATTTAAAACTTCATCCATGGCCCATTTATGGGTTATTTTTTATTTTATAGTGACATTATTTACCTTTAAAATATAGAAACATTTAATACTACAATAACTGTCGAAGGGGTTAACACGGGTTAAAACTAAATTATAAGGGAAATAACATAACCAAAACATGTTAAAATTTTGTTTTATGATGGTATTTAGAACCTTACTCATCATATATTTAAATTATATCTATTTTGAGTCATTTTTGAGTGAAAATTATATTATATTAATTTAATATTTTATGAAATTCTAAAAGTGTATCTCACCTCACTTATAAAAGGGCACCTACTATCCTATTTTATTCACACTTAAAAACCATTTATTTCAACAAATATATAAAAAAATAAATTTATTAGATCCCTACCCACATCCTGTAGGCCTTGGTATGATTAGAAATCCAATCTTGGAAGGAATTAGGTGTAATTCTAAAAAGGTCGTCCATAGAAGAGGCAGCATTCTTGACAAACAATTTTTTTTTATTTCTTCTTCCATCTCCATATAATATTATTCGAAAGTTATAATATAATAAATTCATTATGTTCCACATGCTAAGATTTTTTCATGTTATTTTCATAACCTATATTCATACGCTCAACCAACAAATTGGAAATTGAACCACCATTCATTTATATGAAATATTACCACACCATGAAATGATTTAATTAGTTTTCCACCACCTACTCTCATGGTTGGTTATAGTGATGGATTTAAAATATATATATTATATTAATGATGTATTTGTATCTCTATTAAAATATATATCATATAATTTCTTAACTTTATATCCATTTAAAAATGATAACGTCATTCTTTCTTATGCGTAGACTTCCACTTTCATAAGGCTATATGATTCTTGTTTCACCCCCACATCACATGGATGGTATATATAAGTTTATTTATAAAAATATAGTGGTATTTATAATATAATTATATTTAATTAAAGGTAATATAATACTTACTTTCTTTCCACTATGATCGTTGGAAAATGGAAAAATGTTTCTCATTCATATTTACGACCTACCATCTCCATGATTATAACATTGTAGACTTTTTATAACCATAATTATTTATTGATTTTAAAATTTTATTTGATGTATAAAAATAAAAATTATTTCATGATGAATGTTCTAGATATTAAGGAAAAAATACCACTTTTACCATAGTTATCTGACTGAATCGTTTTTGGAAACATGAACTGAATATCATTAAAAAATCATACATGAACATAATTAATTATGTAATTAAATATAAAATGGTAATAAATAAAATAACAGCAATAATAAACAAGATTTTTTTGATAATGTAAATAATTTACAAAAGTTTAATACTCCTGGATATGGATAACATATTGATGAGTAAGGCTTGAGGTAAGGGACTTCATCTCAATTTCATTCGATTGAGGAATATTTGATGTTATAAACCAATTTTATGTAATATGGTGTATATAATTCCATTTTACATTTTATATTATGAATTATTCATACTTTATGGTGTATTATTTGTAATTAAAAATTTTCAAACAAGGAGATATGAATTGAAATATACCAAGTGTGAAAGGGTTTCATAACTCAATTTCTTTCATTGGGTTTTAATAATTTTTTTTGTCTTTGATATGCTTTGATTATGTGGGAAATGGACTATTATTTTATTATGATATATTTCCAGAAAAAATTTGGATTTACATTTGTTACACATATTCACTTCATTTATTAATTTTCATTTCAATTGTATGGTCTTTGTAATGGAGTACATTACATTTTCCACTCCATTGAGACATATATGGTATTATTAACATATTTAATTTTATATGGTGTATATATATTCCATTTCAGATACATATTATGAATATATAATTATTCATTATGATTAGTGATTCAACTCTAGTATCTCTTTCAATAGGAATGTTTAAAATTAAATATCATCTTATTTTACTTTTTTTGATCAGGTATATTTTTATTCCATATCCTTATTATTCAAAATTATTTTACAAATTTTTTTTATTACTAAAATCATTTATTAAAGAAATTTTAAATTATCTCTGAGTTTTTAGCTGTTTTTAAATGAATATTTATATTTTTTTACTAAAAGGGTTATTTTAAACCCTCTTTTTGAAAAGTTAAAAGGATTATTTTATTTTATCATATACAATGTTAAACAATTATCTGGACATCACATATATTTTATACCATTTAACATCCTATATAAGATTTAAATTATTATAAACCTGAAACCTATAGATGCTGAAATCAGTCGAAGCCCTCCAGAAGGCATCCTTGGAAAAACGAAGGCATATTTCGACTCAGAAACTAATTACAGGATGGGTTCAAAATGTAGAGACCCTAAGCTTGACGTACAAGGAAATTAAATTACTTTTTCGGAATACTTAATACATAACAAAAACAAACAGACAAGGACCGTAATAGTTTAGTGTCTTTGGAAACTCGGAACGTAATCTTCTAATCATGGTGAAAGATCTTCAACATCTCCCATAAAGATCTTCCATTTTTTTTCTTACCTAAAACATTTCTTTATATCCTGGGGAAAAGAAAACATAAAAGGGTGAGATAAAATGCTCAGTAAGGGTAAACAAAAGAAAAATCAATCACATCATATTCATAAGAACATAACATTTTGGAAATCTTAACCTGCAAAAGAGATCATAATATCATAACATGGGATAAATCATAGTAGTGAAATGAAATCCCAATAATAATAACATAAAACCCGAAACATTGTGGCATACACACATAATCATAGAGAATCATTTCTTATTAGTCAACACTCATTGCCAAGACTATCTTAGTGGACAAAGTCCATTTCTGAACCGAGTTACCCTCATTTCAGTCCTGCTTCACTGAACCGGTATAACCTACCGTTCCAGCCATGTCTATCTCATGAGATATAAAATCTTTACCCAATGCATTGGAGGTAGATATAGGTCTCACCCATCTCATAATGATACCATTCTTATGTGTGCCACAAAATCATAAACCATACATCATAGCATAACCCATGTAATAAAAATGGGATTCTTAAACAACATGACATCATAAAACAATTCATATAAGATAAAGGAATTCATAAAAATATTTCCATCACAACATAATCAAATCCATGAAATAATAGCTATAGAAACATAACCCAATATTATCTTAGATGGAAAATAATTTTGATAAAACACTTCAACTCCATTCTTGAGGAAAATATCCTTTCTACTTTAAAAAAACATTACATTTCTTAACATGTCATAAAATTATAACTGAAAGAAGTTGATTAAAAATAAACTTTAAAACTTTTAAAGTAATCTTCTTGGAAATAATGTTTTAAAAGTCCATTCATGCCTTATAAGTTTAAAAAAATATTATTTGTACTTTTGTCGGAAAAGTCAAAAAGTACCTCGTACGAAAAACGACAAAAGATTCCTTTCATATCTTTTACTAAAAACTCACCAAAGGGTAAAATTGGATTTAAACATTTGTAGGTGGATGGAAATAATATTACATATTGAGGAAACATGGATGTGGATGATAAAATACACCCCAGTAAATAACAAATTATAAACAATCTCGGATAAAAATGAAATTGTGATATTTCCCTTACCTTAGGTCCGACTTGCTTTATAAGTGTCCGAACCTCCTTTATAATGATTTAAATAATGTAATTAACTTATTAAAGAATCATATTAATTGTTATGATATCATATATGGTTCACTTATGACTTTATATTACCCGTTCTTTTGTAAATTCCATGTTAAAGATGGGTTTTGGGTAAAATCGTTTCATTTATCGTAGGTGTTTGGACTTGTTGTTCTTGACATTATTATTAATTATATCATGATTTACTTACTTAAAGAATATAAAACATGATTTATATATCATATATATTCCGTATATATATATATAATAGATAGATAAAAGAAATGAAACACATCGTTCATGGAGACAGTAGTCCGTACGTACGCATGAACGTTGTTTTCCTTTCCTTATTGTCTTGAATGGAAGTAAGTAGATGACATACATAAATATATATATACATAAATCCAGTAGATTTAACATGTCATATATTTCATTATTATTCATTATATATACTTTATAATCATGAATGGTTAATGTGGAGAATGAATCTCATCGCGTCGTGGAGACGGTAGTCCGTATATACGCACGAGCGATGATATCATTCCCATGGTCGTGGAATTGTGATGAAGTGTATGTATACTATTTCAGTATCAATATCACTTTATAATAATAATATATAGTTACTCATTACACCATTATACCCATCCAATTAAGGTGGTAGAAGAAAATAGATTACACCACGGTGTGGAAACGGTATTCCGTACGTACGCACGCGCGTTGATTTCCTTTTTCCGTAGGATGGTTAGAGTTGTTTAATATTTATAATAACATATAAGTATATAAGAAATACTGATGTTATTACTTTATCATGAAACAACTAAAGAAGAAGAAGTTGAAGAAGAAAGAAATTGAAAAAGATCGGTAATGGATATTACCTCTTTTTGACGTGCCTTCACTTAACCTTCACTTAAAGAACTAAGGATGGTCTTTGAAGAAGACCAGGAACTCTAGGATGATACTAGGGAAGTGGAGAAGAGATATTGACAGGGGTTGGCCGATCTTGAATGCTCAAATTGGTGTCAGGAGGAGAGGGAGGAGGTGCCCTTTTATAAGGGAGGAGAGGGGCACCTTAGGAAAATCTCAAAATATTATTTTATATTAAGGTCAAATTCGGTTTATAATGGTTCTAAAGGGTCTTATTTTGAAGCTAAAGTGGGGATGGGTCACAATCCTATCATCCAATAGGATTTAGACAAGTTTAGGTTATTATTTTAACTTTATCAATTAGATTTAACTCTAAGTTAAATAATTAAACTTTTACCGTGTATTTTTGTTTTCTTACACTATATGGTTAATAAACATACTATATCAAGCCAAAAGAACCCCAAGTTGTTTGTTATTAATATATATATCCTTATCTAAGTCATTTGGCCGATCCTTAGATTTTTATGAATTAAATAACAATTAATAATATAATATTTGTTTTAAAAACGAATTTATGTCAACTTTGACACTATTTGGTACATGATTGTTATGAAATTCATAACAGAATGATAAGTTCGAACCAAGTTAATTAAATCAATAATAACATGTCATATTAACCAATAAAATTAGTTTAATTCATAAAAAGTCTCAAATTACATTTATTTGGGTATTTATAACATCAATTATGTCAATATTTCACTAAGAAGATAATTACTGCATCATCGTTGTGTCATAAATAAATTAAATTATTTAATGTCCAAAAATTAAAAATAAAATACAATTATGTAGGAAATATTTTTATATTTCTAATGAATATTTATAGTTTAATTTATCTTATGTATAACCCCATATTAAAAATGATTTACTTATTAAACTTTGATTTTAACTATTTTAACCCTTCTTTAAATAAATTAATAATAAATGTCCCAATGTAATCCAAGTGGGCCTAAATGGTCATATTTTATTCCAAAGGTTGTTTTTGGTCGAATTAAACTTCTCAAATAGAATTAGGACATGTGTTAGTGTAATAGTAATATCATTTTTACCCTTAATTACCCTATTTTCTTTTAACTGTGGTAAAAAAAAGTAAAAAGTTACTATTCACCAAAAATTATTTTCATCTCATTGAACCACATTTTACTTACTGACAACAACCGTGGCTCTCGGATTTTTGAAATTTCACTCACAGAAGCGGTAAAATTAAATTTTATGAAAAATTCATTTTTTTAACTACCACTTAGTGGTTTCACTATTCATCAAAAAATGAAAGTTTCCAGAAAAATACCAAAAATTTGGCCTAAGCTATATTTGATATTATGAATTAAAAAATGATGTATATTTTACCAAATTGAAAACATATCAGTTTCATTAATTAATTTAAAAATTAAATCCCGTCGTCAAAACAAATAGCGTGTTTTTAAGAGATAATAAATATCAAAAGATTGACACTTGTTTATGTTTGGTTTAAAGGTGAAATTACATACAATGACCAACATTGTATTAAATTGTAAAAATATATTCTAAATATACTTTAAAACCACTCAAATTAATAATTTTTCACTATTAATTATTTCGATTTAAAAAGTTGTTTTTAATTATAATTTAGTAATTTTCACTATTCATCAGAATATGAAAGTTATTCAAAAAAGTACCAAAATTTCACCTTAGGCTAAATTCGATACTCCGAATCCAAAAATGAAGACCATTTTGAAAAATAAAATTTACAAAATTTCAAAAAGTGGTTATTACTATTCATAACTGCTAGTTTTAATAATATTTTAATAGCATATTGTTGTTTAGTAAAACTCGTTATTGCGTACTACACACGCTATCGAGGAAGGTCGTGATTGCGTGTAATTCACGGCAAGTCAAGGATGCGTGTTGTGCAAGTTCCTTTTGGTGTAGTGTACAACACAAGACATTAATGAAATTAAAATGAATATTGTTTCATAAAATCTCAGGCTGTTACATTCTACCCCCCTTAAAATGAATTTCGCCCTCGAAATTCGTCGGGGTTATAAATGGTTTACTACTCTAATGTTTCTTTAATAGAAACCCACATCATATAAAGGAATACCAAAACTTGGCTTTAAAAACTAAAGTATGAAATGTAACGATTACCCAAATCAACTAATCACTGGGTTTCCACATAGGTGAAAATATGGATATGGAAGAGAAATCTAACCATCTTGTTCTGATGGAGAGTGGTAGAGAACATGGCGATGGAAAATCCCGCAATCACAAAGCCATAAATTTGTGACGATCTAAGGTACCATCTGATTCATCAGATATAAGAGCACTAGGACAACATTTTTGGTTTTCAAGATCATTTCCCTAAAGTTGATGAAATTGGAATTAGAAGAAATACTTTCGTGATTTTGGTATAGTCTCACCGTTTTTTGTTCTTTGGACAATTTCCACTTCATCTCTTAATGAAATGAAGTTGAATTTGTCATTCTTGATGTGTAAGCAGGTCATGTGATAGAATGATGGGTCATTCCATCTGTCTCAAACAAAAAGTTTGAAAAGTTATCAAAAAATACATAAGTCCATCTATAGTGATATTAATCATATATAGTTCCTAAAATGTACTTATACATAATATATCATACTGCTTAATATAATTGAACTAGTTTCTACTAAACAGGGACTTCCTGTAGGCCAGTGGTAGGCGATAAAGGCCAGTCGCACTTCGGTTGTGGGTTCGATTCCCATAGCCTTGTCCGACGTGATGGGTTGTCCCCCGTCCTGCAGGTTGTCCGTTTTCTAAAGCTATATTACTATAACATCCCATCAACAATATGAAAAAAGTTTTATCCTTAAACAATACTAACTTATATCTAACATAATCCATTTCAATCTTTAGGATTATCTAAAATACTTCGATCCAAGCTCATAGTATCAAGAAAATGATCACGTGACTGCCATCATTTATCCCCCATATATCAAAAGATATATCTTGTTGGTCAAATTAAAAATATGTGACTACCTTAATCATGTATTTTTTGAAGAATGAATATCCATTTAAACTTAGTGAAAACATGAATGTAGTTAAAAGTTAACACTTTCCACATACCAAAATCCTCAAAATTCTATATCCTCAAACCATGATATCACTTAGTCCTTATATCAATCATGACCTCATGAATACTATCAAACATATTAGATTCTATTTATCCCTTCATTAGGTACATATCCTCTACCTTCCAAAAATATTTCAATCACTTTTCATGGTTATCGATGCCATAAAATTATTGAAAACCACAATAGACCAAAACCTAAATATTCCAATATTCCACAATACTATATACAACATTATTCTGGAATCTCATTACATAAACACTTAATCATTCCACCACATCGTTTTCATATTCAACATTGCCAATGGTGATCGCATGTGACTTTCCTTTGTCCTTTGCCTTAAGTGGTTTCTCATGTCGATCATCACTAACCCTTGGATTAGGGCATTTATTAGCATAATGCCCCATTTCCTTGCACTTGAAGCATTGAAGTGTTGTTGGTGCGTTATCTACAGTCTTTTCTTTATTCACATCATTAGAAACCATTTTTCCATTACTTCGACACTCAGCTTCTCGATGAACTTCTTTTCCACACTTAAAACATTTTCTAGTCCCTTTAAGACAATCTCCACCATGCTTCTTTCCACACTTTGAGCATAAGGACACATTCATCTTCTTTTCACCATTATTCTGAGATTTCTTCTTGAACTCCATCTTTTGTTTCTTGTCAAAACTATGAGATGGATAAGTAACACCAAATTCGAATTCTACCTTGATAGCACAATGCACAATTTATTCATAGCTACTGAAGTCTCTTATAGCTAATGCCCTTCGAAGATTTGGTTTTAAGCCACTGAAGAATCGATCAACATTACTTTCAGGTTGGATGATAAATCCAGATGCATACCTTGTAAGCCTTGTAAAATTCACTTCATATATACCAAAAGATTCATCATCCTTTTTATTTAGTTCAAGAAACTCCTTCTCCATCTTTGTTCGAAGAATACGAGGGAAGTACTTATTGAAAAATAAGTTCTTGAACTCGTCCCATTCCATGGACTCAATTTCATCTCTTTGTCTCGTATTCTTGATAAGATTCCACCATTGATCAGCTTCACCTTCCAAACGATATACTACTAACATGACTTTATCATGTTCAGAACATTGAAGAACTGAAAATATCTTTTCAGTGGTACTGATCCATTGTTCAGCAACAAGTGGATCAGAAGACCCACTGAAAGAAGGTGGACGCTGCCTCATGAAGGACTCAATAGAATATTGTTCCCTTCTCTGCTCATTTGGATGTCCAGAATGATTCATAGCTTGTGTAAGTATAGAAATAATATTTTTCACTCCGTCTCCCATAACATTTGTTTGTTCATGAGGACAATCAGTGCATTGTCCATTTCATTGATCAACACAGTTCCTTCAGGTTCCAGCCATCGTCTAAAACCCAAAAAGAATAGTGTGAGAGGAAAAAATCATGCTAGGGAAAACAACATATTAAAGGGGGAGTATCCTCAATATCTAACATCTTAGGTTAAATTCTATGATAATTACCGTAGTTCTAGGACTGTATCCTATACTTATACTTATCCTTAGGGACATACCTAGACATACCTTAGTAATATCTCTAGGGATCTCACTAACGTTTTCGCATCCTAGTTTCCAAAGGTTGACTAAACCCTTCCTCTAATACCAACTATAGAGACCCTAAGCTTGACGTACAAGGACATTACATTAGTTTTGCGGAATACTTAATACATAACAAAAACAAACACACAAGGACCGTAATAGTTTAGTGTCTTTGGAAACTCGGAACGTAATCTTCTAATCATGGTGAAAGATCTTGAACATCTCCGATAAAGATCTTCAATTTTTTTTCTTAACTAAAACCTTTCTTTATATCCTGGGGAAAAGAAAACATAAATGGGTGAGCTCAAATTCTCAGTAAGGTTAAACAAAAGAAAAATCAATCACATCATATTCATAAGAACATAACATTTTGAAAATCTTAACTTGCAAAAGAGATCATAATATCATAACATGGGATAAATCATAGTAGTGAAATGAAATCCCAATAATCATAACATAAAACCTGAAAATTGTTGGCATACACACATAATCATAGAGAATCATTTCTTATTAGTCAAGACTCATTGCCAAGACTATCTTAGTGGACTAAGTCCATTTCTGAACCGAGTTCCCCTCGTTTCAGTCCTGCTTCACTGAACCAGTATAACCTACCGTTCCAGCCATGTCTATCTCATGAGATATAAAATCTTTACATAATGCATTGGAGGGATATATAGGTCCCACCCATCTCATAATGATACCATTCTTATGTGTGCCACAAAATCATAAACCATACATCATAGCATAACCCATTTAATAAAATTGGGATTCTTAAACAACATGACATCATAAAACAATTCATATAAGATAAAGGAATTCATAAAAATATTTCCATCACAACATAATCAAATCCATGTAATAATAGGGATAGAAATAGAACCCAATATTATCTTAGATGGAAAATAATTTTTATAAAACACTTGAACTCCATTCTTGAAGAAAATATCCTTTCTACTTCAAAAACACTTTTCATTTCTTAACATATCACAAAATTATAACTAAAAGAAGTTGATTAAAAATAAACATGAAACTTGTAAAGGAATATTCTTGGAAATAATGTTTTAAAAATCCATTCATGCCTTATAATTTAAAAAAACATTTTTCGTACTTTTGTCGGAAAAGTCAAAAAGTACCTCGTACGAAAAACGACAAAAGATTCCTTTCATATCTTTTACTAAAAACTCACAAAAGGGTAAAATTGGATTTAAAAAATTTTAGGTGGATGGAAATAATATTACATATTGAGGAAACATGGATGTGGATGATAAAATACACCCTAGTAAATACCAAAGTATAAACAATCTCAGATAAAAATGAGATTGTGATATTTCTCTTACCTTAGGTCCGACTTGCTTTGTAAGTGTCCGAACCTCATGTATAATGATTTAAATAATGTCATTAACTTATTAAAGAATCATATTAATTGTTATGATATCATATATGGTTCACTTATGACTTTATATTACCCGTTCTTTTGTAAATTCCATGTTAAAGAAGCGTTTTGGGTAAAATCGTTACATTTATCGTAGGTGTTTGGACTTGTTGTTCTAGACATTATAATTACTTATATCATGATTTAATTACTTCCAGAATATAAAACATGATTTATATATCATATATATTCAGTATATATATATATAATAGATAGATAAAAGAAATGAAACACACCGTTCATGGAGACGGTAGTCTGTACGTACGCATGAACACTGTTTTCCTTTCCTTATTGTCTTGAATGGAAGTAAGTAGTTGTCATACATATATATATATATATATATATATATATATACATAAATCCAGTAGATTTAACATGTCATATATTTCATTATTATTCATTATATATACTGTATAATCATGAATGGTTAATGTGGAGAATGAATCTCATCGCCTCGTGGAGACGGTAGTCCGTACGTATGCACGAGCGATGATATCATTCCCATGGTCGTGGAATTGTGTTGAAGTGTATGTATACTTTTTCAGTATCAATATCACTTTATAATAATCATATATAGTTACTCATTACACCATTATACCCATCCAATTAAGGTGGTAGCGGAAAATAGATTACACCACGGCGTGGAGACAGTATTCCGTACGTACGCACGCGCGGTGATTTCCTTTTTCCGTAGGATGGTTAGAGTTGTTTCATATTTATAATAACATATCTGTATATAAGAAATACTTATGTTATTACTTTATCATGAAACAAATAATTAAGAAAAAGTTTAAGAAGAAAGAAATTGAAAAATATCAGTAATGGATATTACCTCTTTTTGATGCGCCTTCACTTAACCTCCACTTAATGAACTAAGGATGGTCTTTGAAGAATACCAGGACCTCTAGGATCATACTAGTGAATTGGAGAAGAGATTTTGACAGGGTTTGGCCAAGCTTGAATGCTCAAATTGGTGTGAGGAGGAGAGGGAGGAGGTTCCCTTTTATAAGGGAGGAGAGGGGCACCTTAGGAAAATCTCAAAATATTATTTTATATTAAGGTCAAATTCGGTTTATAATGGTTACAAAAGGACTTATTTAGAAGCTAAAGTGGGGATGGGTCGAAATCCTCTCATCCAATAGGATTTAGACAGGTTTAGGTTATTATTTTAACCTTATCAATTAGATTTAACTCTAAGTTAAATAATTTAACTTTTACCGTGTCTTTTTGTTTTCTTACACTATATGGTTAATAAACTTACTATATCAATCCAAACGAACCTCAAGTTGTTTATTATTAATATATCTATCCTTATCTAAGTCATTTGGCCGAACATTAGATTTTTAGGAATTAAATAACAATGAATAATATAATATTTTTTTAAAAACTAATTTATGTCAATTTTGACACTATTTGGTACATGATTTTTATGAAATTCATAAGAGAATGATAAGTTCAAACCAAGTTAATTAGATCAATACTAACATGTCATATTAACCTATAAAATTAGTGTAATTCATACAAAGTCTAAAATTACATTTATTTGGGTATTTATAACATCAATTATGTCAAACTTTTATTAATAAGATAATTACTGCATCATCATTGTGTCATAAATAAATTAAATTATTTAATGTATAAAATTAAAAATAAAATACCATTATGTAGTAAATCGTTTAGCATTCTAATGAACATTTATAGTCGAATTCATCTTATGTATAACCCCATATTAAAAATGATTTACTTATTAAACATTGATTTTAACTATTTTAACCCTTCTTTAAATAAATTAAAAATAAATGTCCCAATCTAATCCAAGTGGGCCTAAATGGTCATATTTTATTCCCAAGGTTGTTTTTGGTCGAATTAAACTTGTCCAATAGAATTAGGACATGTTTTAGGGTAATAGTAATACCGTTTTTACCCTTAATTACCCTATTTACTTTTAACTGTGGTAAAAAAAAGTAAAAAGTTACTATTCACCAAAAATTCTTTTCATCTCATTGAACCACATTTTACTTACTGAAAACAACCGTGTTTCTCGGATTTTTGAAATTCCACTCACAGAAGCGGTAAAATTAAATTTTATGAAAAAATCATTTTTTTAACTACCACTTAGTGGTTTCACTATTCATCAAAAAATGAAATTTTCCAGAAAAATACCAAAAATTATGCCTAAGCTATATTTGATATTATGAATTCAAAAATGATGTATATTTTACCAAATTCAAAACATATCAGTTGCATTAATTAATTTAAAAATTAAATCTCGTCATCAAAACAAATAGCGTGTTTTTAAGAGATAATAACTATCAAAAGATTGACACTTGTTTATGTCTGGTTTAAAGGTGAAATTACATACAATGAACAACATTGTATTAAATTGTAAAAATTTATTCTAAATATACTTTAAAACTAATCAAATTAATAATTTATCACTATTAATTATTTCGATTATAAATGTTGTTTTTAATTATAATTTAGTAATTTTCACTATTCATCAGAATATGAAAGTTATCCGAAAAGTACCAAAATTTCACCTTAGGCTAAATTCGATACTCCGAATCCAAAAATGAAGACCATTTTGGAAAATAAAATTTACAAAATTTCATAAAGTGGTTACTACTATTCATAACTGCTAGTTTTAATAATATTTTAATAGCATATTATTGTTTAGTAAAACTCGTTATTGCGTGCTACACACACTATCGAGGAAGGTCGCGATTGCGTGTAATGCAAGGAAAGTCAAGGATGCGTGTTGTGCAAGTTCCTTTTGGTGTAGTGTACAACACAAGACATTAATGAAATTAAAATGAATATTTTTTCATAAAATCTCGGGTTGTTACACAAAAGTCTTAGCGGAAAGTCAGAGGGGTGCATGTAAAACCATTTTCCCACACGTAAAATTTTTGGGACCGGGATGGATTTTGTGTGCTGGTGTGGAAAGTCCAATGCAACTGAAGAATGGGCTGGGTTTCTACACATGTCGAATTCTATGTGCACCCACTTCCCCTGATCACCTATAAATAGAAGGGAACCACCTTAGTTTTAGCTACTAATGAATTCTAACTATCTCATTTATATGTAATACATCTCTTCTGCATGAAAAATATTACATTTAGGTATATTATTTTTTGTGGTAGGTCTCCCAGGGGATTGCCTTCACGCGGGACCACTAGGGCTTGAACTCTCACCTAGTTTCTATATTGAAAAGTCATTTTCATGAAAAACTCTTCCACTTTAAAGAAAAACTCATCCAATTTGTGTGAAAACCTCCCTTATCCATACAACCAGCTTATTGCACACAACAATTCCCATTTGTGCACCTATTGTACACAAACCATTTCTATTGTGCCCAATTATCTATCCTTGTGTGAGCCCTTTAGCATGTCTTCAAATTCTCTTTCCCGAACACCACCTTTAGGAGCTTCTTAGATGCAAAACACCTATGTTACACAACTTTCTCCCATACAACCTTCTAGGTCCGTATGAAGTGATTTCATGTCCCCTTGGGTGGTGCTTCATATTGAGTTGCATAACCTTATAATTCTTCACATTGGCATGCTAACGACTATTTCATCTTTTCATAGCCATGCTAATGTGATACCCCAAATGGATTACTCTACAACACCCCCTCTCCATGGAATTTCTGATGCATCCCCTACCCCATGGATGGGTGGGTATCAGTTATGCAAGTGCTAGGTGTGCAGATTGAACCCACCTCGTCGGAGCAAGAGGAACTTAAACAGCCAAGCACCATTATCCTCAGCACATGATGTAAAACTGTGGCCTCTCCCTATGAAATATACATGGGTTTCCCCCCACCTCGGACAATCACCATTCCCTGTTGTCTCTACAGCAGTAAGCCGTTGGAACCCCAACTAGCAGTAAGTCATTGGAAACTCAACCAGTGGTAAGCCGTTGGAAACCCAACCTTCCAAAAGCCATTGTAGTCCAAAATCGATGGTAATCCATTGTAGTCCCCTTTGTTGGGATCCACATCTCTAGTCCAACCCCCAGCTTCCGACCAACCCAAGATGATAAACACGCATAAGCCCCAATATATCGTCAGGTTGTTGTCTGATATGTCCACCCCAATTCTATACCCCCATCCCGAACTATGTGAACTTTGATTCCATGCCAAAAGGATACATAAGAAGCATTCCTGAGGCTCAATACCATCACTCATGTCCCATCATGGTCTCTCCCTAAAGCCAATAGGTTTCAGGAAGGTCATGCCCCATCCCAAAGGTTCTACGTTCTCCAGATCCCATACATGCGTCCATTCCCACGGGCCGCCTCCTCAGGTGTCCCTTCATCCCACCAAACTACATGGACTTTGATTCCCCTCCACAGGGATATATAAGAGGTCCCTTCGAGGTACAATACCAACATCACCATCATCCTCATGTCGGTACCATCTCATTCCCTATCCACTCTCAATCATCCATATCCATCCCGATTCTTAACTGGGCCTCCACATCCCAGGGATATCATGTCACCCACATTCTCACAGCGCCTAGAAGTAGTTGGGTAACTAACCATGTGTTATCCCCTACATCAGTGTTTCCTCCAAGGGTTTCACCCAATTGTTCCACTCTTATCAATATTCCAATCAGTTCGATCCATCTCCTCTTGATGTTAAACTTGAGGCATACCCTATGTTAAACATGGGAAGCTGAGGAAAACCTCAGAGTCATGTCTATGGAATCAAATTCCACACACTCTATGTGGGATGCCTCGTGCTACCTCAACCTCAAGAATCCTTTTCATATGGGGAATAATCCCAGACACATCAGTGTTCCAGTGTCCAGACATGCCAGTGATGTCCAATGTGACTACTCCCCCGATCAAAGGTTGTTTATCTTACTCAACCCCTTAGAAGGTCCAGATAGAAGCATCATAATTAACTAGCACCCATGAAGACATGGAACTGGTACGTGTTTCAAGAACAATGTATTAATTCTTACAGGAGACCCAGAACAGGTGACGAGTTCTGAGGAGGAATCCACAGAAGGATGAACCGAAAAACATCATCTCATTTCGATCAAGGATAAAATGTCCCAGAAAAAGTGATAGATGCCACTCGCCTTTGGAAAGCGGGAATGTGGGGAAACAAATCAAAAACATCCTCTAAAAGTGACATTTGTGTTCCCTAGTGAAAGAGTCATAAACAGTAATGGTAAACTCGATGTCAAATTCTTCTCCTCAACATGGAGATTATTAGCGTTCGGGACATAAGTGGATTAGGGTGCCACTAGATCCCTCTATTCGATGCTAGGTCCCACCAAGAAAATAGTGGTCCTGACATGAAACTCACCAGAAATTGGGGCAGTTGAACATTGGACATCCCAGTCTGTAACGTTGTCAGCAAAGATCTATCTTTCCAACCATGGAAGATAGAATGACACTAGGGAACGTGACATGAATTTTCTTCCTTTCAGCACTAATGGTTCAATCTCTCTGCTTTTCAGGACCCAAGCTGTCATGTAAAAAAACTGATCACCACCCACCTATCTACGTAGGGGCTGGGGAAAGATCAATACAACAATCCCACAAAACCTCATCACCTCTCTAATGTTCTCTCTATCCATAGACACCGGGCACCCAAGCCCCATCTACCCATGTGATATCATTTATAGAATGGTGGTAAAATACATAATTTTAAGATATAAGGAAGAGGTTATTATCCAAAATCAGAATATACCCTGATATGACTAAGAGGCTTTCATGCCTCTCCATCACCACCACCCCAAGGGCCACATAGGGAGACCCTACTCCCCACTCTGACCTACAATTGTTTTGGGAGTCTGTCCTCGAAACCCTTTGATGACACTCTCCCCTATGCCAAGGAGGTGAGGGATGTCCATGACAGCCTATCTATAGTACCATACCTGGGCCACCATGGAGGGCTCCCACTAGGCCACATTAGTGCCGCCACCTAGCCCTATAGGCTAAGGAGCACGTGAGTTATGCACTTACCCCACTGACCCCACTCTAGTTAACTCGACGTCAGCTTAGAGCGGAATATAAGGAGGATTCCCTCCAAGGGGATTCGTCATCATCAATGGTTACCATGGCCTATACCACCATCGATGCATACCACCAATGCCCTATTCATACTGAGTAGGGGAACTTATCTACCTAGACCTAATCGAGGCCCCAACCACCCCACAGGTAGGTTGGGATGACATTCTGGGTCACCGACCCAGGTGGCGTCCATCGCGGGCCGACCCACGATGACGACATCTATTATGGAGGTCCTCCCCATTCCACCACCGATGAGGGTGTAGGCCCATCCCACTCCCAATATCAGCACGGTGGTCCTTCCCATTTCATAATAAATCAGAGCGAAGGTCATCCCACCACATTGATACCCAGTACAAAAACCTCTTTCACACCCATGACCTCAAGTATGGAGTCGTTCCTCCTGTCACTATTTTCTGATGTGAAGATGCTACCTGTACAGTCAACCGTCATTATAGGGGTCATCCCCATGTCCTTACAGCAATTAAAGAAGGTCCTCATAATCCTAGAAATTAGATAAGTGGTGGTTTTTGTCGTTTCACTAGAACCCAACATAGTGGTCCCACTCGTGTTCAGATCGACTAGTATGAGGACATTCCTCGTACCATCGCTACCAAAGGAATCAATCATGGAGGCCCTACCCATGCTCCCACTAGCTCCAGCGGAGGTCCTACCAACTCGAGAACATTCTGCAGAGACTCCCTCCACAGGTCAGCCCGCAGAAACATAGGTCCTCCCCGTGTTCCCTTTGACATTTTTTCAAGTGCAGCTTGCACCCCAGCTCATGTTGAGGATATACCTCTCTATACCATCATTAGTTTGGTCGAAGTTCATCCTCATGTTAAAAATCTACCCTATCTTGAAGAACCACACTGGGGTAGGAGGGTAGGTCGCTGGAACCATAAGAAGAATACCAGGATGTATTAGACCACGATTAAGCCTATCTACTTCTCAGATTCCGAACCAGAATGCGATTTGTGAATGGAACTATCACCTTAATATTCTGTGTCGAGGGATGTGGTAGGAACAAGGCGTATCAGCCTCATCCTTCAGGTATGTGAGGTCCACCAGATTCCCACGTACCTCCATAGACACATCCAGGAGGAAGATGATTTGGACACTTTCTAGGTCATGTCCATAGAATCCTCCATATCATCAATAGGGACATTCTCTATGTTGACTAAATATCATAGATAGTTATTCTGGGGACTGGTAGTGGAAAAACAACAACATGACCCACCACCAGTAACTACATCCCCCACACCAGAAACCTTGGTCGCTAGTCTGCAATACGGGATGTGGCAGCTCAGTCATTTCATTCATCGCAATAAAACCCATATTGTGGTGGCTTATCAGCTTGCTCACCATATTTCCCACCGTCCAGTCAACCATATCAATGGTTTAATTTGATGACGCTAACAGTACCCTAGTCGACCCCAGTTGATGAATGGGGTAACCAAGGGCTGTATCCTGCATTTGAGTCGAGGATCTTGTGGTACATCCTTATAGTTCATCATTTCCCATAGGTGTTTTTTTAAATCGCCACCATGATCTTTAGTGTGCCAGAATCTTTTACCCAGGAGGAAGTCAAGTGTTTTCCCCAAACCCTCTTGGTGAGGCACTTCCATCTCTTTTATTAGTGAGTGGATTACCCAAAGTTTCAGGCATACTTTGAACATATTTAATATAAATGTCTTATGGTCAACTTGGTTGTGCTCCATATTCCTTAAATCCCTGAGTCATCTGGTCGCCATCAGACCCTCCAACAATGATATTGTCATAGCTCTAAAGTGCTCTGCAGAATTATCAAGGAGGCTTCCCCCCACGTTTAGGTCCATGGTTGGGGGTAGCATGTTGCCCTTCATTTTTAATTCAATATGGTGACATCCAAACCTTCCAGGCGATATTGAGGATATGTCCCTAGTTAGGTTTGAGGTTAACATGGCTGACCTATCAGAGGAAGAGAACGAGACATAACTCCTTGGAGAAAACTTCACTCTTAGGGGAGTTCTACACCTATTGGATGTTCTGGGAAGGGTCACTTGCTAGCATAGAAATCTTCTGGGTCTTCCCGTGCCCACTGAGTCATTAGTCCTAATCCGGAATCCCAATAAGGGAAAAGATCATATTGGTTCCATCAAACCCTCTAACTCATCTGGATTAGTGTAGAAGTTGGAAGATGATCCCAAAAAGGTCATGCTACGTCCACAGATCTTAGAGCATAAGAATATGGTCAATGACCTCCTTGCTGAGGGTGATGTGGAGTAGCGACCAAACTACAGTGACCCTTGACTGGGGAATCAGGGGTAGGTATAACTTCCCCTAGAGAGTTTCCTTCGGGTGACCATGACCATCTTTCCCACATTGACATGGTAGATGCCGGAGCATATGGAAAGTGGGCATGGTATGTTTCACCTAATCCACTTGAGCTGTGGATTAATCCCTAGGACCCAACTCAGGCTCCCCCAGCCACTTTGCAGGTCATCCCACCAACTACCCCAGGAGCCGCTCGACCTACTAATCTTGTTGAAGAACATTCCAAAACACTATTTTTCAGGGTTCCTCATCAAGATAGGAAACCACACCCAAATGATCAAATGGTGACACTCATTTCCCATAACAGGGTTTTAGAAACTCTACAGGTAAAAATCCCACCTGATGGTAAGTCATATCCTGAATGGGTGGATGATATGACATCACCCCTGGGTTTATAAAGACCCACATTTCCCCCCTTTAATGGGACGGGAGATCCTATAGAGTTTTTTCCCCATTTCATCTCAAGGTGTAGACCTATTCTAGGAACTCCAGTGCAGAAAGAGTCCACCAAACTCTAGTGTTTTATACAGACATTGGAAGGTCATGTGTTTGTTTGGTACGACCGTCTACCCATTGGGTCTATCTCCGGGTGGGAAGATCTCTATAGATACTTTCTTTACTAGTTTGGCTCTACCACCTCGAAGACGAGTATTGCATACCTCTTCAAGTGCTATAAGAGGCCTGAAGAGCTCATCATATACTTTTTCACTTGGTGGAAAGGTCTCACCTACTCCCCGGATATGCCACTGACTCAAGAATATATGATGACACTGTGTGTGGGGAATGACAAAAATGAACTGGTCCCCTCTCTAATTACCCATTATTATACCAATGGATTCCAAGATTTCTATGATACGACCTAGTGTCTAGAGGAAACCTTTCAGCAGGCCAAGGAGTCCCATCTATTGCCTCCTTTAGTTCCTGTGAGAAGTACCACTAAGGACGATCCCACCGTGGTGGCCCAAATAGAGACCCTAGGAAACTGAAGTTATTACCAGTGCAGCCACCTCCACAGCCTTATAGAGGCATTCCACCTCAGTCACATCGTCCGGTCCAGCAGCGCCCACCGCAGAATTGGCAGGCTTCCCCGTGTAACATGCCACCACCACTTAGGTGAGACAACCAGGTTCCACCTCCTCGATAGGATCCTCTAGCCCCTCGTTAGTTCCAAGATCCCAGATCCCCCTTCTCGGATAGAAGAAATTGGACCTAATCATTCAATGAGGCTCAGGTCCCTGGTTATTTTCGAAGTGCCTTGGAACAGGGAATTCTACGGTTGCTCGAATGCAGAAGGTCCAAATAGGTTGATCTCACTAATCGCCCCAACTACTACCCCTATCACCAGATCCTAGGGTACACCCTCAAATAGTGTTATGTGTTTATGGACTGGCTTCATGACCAGGTTGATAAAAATATAGTCAGGTTAGGCCTAAATCTGGCACATGTGGCATGTTTATTCGTGAAGCCAAACAATGGTAGTGACAACGAGGGTGAGTGGCATCAGGATCCTAGCCACGGGTCTCAAAAATATGACAACTGGATGTCTTGTAAGGTAGTCTCCCATTCCCATTGTATAATCTGTGCATGTTTTAATAGACCAAAGCCTTCAGAAGTTCTTGTATCATCCATAACTACTACTTCTACATCGACGCCTTAGCCTCCCTATTCCAATAAGGGAAATCATTGGCGACTCAAAGGAAAACAAATCCCCTCACTGATGTCATCGTCATCCCATACTCTTGGCGACTTCATGCTCCCAAAGAAGAAGATTACCCTGAGAATCCATCTTGTGGTGAAGTATTCTTCAAATGATGATAAAGGGCATTCTTTGGTTAACACCGTGCAGCTGGTAAACCCAAACATGATTCCTGACAATGAGGAGTGCTAGACAGAACCTCCCAACGTCCCTAGTCGTCACCAATGTCAACAGATCCATGGCTATATGGGTTGTTAGAATGCCTCGTTCAACACATCCATCTAGGATGTTATTTCCACTAAAACTAGATATTAGGCCCATCACATATCTCACCACATGCAACCTTCTCATCTGGTATCATCTGGTCCGCCTTCACCGTCATTTGTGCTACTTGATCAGGAAGAGCTTCCACGATCATTCTCCGATCAGCCACATTGTGTTGTGGATCAGTCTCAGTCATCTAGTTCTCGTCTGATGGTTTCTCTATGAGCTTCAAATAGTGAGCAGTGGGACATTCCCAGTACCAATAAACTGTTATTTTAACCGAAAGGGTCCATCATATCCCATGCTACAGAACGGCCTCCTATAAGCAGGAGCTCATGCTTGTCACAGAAGTATGATATACTTAAGCATATCGCTAATATTCCAGTGAGGCTCTCTAACCATGTGTCTCTCTTCCTTTTAGTGGATATTCATGAATCACTCACTAATGATTTAAGAATCCCCCTCTAGTTTGAGACGGAGGTAGCAGCTGTAGAAGCCTTTCATGTTGAGGTAACCTAGAATACACAATGCCATGCCATTATTTCTTTATCTCAAGAAGTTAAAGGCTATCCCATATATGGGAAAATATTCCCACTATACATCAATGACAACTTCAATTGTGTGGAGGTTTGTCTCTATCTTATCGACACAGGCTCTGGGACCAACCTAATCCCAACCCGGACACTTCAAAAAATGGGGTTTTACGAGGATGATCTGAGTTCCTCCAACCTGAAAATTCAAGGTTATGATAGGAAAGAAGATACACCAGTTGGAAAGATTCACATGAAGACCCATTTGGATGGCCTGATGGCCAGTACCGAGTTTATGGTTGTCTCATAGGACACCACCTACTATGCATTGATGTGTAGGTCATAGCTTCACCTGCATACATCAATCCCTCCATTTTAGGACTAATGACTTAAGTACTCCCCTAATGGTCGAGTGGGAATACTACAAAGTGACACATCTCTCTTTTACTCTTGTGAAGTCTGCTACCTGGATGACAACTATTAATAGATCCTTGACAAGTAGATTAAGGATAATGAGGTTTAACACACCACGACTACGACCGACTTGTGGACAGACCTGCATAATGCCTACATTTTTCTAATTCACTGATTAGAGGCTACGAACCCAGATCTGGGGAAATGATTTATTATTTCTAGAATGATGGGGAATCAGTTTCCCAAGTCAAGGGGACACTAGAATATCACCTCGTATTCCTACACATGTTAGGCTCTGGTAATCCCAGAGCCCCATATTCATATAAGGTATCAGGATGTCGACCACAAGGCAACTTCAATACATCAGACATTCTTGTTTCACTGGACTGGGATAAACTGGGTTAGGTCAGCACAACATTATTGCTTTGATATCATCAAGTGTGGCCCCTTGGTTTGAAGGCCAGATGGGATTTGTTTGAAAACATTCATCACTCTGGTTTCAGCAGCACAAGATCCCCCATATGCGGTGTCCACAGCCGCTCAGGTTGACACCAGCTTCCCATCAGGATCTGTTGATTCAGCGGAATCTCCTACAATTGAGGATCCCTCATCCATGAATAAAGAAGAGGATTTTTATTACACTTATCCCACTTTCTATGAGGGTGTCTCTGCAACAGTTGATGAATTGGTACAGGTGAACCTCGTTAATGAGAAGGATATGAAACCCACATTGATCAACATAGCTATACCTACTGAAGAGAAACAGTAGTATGTGGACATCCTGAAGCTTCATCGTGATGTATTTTCCTAGAGTTATAATGAGATACCCGAACTAGATCTTCAATTTTCTATCCACCTCCTCGATCTTCCAACAAATCTTCGCGGGTTCAAACAGCCTCTCAGAAAGATGCACCCATCTCATGGGGAAATGGTAGAGGACGAGGTTGATATTCTAATCAGATCCAACATTATCAAAGAGTTCTAGTACCCCTGATGGTTAGCTAACATTAGACCCTTCAGAAAAAATAATGGGCAGATTCAAGTCTACATCGACATTCAGGATCTCAACTGTCACTATCTGAAGGGTGATTTTCCCCTTCCTATGACGAAACTATTGATTTAATCTACCACTTGGTCTCAGGTTCTATCCTTCATGGATGGGTATTTTGGGTATAATGAAATTCAAATTTCCCTTGAGGATGAAGAGTCTACAGCCACCAGGGCACCACAAGGTACTTTTTTCTACCAGGTAATTCCCTTAGGTCTAAAGAATGTAGGTGCTACCTGTCAGTGTTCCATGCATCGCATATTTAACCCAATATTTGAGACATTAGTTGAGTTCTATGAGAATGATCTCATTATCAAATCTTTCTAGAGCCAATAACATCTCAAACGCCTTGAGAAAGTGTTCGATTTCTTATGTTCTCACCATCTAAAGACGAAACCATTGATGTGTGCCTTCAGGGTCACCTCCAGAAGGTTTCTCATCTTTATTGTCTGATATAGAGGCATCGAGATTGATCTAGAGAAGATTAAGTCCATCAGTCAGATGTCTCCTCTGAGAAACATTTGAGAGCTTTGAGGATTTCTAGGGCACTTGGTCTATATGCACAGATTCATCACAAATTTGGCTAGAAAGTGTAAGCCCTTTTCTTGGATCATGAAAAAGTGCACTATCTATTAACGGGATGAGGAATGTTAGACTGCTTTTGTGGAAATCATGAAGTACCTATTACAACCTATGGTCCTGATGCCACCTATTTCTAGAGACTCGCTGGTCTTTTATGTGACTACCCATGATTGATCTCTCGGTGCCCATATCACCTAGAAGAACAAAGAGGGAATAAATAACAGTCTATACTATCTAAGATGCATGATCCTCAATTTGGATACCAGATACTTCTCTATCTAGAAAAGTTGCCTTGTGCTGGTATTCACAGTGTAGAAATTGTGACACTACATGCATCACCATGAGATATATCTTGTGTCATGAGTGGATCCACTAAAGTAAATCCTTATTCGCCCCATGTTGACGGTCCGTCTAGTTTGGTGGGAAGTAATCCTCTAGTAGTTCGATATACGGTTCGTTCCCCATAAGGAAATTAAGGGTAAAGCATTGGAAGACTTCCATTCCTCCCTTACAACTCTTGTGGACCAGTCCCTAGACCTTGATTTTTTAGATGAGGTAATACTCTCGAGAGACCAAGTCTTTCTTTGTTGAAAAATTCACTTTGATGGCACTTCCTGAATCCCTACCAACCAAAGACTCAATGACCCATGACTCAAGATAGTGGGAATGTGTATCCTCTTCACTACACCAGCACTAGCCATTCTGCTGTATTCATTACTATTTTCAAAATGTTGTACGAACAATGAGGTAGAGTATTAGGCTCTCATTAGCAGTCTTGGGATGTCCTTAGAGATTGATGTTCCCCACAAGCATGTGAAAGGGGACTCCAAAATAGTCATGAAACATATTAATGGTGACTAAATCATTATAAAGCCAAAGATCGTTCCACAGTTTGGACACACCCTCCAGTTGATGGCTCAGTTCTAGTCTCCGCCAGAAGTTACTCATGTCCCTTAGTCCCAGAATGGTCAAGCCGACACCTTGGCCAGCCTGGTGGCATATCCTGAAGAGCCTGACTAGTATGATTTGATTATCCATATGGCACATTGTACAGTCATCAACCATGTCACTCTGGACAATGATGATAGCCTGCAGGTAAGCCACCTTAGTACATGAGCCTCCACGTCAAGATCCCTAGGTCCCCCTAATGCAGTGCTAGAGGTGACTTTGGACTGTAGGACCCCCTTTATCGAGTACCTCCAACACGATAGTCTCTTAATAGATCGAGCCGAGCATGAGATAATCTAACATCACGCATTGTAGTTTACCCTCCAAAGTGGCCCAGTCTGGAGTGGATCCTCTAAAAATGAGGGTTTGATGGATTCCTCCTCCGTTTTATTCAAGGAGTTGAGATTTATCAGGTCATGCATGAGTTTCATGCCGGTTCCTAAGGTATCATCAAACTAGGTCGAAAATATCTCACCAGATTTGAATATTGGGGTATTTTTGGCCCTCTATGATTTGAGACTGTATCAGGTTTTCCAAGAGGTTCCCTACATGACTAATCCATGAAATTTTTTTGCATCATCTTCTAGATCCTCTCCAAACTACCAAGTACTTTTCACCCTATGCGGTATGGGTACTTGATGTCATGGGACCATATCCACCAGTGAAATCTCACCAGTGCAAGTTCATCCTAACCGCTACAGATTTTTTTTCCAAGTGGGAAGATGTAGTTCCACTCAAGGAGTTCAAGGCCCTTTCTATAGTCGAATTTGTGAGATCCAATATCATCTACCGATTTGGAGTCCCTCATGCCATCCTCACCGATAAGAACACCAACTTCTTGGCAGCTGAGTTAAAGAGGTTGTATGCTAAGTACAACATCCATTATAACCATACCTCCTGCTATCACACACATGAAAATGGGATGATTGAGGAATTAAACAAAACCCAATCTAACATCATGTAGAAAATAGTTGTCCATAACAAGAAGAGTTGGCCGGACAAGCTCCCCAACACACTCTGGTCCTATCTAACAATGAAAAGAAATTACACCTAGGTGACCCCATATTCCCTAGTATATGGGATAGAGGCAGTCCTACCAATCGAGATTTAGTTGACTTCATTAAGCACAACTTTCTACAAGAATAAAAAATCAGATAATGTAGCTAAAATCCATTTAGCTAAATTGGAAGCACTCGACGAGAACATGCTTCGTGCCCTACACAATCTAGAAAATCATCAGATCAAGATGGCCCATGGTTTCAACAAGAAATTTCAACTCTGCTATTTTTTACATGGATACATGGTGTTGGTCCTGAAAACACCAATGATAACTAGTAATAAACCACCCAATCTGGAGCCCAAATTGGAAGGACCTTACATCATTCACAAGGTTTACCCCAATGGCTCGTACTCCCTGGTTACCATGGAGGGAAAGCGTATAAATCCTCCCACCAATGAAACATTCCTCAAGAAATACTTTCCCTGAGTAAAGGGTCCTACATGACCATAAACTATGTTGTATTTACCACAAGATGTCAAAATGCATGATCAATTCAAGCTAAAGGATGTAAAACCACCTGGCATTCATCTCGTATGATAATAAACTACAAGATGGTCTGAGCTCTTTAGCCTTAAACTAAGATCTCCCCATACCCATCATCCCATAAGATGTTAATCTAAACCTTACAGAACTATGTATAGATTGATTCCCATTTTCATGGGATACATAGGAATGCGCGGATGCTTTGTCTTAAAGTCCATCCCCTAAACTCTTTTCTTTGACTACCCCTGGGTGTATATTCCTTAGAGTATCCCACACTGTGTAGCATAGAATTCTTTTTACCCACTCATGTTGAGGTTATGATGATCGCACCATGTGCCCATCCTCATTCTACTATCCTCCCATGTCCTCACCACATGACGTTAAACTGCATGGCCCTTTAAGAACTATGTATGGCTTGATCCCCATCCTCATGGAATATATAGAAATTCCCAAACATTTAGTCTATAGTCCCAACCCCAAACATCAAGATCTCTCCTTGGGTCGAATCCCATGGTGTGGTGTAGTATTTTTCCTTCATTCACATCAAGTTCATCATAACCTCACCATGTATCCCTATCCATAGAGATATCTACCTCTTTCATCTTCCCACATGACGTTAAACTGCACGGGCATATTCATGCTTCGTGCATCCCATTTATTTGGGTATTCATCATCTTTCATGTCCAAAAGGACCCCTGCACAACATGGATGCTAGGCCCTTGGGATATCCTTCCATTTCGGGCCTACGTCCTCAAGGATCTTGAATGAAAATTGATACAAGTCCCACATAGTGAATATGGTCTATGGTCGACACTCATTTGTTGTTCTTATTTCAGGTCACACGATGTGAATGTTGCATTTAAAACATGGTCAACAAACATCCTCTATCATTATCACCACTCTTGTATGTCCCAAATATTGGGAGGAGTGGTTAATTTTTCCAACTTTATCTTGACAGACCAGTCTTCCTCGAGCAGGAGTGTTGGTCTGGTCGAGGTCGACCATGCCAGATCTGCTTCCCTCATTATTGTACCCTTGTATTTTGGGGAGAGAATGATCCAATTCCTTGTTTCCCATAATGAGCATTTCTCATCAGGTCTAAGGAGCATTGTTAAGGAAATACCCACCTAAAGGTTCATGCATCTATGGTCCAAACACTATAACCTTAAACTAAGATCTTTTATTGTCCTCACCGCAAGACATTAAACTGGAAAATGGGTGGGACTTCCCATCTTAGGACCCTCAACCTTTTTGACACCCTAGACCATTTTATAATTTAGGATTGTGTGGTGTGGTATGGACTCCATGTCCTCATTCACATTGGGCTATTTTTTCCATGCCACACAAATCCCCTCGAGACATCCCTCCTTCATCCCATATCCTTACCGCATGACGTAAAACTATAAATAATCCTCTAGAACTACGTGTGGATTGATTCCCAACCTCATGGGATATATAGAACCACCCAAACATTTAGTCTTCGGGTCCAGCCCTGTTTCCTTGAAACATCAGCATCTTCCTGGGCCCCATGCCTGAGTTCCTCCGGAGGAGGTATGTGTTGTGGTATGGGATTAATTCCTCACTCATGTCGGTTTTGTAACAGCTACTCCATGTACCTCTCTCGCTTGGGAGCTTATCGTCCACCTGTTTACACTCATCTTTTCGAGTCATCTGCTCTTGAATTGGGCCCCTAGAACCTCTTTGGGATTTCACAAATGTGACCAGGAGCACTCTAGTTCAGGACCTAGAGTGTTGGATTCTACATAGACATGATATCTTCCATTTTTAGGCTTCATGATCCCCTTAATTTTGGATCTCATCATCTTTCACATCCAAAAGGACCCTCGAATGGCATGGATGCTAGACCATAGGGCTCTCCTACCATTTTGTGCCAATATTCTCAAGGACCTCGAACAAAAAATTGATACCAGTCCCACATGGCGAATACGGTCAGTGGTCGACACTCATTTTTGTTCCTAATTCAGGTCACACAAAGTGGATGATGTGTTTCGAATGCGATTAGCATCCATCCTCCATTGTCACCCCTACCCCCATAAATCCCTAAATATTATTTGAATTATTCACATCCATTTACACACCATCATGTACAAGTGGAATTTTGACACTCTTGGTGCTATTCCTCAGAGTGAGTTTTCATGTTATAAGTACAAATCCATAGTGAGGTATCATTCTGGGCTCCACACCATTTTCCCCTTTTCATGTATTTCACATGTTGTAAAGATCTTATTGACCCTTATTTCCAATATTGAGCACAACACACATGGGCTTGGGGATTTGGTCGAGGTTTGTGTCCGTTTGGAAGAGTATGGATTCTCTGTGGTCTGAGATCTTAGAACTTAAACTAAGCGATCTCTTCGTGCTTTCCTCAAGGTTTTAAAAAAACATCTTGAAGAACTATGTAAAACTTGATTCCCATCCTTATGGGATACGTAGGAACTCCCAGGCATCTTGTCTTTAGGACAATCTTATGTTCAACCAATTATCTCTATTGTTTAGCATTTTAGGCCTTGACTTTCATGGGATATCATGGTGTGGAATTGTTTGATCTACCATACTCATTCACGTTGGTTTTGCAACATCCGCACCACATACTCCCTTCTAGGAGATAGTCTCACCTTCCTCTTGTCACACATGACATTAAACTGCACCCTCATAACTATGTATGGATGGATTCACGTTCTCATGGGTTATGTAGGAATACTTATCCATTTTTTTCATAGGTACAACCTCATATTATCTGACATTTTCTGGCCCCTAGTCCCAAGGTTTCTTCCACAAAATGTTTTGTGGTGTGGTGGAGACATAATCCTCATTCACGATGGGTATGATTTAACATGCCATTTGCATTCCGCTCTAAAACTTCATTTCTTCTGTATGTGTCCAAGCCATATGACATTAAACAATTTTGCGTAGTCCCACATGGCTTTAAACTATTAACTCTTTACTACATGATGTTAAAATGAATTATTTGGTCATATCATACCACCCTAAACAATAAAATTTTTCGTCTTGGCTGCATGACGAAAAACTGCACTGCATTTTGATGTTCAATAGTGAGGTGAGATCATGTTTCGTATCATTTCTCCTTAATGAAATTTGTTAAGGCATACATATGGCTTTATTTCTATAGTGATTCCCAGATTCTTCATCCTAGGTTTTTTGATTCACAAAAAACACATGTCCATCTTAAAGAACAAACAAGATCTATCAATTGCTGCTTCTTTTAGTGTGTGGGCCAGAACCACATGACAATATTGTCCCCAAAATTGGTACCCTACCATACCAATTCTAGAGAAACATGTTTCTTGATCCCCAGTTTAATGGGGTATGTAGGAATGCCGACACACTTTTTCTTGGTCCCAGCTGAACTTTTATTTTTGGTCCATCGACCTAAAATCTCCCTAGGAAGAACATGGTGTGTTATTGACTCCTAGTATCCTCGATCATGTTAGGTTTTTCAATTACCACACTAAGATGATCCCTCCTTCCTTTCCACAAGGTTTGAGCTCTATGACCTTAAAACTAAGATCCAACTAACACATTCAGAACTACGTGTGGCTTGATTCCCATCTTCATGGGATATGTAAGAATTCCCAGACATTCTGTCCCTAGGTCCAGCGCCATGAATCTTAAATCATGCCCCCTTTTTCATCCCCCTAGTCCAAACTCTTTTGGGAACACATGGTGTGGTGAGTACCTCTAGATTTCTTATGCATGACAGGTTTCTCAATGGTCGCACCATGGGTCTACCTGGTCTCTTCCCAACCTGGTTCAGGTTCCACGACCCAAAACTAACATATCCCTATTGGAAATATGCATCGAGCTTGGATACTTTTGCACCCTGTGCACATTCCATTAAACCAGGTACCCTCTTAATGGTTCACTCTATGACCTTATGATAGGAGCATGCGACCCCAGGACCCTTGTCCTTGGAAAGGGATAAGACTCCCTCTATATGGCATGTCTCATTCGTGTACTCAAATGCATCGTGGAAAGGAGACCTTAGTGTGGAACTCTCAGATGGACATTCCCTTGTTTCATGTCCACACTACATGATCCCCTTATTTGGATCTTCATCCTCTTCCACGTCTGAAGGGATCCACTTTATGGTCCGGTCTCATGCCGCATTGGGTCACCTACCATCTTGGGCCAACACCCCAGAATATCTCATATGACATTTTGCAACAAGTCTTGTGTTACTAACATGGTCAGTAGTCGCCCTCATTTGACTATCAACATGCCAGGATAATGCAAAACAGATACTACATTTCGAACATGGTCAACAGTTACCCTCTACCATCACACCACCATAATTGTGATCTAGATATTGGGCATCATGATTCACATCTTTCCATCCCCATATGTTTAAGTGGAATTCCAACACACTCGGTTTTACCCCTTCATGCATTTATGAGAATTCAGTAGGTGGATCAGTAATATTGGGATGCCGTTCACCAATCCTTCCATTTCTCATGATGTGTGCCTCCCTATACCAGGAAACTCCAATCACTGCCCCTTATTTCCCACACTGAGCACGACTCACATGGGATTAGTGGTTTTGCTGGAACGTTTACTAGTGCGGTCATTCCACACATGCCTCTCCTACTATATGACATAAAACATTAATCTCATAACTACATTTGGCTTGATTTTCATCATTATGGGATATGTAGCGATGCCTAAGAATTTTTCCTTGGGCCCAGCCCTTGGGTCATTAACCCTTCTGGCCCCTCGGTCCTGATCACGGTCCAGTCTTGTTGACACCAGAAAATGATTCCCCAAAATTTTTTAGATGCTTTCATAAATGATCCAAGATCATAGACCGTGTTTCAAGCTTCGATTTGGTAGGTCATATGGCCTGAACAATATTACAAATTAATAGTTATGGATATTTGATGTTGGGTTGGGAAACTGGTTCGTGGAGCCCCTTTTGCGATCGTGAAGCGCTGCCGTGAAGCAAGGAGCTGGTGCTGCTCCGCGAACCCCAATGACGTTCATGAACCCACCACAAAGCAATGATGTGGTGATTCTACATTAACACCTTTGACGTTCACATACCCACCGTGAAGCAAAGAGGTGGTGAGGCTCTGCAAACCCCTTTGACGTTCGTGAACCCGCCGCGAAGCAATGAGGCGGTGACGCTCCACAAATCCCTTTAACATCCCTGAACCCACCACGGTTTAAGCTCCATATTCACACAAAGAGAGATATTCTTCCCGGCACCCCTTTTCATATAAATACCCATCTCACCCCCCTTTTCCAGATGACCATTCCGCCCCTTGGCCAGCCAATATCCCTGTTCACAGAGCTCCTCTTTCCTTCGGAGAGCGGCTCCACGACCCATGCTCTGCGAGCAGCTTCCTTCACGTGGATGCTCTGTGATTCCATGCTCCACCAGAACCTTCCTACTCATGGCTTCTCCGTGAGTCCATGCTCTGCGAGCATCTTCCTTCGCGTGGCTGCTCCACGAGTCCATGCTCTCTGAGAAGAATCCTTCGCGATGCTGCTCTGTGAGTCTGTGCTCCGCGAGCAGCTTCCTTTGCATGGCTGCTCCACAAGTCAATGATCTGTGAGCAACTTCATTTGCATGGCTACTCCATGAGTCCATGTTCTGCGAGTATCATCCTTCACGGTGTAGCACGGTGAGTCCATGCTCTGCGAGTAGCGTCCATCCCGATGCTGCTCCGTGATTTCATTCTCCACGAGTAGCATCCTTTGCGAGAATTCTCCGCGAGTCCATGCTCCGAGAGACCCCATGATCCATGATCCCCTTTTCTCCGTGAACCTACTTCATAATGACGTATCATTTGCGATGCTTCTACCTTCACGCCCAACGGTGCATACCACAGGGGCTGCGTCCCCGCACCCCCGCTCAGGGTCAGTGCCGGCCAATGGTCCCGACACTCCAGTCCGGTCCCTTATCTACCGTTATAGACCCCCAACAAAAATGGAGAGTGCCACCACGAACTCTTTGGGCTGAGACGTCGGGATTTTCCATTTCACCCTTATGTACACCCCCTTCCTCCTATGGAGTAACATGATTTGAGATACTCCTCTGCACACTATGAAACACCTTGAGTTGACATATTCCTCACGGTCCATTTACTATGTTGTGAGTTGAGATTCCCATCATCAATTCCCTGAGTACCTTAATTCAAACCATTCCTCATAAAATTTATTCAAACACCTTCACCTGACTCCTATGCCAGGTCGAACTAGAATGGTCCACCCTTTCATAAGTCCCAACACCAACCATTGATAGGCTCCTTATGCCTAAGAGTCCTATGAATATAACTTTAAACTATAATAATCCTTATGTTCCAAACATAGGATGCCTCTTTCTTCAAATAAGATATGCCTTATGTTCCAAGCATAAGATGCCAATAACCCTCTCTACATGACTCTAAATTGTAGTGTACCCTATGTTCCAGACATAGGTTGCCTATTTCTCCAAACAAGTGATGCCTTATGCTCCAATCATAAGATTAAAATAGTCTTATCTACATGACAATAAACTGTAGTTCCCCCTATGTTCCAAACATAGGATGCCACCATATGTTCCAAACATAGGATGCCTCTTGCACAAAACAGAAGATACCTTATGCTCTAAGCATAAGACACCTAATGCCATGATTACAGTGGCGTAATTCCTAGAGCATTGGAATCCGTTCAAACATTACATCACTCCACCTCACAGTTTGAGTGTCCTTCATTCAAATATGCATCCCCTTTCATGTCTTAATGAACCCTCTAATGGCCTGGTCCCATGCCGCATTGGCTCACCTACTGTCTTAGGCCAATGCCCTAAAAGACTTTGGACAACACTTTGAGTCAGGTCCTGTGTTTCAAACATGGTCAATAGTTAACCCTCATTTGTTTACCCCCATATCAGGCTAACACGATATGGATTCTATGTTTTGAACCTAGTCAGTAGTTATCCTGCATCGTCACGCCACCCTCACCGCGTTCCAAATGTTGGGCATGTGATTCACACTTCTCAAATCCCTTTGTTCAGACTGATTCCAATTCCCTTGGAATTATCCCTCTTGTGCTCTAGAGAAAAGGGGAAGGCCTCAATCCACCAGTGGGTTGGGATGCCCCCATGGCCAGATATGAGGAAGACATTACGGGAGGCTTCCTTGTGTAAGCCCTATGCACCATCACCGCTCTATAGTGGCACCCGAGAAGAATCCTTGCATAAGCCCCATTCACCATTATCACTCCATAGCGGCACACGATCAGATTCCTTGTGTACGCCCCATCCACCATTGTTGGTCCGTAGTGGCACTCGGGCAGCTTCATGGCATAAGCCCCATCCCCCATTGTTGCTCCATAGAGACACCCTGGAAGCATCCTCGCTTAATCCCCAACAACCACTGTCACTCCATAGCAGCACATGGGATGCTTCCTTGCATGAGCCACATCCACCATTGCCTCTCCATAGCGGCACCCAGGAAACATCCTTGCATAAGCCCCACTCACTACTACCTCTCCATAGGGGCACCCGGGTAGCTTCCTTGTGTAAGCCCCCTTCACCATTACCGCTCCATAGCAGCACCCGGACAACTTTTTTGTGTAAGCCCATCCACCATTGTCGCCCCCTAACGGTAGCCAGGAAGCTTCCTTATGTAAGCCTCATCCAGCATTGCCGCCCCATAAAGGCACCCAGGCAGCTTCCTTGCGTAAGCCCCAATCACCATTACCGCTCCATAGAGGCACTCGGGTAGCTTCATTGCATAAGCCCCATCCACAATTTTCGCTCCATAGCGGCACCCGGGAAGCTTCCTTGAGTAACCTCCATTCACCATTGCCGCTCCATAGAGGCACCTGTGAAGCTTCCTCATGTAAGCCCCGTGTACAATTTGTACTCCATAGTGGCACCTGGGCAACATCCTTGTGTAAGACCCATTCACAATTTCTGCTCTAATGCAGCACCTGGGCCTCCATCCTAGAGTACGTTCCAACCTCTTCGGGATGCAAACCATGCACAATCCCCTGTTTCCTCTTTGGGTGGAAATAACGCGTAAGCCCTACTCCACTTCCAATGGACGTACCTTTCACGACGTGATTATCAGGTCTCTAATGTCTCTTGTTTCTCACACCGATCATGACTGACGTGGGCTTCGAGTAAGCATCGACCATGAAATCCACCCTGGTAATCCTAGAGTGTAAGCCCCATGCCACCAGATGAACTATGTGGTCTCTGATACTTGCTAAGGTAAGGTACGTAGGAAGCCTCCATGAGGTTCAAGCCCAACACCAGATCGTTCTGACCATCTTCATGTTGGTTCACCCACACCCTGGGCAGCCTAGAGTGTAATCCCAATGCTTCCACCTAAACTCTATGGACATTGATACTTGCTAAGGCAAGGTACGTTGGAAGCCTCCATGAGGTTCAAGCCCACCACCCATCTGGACCCCAGGTCCTTATTCACGTCGGTTCACTGACCCCATGCCTTCTGAACTACGTGGACTTTGATCCTTTCCAAGGCAAGGTACATAAGAAGCCTCCACAAGGTTCGAGCACACCACCCATTGATCATCCCAACCCCTTCACGTCGGTTCACCAACACCCTAGGAAGCATAGAGTGTAAGCCCCTCACCCCACCAGAACTATGTGGTCTTTGAACCTTGCCATGGCTGGGTACATGTGAAGCCTCCACGAGGTTCAAGCCCAACACCCAGTCGTTCCGACCATCTTCACGTCGGTTCACCAACACACTGGGAAGCCTAGAGAGTAAGCCCCATTCCACCACCTGAATTACGTGGTCTTTGATCTTTTCCAAGGTAGGGAATATAGGAAGCCTCCATGAGGTTCAATCCCACCTCCCATTGGACCATAGGTCCTCCTTCACGTCGGCTCACTGACCCTCTTAAACTACGCGTTCTTCTATCCTTATCAAGGTAGGGTATGTAGGAAGACTCCTTGAGGTTCAAGCCCACTACCCATCGGTTGTACTAACCATCTTCACACTGGTTCACCCCCATCCAGTGGTAAGCTGTTGTGACCTCAATCAACGGTAAGCCATTGTGATCCTATTTAGCGGTAAGCCATTGTCATTCTTTTCCAGCAGTAAGTTGTTGCGACCCTAATCGACAGTTAGACGTCATCAAATTAACAATGTGTTATTTGATCTTTTCCAAGGTGAGGTACGTAGGAAGCCTCCCTGAGGTTCATGTCCACCATCCATTGGTTCTGACCCCCCTTCACATAATTTCCCACTCATTCAGATGAACTACGTGGACTTTGATTCCCTCCCATGGAGATACGTTGAAAGCATCCATGTGGTTCAATCCCATCACCCATGTCTCATCCTGATCTCTCCCTTGAGCCTATGTGTCTCAGGAAGGTCATGCTCCAACCCAAAGGTTCCACTTCTTCTGGGTCCCATCCATGTGTCTATTCTCACGGGTCACCTCCTCAGGTGTCCCATCATCTCATTGAACTACGTGAACATTGATTATGTGCCATGGGGATAAATAGGAAGTCTCTTTCAGGCTCAATCGCAACACTAACCTCACCTCACGACGGTCCCATATCATTTCTCCTCCACTTCATTCAACTATCCATCACCCATCCTGATTTTTACCCGGGCCGCCACATTCTAGTGAGATCATTTCATTCATCCAAGAGTTGCTCCTTACGGCACCCAGGCAGCTAACCATGCGTAAGCCCCATCATGTATTTTGGTTGTTGTCCTCTGTGTAAACCCTATTTCATCGCCCCTTTGAACTACATGGGTTTTGATCCCTATCATCTATACAGGGTATGTAGGAAACCCCCATGAGTTTCAATCCCAACCAATGTTAAACATTGGTGTCCCCCATTATGTGGTGCACTCTCCCTGATCTTCCCTCAGTGGTGTTTAGATCAGCCATCACATTGTGACATCTCCCCTCTACAAAACACACCTCCTCTGATCCGTCTCTATGGAAAGTTATGATCACCCTCATTCTGTCTATGCAAGATGTTAAACTCGCGACCTACCTTGTGATAAACATGATATGTCTGAGGAAAACCTCGAAAGGCATGCCTTTTGCATAACCATCTCTGCTAGACGTTAATATTGCAGCATACCCCCATGTTAAAGATGGGATGTTGAGGAAATCCTCAGTTTCATGCCTATGGAATATGAATCCTCACATTTGAAATGGGATGCCTAAGATTCTGCACCATTGAGATGCCCTCTTACGAGAAAGAATGAGGTTCCCCAATTCCCATACATCCATAGATGCCCAGAAATTCCTGATGTTGTCATCTACTCCAGCCGAAGGTTGCTACCATGTCAAGACCCCAAGGAATGTCCTAACAGAAGTAGTGTAATTAACCGACATCCACAAAGATATGGCACCAGGAACGAGATTCAGAAACTGCGACATAATATATAAGGGAGACCCAGATTAGGTGACGAGGTCCGAGGAGGAATACACGGAAGGATGAACCGACATACCATCATCCAATTTCAATCAAGGAGAAAATTTCCCTAAACAAGGAATGGATGCCGCACACCTTTGGAGAGAGGGAATGCGGGGCCACAGCTTTGCGTCCTCCACAGACAGACGTGTGCACCCTGCCGAAAGTTTCAGAAACAAGTATCTATGACCTTAAACAAAGAGCCTATAGTTTGTGTAACATGACTTTAATCTGTTACACATGGTCTAGATATTATGGCCTTAAAACAATGTTCAACATCACAGTCATATGACGTTAAACTATTTTGTGTATCGTCCTCACCGAATGAAACTAAACTACAAGTCTATCTTCCACATTTGCATGACATAAAACTACAAGGCATTCTAATTCCTCACTAGTGTGGTCTTTTTTTGAAGAAGTTATGATCCGTGATTAGACCTCTGTGCCCACCTAATATGTTTCCACAACAGAGGCATAATTTCATGAGTGTTGGACTCTAGTGAAAAAACCCATCACTCCACCCCCATGCTTTGTGTACCCTTTATTTGGACCCTCATCATCTTTCATTCATGAAGGAACCTATTAACTATATAGATTCTTAGCCTACGAATCACCTGCTACACTAGGATAATGTTTCTGAAGTCTAATGGATGACATCTTGAGTCAGGCACTATGTTTCGAACATTGTTAGCGATCGACCCTCGTTTGTTGTCCCCATTTCAGGATAACTCAATGGGGATAATTTGTTTCTAAAATGGTCAACATTTATCCTTCATCATCATGCCACCTCTACAGTGTTCTTAATTCTAGGTATCATGATTCACACTTTCTACTCTCCTATTTTTGTATTGATTTTACTGCCCCTGGCGTTACCCCACTTATGATCAAGAACATGTTGGGAAAACAACAATTCTACTATTTTGAGAACTTTATTGTCTAGTCAGGCCTCTCTTTATATTCTCAGAAGCCTAGATGGATCATTTATACCCCTGATTCCCAAATATTGGTTAGAACTCCCACATTCAAATGAAGTAATGTTGTGGCCATCCCTTGTTTCTCACATCAGGCACAAACCACGTGATCTTTGGGATTGATTTCAAATCACTTAACCATTGTATTGGGTTGTAATTAATACAACTCACTCATTTTATTCCTCTAAACGACGCTAAAATTATCACTCAGCCCCAAGTAACTTCTTTATAATCACATATTTGTCCTGACATTGGTTGACAACAAGACATTGACTGCTCTCCTACATTTTCTCAGCCATGTAATCTCAGACCATCATGTGACGATGATGAGCATCCACCCCTCTAGTACAGATAAGGTGAAACTAGGCATGCAGTGATCCTATTCAGGGAACCCATTCACCTATTGGATATTTGATTAAGTGCCCGATGAACTTCCACCCATTGTGTCACATCATAAGGCTCTCCTGAGATGATTTAGGATCAGAATCATTTATCTCCATAGGGTCTATAGGCCAGTATTTGGGGAAAGCAGCCAAATGATCAACATCAGGTTCTCCCTCTAGTATTCCTCCCAAGTGGTTAGGACCTTAAATATGTGGTAAACCTTCAACTCTCATCTATGTTTTGGAAATTTTTCCCTACCAACTTTAGAACTTGCCCCGATAGTGATATCGATGGGGTCTACAACCCTTTTCTCCCCAGGTGTCAAGGCTGGATCGGTTTGTGAATCGGGTTCTGAGTGGGTTGGCACGTTCGCCATTAGATCCTCTATAGATGGTATGGATTTAGTGGCCTGTAAAGCCTCAAATATCATGATTAATACACAAATAATTAATTCCTTGATTATCCAAGCTCTCCGATGATGAATATAAGTATCCGAGAAATGAAATTTACAAGAGATAAGCCCATCAACCACCAATGTTTCAGTTACTGTAGGAGTTGTCACTACAAGAGATCCTTCTACACTTTTCAATTCAATAACGTGTATCATCTCCCCACCTTGTTCTATTATTACATTGCCACTTCCCTCAGATGGAGCTTCCTGACCACCTGTGCCAATATGTTTCTGAAAAGGATAATAGTTCAACTACTGATTATGAATAATGAAAAGAGGGAAGGTTAGGATAATAATTAAGGCATACCTCAAGTTTCTAAACCATTTCTATGTCAGTTCTAGCAATCTCACTGATCTCCTGAGGACTCCCTTGGTGGGCCATCCCCTGAGACCATTTACCCCCAAGATCCTCTTCAGCTTCCCCAATTTCCTCTTCATCTACTTCTCCTTATTCAACCTCTATTGATTCACTTTCCTTTGTCTCCACATCACCATAGTCATCTTCAGACGACATCCTTTCCAGATCATACTCCTGGGCAAGCATCCCTTTCACAAGGAGATGTGGTTCCTCCCGCCGCCCGGATGACATTCATATATGTCCATGGACATCAAATATGCATGTGGACTATGAAACATAACCTTGTCATCAATCTGAATTATCCCAATTTTTGGGAACTAGATCTTGTGTCGTACCATTTTTTCTAAATATTTTTGGGGATCATTGACTATCGTAGGGTCAACTAGGCTGACCACAATGCATGAAAGATTTCATCCTCAAAAGGTTGAAGCAGATACCTTATCTGCTTCCTAGGAATCTCCCTGGCCACTCATGAGATTGTTCACGAGCCCCTCTCCTACTGGACAATAAGGGCATGGCCGCACCATGGGACATTCCTACTACTGAAGTCCCAGTCTGTACTTACCCATCTGCCCGACTTGTTCCTGGCCTCTCCTCCCCAGCGGCACCTTGTCTACTCTCTCACTTCCCATGTTCCAAACTGGTAACCTTGATCTACTAAACTCGCTTCTGAAGGATCCCCTTAGGATATTCTACCACCTAATGTTGGGCATTCATTTTTGAGAGGCCAACATCCACTAGAGTGGTGGGAAAGGTAATTACCTCACCAGATCAATATGTTGTAAACATCATCCACTATTAAAGAATAATGAATGGAAATTTCTCTCCCCGTACATATGTATAAACCTTATTTGGAATCCATTGGAAAAATTCAAAAAACCTAGAAAACCATGACGACATATATGGCTCGCAAAGTATCTACCCATCAACTTGGTCCACAAACACCCCACCTTTCATTCTTTGCAAGTATTTCCTTTTCTCTAGTGATCCTTTCCCGTCATCTATCATCTGAACAATCATGGTAAGGAATGTACTAAAGGTAAAATTGGTGTGATTACTGATCCTGATCATTATTACCTATTCATTGAGTGTCAATGGCATGGCCCCAAAAATATTTAACAAGGAAGTTCATAAACCATACCTAGGGGATGAATGGCATTTGGAAAAGTGTAACCGCCATAGTGAGCCACGATCAAAACATAAAGGATTTTGAAAGGACCACAGATTCTCTTGGGTGTGAAACCTCTCTAAATATGCCCTATAATGGTGTACAATAAGGGTAGTAATGGAACCCCTAGGTTAAACATTTGTTTGGATTCCATGATGCTAAACATCACAAATGTTGCTGGATAGACTCCCATCCTAGTAACCCTTACTGGTAGCAACCACTCACTCAAGAACATTACATGAAATCCTGAATACCAGACGTTTGGGTCTTGGATTTCATCCAAATGGAATCCCCAGGTTTTGTATTCCCCCATCTCCAAGATCCTCCAATATGACTCGCTCTTACTCCTCTGAACAATGGTCAGACACCACTTTCCTCGCCCTGGCATCATTATATTCTAGTCTGTCTTCAGGAACAAGCTAAATCACATTGAATAGGGGATGTATTTTAGAAATTCCGTGACCCCTATCCTCTCTTCGGATAAATCTAAATGGTTCCATGTTAGGATAGGATTCTTCAGCCTGTCCCCCCATATATTTTCTATCAGAAGAAATTCATCATACTGATGTTCGTCCAAAGGGATACCCCCATTACAATGTACATACCAAAGACTGATTCCAACCTTTCAATGATGAATATATAAGTTGTTTTTATTAGGGGACCTCCATATAAACAGCTCTGTTCCATGTTCTTAATACAGGTAGAAATGGGACTACGACATCAACACCGCCTCGAACTGCTTGATGTACAGTAATTCTACACTTAACTGATCACATGATTGGCATACCCAATATGCCCAGGCCCACTCACTAGTGAAATTTCCTCTGGACCTTAGGTCCCAATCCTGTATCCAGCCCTTGGTCTCATTGGTGATGCTCTGTTGGAAGGTACTCACATAATGGGCCGTAGAATTGTCGGTGACCGGCTCGCCTCCCGAGATGGTTCTGGTCCTTGGAATTTGGACATAGATGGTCATATGCCTAGTTTCACTAGTAGGATGGCTGTTGTTTGTAATGTTTTATCATGGAAGATCATCCTCGCTCGTCACCCATGATTGTGGTGTATCAACGTCAAATCCCACCACAGATACCTCATCTAAAATAACGAAATCCCATATTAGAAGGTTTTCAGAAAGCACATAATCCTTCTAGGTGTGTGCCTACATATTGAAGAGAACTTAGTTATCAGATACACATTCCTGTCACCATAAACCTCTAGGTTCATAATCATCTTAACCCTCTGTGTAACGCCCCGACCCCAGTTACCCAGAGTCGGTGCATTATTACATAACATTGGCATGATCACAAGAAAGATCAAATCTCGAAAGACCGATTGGTTTAGTAGCCTTGGAAACACTAGATATATTCATAAGTTTTACATTACATCATAAAATGAAAAACTACTACAACAACATAATGTTTCCACAATCCACACTATTAACCCCTCATAAAATCCCTGCAGGTCATTCATAACTTACTTCTTCACATCCTGGGAAAAATAAAACATAGAAAAGGGGTGAGCTCAAATGCCCAGTAAGGATAACAATATAGCAGAAACTTTCATAAATAAGAATAAACATTTAAGGCAATGTATAACTAAAACAAAAGCCTTTTAAATATGAACTTTCAACATGGTATGGCATAAATAAAATGAAATAATGCTATTTACTTATTCACATGGATATTCTACTAATCGAATAATCACATGAAAAAATCAATAACCACTTTCATAATGTTGGAATGCATAATGCCAGACTATCATAACCACATAGCCAAGGCCTCGTGCCAAGACTACAAATAAGATTTTGTCAAGGCCTTGTGCCAAGACACTAGTTTGTCTCATGAGACCTACCGATGCATCGAGGAGCTATAGCGGGCTCCACCCGTCACATATAAAGTCCAATGCATTCCCATATGAAAAGGTTTAAACATAACATAAACATTCATATTAAAACTAGCATATGAAATGTCAATAATTTCACCATAAATTATGTATGGTATAAAAATAGCACATCCACAGTCAAACATATCACAAAACCTTCAATACAATATAGAAGTTTTGTATCATAATAAATCAACTTCAAATAATCTTAAAATCCATCAAAGGATGTTGACATAGATGAAATCAAAATTCTTTTTAAAGAAATATCTCCTTTTATTTTGAAATAATTTAAGATCCATATAAAATAAAAGATTTTCTTTGAAAATATTCTTATAATCTTGTAAGGGAAGCTTTGAAGATTTTATAATGGTGGAAAATAGCCGCACCTGTCGTATAAGTTGAAAAAAACATTCTTACCTTAATTCTGTCGAAAAGGTTAAAAAGGACCTTCTTTTGAAAACGACTGAAAGATTCCTTTATAAACCACTTATAAAAGTCAAAAAGGGTATAAATGACTTTAACTCATATTCTAGTAAATAGTAAAAATGTTTTGAAATCCATTTTTAAGAAACATGGATGTGGATGATAAAGAGATCCCAGTAGATTATTACGTATAAACAACCTTGGATAATGAAGAGGTTGTAAAGTAAACCCTTACCTTGTACTTTTCCTTGGTTGGGGTAGGTTAACCTCCTGTATAATGGTGAAATAGTTGTTATTAAATTATACAAGAATCATATATAATAATATGATATCATATATGATCTTTTAACATTGATTTGTTAATAATATCTTAGAATTATCGTCGTTTCGGGAGTTAACTTACTCATTTTATTTTATATGTTTTGTTACATAAGCCATGATTGTTGTATATTATTCATATCCATATTTAGTCCTTAAACATAATTTTTAAATCATCAAATGATAATTATACTTGAATGGATACGATGGAGAATGAATCTCATCGCGTTCGTGGAGACGGTAGTCCGTACGTACGCACGAGCGACAATATCATTCTTTTGATATTAAAATAATATATAAATGGATGGTATATCATATATACAGAATCATTAACATGTTATATTTATTATTTACATGAGTTACACATCATTATTATACCCATCCAAATAATATTATATTGAATAACAATTACACCACGACTTGGAGACGGTAGTCCGTACGTACGCACGTATGATGACATGTTATTCAAAGGGTGGATAGAATACTGAATATGGTTGTACCATATTTATAATAACATCACAGTATATGTGAGATACTGGATTTATTATTTTAGAATGGTAACAACAAAGGAAGAAGAAGTGGAAGAAGAAATGAACTTGGAGAAGGGTGGTGAAATCATTACCTCTTCTTCGGGTTCTTCCTTTTGATTTGATCAAAAGGGCTCCTTAGGTTGGATTTATGATCAAACTAAGGCCTCTAGGTTGTAGTGAGGGATTTTGGGAGAGTATTTGGGCAGAGTTTGGCCGAACCAAAAGGATTTTAAGGTGTGAAGAAATGAGAAGGAGGAGTGCCCTTTTATAAGAGGGGTGAGGGGCACCTTTGGAAAAGCTAGAAATATTAATTTATAATAAATTCATATTCGGTTTCTAATGGCTCCAAAGCTTATTATTCAAAGGTTAAGGTGGGGATAGGTCGAAAACCACTCAACCAATAGAATTTAGACAGGTTTGGGTACTTATATTAACCTTATCTTTAAGTATTAACTCTAAGTTAATTAGTTTCACTTTTACAATGTCTCTTTGTATTTTTATATAATATGGTTAATAAACTTACTATATACATCCAAGCGACCCCCAAGTGGTACATTAATGATGGACCTATCATTATATAAGTCTCTTGGACGAACCTTATATTTTTAGGAATTTAATATCAATTAATAATATAATATTTGTTTTAAGAACTCTTTTATGTCAATTTTGACACTATTCAATAGTTGATTTTTGTGAAACGCATAACAGATTGATTACTTCGAAAAAAGTCAATTAAATCAATACTAATATATCATATTATCCTAGAAAATTAGTTTAATTCATTAAAAGTTTCATATTATATTTATTTGGGTATTTATAATATCAATTATTTTAATTTTTCACTATTATAGTAATTACTGTATCATCATTGTGTCATAACTAAAATAAATTAATTAATGTCTAAAAATTATAAATAAAATATCATTATGTAGGAAATCTGTTTAGCTTTCTAATGAATATTTATAATCTAAAATCCAACATATATAACCCTATGTAACAATTGTTTTTCTAAAAGATATATGCTTGTGTCATTTTTGTATTCATTTTAACTTAATTAAAATAAAGTGTCATTATCACTTACAAGTGGATCCATGGGGTCCCAAAATAGACCCAAAGATTCCCATTGTCGACCATGTATCAACCAATAGGGTTAACACACGTTTTAGGGTAATTTAGTATTATTATAATATTATTTTTTAACCCTTATTTACCGGATTTACCCTTAACCATGGTAAATAAAATAGTTACCGTAGTAATTATTCAAAATGTCTAAAAATAAAAGTTACCTATTTACACAATTTGAACATCCAGATTCCAAATATGGAATCCATTTTCCTAAATTCAAAACACAGAAGTGGCAGAAATTAATTTAAAATTAATTCCCGCTGTCAAAACAAAAAGCGTGTTTTTAAGAGATAATAACTATCAAAAGATTGACACTCGTTTATGTTCGGTTTAATTGTAAAATTATGTCCAATGACCAACATTATATTAAATGGTAAAAATATATTCTAAATATACTTTAAAACCACTCAAATTCATAATTTATCACTATTAATTATTTTGATTAAAAAAGTTGTTTTTAATTAAAATTTAGTAATTTTCACTATTCATCAAAATATGAAAGTTATCTGAAATGTACCAAAATTTCACCTTAGGCTAAATTCGATATTCCGAATCCAAAAATGAAGTCCATTTTAAAATATAAAATATATATAATTTCAAAAATTAGGTATTACTATTCATAACAGCTAGTTTGATTAGTTATGGTGTGTTAGAACTCGGTGTTGCGTACAACACACGCTATCACATTATTCAAAGAGAAGCGTACCGTAGAAGCTTGGGGTGTTACATTCTCCCCTCCTTAAAATAATTGCATCCTCGCAATTTCTAGGGTATTACTGCATAAAAAGACTCGGGTGGTTCTTCATCATAAGTTCCTCGGGTTCCAACGTTGCCTCTTCCATCTTATGGTTTCTCCACAAAACTTTTACCAGACGCGTCGTCCGGTTTCTCAGCACTTGTTCTCTCGTATCAAGAATCTTAACGGGCTCTTCGCAATAAGACAGATCGGGTTCCAGTTCTAATTCCTCATAGGTGAGTACATGCGTCGGATCAGGCATGTATTTCCTCAATAGAGATACGTGGAACACATCGTGAACTTTGGAGAGACTTGGCGGCATTGCCAATCGGTAAGCTACAACCCCAATTCGTTCTAGAATTTCGAAAGGTCCGATGTACCTGGGACTCAATTTACCTTTCTTAACAAAACGTATGACTCCCTTCCACGGAGATACCTTCAGAAAAACATGATCACCGACTTGAAATTCCAAATCCTTCCTTCGATTATCGGCATAGCTCTTCTGCCTACTTTGAGCTGCTTTGATGTGATTTTGGATTACTTTCACCTTTTCCACCGTTTCCTCCACCAGTTCTGGGCCTACAAGTTTTCTTTCACCACCGTCATCCCAACAGGTTGGTGTACAACATCTCTTTCCGTATAACGCTTCATATGGTGCCATCTGAATACTCGAATGGAAACTATTGTTATAGGAAAATTCTACCAAAGGTAAATATTGATCCCACATACCCTGAAAGTCAAGTGAGCAAGATCTCAACATGTCTTCTAAGGTTTGAATAGTCCGTTCTGATTGTCCGTCTGTCTGAGGGTGGTAAGCAGTGCTCAAATGAAGTTCAGTATCCAGGGATTTCTGAAGACTTTTCCAGAATCTTGAAGTAAAACAGGGATCACGATCAGAAACAATCGATAGGGGTACTCCATGAAGTCTCACAACTTCATTAATATATAGTCTTGCTAGACGTTCCAGGGGTAGATCTTCTCTTATAGCAAGAAAATGTGATGTCTTGGTAAGACGATCAACAATAACCCATATTGCATCGTTCCTTCTAGGAGTCTTTGGTAGCCCCATGACAAAGTCTATCGTAACATTGTCCCATTTCCACTCCGGTATGGGAAGAGGTTTCATGAATCCTCCAGGCTGTTGCCTTCCAGCTTTCACTTGTTGACAAACCATACATGTTGACACAAAATCAGCAATCTCCCTCTTCATGTTGTCCCACCAAAAATGTTCCTTCAAATCTCTATACATTTTGGTGCTCCCAGGGTGTATAGAGAAATTGGAACTATGAGCATCATCCAGCAATTCCCTTTTTAGATCAGGTATATTGGGAACACAAAGTCTCTTCCCGAATTTCAAAATTCCATCTTCATACACAAAGTCTCTCAATCTCCCATCATTCACAGCTTTAATCTTCTTTTGGAATTCTTCATCATCGGTCTGAGAACTCTTAATCCTTTCTAGTAAAGATGGTTTTACAACCATTTGAAAAAGCATTGATGTTTCACCTTCCCTGGTTATTCCCATGTCCATCTTCACTAGATCCATGAAAATTAGATCCCTTTCAATTCTCATATTGTTCAAAACTCCATGGTATTTTCTACTCAAAGCATCTGCCACCTTGTTTGCCTTCCCTGGGTGGTAGTGTATCGTACAATCATAATCCTTGAGTAATTCAAGCCATCTCCTTTGCCTCATGTTGAGTTATTTTTGTGAGAAAATATACTTCAAACTCTTGTGATCAGTATAAATATCACATTTTTCACCATAGAGGTAGTGCCTCCATATCTTCAAAGCAAAGATCACTGCTGCTAACTCGAGATCATGAGTAGGATAGTTTTGTTCATGAATTTTCAACTGTCGTGATGCATAGGCAATAACTCTATCATTCTGCATAAGGACACAACCAAGTCCTTTCTTCGATGCATCACTATAAATAACGAACCCATCATTCCCCGATGGTAGAGTCAATATAGGAGCATTGACTAATCTTCTCTTCAGTTCTTCGAAACATTCTTCACACTCTTTTGTCCAAACAAATTTAACCCCTTTACGTGTGAGCTTCGTTAATGGGTTAGCCAATCGGGCAAAATTCTGGACGAAACATCGATAATAACCTGCCAAACCAATAAAACTACGTACCTCAGTTATACTCGTAGGTGATGGCCATTCTTGGATTGCCTTGGTCTTAGAAGGATCAATAGAGATTCCATCTTTAGAGACAATATGGCCAAGAAAAGAAATCTCCTGAATCCAGAATTCACACTTGCTAAACTTCCCATATAATTCATGCCTCCTCAGAGTCTTCAAGATAATGCGCAAGTGATTTTCATGATCTTCATAGGTTTTGGAGTATACCAGAATATCATCAATAAATACCACCACAAATTCATCGAGATACTCCTTGAAAACTCTATTCATCAGATCCATGAATACAGAGGGTGCATTAGTCAATCCAAACGGCATTACAGTAAACTCGTAATGCCCGTACCTGGTTCGAAATGCTGTTTTCGGAATGTCTTCCTTCTTCACACACAACTGATGGTATCCAGATCGAAGGTCAATCTTTTAAAAGTATTGAGCTCCATGCAGTTGGTCAAATAAATCATCAATACGAGGTAGGGGATACTTGTTCTTTATCGTTATAGCATTGATCTCCCTGTAGTCGATACATAACCTCATAGATCCATCTTTCTTTTTAACAAAAAGAACAGGGGCTCCCCATAGAGAAACACTAGGGCGAATAAATCCCTTATTACTCAATTCCTCTAGTTGTTTCTTTAGTTCGACTAACTCTACAGTGGCCATTCTATAAGGGGTCTTCGATATAGGCCTTGATCCAGGAATCAAATCAATAGAAAACTCAACTTCTCGTTCTGGAGGATGTCCAGGTAAATCTTCCGGAAATACATCTACAAAATCTTTCACAACAGGTACATCCTCTATTTGAACATTCCTTTCCTCACCGACAGTTATTGTATTCTCTTCCTCCCCAATAATTGAATTATGTTGAGCTACTGGGGGTGGATCTAAATAAGAATTAAGTGGTGACGATTCTGCTCTAAAAATAAGGTGCTCCTTATCATTATCATCAAGAATAGTAACCTCTTTCTTCTTACAATAAATCTTCGCATCATAGTCCGAAAGCCAGTCCATACCGAGGATTATATCAAACTCAATCATAGGTATAACGATGAAATCAGCAGATAATGAAAATTTATGTGCTCTAATGGGGTCTGATTCACAAAACTTTGTTGCAACGATACTTCCCTTAGGAGTTTTAACTGACAACTCCCTTATTAAATCAAATTGGAAATATCTAATTTTCTTAGCAAACTGGGAAGATATGAAACAATGCGATGATCCAGAATCAAATAATGCATTTGCTAAACTTGAGGAAACCATTAAATTACCTGCCACCATGTCTTTCGGAGCTTCTACCTCAGCAGTAGTGATAGCATAAGCCTGGCCTTGATCCCTTGGCCTTTTCTGAGGTAAGTTCTCCTGACGCTTAGGACATGCATTTGCATAATGCCCCATCTCCCTGCAATTGTAGCACTGAACGTTGGTAGCTTCCTTCTTCCCCTTGCAATCATGAGCTTGGTGGCCTTTTTCACCACACTTGTAACAGACTCCCATTCCCTTCAAGCAAGTACCAGGATGTTTCTTCCCACATTTACCACAAGATGGATATTCAACCTTTCCCTTCTTCCCATTATTTCCATTCCCAGATTGATCAGCAGGTCTCTTCTTCTCTTGCTTTGCTTTAAAGTCATAAGACTTAGAGAATTCCTTTTCGGTCTTGATAGCACATGAGACAATGTCTTCGTACGATGAAAAGGATTGTGAGACTAACGCTCGACGGAGAAATGGTTTTAACCCATCAAAGAAACGATCAATCTTACTTCTTGGGTTGTGAATATAATCTCCAGCATACCTCGCTAACCTTGTAAAGTTAGCCTCATACTTTGTGACATTCTCATCCTCCTTCTGTCTCAGACTCAGAAATTGCCTTTCCATATCTGCTCGATGGTCGCGAGGGAAGTATTTTTCTAAAAACAGATCTTTGAACTCCCTCCATTCCATATTTGATACTTCATCATCTTCCTTCATGTTCTGAATCAATGACCACCATTGATCAGCATCTCCAGTGAGGCGGTAAACTTCCATGATAACTTTTTCCCTTTCACTGCTCCCCAAAGCTTGAAATATTTTCTCTAGGGAAAATATCCATTGCTCAGCTACTAAGAGATTTGTATTCCCATTGAACTATGGTGGTTGTTGCCTCATGAATCGATCTAACATTGATCCTCCACGCTGTGGATCAGGGTGCTCCATACGGGTAAGGTTATTATTCATAACCTGAGTAAGTTGTCCCAGTATGGTGATTAGCTGATCAGCACCAGTTGCATCACCAGCCCCACTATAATTATCTTGAGAAGGAGGGAAATCCCTACATGGAGTGCATGCATTGATACGGTTTCCATTTCTTCCACTAGGCGCCATTTCTAAACAATGGCATAAACTAGATCAGTTTATGAATCAAAATACATAATCCCATACTTATAAAACACTTAACATAAATTGAACTATTTATGGATATAATCCATAATCATAATAATGTTTTCTTTGAGGAAGTATATACTCATAATCCCTTCAAAATTATTTGTAAAGAAAATGAGAGTTATCCTAAGCATATCCCCCGGGAGTGTCGTAACCAAGAGTGCAGCAAGGCCCGTTGTCGTGCACCAGTTCCCGTTCGAGTCTAGCTCAAAGCGGTGTTTTCGGGTTTTACCCCTAGGTACATCTGTGCCAGAGCCGCCTCTACCTGCTCGTATCCAGACAGGGATGTATTGCTTGGAAAACTCACAAAATCTCTACAATACCAAAATTCTAGGAAGTTCTTCTATACTAATCCTCAAAGTTCATCTTAGGTCTACGTGCTCTAATCAGAGTTTATCTAAATCTAGCTTCCAAGGTTTGTACTAAACTTCCTCTGATACCAACTGTAACGCCCCGACCTCAGTTACCCAGAGTCGGTGCATTATTACATAACATTGGCATGATCACAAGAAAGATCAAATCTCGAAAGACCGATTGGTTTAGTAGCCTTGGAAACACTAGATATATTCATAAGTTTTACATTACATCATAAAATGAAAAACTACTACAACAACATAATGTTTCCACAATCCACACTATTAACCCCTCATAAAATCCATGCAGGTCATTCATAACTTACTTCTTCACATCCTGGGAAAAATAAAACATAGAAAAGGGGTGAGCTCAAATGCCCAGTAAGGATAACAATATAGCGGAAACTTTCATAAATAAGAATAAAAATTTAAGGCAATGTATAACTAAAACAAAAGCCTTTTAAATATGAACTTTCAACATGGTATGGCATAAATAAAATGAAATAATGCCATTTACTTATTCACATGGATATTCTACTAATCGAATAATCACATGCAAAAATCAATAACCACTTTCATAATGTTGGAATGCATAATGCCAGACTATCATAACCACATAGCCAAAGCCTCGTGCCAAGACTACAAATAAGATTTTGTCAAGGCCTTGTTCCAAGACACTAGTTTGTCTCATGAGACCTACCGATGCATCGAGGAGCTATAGCGGGCTCCACCCGTCACATATTAAGTCCAATGCATTCCCATATGAAAAGGTTTAAACATAACATAAACATTCATATTAAAACTAGCATATGAAATGTCAATACTTTCACCATAAACTATGAATGGTATAAAAATAGCACATCCACAGTCAAACATATCACAAAACGTTCAATACAATATAGAAGTTTTGTATCATAATAAATCAACTTCAAATAATCTTAAAATCCATCAAAGGATGTTGACATAGATGAAATCAAAATTCTTTTTAAAAAAATATCTCCTTTTATTATGAAATAATTTAAGATCCATATAAAATAAAACATTTTCCTTGAAAATATTCTTATAAGCTTATAAGGGAAGCTTTGAAGATTTTATAACGGCGGAAAATAGCCGCACCTGCCATATAAGTTAAAAAAAACATTCTTACCTTAATTCTGTCGAAAAGGTTAAAAAGGACCTTCTTTTGAAAACGACCGAAAGATTCCTTTATAAACCACTTATAAAAGTCAAAAAGGGTATAAATGACTTTAACTCATATTCTAGTAAATAGTAAAAATGTTTTGAAATGCATTTTTAAGAAACATGGATGTGGATGATAAAGAGTTCCCAGTAGATTATTACGTATAAACAACCTTGGATAATGAAGAGGTTGTAAAGTAAACCCTTACCTTGTACTTTTCCTTGGTTGGGGTAGGTTAACCTCCTGTATAATGGTGAAATAGTTGTTATTAAATTATACAAGAATCATATATAATAATATGATATCATATATGATCTTTTAACATTGATTTGTTAATAATATCTTAGAATTATCGTCGTTTCGGGAGTTAACTTACTCATTTTCTTTTATATGTTTTGTTACATAAGCCATGGTTTTTGTATCTTATTCATATCCAGAATGTTATCTAGTCCTTAAACATCAATTTTAAATCATCAAATGATAATTATACTTGAATGGATACGATGGAGAATGAATCTCATCGCGTTCGTGGAGACGGTAGTCCGTACGTACGCACGAGCGACAATATCATTCTTTTGATATTAAAATAATATATAAATGGATGGTATATCATATATACAGAATCATTAAAATGTTATATTTATTATTTACATGAGTTACACATCATTATTATACCCATCCAAATAATATTATATTGAATAACAATTACACCACGACGTGGAGACGGTAGTCCGTACGTACGCACGTATGGTGACATGTTATTCAAAGGGTGGATAGAATACTGAATATGGTTGTACCATATTTATAATAACATCACATTATATATGAGATACTGGATTTATTATTTTAGAATGGTAACAACAAAGGAAGAAGAAGTGGAAGAAGAAATGAACTTGGAGAAGGGTGGTGAAATCATTACCTCTTCTTCGGGTTCTTCCTTTTGATTTGATCAAAAGTGCTCCTTAGGTTGGCTTTCTGATCAAACTAAGGCCTCTAGGTTGTAGTGAGGGATGTTGGGAGAGTATTTGGGCAGAGTTTGGCCGAACCAAAAGGCTTTGAAGGTGTGAAGAAATGAGAAGGAGGAGTGCCCTTTTATAAGAGGGGTGAGGGGCACCTTTGGAAAAGCTAGAAATATTAATTTATAATAAATTCATATTCGGTTTCTAATGGCTCCAAACCTTATTATTCAAAGGTTAAGTTGGGGATAGGTCGAAAAACACTCAACCAATAGAATTTAGACAGGTTTGGGTACTTATATTAACCTTATCTTTAAGTATTAACTCTAAGTTAATTAGTTTCACTTTTACAATGTCTCTTTGTATTTTTATATAATATGGTTAATAAACTTACTATATACATCCAAGAGACCCCCAAGTGGTACATTAATGATGGACCTATCATGATATAAGTCTCTTGGCCGAACCTTAGATTTTTAGGAATTTAATATCAATTAAGAATATAATATTTGTTTTAAGAACTCTTTTATGTCAATTTTGACACTATTCAATAGTTGATTTTTGTGAAACGCATAACAGATTGATTACCTCGAAAAAAGTCAATTAAATCAATCCTAATATATCATATTATCCTATAAAATTAGTTTAATTCATTAAAAGTTTCATATTATATTTATTTGGGTATTTATAATATCAATTATTTTAATTTTTCACTATTATAGTAATTACTGCATCATCATTGTGTCATAAATAAAATAAATTATTTAATGTCTAAAAATTATAAATAAACTATCATTATGTAGGAAATCTTTTTAGATTTCTAATTAATATTTATAATCTAAAATCCAACATATATAACCCTATGTAACAATTGTTTTTCTAAAAGATATATGCTTGTTTCATTTTTGTATTCATTTTAACTTAATTAAAATAAAGTGTCATTATCACTTACAAGTGGATCCATGGGGTCCCACAATAGACCCAAAGATTCCCATGGTCGACCATGTATCAACCAATAGGGTTAAGACACGTTTTAGGGTAATTTAGTATTATTATAATATTATTTTTTAACCCTTATTTACCGGATTTACCCTTAACCATGGTAAATAAAATATTTACCGTAGTAATTATTCAAAATGTCTAAAAATAAAAGTTACCTATTTACACAATTTGAACATCCTGATACCAAATATGGAATCCATTTTCCTAAATTCAAAACACAGAAGTGGCAGAAATTAATTTAAAATTAATTCCCGCTGTCAAAACAAAAAGCGTGTTTTTAAGAGATAATAACTATCAAAAGATTGACACTCGTTTATGTTCGGTTTAATTGTAAAATTATGTCCAATGACCAACATTATATTAAATGGTAAAAATATATTCTAAATATACTTTAAAACCACTCAAATTCATAATTTATCACTATTAATTATTTTGATTAAAAAAGTTGTTTTTAATTAAAACTTAGTAATTTTCACTATTCATCAAAATATGAAAGTTATCCGAAATGTACCAAAATTTCACCTTAGGCTAAATTCGATATTCCGAATCCAAAAATGAAGTCCATTTTTAAATATAAAATATATATAATTTCAAAAAGTAGGTATTACTATTCATAACGGCTAGTTTGATTAGTTATGGTGTGTTAGAACTCGGTGTTGCGTACAACACACGCTATCACATTATTCAAAGAGAAGCGTACCATAGAAGCTTGGGGTGTTACACTCTGAGAGGCATACATAGCTTCTCTACCATAGTCACTCTGATCAGCAACCATTTTTTGGTGTAGTCTGGAAAAAACCATGAGGTTTCATGAAAAACCAAAAGGATGCACGAAATACAAGGTGGTTATGCGAAAAAACCAAGAAGGGGGCATGGAAAACAGTTGTTGCATACAAAATGGAGACCAAATTCCAGAATTCGGTGCAGAACATAATTGCTTTCATGCAACAACGACAAAAATTACGTGCACGAGAGCTCTGATGCTTATCACGTGAGAAATTCTTTACAGGCCATGGGACTCCTGGGGGTATTTATAGGTGTGAATTGAGGATTTTTCGCTCATGGAAGGAATTGCATGACACATCTTCCATTTTTTGTGTACTACCCTCAAAGGGTCCCAGTGTCTCACCATTTCCCATGGAATCTGACCATCACACCTCCTCACAGCTCTGATTCCAAGGGGGGCGTTTATAGATTCCAAAATCTTCTAAAGGCCTCTGGAAGGCATCCTTGAGAAAACCAAAGGCATATTCTGACTCAGAAACTAATTCCAAGATGGGCAAAAAATATGCACAGAAAATCTGAGGGGTGCGCATAATACCGCTTCCCCAAGCGTAAAAATGTCACCGTTGGGATGGATTTTGTGCACCGGAACAAAAAGTCACGCACGGCTGATGAATTGGTGGAGTTTCTACACATGATGAGTTCCTAACACACCTGCTTCCCCCAATAATCTATAAATAGAAGGTCAACCCCTCACTTCTAGTGGCTGAATAATTCAAACCATCTCCCCTGCACGTAATACATCATTCCGCATGCAAAAGATGACATTCAGGAACAATATTTTTGGTGATAGGTATCCTATGGGTCTACCTTCATGTGGGACCCCTAGGACTTTACCCTCACCCAATTCCTTTATTGATAAGTCATTTTCATGCAATCCTCTTCCACATGTGAGAAAAGATCCTCCAATTTGTGCGCGAACATCCCTTATCCGCGAAACCCACCTTATTGTGTGAAAACCCCTTATTTTTCACACATTTCTCAATTCGTGTGTCTTCCCTTGATAATGTATTCAATTTCACTTTACCAGACACCATCTTGGAGAGTTTATTACATGGAAAACTCTTATGTTACACACCCTTCTCACGTACAACCCTCCAGGTTCATACGAAGTGATTTCAAGGTCCCTTGGTCGGTGCTTCATGTTGTGTTGCTTAGCATTATGCTTATTCGCATAAGCATTCCAACATATATTTCTTTTTCGCATAGCCACAGTAACGTGTTCCCTTCAATGGATCACTCCACAACACCCCCTCTCAATGGCATTGCTGATACCTTCCCTTCCCAAAGGGTGGGTGGGTATCAGTTATGTAAGTCCTAGGGGTGCGGAGTGAACCCACCTCTTTTGAGCTATAAGACATTAAACTACCAGGAATCATCATCATAATCACATGACATTAAACTATAGACTCACCCTGTGCAATATAAATGGGGTGCCCCCACCTTGAACATTCTCCACACCCACTCGTCTCCATGAGAGTGAGATCTACCTCACAAGGAATGAGATTCTCTTTATTGGAGCGACATCCCTCCATGGGGAAAGGAAACCATCATAGTGTAAGCCCCTAGCCTTTATTGTGGGAGGATTCCTCCATGCTCCTCCACTCTTATTTCATGAAAAAGACTAGAGTAGGGATGGGAACCGAGACCTTCGTTACCCCATCATTCTCCCTCTAGGATTTGCTTCCTTTTGGCCGCTAACCACGTGTAAGCCCCACTCCACTTTCCACGGATGCACCTTTTGTGACGTGATCATAAGGTCATTGTTGTATCTTGTTTCTCACACTGAGCAAGAATCATGTGGGCTTAGAGTAAGCATTGAACATAGCTTCCCTCTTGGGCTGCCTTAGCGTGTAAGCCCCAAACCATACCGAACTACGTGTACATTGATCCTTGTATCCTAGGAAAGGTACGTAGGAAGCCTCCCTGAGGTTCAAGATCAACACCTACTTGTCTCGACCCCTTCACATCAGTTCACCTTCACCCCGCATGATGTGAAACCATATCCCACATTCCAAACTACATGGACTTTGATCCTTGTCTCCTAGGAATGGTATGTAGGAATCCTCCCTGAGGTTCAAGCCCAACACCTACATGTCCTGACCCCTTCACATTAGTTCACCTTCATCCCGCATAATGTTAAACTATATCCCTCTTACCAAACTACATGGACGTAGATCCTTTTCTCCGAAGCAAGATATGTAGGAAGCCTCCCTCAGGTTCAAGCCCAACACCTACTTGTCCTTACCCCTTCACGTCAGTTAAACTTTTTCGCACATGACATTAAACTCTATCTGTCATCCCGAACTACGGGGACTTTGATCCTTGTCTCCAAGGCAAGGTATGTAGAATGCCTCCCTAAGGTTCAACCCCAACACCCATTGGTCTCAAACACTCTACATCGATCCACCCTCATCCTGTATGATGTAAAACTGTATACCCCCTTTCATCCAGTTTGATGTTAAATAGTATGATACTGAACTACGTGGGATTTATCCTTGTCCCATAGAAAATGTACATAGGAAGCCTCCCAGAGGTTCAACCGCAACTATCCATAATACATTGGAACCCCATCCAGTGGTAAGTCATTGGAACCCCAACTAGTGGTAAGCCATTTGAACCCCAACTAGCGGTAAGATGTTGGAACCCCAACCAGCAGTAAGCCATTTGAACATCAACCAATGAAAAGTTGTTGTGGTATGTAATCATTGGTAAGCCATTATTGTCACCTTTTTTGGGACCCAAATCTTTGGTCTCCTCCCCCAGGAATTAGGCCAACCCGGGATGCTAACCCCATGTAATCCGCAGTATGTCATTATGTCGTTGTCTTATGTGTACACCCCGATTATATACCCCCACCCCGAACTACATGAACTTTGATTCCCTACCAAAAGGATACATTGGGATCCTCCCTAAGGATCAAGCCCATAATTGATGTCCCATCGTGGTCTCTCCCTCGAGCCTTTGTGTTTTGGGAAGGTCTTGCACCAACCCGAAGGTTTTACATACTCCAGATCCCATACATCCATCCATTCCCATGGGCCACCTCCTCATGCATCCCTTTTCCCCGATGAAATATGTGGAATTTGATTCCTCACCATAAGGATACGTAAGAGGTCCCTTCAAGGCCCCATCCCAACATCACTTTTATCCTCACGTCAGTTCCATATTATTTTCCCACCAATCTCAACCATACATATCCATCTTGATTCATACCAGGGTTTCCACATCCTGGTGAGATCATGTCACCCATTTGCTCACTGCTCCTAGCAGCAATCAGGTAACTAACCACATGTTATCCATAACATCAGTGTTCCCTCCTAGGGTTTCACCCATTTAATCCATGCTTATCAGTGTTTCGATCAGTTTGATCTATCTCTTATAGATGTTAAATACGAGGATACCCTATGTTAAACATGGGAAGCAGAGGAAAAACCTAGAGACATGCCTATGGAATATAATTCCCCGCACTCGATGTGGGATGCCTCGGGATTCTGTTCCATTGAGAAGCCCTATCATATGGGAAAAAAACCCAGAAAAATCAGTGTTCTAGCATCCAGACATGGGAATGATGTCAAAAATGACTAATCCCCCTATGGAAGGTTGCTATCCTGACTTAGCCCCTTGGAAAGTCCAAATAGAAGCAGTGTAATTAACTGGCGTCCATGAAGACATCGCACTGGAAAGAGTTTCACGGACAACATCTTAATATTTGATGGAGACCCAGTCCATGTGATGAGTTCTGAGGATGAATCCATGGAAGGAAGAACTAACATCCCATCATCCCATTTCGATAAAGGAAAAACTTCCTTGAATATGGGATGGATTCCAAATACTTTTGGAAAGTAGGAATGTGGCGCAACATATCACCTGATCCTCCAAAAGAAACGGATGTACGTCCCAAGGAAACCATAGGAAACAAAACCCTTTAAGAAATATTATTTTTAAATTTTACATTCCATTTTAATATATTCATTAAAGAAATTTATTTTACAAAAAAAATCTACTTTATAATGGTTATCTCTCATATATTGATTAATTTTTTCATATTAAATATTTCCATAAAAAATTCACATTCTTGTAATGATTTTTCATCCAAAATGACATTTTTATTAATTATATATATTATTTATAATAGATATTTCTATTTATTAAACCCTATATTATTGAAATATATATTGTTTTACAATGGAATTTGTTTAATTGAATGGGTAAAACATGATAAATCCATATTCATTACTCAATAAATATATTAATTGATAAGGTATATTGATTATGAATTTATTTGATCATTCAATATATAAGGATTGCATTGGACATGATGTGAAAGGTGGGGACTTCAATTATGTATCACCTTGATTCATCAACATGTCTCTTGGGAAAAATCAGTAATTTAGAAATAAATGGCGACTTAACTACTTGAGGGCTCCCACTCTTGGCCATATCAGAGTTCATCGATGCCCTATGAGGAAATGGTCACATCTCTGGTCCCTCCCATTCCAGGGAGTATCCCATACATCTCCTTAGGGGATCAACCTACCTTTTCTCTATTTTCAAACAAGGATTTTTTTCATTCTATAAAATCACACTCAACCCTAATGTTATAGATCTTCTCGATGGTTTTCTTGAATATTAGATTTATTCCTTTGAGTTCACTGAAGCCTTATATTTATTGAACATGAAATTGGTGGATCTCTTCAGACAACATCATCCCTTGGTTGACACTTTTGAATAGTTCATGTTTGGATATTGGGGATTACAGGATTGGGCAATCATTGGTGTTTTGATAATTGATAAATTATGGTTTACTTTTAATTGGTGGGGGATTGGATCTTTTCTTGTTCCATAACAAATCATAGCTACAATAGATACCACTTAAAACTATTTAAATAGTCTTATGACTTCCATTTGAAAAATTATGATCTGACTATGGGGATTTAGGTATGTTCTTCCAAATTCCATCTTCATTTACAAAATCCATTGACCATCCATATGCTTGAAAATTTGTAAGGAATATTTTTGTGCTCAGATTGTCAAATTGATTCCTTTTTCCACCACATCTACCCATATATCTATAATGATGTATAAATATCAAAACCACATGTTGAGTGGGTTTGTATTACTATTGAGGAAGAGTTCTAGTTTAAGTAATATGTGGCCTTTGGGTCCTAGATGGATTACTTCTCTTCTTCTAAATGTCTGGAACACATGACCTCTTTGTTACATCACGGTCCCACGATTCAACATGGGGAGGTTAATTATGTGTCTCAAAGAGATTCTAGACCACTAACCTTTCACTTTATTTGACATTTTGGTTTTGAAGAAACATATAATGATGTTCCTATTTTAAAAGATAAGGGACCTATGAATACCGATCAGAGGGTTTCTAATATCTTTTCGAGTTTAAAATATGACTTGGTTGATAACACGCCAGAAGTGAATTCCCTAGAAGAGGATAAAGCCATCCATAATATGGTTTCACTTTCATTTGGAGATAATATAAAGTCCAGAGGAATGGAATATAGGCTATAACTTTACCATGTTTCTAGTTCCAAGGATGATTTTAAAATGAACCATTGTGTTCTAGGTCCATTCTATCCATTTAATGTTTCTCCTAGTCAGAATGTAGTAGATATCTAATAATTATTATTTTTTGGTCCTAGCGATACAGAAAGACTAATAATTCTTCAAAACCAATTTACATCTTTGAATATAAATGAGTAAGTGGTTTTTGATTCTTAAGGGTGGTATAATTTCATTCAAAGATGGAAAAGAAAGATTTCTTGGTCCAGGTCTCATGATGTAACTACACCAAGTGATAAATAAGATGACTCTAAACCAATGACGAACTATGAGTAGCACCCCCATTAGAACATGACTATTGGGTCTAGCTTGAGTAAGGTCAAGAAAGGTAATCTTATTTCTCAAAATTTTCCAGTTCTAAATGGGGGGGGAGAAAACAAAAAGATATCTCAAATTTACCAAAAATTCATTATAACCAGATCCAAAGGAAAAATAAATAAAAATGGGAGATAAATAAGGATTTTTGAATAAAAAATTATTTATATTGTAATGTAGAATCTTGGTATGTTGGGTGAGAAATCTCCATTTGGGTCCAACAAGATGCCTGAATGTGAAGTTACTATTGAGGTTTGGGTTCATAAGATGAGTATTAATATTTCGGGTGGATATCAAATGGAAAGGTCATTAAATTTATAGAAAAATATAAAAATATATGTTAGAAAATATTTATTACAATCTTAGGAATTCTTTCCTGATGAGTATTTGAACAGGATGGTAAGAAAAGTGAAAAAACGGAAATGTTTGGAGCTTGTTATCCACTCTAAGAAATAAATTCTTGAAGGATTCCTCCATATCAATGCTCCACATGAAGATGTTAATAGAATTTATAAGATAAAAATTCATGTTAATATCAATGAGGATCAAAGTGTTTAGATGAACTAAAAAGATCAAAATTTGGAATGAGGATTCAATGAATGGAAGATCAATTCAGAGGAATATATCCAGACTTATGACAATATGGATTATCATTTTAAGGATCTTAACAAAGATGATCTGAATTTTAATGTAACTTCACTTCAATAGAGGTTATATAGGGTGATTTATTAAAATAATATTATTCAAATATTTAATGATTTTTTGACTCATTTATGTGTTTAACACACATTTGTTTATGAATTTTTTGGATTCCCACATTTTCCTAAAAAGGACTTTAGAAATATAAATTTAATTTTTAGCCAGCATTAAAGTGGTGTTTTTTGTATTATTTCCTATAATTTAAATTGCTTTTTTCCTAGTCTAGATGGTAGAGATATCATAATGTATGAAATCTTGACATCCAATATTATGAACATCCTTTATTAATATTTTTGTTATTATTATCCATAAGATTAATGTACTAATAATTTATATAAATTAATTTTATACTCATGTTCTTGATTATATGACATTTGTTTTCAGTTATTTACCATGGTATACTGATTATTCATTATTTACTCATGATGGACATCATTGTAAGTAACCCTTAGTGAGAAATGGAGCTCACCCTTTTATTTTTTTTCATTTACTAAGGATATGGAGAAGCTATAGAGTCCAAGAAATCAGCCACAAAATTATAGGAAGGGGGAGTACTGAGAAGCCAAATAGGCCAGGAAATCATCCACAAAACTACATTTTCTCTAAGTATGAAGAACCACCATGAAATCAGAAAGAAGTTTCCAGAATTTGCGGAATATATTGGTGATGTTCCCCCTAGGGGAAGAGACACTAGTGAGTAAACTTGAGATGATCTTGGAGTCTTTCTCCACTATATATAGAGCCATGTTCTTATCCTTGCAGATAGATAGAACAATGATCATGACCCTAGACTTTTACCAAAAATAATTTCCAAGATCATAGAAGGATATAAATGTATAAATCACTGAGCCAAAAGGGTCCCGAACCATTACACCTCCATGTATAAATCCCTGAGCACATGCATTGTCAACATTGAGCTTGAGGCCACTGGAAGGGGAAAGATTACACACCCAAATTTGAGACTGGTCAGAATAAGGCAAGCTTGAGAGAAGACTATGGAGTAGAAAATGACTTATGGAAGGAAAGTCCCCTTCTTAATTCTAGAGACTGACCATTGTCACTATATTAAACCTTACTCTTGCCTATAAATCCATGGAATAGATACTTAATCCATATTGAACCGGATTTTTTACACTCTATAAGAACCAACACCCCAATTCCAAGAGCATCGCCTGAGATTTCACCTCTTATATGTTGTAAATACAGTTGTAGAACCAGGGATGGAGAATGGAGAAGAGGGAGTCTAACACCTAGATGGGGTCTATAAACTCACCCAGCCTCCTCAAAAAGACAAGAATGGAAATTTATGAGGCCGTATGAACACCCTTTCTGTTAACTTCTAGATCGAAGGGAATATCCTAGTTCTGTATTCTACATAATAAGAAGTTGGGCTTGGAAGGAATATCCATGAACCAAGGGTGGGAACCCCAAGGATCTCTACTAGGATGTGAGCTCAAAGAATTTCTATAGGCTGTATCCAAGAACCTCCTAGATGCAGAGCCTGAAAAAATACAACAACCCGTTGAAATTCGGGGTTTCGGATTCTCCTTGTGTCCTTGTGTATTTAACATCATTCCATCATATCCAAAATGTTAATCATGTTATAATTAATTTATATTATATATATAAAATTATATTTATATTAATCCATAAAACATGTATATTGATAAATGATATAAATTGTTCATAGTGGTGGTAGGTTATATGTATACAAGAACACTATTTTCACTTTTTAACAGATGTAATGAAAGAAGTTTAAATAATAATTCACCTTTAAAAAATAATTATTAAATCATATTTATCATATAAATTCATTAAAAATATTATTATTACCATCCTTATAATTTGGAAATGAAAAACGAATCCCATCGCTTCATGGAGGTAGTAATACACACATACACACAAGTGATGTTCTCGTTTTGCAATAGATTTTAATGTAAGAAGGTAGTTATGATATTTTAATTATAGAATCACAATTATCTAAGAAATATCATAAATAATATTTAATCCCAGCATTATAACCACACATGAATTATTGTGGTTAAAAATTTATTGTATCACTATGTGGAGGCGGTAGCCCACATGTACTCACAAACGATACTTTCACTTCCCATTTGATGAAATAAAGGGTGGATATTGGTTGTTACATAATAGTAATATATTTTATTTATTTTTAGGATAAATAATATATTATTTTATAATAAATAAAAAATATTTGGAGTAGGTATAAGTATAAATTTATTGAATGATGCAGGTAATAAAATAACATCTTCTTGGATATGTGTCCTTTAGATCCTTTCATAAGGACCATTATAATGGATATGTATGTTTAAAAGATAATTTGGAAGGGATTAGTTGATCTATATGTCTAAAATTGGTGGAATGAAAATAAAGGAGGGGTGTTATTTTATATGTGGGCGATAGAAAAAACTTCAGATTTCTTAAAAGAATAAAATATAATAAAAGAATTTTCAATTTGAATGCCTCTATAATGAAAGAGAATATAAGCTGGTATAAGATAAGGTAAACATATTTCCAAAAAATATGATTTATATTATTTAATTTAGAAAAATAACATTATCTCATGGTCCAACCCCTAGGTAAACCTGTTTTAACATTAACCACATTAACAATATTTGTTGTTTTTACTATTCGTAATGAGAAAAAATTAAGTTGAACTTATTATATAATATTATTTATTACTATTTAAAATGTGGAATAAATATTTAAAAATACTAATTATTGTAATAGTGTAATTTAATATAATATTAAACCCACAAAACATGATAGAAAACAGTTTTTCAAAAAATGTTTTCTTAAGTACTAATTTTTTTTATAAAAATATTAAATAAAAATCAATCAAATAAAATAAATTTTAATAATAATAATATAATTTAGCTCATAATAATTTAAGAATCGTATACAAAATTTATGCTTTTGAATTATTTAAAGGAAACAATGAGTTTCAATAAGAAATATTATTCTTCACTATTCATCGAAGGATCAATCTTTTTAGAGAATTAAAAAATATCACTCTAAGTTATTTTTGACAAGCCTATTTAAATATTGTATTTCATTTTTTCAAATAAAATTTATTAAATTGAAAAAAAGTAATTTTACTATTTTGTCACAAAAATAAAAAATTATAATGTCTAAGGGAAAAGGCATTTTTGAAGCATATAAAGACCTTACAAAAAATTGATCACTCATTAATCAATATATTTTTTATTATCTAAAACCTTCGTACGTAATTTTAACAATTTGGTTATTACTATACATTACATAAATTTAACAACTAGGTTTAATGATACATAATATTGTGGTTCATTTAGACTCAGGTATGTGTGTATCACAAGATATCAAATAAATTAAATTTATTTTAAGAGAAATATATCCTACAATATCAGGGTGTTACATTTTTACCCAGTTAAAATTATTTTCAACCTCAAAAATCTATCACTGTGATACAAAAAATTCAGTAAAAATCTATTTCATAACATTCTTATATTCCCATATAACTTATTTGAATTTCTAATTATGCTAGATAAATATAATACGATGAGTAGTATTGTTTCAAATAAATTATTCTTTGTGATCCCAACACTCCTCTAGTTATTCTTTGTATGAAAGATCATTCTAAAGTGGTGTTACCTATGAGTCAATACATGTCAAGGATTAGGTATGAAATTTCATAAGAGATATACATGGAACACATCATGAACATGAGAGATATTTGGCAGAAACACCTAGCGATAAGCTACTATCTTAACACAATAATTAATCTTTAATGTGAAAATATGACTAGGGATCCACATTCCCTTCTATTCGAATCTCAAAACCTTCTTCAATGTAGGAATACATAGTAATACATTCCCTTCCACTATGAACTATATATTTCTATGACTATTATAAATATATATTTTATTTTGACTATGAGTTTTCTTAATGTGTTGCTGAATAGTTTTGACTTTCTTGACTATTTCCTTAACTAGGCTAGGTCAAAATTGATCTATTTTTGTAACATAATTTGAGATAATTGATGTTCTAAACTTATTTCCATTGATATATTAATAAGATCCATTTGAATTCTCAAGTCAATGCCATTGTTTTTAGAACACTCGGTAAGAGGAAGGTGTTAATACCAACCTCCTTTGAAATTCATAGAGAAAGATTGTAACATATCTTACATGGTTTGATTGTATTTTTCAAATTTACCACCTATTTTAGGGTGATAATTAGTACATAAATATAACTATGAATCAATATTATGGAAAAAACCTTACTGTAATAATTAGGTAACCCTTGGGTCCCAATTACATAAAATAGAATGTGGTACAACATGCTTCATTACCACTTCTTTAATCTATGTTCTGGAAATATAACCAATAGATAAATATTATATAATGTTAATTAATTATTCATACTTCATATGGATATTGAGTAAAATCTAAATTTCATTATGGAAATAACAACACAAAACCTTATGACATATTTAATTTTAATCAAATTCAATGTCTTTGATAGTTTGTGATACATGCCACCCCGAGCCTCAATTATAGTAAGTTGACATTTTATTTTAATAAAAAAAATAAAAATAAAAATTAAATATTTTTCGGAAATTTTTTTATCATTTTCAAGGATTAATATCAATTTTGAACTTGTCAAAATAATCTTATCATGAATTTAAGAAATCTACCCTTAGAAACAAGCTTGTATGAATAATAAAAATATAGCATTTAAATATTTCTCAATTTACTTATAATAATTCATAATAATGTTTTTAATTAAAAATTTAATAAACATTAATTTAATATTAATAAATATATGAAAAATTGGATGTAAAAATAAATTTTTTTCAGAAATTTTTTTTTCTTGGAAACGACTTCTGTTTTAAAAGGAATAATGTCTATCCATTTTAATTCATTGAAATAGTCATTAACAATGAATACTTTATATTAAATATATATATATTATATATATAAAAAAATAATTTAAATCCTATAATGATGATTAATTTTCATATCATTTTATATGATCATCGTATGATTGAAAATTTCATTTCATGGAAAACAGCTTTTTGAACCAAATTTTGGGTTTATTTTAAATTAAAATTTTATACATATATATTTGAATTTAATAACATTTATTCAATTTTTTTAATTATAATAATTAATATTATATAATAAGTTTATATTAATTTTAATCCATAATTATTATATATGAAATTAAAAATTAATTATATCGGTTAAGGTTTAGATGAGATTTTGAACGTTGCATTGCTTTTTTTAAAATTAATTTTCCACACATATGAAATTATTATTCAATAAATTATATATAATACTTATAATAAATAGATATAAATTATCTAATAAGTATCATCTTAATTTTAGTCTTAAATAATAAATTACCTTGGTAAATAAACGAGTACAAGTGACCGTTGGGAAAGATAAAATGGTAAAATTAAGTTAACCTAAAGGGTATGGAATAACATGTTAAAACAATTTGGCACTTTTTGAGGTGGATGTGATAATATACCATATAATTCCTTCAATCCATTATTTTTCAATTTCTTAGGCTCATTAGTTGAGTGTGACTTCCCATCAATGAATAGTTGTGGGTATTTAAAAAAAATGTCACTCTTCCTCAATTACAAAAGGTAACTCACTCCCCTAACTTATTCATAACTATCAAGCCATTTTACACAATAAAAAAATTGCAAAATATATCCCCAAATGTCATGAACTGACTTACTATGGTCTTACCCATGACTACCCCAAGCCTGCCTCTGATAGGATAGGGCTTGGTGACCAGCGTTGAGTAGGTATATCCCATAAATGGGAGGCATTGGCCTAAAGTACCTACACATACATATCCTCTACCAAACAATGATGAAATGTAAAACTAATAAAATAATCCATGCATATATATAATATACCACTATAGATTATGACATTAGAAGTAACGAGAATGAAAAAAGGACCAAATTCAATCCCAACCAAAAACTGTAGAAGTCCAACCTACACCAAGGGAAGGAAATGAGTATAATGAAAGATCCTGGTAAAAAACCTTAGTATCTCAAGATATAGCTATGCTCCACCTAGTCCTTGTACTCCTAGGACAACGTCAAAAGGTACGTTCTATGCATAAGATAAGACACATGTAGGAATAACCCATGTAGTGGTGAGTATAACAATACTTTGTAGGAAAACCTTAAAACATTAAAAATGAATCAAAAAGTACAATTATCTCTATAAAAGATATTACAATCAATGTATAATTTAAATACCCTAACTTACTTTGGAATAGTTCCACGCCACCAGGAGGTTATAACTAACTACCAGCCATAAGATTCTACTCGAAGCAATGCTCACTCTGAGAGAACCCACCCCACAAGGCATGCTATATTTGGAGACACTTGACGAAGAGGTCTAGATCATTAGGACCCACCCAAGAAATATCACTATTCTAAGAAGACACTGATACACAGATAGAGGGTCACACCCAGAACCACTAGGAGACACCATGAACCCAATATAGATCAATCATCTATATAGGGGATCATTTGAAAATTATTATTAAAACTCTATTAATATAGCATGCTAGATGGAGGATCAAAACCCTGCTCAGGAAGTTCATGCTGATTTCACAAACTCCACATATGGAATAAAGGATGATGGAGGATAGTAATGTAGTCTCACAGAGTAACCCCATAACTATAACTAAGACTCATCCTCTAGAGGGGATCCCAATCTAGTGATATCGATGTAATTCCACACTGTACCATCAAGTTAAAGGACATAGGGATACACGCCCAACCTATACTAGTCCAAAATAAGTAAATAAAGAGACACAAGTCCTCTTGAATGAGGTACATTTCATTTTCTTGGGGTACATGGCGTTTCTATCCTTCCCCAGGCCTTCCCATGTGTAAGATCCTCACACAACATTTATTCCCCAAATACATGGAGTTTAAAATGAGAACCCAGTATGTAGAGACCCACGATATCATTTTAATGATACATGGATTTTATTTGTGTACTGAGGTTATGTCCATGTATTGGCCTGCATACACCGAGCTATGTCCGTGTACTAGTTCATGACATGAAATCTTATAGTTTACTTCTTAACCTATTTGTTTACTATTTTAAGTACTCACCGAGTAACACAGAAGGGGAGACATTCCATGTGATCCTTATCTCTAGTTAAAACCCTGACAACATAGTCAAGGCCCCCCATAAGGTTTGTATATCTAGGTTACACGCCATCTAGATTTTTTTTTAAAAAAAATCAGATCTGATGGATAATCCTTCGTCCGATCCTCTGGTCCCCAATCTGGAAACCACTTCACTAGAGAAATCAAGATCTCATCGTATCTAAACCTTGTCATCATTGAACAATGTCTTCCGCCATTATATCCATTTATAAAATGGATACATATATTCTTATTCGTTACATACCAAAGATAACCAAAGAAGATGAAACAGGTATCCAAAACAATCTAATTTTATTCCACATCCATCTACACACCACCATCATGTCGTGTTGATCCCAGATCTAAAATTTCAGATTATTATACCAATAAATGGGTGTGAAATGATTGATTCATCAGATATATAAAACCCAAGGCCAAATGAAGAATTCCCCGGGTTAATGTAGAACCAAGGGATAAAATAAAAATAAAAAAAAGAGGAAAATAACATGATCAAAATTCATGTTGATATATATTCATCTCCATGAGAAGAACAACAAATAAATAAACAATTAATAATTAATTCTCCCAAAACCTGATTACTCTATCCCATCCCACAAAACAACTGAATTTTGGATTAATCTATTTGCTAATTTATTCTCATTTGTTATAGATTTTATGAAAGGGGAATAAATACAACTAAAAAATGTAATACATATAGATTGGATTAATCGTTGATGAGGAAAAGTTGTGTTTAGGTCATTGATGTGGCCCACAAACTTCACTAGCACAATGATCCATTATATGATCCCAATCTTTTGTCATTCACCCAGAATGCTCCCTATCAATGGCTCTATGAAAACCAGGGTTTAGCGGCCATCCCTGAGACAAAATTGGTAGTAGTATATTTAAATATGAAGCAATTATTTGTATTAAATAAAACAAAATAAATTTATTATTTCATTTATTTAATTTAATTATGCCCGCGATGAGTTTTTCCTAAACAACCCTTGCGAAAAAAGATTATATCATTCATAGAGAAAAATCATTATTCTGAAATAAATGGTTCCCTTTGATTTATAATTCTGGATACGATTTTTTAGTTATTACAGTTTTCAAGAGAACAATGCACGTGATATTTAATTTGTCTAACATATTTGAAGCATTTATTCAAGGCACACTAGGATGCATAATCACATGTTGTCTTATCATATGGTCTTGAAAATAATATATTTAACATATAAAAATAATACATAGAAAATCATGGACATTATATTGTCCCCACCTTATGGATTTTCACCTTGAAAACTAAAAGCGAGGTCTACACAAAGAAATGTGGGTACTGAGCATGAATTTGAGCCTCCCACACCCATATTATCTCCTGAAGTTTCCCATGCCCCCACAAAACATGCAAAAGGGGAATCAATCACCCATGAAGGATTCTCACCTAACGATCCTCAAACACCTCTATGTACTCAATAAAAGGTTTCTCCATCCTCGATGTCCAGCATGCCCTAGTTGGTAACCCACGATGAGTCCCACATGTACCTCCTTAGCTGTGACAAGTGGAAGACATCATGTACCCTGTCTAAATATGGTGGTAGAGGTAATAGGAATGCCACCTGACCAACTCTATATAGTATTTAATGGGACCAATGAATCTCAGAGATAACCTGACACCACATCCAAATCTCATAATTCCTCATCATGGTGAGACACTAAAGAACACATGATCGCCATCCTCATACATAAACAATTATTTCTCATCCATCCACATAAGAATTATGATGACTATGTGTATTCCTCATCTACTCCTGGATGAATTTCACCTTCTATATATTTTCTCGCAACAACATCTTGACCATGAGTGCAGACTCACCTAGATTAGTCCAACAAAGTGTTGACCTAAAAGGTTAAATGTCAAAATCCTCATATGGTGCAATAATAATGGTGGAATGGTAGCTATTGTTGTATGAAAGCTCTTCAATGGATATGTGATCCTCCCAACTATGGACAAATTCCCACATGAAGGCCTATAGAGTTTCCTCCAAAACATAAATGGTACACTCAGTCTGGTCATCACTCTGGGGGTGAAATGGTATTATCAATCACATCTGATTTCAAAAATCCTCTGTTAATCCTCTATAAAATTAGGATGTGAATAGATCAACATATTTAGTGACTATCTTCAAGGTAACTCCATGGATTCAGACTACCCCTGCACGTAATGTAATAACATTATCTATACTAAACTCTGCCCTCGAATGGCTAGGATGTGGTCAATCTTGGTCTTTCAATCTATTATAGCCCCAATGAAATCTTCTCTCATAGATTTAAGTGTAAATCCAAACATGAAGTCTATATAAATACCATCCCAGTTCCACTCCGGTTCCATGAGGGGTTGAACCAAACCCACTAGAACCTGGAGATCAACCTTCACTAACGCACAATTGAGGCATCGAGAGACAAACTTTGCAACTCCCTTCTTCATACATGGACACCAAAACTTACATCAGATGTCTCGTAAAATTTTTCCACACTTGGATGCACCTCTAAATGGGATCTATGAAAATACACAACAACACCCCCTTTGGTGTTAAAGGTACCACCAACTTTCTTCTAAAAAGGATCACATGCTCCCCAACTCTAGAATATCCATCAGGAGAATGTCCATCAGATATTTGAGTATGTAAGGTCTCACTACCTATATCTCAATGACGATCATCCCTAACATGCTATCCAAATGGTGGGGTAACACCCATTGATTGAATATATGCAGCACTATCCTTTTCCATAAAGGACAAAAACAATGAGACTAACTATGCTGACACCTTGGCCAACAAATAAGAACATGATCTCTTATTGAGAGCATCTTCCACCATGTTCCCCTACCAATGAGTACAAAAAATCTCTAAGTCATAGTCCTAGAGGAACTCTATCCATCACCTCTATCTCAAGTTAATATTTTTCAGAGATAAGAAACACTTTATACACTTATGGTCAATGTAAATGATAAACCCCTCACCAAGATGGTAGTTCTTCCACATCTTCAAAGAAGAGAATATCGATACTAACTCAAGATCATGGGTCATCTAGTTATTATTATGTAGTATCAACTATTGTGAGCTATAGGAAATAACCTCTTTCCTCTGCAACAGAAGACACCCAATCCCAGTCCTCGGTGCATCTCTAGACACTACATACTCAACACCCTCCTATGTCAATATCAATGTGGGATATCTAGTGAACCTCTGTCTCATTTCATGAAAGAACTTATAGCACATTTTTGTTTAAAATATATCATATCCCTTTCGAGTAAAATACATAAAGGTTTTTGTGACAGTAGAGAATTTGGGTACAACCATTTGATAGTAACCTTCCAATGTAAGGAATATCCGAACCTTAGTAAAAATATTTAGTGGATCCCAAGAAAGAACTAAATCACCCATTTCTAGGTCACCGCTACTCTAAACTCTAAGATAACATCTCCAAGAATGTAGACCAACTGATTCCAAAACTGAAACTTTGAGACCTTCTTGTAAATTTGGTTCTCTATGAGTTTTTCAAGGACAATATTCCAGTGTCTCACATACTCCTAGAACACCAAATACACTAGGATCTTGTCAATGAATACCAAGAAAAAATGGTATATGAAATACTAAAAGATCTAGATAATGAATCTGATTAACATAGCTGGGGAATTCGTTATGCTGAAAAAAATAAACAAGTACTCATATTGGCCATATGATATCTGAAAATCATCTTCTATATATCCCTATCCCATAATGTCATTTGTGATAACCTGGCCTATGGTCAATCTTTGATAACCATCATTCCCATATCAACTAATGAAAGAGGTCATAAATCCTTGGTAGAGGATACTTATTCTTCATGGTCACCCAATTTAGTTTCTAGTACTCAAAACATAACCTCAAGATGGAATCTATCTTCTTGAGAAAACAATGAGGATGACTAGGGGAAACACTAGGTCTCACAAATCCCTTTTAATGGATGTCCTAAAATTGCACCCTCATCTCTTGAAGATCTATAGGTTCCATCTGATATGATGGTGAATAAATTAGTTTCGTCCCGATATGCAAGTTGATATAGAATTCAATCTATCGGTGGTGAGGTAAACTTGATACAGCCTGAGGAAAGACATCCCCATACTCCACCACCACCACCATAAGAACATGTGGTCCCCATAATCCATGGATCCAATATTCATTATTGAAAAATGACGAGAAATTGGATAAAATATTCTATACTAGATCACATCCTTTTCAACAGGGGTCTCTTTTTCACACACAAAGGAAATCCTTATTCCATCACTGTGGACACACCACATCCTCATCCTAAAGCAGTCAATTTGTGCAAAAAGCGTGGATATTAAGTTAATACCCAAAAAAAAATACAAAGGATTAATTTATTTAAAAAATAAATACAATAAAAAACTCTAACCTCTAAGCATCAGAATGAACTATCATCACAAGTGTGTAATCGTAGATTCACTACCTATTGGAGTCTCCAACCGTAAGTGTATAACCAAATAATCCATTGAAATCTATAAGTACCAAACCAGATAATTGGGGAGGATGTAATGGCTAGAACCTATTTCTATCAATAATATAGCTAATGTTGAAAATACAAAGATCATACCACATATCATCCTTGGAGCCTTGGAATAATAGGATTTCATAGCATGTAGATGGCCTCATCCTTTCCCACAAGCTCTCTGAGCCTAGCATTGACCACTTGGGGTGGCAGTGGTAATAGGTAGAACCTTCAGCCACATAATTCCACCCATCATACCCCATTACCTTGTATTACGGCCTATTGACCACCTTGATCATACCTCTGTCTAATCCTCAGAAGTTTGTCGACCATCTCATAATCAACTATACAATGTTTTGGAAAACCTCTGTGCCATATTTCACAAGCCATCATATGTGAAACTCTGCATGTCCCTGGGATTAATCAACCCACCCAGTGATCCCTTCACTAATGTCTTCAAGTCCTAGGATAACCTCTTAAAGATTCTAACAAGCTTGGATCCCTATGACTTCCACATTCTTCCTAATATCCTGGTCTCAACAACTAGGTACCCACTTCTAGCTCTCACTAACAGTGTATACTCAACCAAAATCTCTCCTCCAACAATTCTATTTCTAGAACTCATACATTATTGTAAATAAAAAGGGATTCCACTAAAACTCTGATTTCCTAATGAAATCCCTACTTAATGGTCTGACATTTAAATAATTATTCACACACCATATCAAAGGTGTAATGTGAGTGACTAGTAAACCTCACGTAGCACTCCACCATGGTCATAATTCGTTATTTGAGATGTTGAAGCTCTTTTATTCATACCTTCCACAATGTGGATGGATATAACTTCTATATGAATAGATGCACAATGTCTTTCCAGGATAGAGCTACCTCATTATGTGATTGAGTCACCAAGAAACACCATCACCCAACAGTGCCCTGAGAATTTCCATCTTATCTATTTGAATCATCATAAGGAGGAAAACATGAGTGACTACCTCCATCACATACTCATCCACCTAGGGGTATGGCTCACCCCTGAACCTGGGAGGTCACTACCTCGAAAACAATAGCAACAAACTCAACCTACCTACATCTAAATATGTTAATTCTATATATAGTAACTACTTAACAGGGGGTGGTATAGCTAGTAAACCACCCTATGGTTCTATATCTATTACACGACCCTATACTGATGACTCATTATTAGGAATATCATCCTCATTATCATGTGGTGGAATCCTATATGGTTGTTTGATTGGAGGCATCATGAAATAAAACAATATGTATCGTGGCCAAAAGAGTATATATGGGGATATGACTCAAGAAGGAAATGGAAAAAATAGCCATTCCTATATGATTATTATCCCAATATTTTCCTTATACCTAATGATTACATGTACCAAGTTGAAATGTAGGTGATAAGAGTCCTGGTTTATTGATACGTCAGCCACAACACCAACACTAGGGTCTTTGGCCTTAAAGCCTGACATGAAACACTATACACTATTGACCCAAACAAATATCACTGACTCTGGTCCTAAGGTATACCTGACTCCTTTGATACCACTCTATAACGACCTGACCATCCAAGGGTCAACCTGTGACATTCCCAACATTTCCTCTAATAAGATAGGGGTTGGCGACCAGTGCCATTTAATAATATCCCACAAATGGGTGGGTTTGGCCTAATGTACCTGTACACACACAAATCCCAGCCTACTAATTTATGAAATTTAAAACAAATCAATCAATTCATGAATACATCTAATATCCCATAATAGAGCATGATAATAAAAGTACTGAAAATGAAAAAAGAATCCAAATACAAGCCCCATTAAAAACTATAAAAGCAAAAACTTCTCCATGGGAGTGGAATAATTAAAATTAAATCTCTTTGTATAACACCTCAATTTTTAAAGATGTATCAATGATCCATTTCCTCCATGTCCTCCCATGACACCATAAAAAGGGTCTCAATCTCCATAAGATATGACACGTGTGGGAAAATCCCATTCAGCAGTGAGTATAAAAATACTCAGTAGGACACCTTGAAAACACTAAACAAGAAGAACCAAGTATAATAAGCACAATACATGATATAAAAATCGATGTATAAAAAACACCTAGATATACTCAGGAAAGGTAATATGCCACTTGGTGGTCATAACAAACTAGAATCCATAAGATTATACTAGAAGAAACACTCGTTTCAGGAGAATGCACTCCATGGGCCATGCTATCATTAGAGACCCTATATGAAGACATCTATATCAATTTTCCCCACCCATGAAAGCTAACTGGTGTAAGATTACCTTGATACACATATAGGGGGACACACCTAGAACCACTAGAGGACACCACAAACCCAAATTAGATCAATCTGGTATGTTGGGGATCATAAGAAAATGATTCCACAAACCCTATTGATAAGAACATCTAGATGGATGATTAAATCCATGATCATGGAGTTCATGATGATTCCACAAACTCCACCTAGGTAATAAAGGTTGATAGAGTATTGTACTATAGTCTCATATAGGGACACAATAACTCTATCTAAAACTTGACCTATAGAGGGGGGTCGTGATCTGAATATAGGGATCTAATGTCGCACTATAACCTCGAGTTAAATGACCAATGGAATCATACTCAACCAATAATGGTTGATATAATAAAAATTAATATCCACAAGTACTCTTGAAGGAGGTATAGGGAGTGAACCCTGGGGTGCTTTGCATGCCCAGTTATCCCCATGCCTGCCTGTGTTGAAGATCCACACACGGCATGTAGTCTCTAAATACATGGAACAAAAAGGAGTAAACAAAATGTAGAGAAACACAATATCCTTCTTGTATCTCCTGGATATGTATGTGTAACGAGGCCATGTACATGTACTAACCCATGTACACTAATCCATGTCTGTATACAAGTACACAATGTTCCATCTGTCCGTATACTTTTTCCCACGTCTGTATAAACTATGTAGTAAAAACCAAGTCCCATAGAAGGGTTCACACACTATGTGATAGGGGTCACACGCCATGTGATCCTTATCTTTTTTTGAAATCTAAGTTCCATAGACAGATGGCCCCACATGTTGTGTAGATCTAGATTACACACCATGTAGTGCTGAAAATAATTGAAACTTGGATCTACGCACTATGGGATGATCCTCTGGTCACTGATATGGTGATTATTTTTATATAGAAATAAATATCCCATCATGTATGAGCCTCATATTATATGAAAAATGTGTTCTTTCATCAAATTAATTCAGAAAATCAACCTGCATATTGTTCTTTGTTTCATGCAAAAGAACGCTGAAGAATGAAAAATCATGTATCCAAAAAAAATTTATTCATCGACATATCCATATTTTCACCACTGATGATTAATTATAATCCATCATCGGGAATTTTGGACCATTTTGTTTAGAAATGGGTGAACAATAATCGATTGATCGGGATATGTCAACCCCTAGTCTAAATGAAGAATGCCCGTGGTGAACAATGAACCTGGCGAGAAAAGCACGAGAATGGATTAGACCATGACTGATGTTTGTGTCTAACTTGATTATTTTCCATGATAATAACAATAAAGGAATCAACAATTAAAAAATAATTCTCTTAAAACCCAATTAGTCTCATCCATCCTACAAGATGACCAAACTGGAAATCAATCTATTCATTGATTTATTTGTGTTCCTCTAGAAATAAATAATGGGAAATAAATACAATAAAAAATGGTATACCTAGAGTTTGGACCAATATTTGATGAGTAATAATTGTGTTTCCATCACTGAAAAGAATCACATGCTCCATTGGCATAAGGAATATAACACCCCAAACATTTTATGGTATGATTCTATTAAATAAATTCTTTTCATAGCCTATATTTCATAAAGAACTGTGTTTCTTTGAAACATCACTTGGTTATTTAGGAGATAGTCAAAAAGAAGACATTAAACAAAAATTTTCCACTTCTATGATTTGAAATTCCGAAAAATGATCATCTAGAGTTATGACCAGTAAATCATTTGGAGTCTAATAGAACCAACTTTATTTTTTATGAATAGTAACATACCCTTGTGAATAGTAATTTGAATTGTAATATGACCCATATAAATAATAAATATTGATAATATTTTATTTTCTTAAGGAATAAGATAATGAAATCTTAATTAATTTTTCAATGTGATATAGAACTAATTATACCTTTAAAATTTTTATTTTTTGAATTAACTATAATTTTTTTAAAAATTATATTTAAAATAATTATAAATTTATTTTCAAAAAATGGGGTTCAATTTTGAATTTTACACGTTGAAAAATGGTTAGGGTGAATTTTTGGGATTTTTCTAAAATACATGAATTTTTCTTGAATAGTAAAAATATAGTTTTTAGTTTTTAGTAGTTTAATGACATCTTAAAGATTTAGTAATTAAATACAAAAGTATAGTAGGATTTTGTACAGTAATTTATGACATGAGGTGTCCCAAGTGGATAAAACCATAGGCATGCCCATGGTCTGGCAAAAACCACTAATTAGGTGTCCCTTAGAAATTATTAAAGAACTACCTCTCTTTTTTTATAAATACCCACTCACCCCCCTTCATTATAAATAATTAAAAACTCAACATACTCAAATATGTGGTGGTATTACCTCCCAAGGAATCATCCCAATGTGTCCTCAAGCCCCCAAGGTCCCGACCTTCATGTAAAGGGAGTTACTCTACAAGGTAGGAGAATCAACCAACCTTCTCTTTTCTTTATTATTTTATTTTATGTTTTCTCTTTTATTTTCAATTAGATTATGTAGGGATATTTCATTACATATTCCACTTACTGCCCATAATATTTATGAGTTATGAGATACTCCTTTCTCTCATCAAAATATTTTATTAAATTTTAGGTGACGTCATTTGGCAGCAGAATTTTCGTAAGAGATTTTCCAATTTTTCTCTTATTTTTAGTTCCTTTATTTTATACTTCTTTCTTCAACTCCCTTCATCAAAATGATATTATAGTTCCATTACCTTACATGAAATGGAATTATATTTTGATGTTTTAATATTTCATTTTCACCTCTCCTACCCCCTCCTCTTATACAAAAAATAAAAACATCATCCGAGATGTGATAATTTACCACATTCATGGACGACAGGTTCTCAATTTTAGTTACCATATTTAATTATGGTCATGAAACCATTTTTCTGGTTGTACAAGATCATGATATATGTATTTCATCTCATTATGTTTCTATAATCCCTACACACTCATAATATGGAATAATAATACAAAACAAGTTCAGTGTTCAGAAACTTGCCCAGCTTAATCCAAGCGTTTATCAATAACTTTTAACTAATGATTTATCCTCATGTATATAACCCAGAATCATTATAAGACAATTTATATATCTTTAATGTAAAAAATAATATATATTAAAAATTCTGGATGTTTAACCACATTTCAAATGAACTTCCATTCATGAACGCAAGTAAACAAATCATGAAAACCAAGGAAGAAAATGCTTCCAAAAAAATAAAATTGAACCTCTTAAACCCATTAAAAGGGCCATGAATGTACCTAATAAGGTTATAATAAATAAATTAAATGTATAGTATGTTCTAGAATTATTAATTAATGAATCTACATTTTGTTATTCAGGTCATTAAAACACACGAAGAACACACTCGAGCAAAAGGTAAGGGGTTTCTCATCTCACTTTCATTATCTGTGAGATTTTCATTGTTCGCCACTTATTTCTTGTATGTGGTATACGTGTACTGAAATTTGATATATAATTACATGATTATATTTATATTCATGTTATTAAATGATTCATTTTGGGGTTATTAAGTTCTGGTCATATGATTCAACCGATTACATTGTTGTAAGAGGCTTTGTCTCAACTACTATTTTGTTGTCACTAACATTGTATTGTACACCTAATAATACTTATGTGGTGTATCTACAACCCATTTGAGATCAATTTTAATTTGAAATTATATTTATATTAAATAACCATAATCTCATATTAGGGATATGTTTTTGTCTAAACCGTATACAGTTTTACATACAGTGTTTATTTAGAAAGTTATTTTAGTTATTGAAATATTGATGAATCTGTATACTCTACTGTATACGGATATTGAAAAGGAATATTGATATTTTATCGAATCAATTTATAAAGAATGATTTGGACATTAAGTTTTGGGTGGGACATGCTATATCCCCTCGATGCATCAGTTGGTCTCGTGAGACAAATCAGTTCGGTGACAAACCCTTCGAGTTTATTTCAAAAAAAAAATCAGATGGGTTTCTACCCACATAACTAAACCATTTATACGGTAAAATGGTATCATGTTCCAGATACATGAAATCCAATTAATATTAATTCTTTTTATTTATTATCAGTTATTATTATCTATGAGGTTTTCACTATGACCAAATCTATGGATGTAGTTTCATTCTCAGTTTATTATTGGCGTGAGTTTTTCATTTATTCACCATTCCATATTGATTATGTCAAATTTTTTACAATTTAGTTATTATTGATTTATTATTACACTATTTTTAACCCTTACTAAGCTTTTGAGATCATGTCTTTCATTTTCAACCTTCAACAGGTGATGAAGAGGAGTTCATTTATTGAGTTCCTGTGGATGCAGATTTTAGTTTTTGGAATGTATTGTATTTTGGAACCTTCTCCAATGTAATTGGAGTTATATTTAAGTTTCTAGTTTCTTCAATCCTACTAAACGGATCGTTACATTGGGATTTTCATTCCTTATATCCATGCCAATATAACAAGTAATGCACCAGCTCCGGTCTAGAGGGTTCGAGTTGTTAAAGTTGGTATCAAAGGAAGTTTAATAGAAAACATGTAAACTAGAGTAGGAAATGTATAGTTGGGAACGAATACCTAAGGTAGTATTTGAGGAAAAACGTACCAGAATATCTTGTTATTTTGTTATGTAATTGATATTGTGAATCGTTCTAACAAATACATCCCTGTATGGATACGAGCAGGTAGAGGTGCCTCTGGTACAGATGTATCTAAGAGTGAATGCTCCGACAAGGAGTTTCGGGCATCACCCAGGGTATCCTGGTACATGACAATGGGATTTTCTGCACTCTTGGTTACAACACTCCCAGGGGATAAGCTTAAGATATTTCATATTTTCTTTAAAAGCCATTATGAAGGATTGACATGTAAATTATTCCTCAAAGAAATTATTTTTCTGATTATGGGATTAAACATATGTAGGATCTCAATTTATGCTAAGTATTTTGTTATGTTAAGATTATACATTACGAATCATACCCTAATCTAGTGTGTGCCATTATTTAGAAATAGAATCTAATGGAAGAAGGGGAATCAATACTCATGGGAAAGGTAGGTATCTCCCCACTGATCGAGTCACAAAGTGAATGTTGGAGCGGATCATATCATGACCATATTGGGACAACATACTCAGGTTGTAATGAATAACCATTCCACACCTGTGTTGGATCATTTCATGTGGAAGAATCCCCCATCATTTAGAAGGACTACTAATACAGTGGTTTCTGAGCAATGGATCAAGTCCCTTGAAAAGAAATTCCTGTAATTAAGATGCAATGGAAATGAAAAGGTAGTACTGGAAGTATATTTTCTCAAGGGAGATGTTAATCACTGGGGGTACTTGATTTATAATACCATGGAGGAAGAAAAAATAGAATATATATAATAGAGGAATTTTAATGAAATATTAATCGAAAAATATTTCTATCAGGGGCAACGAACCAAAATGAAGAGGAAATTCCTTGGCTTAATGAAAAGGGAAGAGGACAGCGTTGCAGAGTATGAGGCTAACTTCACAAGGATATCCAAGTATTCCATAGATTACGTACATGGCTCGGCAGAAAAGAGTGATCATTTCTTAGAATTTATTATGCCAGGTCTTCGAAGGGAACTAGCTTCTCAAACATTTTCATCATATAATGAAATTGTAACATATTCCATCAAAATAGAGAAGAAATTAGCTCGATCAAATTTTAGCAAGGGAAACCAAGATAAAAAGTTGAACTCTGATAACAAAGGTGAAGGTAAATCACCAAAGAAGAATAGGGGAATGAATAAATCCCTATTATGCCAGAACTGTGGAAAGAATCATCTCAGGAAATTCTTGAAAGGCATGGGAGTCTACTTTGAGTGTAGAGAAAAGGCTTATCTATCTCATGAATTCTAGGTGAAGAAACAATTTGATGATGTTAAATGCTAAAATTTTATAGATATGATACAGTATGTAAATGAGTGTCCTAAGTTCCAAGGGAAAATGCCTCGAAAAATCCAATAAAGCAGGGGAGAGCTTGTGTGATATCAACGTAGAAGTTGAAGTTCCTAATGGTGTGGTGGATGATACTTTAATTTTTTCCACAAACTTAGCAAACACATTATTTGATTCTAGACCATCATACACATTTATATATTCCCAGTTTTCCAATAAAATTAGACATGTCCAACTTTATTTAATAAAGGAGTTATCAGTCAAAACTCCTAGGGGATGCATCATTTCAAGAAAGGCATATAAACTAGTCCCCCTCATGACACATAAATGTGATTTAGTTGCTAACTTTATCATCATACCAATTAATGAATTTGATATAATTCTTAGTATTAATTGGCTATCAAGCTATGATGCAAAGATTTATTCCAAGAAAAAGGAAGTTACATTTTTTGAAAATGGTGTAGAATCACTAATATTTAGAGCAGAGACCTCGCCATCTGATTCTTATCTAGACCCACCCATACTAGGTTTGTTAAATAATATTCATGGAGAGGAAGAGAACCTTATATATATGGGTGAGAAAAGAAATACTCAAATTGAGGATGTTCACATAGTGAAAGAATTCATTGATGTACTTCCAGAGGATCTACCTTGACATCCTTTAGAGTGGAAAGTTGAGTTCTCTATTGATTTAATTCCTTGTTCAAGACCAATTTTAAAGACTCCCTATAGAATGACCACCTTGAAATTAGTGGAACCGAATAAACAACTAGAGTAATTGAGTGAAAAGGGATTTATTCCACCTAGTGTTTCTCCATGGGGATCCCATGTACTCTTTGTCAAGAAAAAAGTTGTATCCATGAGGCTATGTATTGATTACAGGGAAATAAATGCTATTAAAATAATGAATAAGTATCCTCTTTTCCATATTGATGATTTATTTGATCAAATTCAGGGAGCTCAATAGTTTTCTAAGAGCGAACTTCGATCCAGATATCATCAGCTACGTGTGAAGAAGGAAGATATTCCTAAGGAAACATTTCGAAACAGGTATGGGCATTACGAGTTTACAGTGATGTTTTTTGGACTGACAAATTCAACCTCTATTTTCAAGGATTTAATTAATAGAGTTTTCAAGGAATATCTTGATATATTTTTTTCAGTATTCATCGATGATATCCTGGTATTCTAAAAAGGCTATTAAGACCATGAGGATCACTTGTGGATTATTCTAAAAACTCTTAGAAGAAATGAATTATATGAGAATTTATCAAGTGTGAATTCTGACTCCAATCAGTTTTTTTAGTTCATGTTGTCTCTAAGAATGGAGTCCTAGTTGATCTTGTGATGACAAAGGTAATCCAAGATTGGACAACGCCAACAAACATAATTCAGGTAAGCCGTTTTATTGTCTTATCAGGTTACTATCGGCATTTCATTCATAATTCCGTCCAACTGGCTAACTCGCTAGAAAAGATCACGGGTAAAGGAGTTAAGTTTGTGTGGAAAAAATAATGTACAGAATGCTTCGAAGAATTGAAAATAAGATTGGACAATGCTCTAATTTTTACTCTTCAATCTGGATGTGATGTATTTTTAATATATAGTGATGTATCAAAGAATGGTCTGATTTGCATCCTTATGAAAAATGATAATGTTATTACTTATGCATCAAGACAGTTGAAGACCCATGAGCAAAATTATCCAACTCATGATCTTGAGTTAGCAATTGTAATCTTTTCTCTAAAAATATGGAGACATTAACTCTACATAGAAAAATGTGAGCTTTATATGGACCACAAGAGTTTGAAATACATTTTCACACAAAAATAACTCATCGTGATGAAAATAAGATGGATAAAGTTACTAAATGATTATGATTGTTCAATACTCTACCACCCAGGAAAGGCGAATAAGGTGGTAGATGCATTAAGTAGGAAGGATCATGGATATCTAACTCAAATGAGGATTTAGAGAGATCCTATTATTTGATCTAATAAATATGGATATGGGAATTTTTTAGGAAGGGGAAACATATTTTCTCTTTAAAATGATTTCTAATCAATATTTATTCGAGAAGATAAAATGCTCTCAATCTGATGATGAGAATCTGCTCAAGAAAATTAATGCTATCAAGGATGGGAGACTGGCTGACTTCGTGTATGAAGAAGGAGTTATGAAATTTTGGAAGAGGATATTCATTACATCAGTACCTGAGATAAAAAGGGAACTATTAGATGATTCTCATAGCTCAAATTTCCCTATACACCCAGGTAGCACCAGGATATACAGAGATCTAAAGGAATATTTTTGGTGCGATAATATCAAGCGAGAAATTGCTGACTACATTTCAAGGTGTCTAGTTTTTCAACAAGGCAGAGAGACAACATCCCAAATGAGTGATTCAACCAATACCTATTCCTATGTGGAAGTGGGATAAAATTACGATAGAGTTTATCACCAGACTACTAAGGACACCAATATGGAAAGATGAAATATGGTTAATTGTTGATCGTCTCACAAAATCATCACATTTCATTCCTATAAAAGAGGATTTGCCACTTGAGTTCCTGGGAAGACTGTATATTAATGAAGTTGTAAGAAATCATGGTGAACCAATATCAATTTTATCTGATTGAGATCCCTAACTTACATCACAATTATGGAAAAGTCTCTAGAAGTCTTTGAATACTAAGTTTCGTATGAGTACGACATATCACCCCCAAACCGACAGACAGTCTGAAAGGACTGTTCAAACTCTAGCAGATATGGTGAGGTCATGCTGTCTTGACTTCCAAGGTATGTGGGATCAACACTTTCCTTTGGTGTAATTTCATACAACAATAGTTTCCATTCTAGTATTCAAATGGCTCCATATGAATTATTATATCGAAAGAGATGCCGAACTCCAAATTGTTTGAATGAAGTTCATGAGACGAAACTTATAGGCCCAAAACTTATTGAAGATACCATGACAAAGGTGAAGACAATCCAAGCCCATATTAATGCAGCCCAAAGTAGGCAGGAGAGTTATGCTGAAAACTAGAGAAAGGATCTGGAATTTCAAGTGGGAGATCATGTCTTTGTAAAAGAATCTCCATGAAAGGGTGTCCTAAGGTTTAGTAAGAAAGGGAAACTGAGCCCCAGGTATATCAGACCATTTGAAGTCATGGAAAGAATCATATATGTAGATTACCATTTAGTGATGTCACTAAATCTCTCCATAGTTCATGATGTGTTCCACATGTCATTGTTAAAGAAATAAATGCCAGACCCAATTAATGTACTCACATATGAAGAAATAGAACATGAACTTAATTTTTCATACTGTGAAAATCCTATCGAGATTCTTGACACAAGGGAGTTGGTATTGAGAAATCAGACAACTCATCTAGAAAAGGTTCTTTGGAGAAACCAGAATATAGAGGAAGAAACATGGGAACGAGAGGATTTCACAAATAAGAACCACCCACATCGTTTTGGTGGGATTTATAAATAAAATTTTGAGGATGAAATTTATGAAGGAGGGAATAATATAACACCCCAAAATATTTTATGGTGTGATTCTATTAAATACATTCTTTTAATAGCCAATATTTTATAAAGCACTATGTTCCATTAAAATAACACTTAGTTATTTATGAGATAGTCAAAACCAGGCCATTAAACATAAATTTTCCACTTCTATGTTTTCGAATTTCGAAAAACAGTCATTTAGAGTTGTGACCAGTAAGTCATATAAAGTATGATAGAACCAACTTGATTTTTTGATGAATAGTAACATACACTTATGAATAGCAATACTAATAGTAATATGATACTTATAAATAGTAAATAATGATAATATTTTATTTTCACAAGGTAATTAGATAATGAGATCTTAATTAATTTTTCAATGTGATATATAACTAATTATACCATTAAAATTGTTATTTTTCGAATGAACAATGATTTTATTTAAAAATATAATTAAAAATACATGGAAATTTATTTTCAAAAAATAGAGTTCATTTTTTTTAATTCTACGCGTCGAAAAATGGTTAGGGTGAATTTTTGGGATTTTTCTAAAATACATGAATTTTTCATGAATAGTAAAAATACAGTTTTGTGTTTTCGGTAGTTTGATTACATCATAATGATTTAATAATTAAATATAAAAGTATTTTAGACTTTTGTACAGTAACATATGACATGAGGTGTCCCAAGTGGCTAAAACCATGGGCAAGCCCATGGTTTGGATAAAACCACTAATGAGGTGTCCCTTTGAAATTATTAAAAAACTACCTCTCTTTTTCTAAAAATACCCACTCACCCCACTTCATTTTCATTCATTAAAAACTAAATATCCTCAAAGTTATGTTGGTATTAACTCCCTAGGTGTCATCTCAAGGTGTTCTGAAACCCCCAAGGTCCCAACCTTCATGTTTTGGGAGTTACTCTACATGGTAAGAGAATCAACCACCCTTCTCTTTTCTTAAAGATTTCATTTTATGTTTTCTATTTTATTTTCAATTGAATTATGTGGGAATATTTTAATACATATTCCACTTACTTCCCCTATTATTTAGGAGGGATGAGATAACCCTTTATCTCATCAAACTATTTTATTAAACTTTAGGTGACGCCGTTTGGCTGCCGAATTTTCGTAAGAGATTTCTCAATTTTTCTATTATTTTGAGTTCCTTTATTTTATAATTCTTTCATAATCTCCCCTAATCCAAATGATATGATAGTTATAGTACCTTAAATGAACTATAATAATATTATTCTATTGGAATATTTCATTATCATCTCTCTTTATCCCTCCTCTTATACAAAAAATAAAAAACATCATCCGAGATGTGTTAATTTATAACATTCAAGGACGACGGGTTCTCAATTTTCGTTACCAACTTTAATTATGGTCATGAAACCATTTTATGGTTGAACTAGATCATAAGATATGTATTTCAACTCATTAATTTTCTGTAATCCATACACACTAATAATATGGAATAATAATACAAAACACGTTCATTTCTCACAAAACTAACAAGCTTAATCGAAGAATTTATCAATAAGTTTTAACTAATGATTCATCCTCAAGTATATAACCCAGAAAAAATATAAGATAATTTATATCTATTTAATTTCACAAATAATGTATATTAACAATTCTTGATGTTTAACCACATTTCAAATGAACTTCCATTCATGAAAACAAGTAAAGGAATCATGAAAACCAAGGAAGAAAATGCTTCCAAAACAATAAAATTGAACCACTTAAACCCATTAAAAGGGCCATGAATGAACCTAATAAGTTTATAAAAAATCAATTAAATGTATATGAGGTTATGTAATTATTAATTAATTAATCTAAATTTGGTTATTCAGGTCATTAAAACAAACAAAGAACACACTCAAGCAAAAGTTAAGGGGTTTCTCATCTCACTTTCATTTCTGTGAGATTTTCATTATTCACCACTGATTTATGGTATGTGGTATATTTCCACTAAACTTTTATATATAATGACAATATTATATTTATATTCATGTTATTAGATGATTAATTTGAGGGTAATACAGTTCTGGTTATATGATTCGAATGATTACATTGTGGTAAGTGGCTTTGTCTCAACTACTATTTTGTTGTTACTAACTTTGTATGGTGCACCTAATAATCCATATGTGGTATATCTACTTCCCATTTGAGATAAATTTTCATTTGAAATTATATTTATATTAAATATCCTTAATCTCATATCATGTATATGTTTTTTGTCTAAATCATATACCGTTTTACATATAGTGTTTATTTGGAATGTTATTTCAGTTATGGAAATATTGATGAATCCGTATACTCTATTCTATAATGATATTTAAAAGGCATATTTATCTTGTATGGAATAAATGTATAAAGAATTATTTGGACATGAAGTGGTGTGTGGGGCCCACTATATCGCCTTGATGCATCAGTAGGTCTCATGAGACAAATCTGTTTGGTGACAAACCCTTCGAGTTTGTTTCCAAAAAATCATACGGGTTTCTAACCACAGAACTAAACCATTTTTATGGTATTATGGTATCATGTTACAGATACATGATGTCCAACTAATAATAATTCTTTTTATTCATTATCAGTTATTATTATCCATGAGGTTTTTATAATGAAAAAATCTATGGATGCAGTTTCATTCTCAATTGATTAACGACATGGTTTTTTCATTTATTCACTATTCCATATTGATTATGTAAAATTGTTTAGAATTCAGTTATTATTGATTTATGCATCCTCTATTTGTAACCCTTAATGAGAATTTGATCTCACCACTTTAATTTTCTACCTTCAACAGGTGATAAAGAGGAGATCATTTATTGAGTTCCTATGGATGCAGTTTTTAGTTTTTGTTATGTATTGTATTTTCTAACCTTATCTAATGTAATTTAAGTTACATTTATGTATCTAGTTCCCTCAAGACTACTAAACTGATCATTCCTTTAGGAAATTAATTCCGTATAACTATTTGAATATAACAAGTAACGCATCAGCTACGGTCTAGAGGGCTCGATGTTTTATAATGATCCACGATCCATTCCTGATCTATTATCATTATCCATGAATGTGCTCCTCCAATGACTCTGAGGCCTTTTTTATTTCGCATCCAACCCTAAGAAAAAATAAATTCCCTTATATTTAAATATGAATCATGTTATTTAATTGAAAAATATAAAATTAATGAATTATTTAATTTATTTCATTTAATTAGGTATGAGATGAATTTTTCACAGACAACCTTCACCGACAAAGATTATGTCGCATCTAGAGTAGAACACACATCATGAACTGAATGGTTCCCTCCGATTTTAGATCCATATCCCAATTTGGGAGTTATTCCACTTTTTCAGGAGACCTACATGCTATCTATTTAATATATTTAATATATTTCAAACATTTATTCTGGGCTCATCAAGCCACAGTATCACATGTTGTCTCAATGCTTGGTCTCAAAAATAGTTCATATAACATCTAAAAAAATACAATATGTTACAAAAAAATCATTATATATATTCTATAAGTTTTTATATTTCCAAAATAAAGTCCTTAGTATTCTTAATAAGAGACCCAAAGTTGGTTTCTCTAAGAGAATGTAATTGTCTTAAAGAAGCTCTTTCTTTTTCTTTATTATTTTTGATGTTGAATTATGTACATACAATTATATCACAAAAAAAGTATCACAAAAATAATAATATTTTTATATGTTTATGGTATATGTTTAATCCATATCTACTTCAATAAAATAAGAAACAAAACTGTCAATTGTGTGTACAACGAACTATCACGTCATGAATTGATATAACTTGTTTTCCATCAACACTACTCACGATTGGACATAATTATAGATTTTAGGTATATATATAAAATTTATTTTATAATTGTAATTATGAAATTATAATATAATATATATCTTCTAAATTTACATTCCATTTAAAATAAAAAAAATGTTTCTCATGTATATGGTGGACTACCATCTCGCGAAGTGATGTGATTCAATTTTTCCCTAACCTGTTATATGGAAGGTGAGACATGAAACATTTTGTAAATATATTTTATATAAATGAAATGAAATTAATTATAGAAAATTAATAAATCACCTATTTACTTACCACTTCACCATTAAGGGAATTATATCATTGCTGATTCATATATATGGCCTATCGTCTCAACATAGTGATGCGATTCATTTTCCTAGCAATACCTTCAAAAGTTATTTTAAAAATGAATCTAACAATTAAATATGATATTTATAACATTAAAATAATTTTGGATTTGATTTATCTTTATCCTATATAAAATAACTAGGACATTCATAACAAAACAAACATGAGAAAGCAATGTAACTAACACCTGAAGTAATGAAATAATATTAGTAAACAGTTGGAAAAGTGTTATAAGAGGATCAATGATGATGTTATAAATATAAATATTATTCTAGAATAAATTATTAACATTCATAAAACCATTATACAGGAGGATAAATCTTATTAAACAAAATAGAATCATGATGTAGGGGATTTCTTGTCAATTTCCATTTCATTTAGACATATTTGTTAATATGAACCTATTCATTATTATACGGGGGATATAATTATCATTTGAAGACATAAAAATTAATACCTATTTATTCAGGATTATTAATATTTCTTGTCAAATATTTTTATTAAATGGGTTAGAATTTAAAAGTTACCATATATGTAAAAATTACTGCATGTTCACACTTTCTTTTGTGAAGGTTAACTTTCTCTTGAAACTATCACTTTCATATAATTATTTTTATTTAGAAATTAATGTTATCTTAAATGTACATATTATTTATTCAATGGATATTTTTATTTCTTAAAAAATATATCATTTTTTACATAAGGTTTTTAGTTTCATATTTATTATATTAACTGGGAAAATATTGATAAATACACATTCTTTAATCAATATAAATATATGTTGATAAGTCATAATGATGAAAACATTAAATAAGTTAGTTGATATAAGAAGAATGATTTGGACATGAAATTATTGGCGGGTTTTAATTATTTATACCCCTCTATTAATTGATATGTCTCATGAGACAAATTAGTTGGCCAAATCTAATGGTTTCTCAACCATAGTTTATGCTTCCTTGGGAATTGTTTTGACAATATTGGTGTCATGATTCATGAGAACATGATGTTGAATAATTAATATTTCCCTCAATTATATTTCATTTATTGTTATAATCCAATAGATTTTCACATTTATATTATCCTTGGATTCATTCATTCTTAGTTTATTAATTAAATGGCACATGTTTTTTGTTATTTACCTTGCCATATTGATTGTGCCTTATCCCATGCTCATGTTATTGATTGAATGAAATGTGTTTTCAATTAGTTACCTTTACATATTTATTATGAATTATCTCATGCTCAATTTATTGATTAAATAGAATTCGTTTTCAGATACTTAATTTTACATATTGTTCATCTCTTATCTCAAGCACATGTTTTTTATTTAATTGATTGTGTTTTTAGTTATTTACCTTTTCATGTTGACTATGCTTTATTTACCATGACATTTTCCATGATAAGTTACCCTTACTAAGAATTTGAGATCACCCTTATTTTTTGCATTCCACATGATATGAGGAAGAATTCTTGGAATGTGGATAAGGATACAAATTTTTTACATTACTATGATTTTAATTATATTTCCCTATGTAAAAAAGGGTATTATGATGGAATGTAGTTCTCCAAATTGGATAAAATAATTTTTACTTGAATTTTTTAACCATTGTATCTTTACCAATGTAATAAAGTTTACACTAGATCTAGGTTACTGGACATAAGGTTTCTAAAGAATGTATCAAATTATTTTTATAGAAACCTTGGGAACTAGATTAAAGAAAACATAGATTAAAGAACATGACTGTATGCTATAATTTGGGGATAATTATAGAATAAAATCATAATGTTTTTTTGAGAAAGATATGATGTGGTTATTACAAACAATACATAATTTTATGGATACTAAAAGTGGAAATAGTTCTAGAAAAGTTGTACCTAGTGGTAAGAACTCCAAAAGGGAAGATTTGTCCTAACCTGATCATCACCCGGTGTATGAAAATGAGCCTTAAAATGAACTTATTTTGAAAATAGTGGGTAATATTATTTGTATAATTAAAATTTTCTATAAAAAATAATAATAAGGATTTGAAGATAAATATATCTCCAAAGAAACCAAGTTTACGATTCGAAGATTAACAATGCATAAATTTATAATTTATGTTATGTGTTACCCCATATAGAGAATTATATATTATGATTTAAAATTAATAATTTTATATTTTAATATAGCATATTCCATTTTTATAAAAATTGTGCTTTAAATTAAGAAGGGTATCAAAAATCATGGACAATGCAGTGATTTCCCAAGGGAGTATGCTAATATAGCTAGTATTATAACTGAGCAGATCATAGCTATATTATATTAGTTTAATCGGGTTATAAAAAATAACCACTCACAGGTAGAGAATATTATTATTCAATAATGTGATTATCCTATGGTGGATCAATTAATGCAACATAATCCCTCATCATTTCGTTGTACTACTAATTATGTGGTAGATAAGCATTGGATTGTGTCTCTTGATAAGATATTTCCAGCATTTAGATGAACAGAAAAGGACTAAGTTTTAATTATAGAATATTGTCTCGAGGGTGATGTTGATCAATGGTTGTAATTAATCTATTAAACTATGGAGGAATATGAAATATAACTCATAGAATGGAAATATTTTAATGAAAATTTCTTTGACAAATATTTCCCTCATGTACAACAAACTAAAATGAATATTATGTTCTTCATCCTAAATAAAAAGGATGAATAATGTATTATTGAGTTTGAGGATACCTTTATAAGGATATCTATATATGCTATAGATTACATATGGAACATGGAGTGAAATATTTATAAATTTATAAAAGTGATTAATACATGTCTCCAAAGGGAGTTTATCCCTAAAAAATTTCAATCTTATGAAGAAATAATTTTATATGCTATAAAAACAGAAAAGGGATTATCTAAATCCTATATGTTCAAGGTAAATAAATTATATAAGAGTTTTAATGTGAACCAATTAAAAAGTAATGCATCAAATAATTAGAAGTGATCAAATAAATTTCAAGTGTCTCAAAAAATATGGGAAAATCATCTTGGGAAAAGCTTGAAGGTTATGAGAGTTTGTTATAGGTGTAATGATAAGGGTCATCAATATAAAGAATGAAATGGGATGAAATAAAAAACTATAATATTTTTCATCAACTATAAATAAATGGCGAATTATTCAAACCAATTTCCCATTTATCAAGGTAACATGCCATAAAAAAAGATAAGGGAAGAAGGAACAACTTACACATTCACTTCAATTGAGGGTGAAGTTACCAAAGATGTGTTGGAAGGTAATTTAATCCTATATTACAATTTATCTAATTCTTTAATTGATTCTGTAAACTCACACCCATTTATATATTAAATTTTTCTATGAAAATTATATACTTTCCTAGACCATTAAGAAGAGAGTTTTTAAAAAAACTCCATAGGGATGTATCACTACAATAAGGATGTTTTATACATTCCCCATTATGACACATAAACTTGGTTTACTTACTATCCATATTATCATACATATGGTTGAATTTATATATAATTCTTGTCATAGAATTTTTTAAAAATATGATACAAAAATTTAAAACATGATGAAGAAAATTATGATTCAAGATTAAGATGTATAATTCCATATTTTTAGAAAAGAGACATAATCATTTGAGACATGTCAATATCCACCCTATTTTCTCTACTAAATGAGATTATCGGGAAGAAGAGCACACACAATCTAGGGATGGAGGATTTATTCTTCAAATTGAGGATGTATCTATTGTAGAATAATAAATTTATGCATTCCCTATGGAATTACCTATTCATCCACTAGAGTATAAATTTGAATTTTCCATTGATTTAGTCCCCTATGAAAGAAAAATACCAAATAAACCATATAGATTGGGCCCTATGGAATCGGTGGGGCTAAAGGAAAAACTAGTGTAGTTGTGTGATAAAGGATTTAATCAAACCAATGTTTCAAAATAGGGATCCCTTATTCTCTTCCATAAAATGATATATGGATCTATGATATTTGGAATTGATTATAGGGAAATAAATTGTATTATGATAAAGAAAAAGTATCATATGCCTCGTATTGATGACTTATTTGATCAACCTAGTACATCCAAATATTTTTCAAATATTGAAATTCATTCTGGGTATCATCAATTGAGATTAAAGATGGAATAATTTCCAAATACACTATTCCAAATGAGGTATGGATATTATGAACTTATAGTAATTCCATTTGGATTTACTAGTGAACCATTTGTTTTTATAGACTCAATAGATGGAGTAATTAAGGAATATAATGATTAATTTATCATGGTATTCATTAATTATATCATGTTGGATTATAAATTATATGAAGTTCAGGAAAATCATGTGAAAAACATCCATGAGACTTTTGTAAGAAAATAACAATATATAAATTTTAGTAATTTCAATTTATAGCTTCAATAAGTTTCTTTTCATGGTCATATAGTCTCTAAGAATCGAATCGTAGGCAGTAATAAAAAGGAAATTCAATTAAATAATGGACTACATTGATTAAAAAAAGCAAGGTATGTAGTTACATTGGTTTGGTAGGTTACTATTAGTGATTCATCAAAAACTTTTTCTGATTGGATAACCCATTATCCTAGATTACTTATAAAGGGGTTAAGTTCATATGAACAATGTAATGTGAATATAGTTTTAAAAAATTAGAGTTGATTTTCATAGATCCAATTTTGACTCTACTATTAGGAAATGTTGGGTTTGTGAAATATATTGATTTATCAAAGAATATAATTTGTTGTTTCATTAAGAAAAATGATAAATTTATTGCATATGCATCAATGTAGTTGAAGAAACTTTAACCAAACTATCAAACCATTGATCTTGAGTTGGAATCTATAATATTTTCATTCGAGATATAGATGAATTATATCTATAGTGAAGGATGTGAGATTTACACATAACATAAGAGCATAAAACCCATATTTTTATAGAATAAGATCAATATGAGGAAAATGTGATGGTTTGAGCTACTCAAACATTGTAATTTCTCAATACACTGCCACCCAAATAAGGAAAATAAGTTAGTAAAATATTTGAGAAAGAAGGGTTAAAGACTTATGGTCCAAATGATGATTGAGAGGGATCCTATGTTCATGGGTCTAGTAAATATGGATATGGGAATTATTTAGGAAGGTGATAAATCACTCATTATTAGAAGATCATGAAACCATCTTTATAAAAAATGATAAAAAGTTATCAATATGATGATGATAAATTTTAGAATAAAATTAATGTTGAAAATGGTAGGAAATTATAAGGCTATGTTTGTGAAGATGTTGTTCTGAAATTGCGAAAGAGATTATGTTTTCCATCTATACCTAAACTAAAAAAGAAATTTTCCATGATGCTTATATCTTGAATTTATATGTACACACAGATAACACTAATATGTATAGGAATTTGGTTGATCATTTTGTGTGGGATAACTTGAAGTAAGAAATTATAAACCATGTATCAAGATTGTTTTTTCAATATGTCAAAAATGATTGAAATCATCCTAGAGGATTCATACAACCTATTACTTTACTATGTGGAAATGGGATGAAATAACAATAGAAATTGTTATAAGGATACCAAAGACTTAGAGAAAGATTAATGAAACATTAGATATTTTTGATCATGTAACCAAAATTTCACATTTTATCTCTTTAAGAGAATATAAACCTACCAAGATCCTTGAATGGATCTATATTAATGAAGTTGTAAGACTTAATGTAACATATTGTTGAATTCTGTCTAATCATAATCCCCACATTTCATCGATATTTTGGAAAAGGTTTCAGAAGGATATTGATACTAAGATTCATTTGAGAACTTCCTACAATCTTAAAAGTGATTCACATTCTTAATATAATATTGAAATATTGGGTGACACGTATATGTCATTCTCACTTAACCATCAAGGTATGTGGGATTAGTATTTACCATTGGTATAGTTTTACTACAATAATAGTTTCCATTAAATAATTCAATTGGAGATATATAAAGAAATATGTGGAAAGGGAAGTCGCACAATAACTTGTTGGGATGAATTTGGTTAAAGGAAACTTGATGGACTAGAACTTATTGAAGAAACAACAACAAAGTTAACGACTATTCAAGATCTTATCAACACATCTCAATGTTGGAGAAAGATTTATACCGATATTGAGAGGAATAATTTAGAATTTCAAGTGGGTGATAATGTTTTCTTAAATAATATATTTTGATGGCTATCATAACATTTGGAAATATGGGAAAACTAACCTGAAGGTATATCAATGCTTTTAAAATTATGGATAGAATTGGAGTCATGTTGTATCGTTTGGAAATTCCACTAATCCTATATAAAGTAAAATAAAAGTAATATTGTCATTACTAAGGAAGTAAATTCCACACCCAATTCATGTTCTCACATATGAAGAGATAATATTGGAACCTGATCTATCTTACTATGATGAGTCCTTCCATATTATTGTTTGTGAGAAAGTATTAAAGAACTGAATGATTTGACTAGTAATGGTACTTTGGAGTAATCATAAAAAAAGGAAGAGACATGGAAAATAGAGTATTTTATGAATAAAAACTAAAATAATTTTTATATAACGAAATATAAATAAACTTTCAAGGATGAATGTTTTGTAGGAGTGAGGAATGTAACACTTCACGACCATATGATATATTTCCTTTTAAATAAATTTAATGTCCTTGATAGCTTGCGATACATGCAAACCTAAACCTCAATTATAATAAGTGAAAATTAATTTTTAATAAAAAATATTATAAAATGAAAATTTTAATATTTAATGGTATAAAAATTCTAATATATATGATTAATGTCAATTTTTAACTTAGGTTTTCAAAATAATTATCAATTTTTTATGAAAATTTCCCTTAGAAATATGGTTTTTTGAATAATCGAAAATATAAAATTGAAATATTACTAAATTTATTTATAACAATGAATTATAATATTTAAAATTATAAAATTATAAAATATTAAATTAATATAAAAAATATATATGAAATTTGTTAGGGGAAAAGAAATATTTTTCAGAAAACTATTTTATTCCCAAAAATCGGCTTTTGTTTTAAAATGCATAACATATATCAATTTAAAATAATTTATAATGATGAAATATTTATATTTAATATATAGATTTTATATAAAACTATATTAATTTATATCCATCAAATGATGATTACAATATTCATCATTAATAAAAGATCATATTATGCATGAAAAACAAATTTCTTGAAAAATTGTTTTTCAAGACGAATTGGGGGTCTATTTTAAATTAAATTTTGTAACTTATGTGAGTTTAATTTAATAAAATGTTATCCATATTTTTAATCATAATTATTAATATTATTTAATAAGGTAAATTTACTTTTTTCTTTAATTTTTTTGAAAAGATATTAAAAATCAATTATGCTGGTAAATGTTAAGATGATGTTTTGCGTGTTACAAGAGTTGGTGTTAATATTAATTTTCTAAAAAGAATAAATTTTTATTTGACATATTTTATTTAATATTTATAATATATAGTAAAAAATTTCCTAATGTTCTCATTTTAATTTTATTCTCAACGGAAAAAATATCTATGTAAATAAAAAAATAAAAGTTATGGTGAAAAATAAAATGGAAAAATTATGTTAACCAGAAGTCTAAAGGATAAAATTTTAAAAAATTGTATATTTCTTGTGGGGTGGAATTGAGGATAAAACATATCTTCCATAAACAACATTATTTATTAATTATGGAGTCACTTAGGGTGTGGGTTACTTCCCATTATTAAATACATTTGGGTATATACAAAAATTACCATTCTTACTGAATTATAAAAGGTCAATCACTACCCTAAATTATTTAAAACTAGAAATCTATTTAACATGAAAAAACCTAGAAAATTGGTGAGTTAGGGTGTCAGTAGTTCATTTCACGAGTTTTCCAAATTTCTAGTTTTTTCATTACTGAGTCAGCGCGTCAGTGATTCAAGAAGTCGTTGAGTCAGGGATTCAGTGAGTTAGGGAATCACTAAGTCCAGGCATCAGTGAGTCAGGGCATTAGTGGGTCAGTGCGTCGGTGAGTTAGGGGGTTGGTGAGTCAGGTGTCAGTAGGTCACTTTGGTGGATCATATTCGGTGGCTCAGTATCGGTAGCTCAGTTTATGTGACTCACTATCAGTTACTCACTGTTCGTGGCTTGCTATGAGTGAATCACCCCTCAATGACTCATTTTACAGTTTTTTCAGTTTCTCCGGTTTCATCCCTCTTACATTTAATTTGACTTAAATAAAGTTTAATGATTTTTTGGGTGTTTCTAAAAGAATTTCAAAGGATATTAATTCTATTTTTAATATCCAAAAGTTATGGGGACTTTGAAATAGTTGAACCTTGTGGCCTTGGCCACCATCTGACTTTAATGGAATTCGAAACATTTCCTTCTATTGTAATTGGATATGGTTTTTTCTAAATTCGAGGTCTACTATTATCTTTTCACTTGGTGTGTAGAGAGATTTTGTTCCCATAAGAGCTATACAACTGTGCTATAGCCCCTGTTCCATTTTCCTTGGAGTCTCCGTCTTGTTTGACCCCCTGTTTTGGTGAAAAAAGAATCGACTGGTCATCTATTTTTTCCGGAAGGGATTTCCTTCATCTCCCTTTTAAATATGTATCATGAAGGGTTAGTGTACTTATGTACTCTTGTAAATACAGCTGAAACCAATTGAAATAAGATAACATGAATGAATAAATGGGGGAAAGGAATATGTTTTTGATTTTTTTTTCTTTTATCTGTTATCATTGATCTGTAATATGAATTGTAAAAGTTTTATCCCTATGAATATTATGGTCGTTGGTGGCCTTTGATCATGCACCCATGATGCATCATGCTTACCCTTGATTTTATCTTGAAATAAAATTAAATATGAAATATGATTAATCATGAATACATGCTTAATTGAAAAGGATTCCCTAGGATCAAAATTGATTTGTGATCATCCATATTTATTAAAGTGGAATTAAAGAACCATTTTTAGATAAATCCAAATATAGTTATCTTGTTTTGGTGTGGCTATGTGTTGTGTGGGCCTTGTTGGGATTTGTTCTTTGTGATAGTTATATAGTGTTTCTTTGGATTTGTGTATGAGGTAGTTCTAGAGGTGTGATCGAATATCAGGTTGATAGATTTATTGATTATTTAATTGATGGACTTGTTATGCAGTGGGACTACATCTTGGTGGTTGCAAGGTAGTTGGGCTTCAGGACTAGGACGTGTCATGATTTTATGTACGTGAGTGTTAGAATGGGATCCTTATTTCATTGTTTGACTTGGAAAATGAATGGTATGGTTTCTTCACTTATTATTTTTGTAGTGTTTGGTAGTTTCTCGGGTAGGGACGGAAATAAATAAATGAATGTTTTGATAATATGGAATGATAATTGGTTAAATGAAAATTCTGGTGGGATGTTTTGAATTTGGTCTTATAGTGAAGTGGAATTCAAGTGACTATCATTTGTAGTTTTACATTCATGTAGGGGTAGAAACCGAGGTGGTTTTGAGTTGTCTCATCGTATGTTTGGAATCCCATAGGATGGGTTTGAGATTTTTTTACCTATATGTATAAACATGGAGTTCCATATGATTTCTATATGCATCTCACCTATGTTTTAGCACTTTGTGAAGAACAACCTATTGTTAAGGGGAGGGGTTGTCTTTCCCAATATCCTTGGGGGTGAATGGATGACTGGTTATTGATTTTATGCTACTCCCTCTTCTTGGAAGTTATCACCGAAATTTAATCAGGTAGGCTGGAATGGCTTGAGTTTAAATATGAGAGTTATGGTATTGGCTGTGTGAAAGGTGGTTTATTTATTAGGTGAATTTGGGATGAGGACTATCAGTTTTTAGGCGAGACTTGTGTTGGTTGTGGACGAGCTATCTGAGGCATGATGTGGTGTGGTTGTGTCCCATGTGTGTGTTGGTAGGCTATGAAAATGGGGCTTATAGAAGTGAATGGTAGCGTCAGGATGTTCACCGATAGGGATGAGAGTTTAACCAATGGTATGTAGTGTGGGGTACCCAAATATGAATGTTCTTATACTTTACTTTACTTTAAATCCATTATTTGGTGAGCGTCACTTGGTGAGGTTGGGGTGGACAGTATTCCTTGTTATTTTATTATTGAGTTTCTGTTGTTTTCTCATGGGGGATTTAGTATGGTTTTCTCACTTGTGAATGGGTGCCTTTTTGTTTTCCCTACTGAGTATACATGTATTCTCACCCTACGTATAAAAAACTATTTCAGGTTTATAGGGAGATTACATGGATTGTGCTAGGGCTTACTAGCTTGAACATTGGGTATTGTTGTTGTTTCGCTGCTTAGGTTTTATTTTGGTACTTACTTTGGAGTTTTCTTTGTAAATCTAGCAGTTTTACAAAAACATGAATCTGTGATAGATTTTGGTTTCTTTATATATATATCTATCTATGATTTTTTTGAGGTTGATACATCTTTTTTCCCAATCCTGGTTAATATAAAAGGATAATTCCTCCCACTTTTGTTATATTTCTATACACTTGGTTTTGATTTCCACCCTGGGGCCCATTAGAGGCAAGCATGGGGGTCATTATCTCTCCTTCATCTTGAGGAAAAAAGGTATCAGCATCATTCCATCCATTCCCTCATCTTGAAGAAGGAGCGTCATGGCATAATGGTATCAAAAGAGATGGCTAAGAGGAAGGATGGTGTTTAGAGTTAGGAATTGTGAGGATTTAATGGGTTGGTAAGGAAACAATGTTAGGTGATCTTGGTGTGTGACATAGGCTAGGGAAGACCAGCTAGGACATGAGATTTTAGCCCCCCCGAGTGATCCAATGTAAGGACTCTCAGCTTATCGAACGACCATGTTAGGCTACAATGATTGCAGGTGGGGACCCCAGGAAAGCTACACAAATCAAGATGAAATGTGTTCTTGTTATGTGGGTGTTTTTGGTAATTTAAATTTAAAAATGAGTTAAAATAAATCCAAAATAAATTCCATACAAACCAGTTTTTGGAGATCCTTTTTTCCTTTCAATTATGTCTCTCATACGTCGCCCATTTGTGGTCTGAGTAGCGGAGGGTTAGCAGTCTTACTTGGTTTACTAGTGGATGGTCAACTTAATAGAGGAGGATAATCTGTGGATGAAGACACTTCATGATTTCTAGTAGAATAATATATCAAAGTACGGGGGAATTGTATCATAAATCAAGACAGAGAGTTGGCAAGAGGAGTTTTTCATCACTTTCAGCATGATATGGGCTCCAATAGAGTATTTTGTTCGCAAGGTAGTGATCCAGATGAGGAGATCCACACATCAGGGGTGGATTCTTTATGTTAGGGAGAAGAATGAGACCAATGTTCTATTTGTCATCTTTGAGAATGAGTTATGAAAGGAATTCCTTTCTTCCATGGTGAATGACAAGAATAGGCAGGAGCTAATATCCCTCATGTATGGGAGTATCTCAATTAGGGAATCAAGGATAAAATTGAAGGATCTCCTACAATTTTCTCCAGATATCTTTTCAGATGAGGAGTCTGTGGAGAGGTGCATAGAGGAGGCACTCTATCCTTCTCTCTAGTATGTGGTTACTCCCTTCACCATACTGACATAATTAGAGGTTTAGAAAAAGGAAGTGGTATTGGAAAGGATGCACTCATGAAGAAGTATGACATAGGAGGAGAGTAAGAAAAGTTCTTAAAAGGGGAAGGCTCTCAATAGCATGTCCCTGGGGTACTGGCCTTTTAGATTTCGGACAGCATGGATCCGACCCTAGTATTTTAAGTTTCAACCCTTAGGTCCTCTTCCATTTCCTATAGGCCTGGGGTCGAGGTGTTTTTATGTAGAGGAAATGGGAACCCCCAGGGATAGTGACCGACTCTAGCACAATTTGGTAGAGTTGGGAAGGTTCATCACCCAACAAAGTAGAAATTTCCATCCAGGCCTTTCCAGTAGTAAGAGAATTAGGCCCTTGTTCCCCCAAGGAAAGATGGTGCAGGAGGAGGCTGACATCAGGTTACTCTTTATGGACCTCAATTAGGGCATGGTTGGGGAGGTGGTAGATATCCAATGGGTATAAGAGATGGGTGTTTTAATTTCCTCACTGTAGAGGAAGAAGTTCTTTAGTGCTTGAGATCATTCATGGTATGATCAGTTTGTTTAGTATTCTTTCTTGCACCTTGTTTGATTTGGGAGATTCACAATCCTTTGTTTCACCCATTTTGTCCCATTCCTTGATAATAGAAATAGAGAGACTTTCCATTCCCTTGGTTTGGACTACACTGGACAGAGGTCAGACCAGCTTGTTTGATGATTTACAGGGATGTAGATTGATGTTGGGCCTACATCAATCCGACGGGGATCTATTTCTACTACAGATTCAGCCTTATGATTTCATCCTTATCATCAACATGCTGTTTTCAATGTATGTTGTTATCAAATACTTTTGGAGAAGAGTTGAGTTTTTAGACATGGAAGGCTAGGATGTAACATTCATTGGAGAGTGAAGATATCAGGTGGGCAGCCGACATATAAAGCCTCTTTCTTCTATATTACACAAACATTTCATTGGGATCGATGGATGATAATATGGTGGATGTTCTGGTAGTTTTTAGATAATTTTAGGATGTTTTCCTCTAGGAGGTTATAACTCTACCCCCTTGATGTGAGGTTGAGTTCGAAAAAGAATTACAACCTGGTGCTAGTCCAATTTCGATGGATCCTTATAATAGAGACTTCTGAGTTATGGGACTTGCAGATCTATATTGAAGACCTGATGAAGAAGGGTTTCATATGACCTAGAGTGTCCCTGTGGGGTGCTCCATTCTTGTTTGCAAAGAAGGCATATGGTGGTTTGCCGTTTTTCATAGACTACCAAAGGATGAATCTGGAAACATTCGAGAACCATTACCCTATCCCAAGGATATATGATATTTTTTACTAGAGGAGAATAGTGAGTTGGATTTAAAATATCGATATGTAGTCTAGACATCACTAGTTGAGGGTGAGGGAGGGTGACATCCCGAATACCACTTTCAGGTGTAGGTATGGGAACTTAGAGTTTCTAGTTATACTGTTTGATGTTACGAACACACTAGTAGTGTTCATGGGGCTTATGAGATCTATATTTCATGAGTTCTTGGACCGGTTCATCATCGTATTAATCGATGACATACTAATTTACTTGAGGTTAGAGGAGGAGCATACCGAGTATCTCAGGACTGTCCTAGAGGTCCTTCGGCACCACCGTATCTTTGGATAGCTATCAAAGTAAATGTTTTGGAAATAGAAGGATGAATTCATTAGGAATGTGGTGTCTCTATACGGTTTATAATTGGACCCGTTTAAGGTATATGAAACTGTTTATTGGGTATCACCTAAGAATGTGGTAGAGATTCACATTTTTCTCAGTTTGGATGGCTACTACCGAAGATTCAAAATAGATTTATCCTGAGTAGCAGCTCAATTGATGGATCTGACTAGAAAACTCCACCCTTTTTGTTGAGAGAGAAGTTCTAGGAAGCATTCAAATATCTATAGAGGAATTTTGTTAGTTCTCCATTGATCAGGATACAATTGGATTAGGTGATGTTGGAGGTGTTTTGTGATGCTTCCCATCTAGGCTTGAGGTGTGTGCTAATACGGGAATGGGGAGTGATCTCATAAGGGTGTAGAAAGTTATGCCCCTATGAACGTAACTATGAAACCCATGATATGGACCTAGCAGCAGTAATGTTCATGCTAAATCTATGGCGGAATTACCTTATTGGTTAGTGATTTTTGGTCTTCACAAAAACAAAAGAGCTTGAGGTACATCTTTTCATAGTGAGACCAGAACTTGTGGAAGTGGAGGTGGGTGGATTTTCCCCAATATTATTATTTTGAGATCTCCTACACCTCAAAAAAGGGGAATTTAGTGGCCAATATTTGAGAAGGAAGTCATAAAAGGAAGTGGTTTCAGAGTCTACAGACACTTGTAGGGAAATGGAGGAGTAAAATTATTTGCACTTTGATGTATGAATGGATGGTGGTTGAGGTTGTCTATTCTAGGTGACAGTATAGTCATATTTGAGGTAGATGGTGGAGGAGTCTTAGTGGGGTGTCTCAGAGGTGGAGGTGATGTGTGATCGCATTGACTGGGGTAATAGTATGGGGGGATGGCTGAAGGATGGTCATAATTAGATGTTGTTCCATTGTAAGCTGTTTGTTATAATGGGAAAACATGCGGAATTTCCCCATGAGTTTCATTAATCACCCCTTACAGTACACCCATGAGTTTCCAATATTAACCGAGGCTTGAGGGAACTGTTTTGGTGGCCCTGAGTGAAGTGGGTAGTGGAAGAGATTGTGGAAAAGTGATTTGCATGCCTTCAAGTGAAGGATCAGTACCATGTTCCTAGTGGTTTATTGACACCCTATAGGTACCCAAGTTGAAGTGGGATTACATCTTAATGTATTTTTTCTTAGGATTACCTATGAATCATGCAGTATGCGATGCTATTTGGGTAGTAGTGGATTTGTTGATGAAATCTGTTCACTTCTTAGCGATCAAGCAGTCGAGCACAGTGGATGCATTAGCACAAAGGTATGTGGTTGAGGTGTTGCAACATCGTAGAGTTAAAAAAATCCATCGTCTCATATTGGGATACATATTTTATGTTGTGAGTCTAGAGGTGATTTTAGCAATCTTTTGGAAATCAGTTATTCTTTTCCACAACACTCCACTCTCAGACAGATGGAAAAACAGAGCGGACAATCCAAGAATTGGAGGGAATGCTGTGAGAATAAGTCTTGGATTTTGGTGGGCATTGGGTATGAATCATTCCCCTGGTAGAGTTTTCTTATAATGAAAAATATCGTTCTTCCATTATCACAACTCCATATAAATATTTATACGGAAGATCCAGTCATTCATCTTTGTGTTGAATGGAAGTTGGGGAGCAATAATTTTTCGTCCATACATGGTATATAGTATGACCAAGAAGGCGCATCATGCCCATGAGAGTATGAAGGTAGCACAAGACCAGTAGAAGTCATATTCCAATCATAGGAGATGACATTAGGATTTAGATGATAGGGTTCACATATTCTTGAAGGATTCCCCTCGACGTGTGCAGTGGAGGTTCGACAAAGAGTGCAAGCTTTATTATAGGTTCATCAAGCCTTTGGAGGTGTTGGGACGAGTTAGCTAGGTGGAATGTCAGCTGGAGTTTCCACCATAGTTGGGGAGGATCCACAATGTCTTTCATGTCTCCCATCTTCTTTGGTAACATCATGATGACTCCCATGTCATTTATTGGGGAGAGTTGGATATCGAGGATGACACAAAGTTCATGGAGCGACCAATGGAGAGCTATGATCGTCAGGAGAAGGCGATGAATGGATGGACCATTCCCTTTGTACATGTGTTGTGGAGTAATGGTGACCTGGAGGAGAGTACTTGGGAAAGGTAGGCATAGATGCATGCCTAGTACTCAGAGTTGTTTTGAGTTTTTATCATGTTTTTTACATTGTGATGTAATGCATGAACCTTGTTTTGTATGAGATCCGTTATTTATTTATTATGTGATGTATGATAAATTACTAACATATAAGGAGGGTGATCTAGTCCATAATCAATGTGAATTAATGCATATGAGATTAAACCTGTGCTGGTGAGTCAGTGCTACCCAAAGAAGATAGTATCTTGACATGGGGGAAGGAATTCCTTGATTCATTTGTCCGGGAAGTGTGACTTTTAGTGCTTGTGTGGTATTTATTTTAGTTGTTGGGTTCGAAAATCTCATAGGAGGGGTTCTTGGATGTTGGGGTTTCACTCCAATGAGGTGGTTATTCCTTCATAGGTATCTTAAGGGATGGTTGTTTGAACCCTTCTTTCTTTTATGTTTGGGTTTGAATTATCAAGGGAGAGAATAGCTTTATATGTATATGATGTAATGGCCCAGACCTCCATAGTCCATTAATTTTTCAAAATCATATGTTTGGGTTGTTGTGGGAGGCAATGATATCTCATTTCATGAATCTTACAAATTTCAAGTTTTTCCATTGGTGAGATAGGGAATCGGTGAGTCAGGTCATCGATGAGTTCTGGCATAGGGGATTCAGGGTATCAATGAGTCAGGGTGTCTGTGAGTGAATCCATCAATGAGTTAAGGAATCAGTGAGTTAGGGTGTTGGTGAGTCAGGGTTGCAGTGAGTTAGGTCATCATGATGTTAGTGAGTTAGGGTGTCAGTGAGTCAGGGGGTCGGTGAGTCAGGGGTCGGTGTGCCAAGGTGTTGGTGAGTCAAGGCGCCAGTGAGTCAAGGCGTCGATGAGTTAGGAAATATATGAGTCATGTATCGGTAGGTCACATTGGTGGATCAACATTAGTGGATCAGCATTGGTGAATCACTATCGACGACTCGCTGTTGTTTTCTAGATGTTGGTGACTCACCCATTAGTGACTCATTTTCCAGTTTCTCCAAGTTTCCCTTGTTTCATCCCATTTACATTTTATTTGATGTAAATAAAGTTTAAATCATTTTAGGAATTTATAAAGGAATTTAAATGGATATTAATTATATAATTAATATCCTAATACTCCAAAGACAATGAAATTGTATAACCATGAGGTCTTTGAAATGATATGACTTTAATGGCCTAGGAATTGTTTCCTTCCATTGAAATAACAACCAACTTTTTCTAATTCCAAGGTCCTATCTTCTCTTTTCTATTGGTGTGTGGAGAACTTTTATTCCTAGAAGAGTCTTACTCTTGTGTTTTAGCCCCCCTTATTCAGTTTTCCATGGAGTCTCCTACTCACGAGACTCCTTGTTTTAGTGCAAAGAGAATCGACTAGTTGCTTGTTGTTCCATGTATGATTTTCGTTTGTCTCTCTTTCAGTCGGGTATCATGCGGGGTTGGTGTACTTATGTTCCCTAGTAAATACATGTGAAACCAATTTAAAGAATATAATAGGAATGAATAATTGGGGACGAGGAATATGTTGATGATCTCTAAATTTTATCTATTATATTTGATTAGTAATTTGAATTTTATGGGTTGTATCCCTCTATAAATCATGGTCGTGGGTGGTCTTTTCATGCACACCTTCAATGGTTCTTGTTTATCATTAGTTCTATCTCAAAATGACTATAAACAAGAAATCTGATTAATCAAGTATACTTGGTTAAATGAAAAGGATTCCCCGGGATTTAACATGATTTGTGATCAGCCCTGTTTATCAAAGTGGAATTAAAGTACATTTGTTGAAAAAACACACATATACTCATCTTGTTTTGGTGTGGCACTGTGTTATGTGGGTATTTTTTTATTTGTGATTTGTGAGGGTTATATGGTGATTTCTGAAAGATTTGGGTATTAGTTGGTGAAATAGGTGTCATGGAATCTTAGGTTGAGAGATTGGTTTATTTAATAATGGATGGACATATTATGAATTGGGACTACATCTAGGTGGTGGCCAGGAATCAGGGCCTCAAGACTAGGCTATGTCAAGATTTCATATTTGTGAGTGTTAGAATGGGTTCCTTTATTCCTTGTTTTGCTTGGACAATGGTTTGTATTGTGTCTTCACCTTTAAATGTTTCTAGTGTTTGGTATTTTCCTAGGTAGATATGGAAGTAAATAAATGAATTTCTTGATAACATAGAATTATTATTTGTTAAATGAATTGGTAGGGGGTATGATTCAAAATTGGTCTTATAGTAAAGAGAAATTCAAGTGATTGTCGTTCGTGGTGGTACACGCATCTAGGGGTATAAGAGAGGTTGGTTTTTAGTGGGCCGGTCATATGTTTGGAATCCCATAGGATGGGTTGATATTTGGTTACCTATATGTATGAAATTGTAGTTTATTATGTTTTATATACACACCTCACCTCTGTTGAGAACTTAGGGACAAACTCCCCATTGTTAAGGGCGAGGGTGTATTTCCCAACATCATAGTGGGAGGATGGATGGATGGTTACTAACTTTACCCAACTCCCTCTTCTAGGAATTTATCACCCAATATTAATCGATTAGGCTATAATGGCTTCAGGTTTAATAAAAAATTTATGGTATTGGCTGTGTGAGTGGTGGTTCATTTCCCTAGTGTATTTGGGATAAGGCCCTGGTGTTTTCTGGTGAGATGTTTGGTGATTGTGTCCCAGGTGTCTATGTGAAGGATGTGATGTGGGTGTGGCCCAAGTGTGTATGGGAAGGTTTTGAATGTGGGGCATGTGGAAGAGCATGGTAGCGTTAGGATGTTTTCCATTAGGGATGGGCAGTTAACCAGTGGGAAGTGGTTCGGGGTACCCAAATATTGATGTGGTTATACATTACATTACTAATATTCCATTATTTGGTGATAATTCCATGGTGATGTTAGGGTGGATTGTATACCATGTTAGGTAATTTTTAGTTTCTGTTGTTTTCTCATGGAGGAATTAGTATGCTTCTTCCACTTGTTCATAGGTGACTTTGGGTTTTCCCTATTGAGTATACATGTATGCTCAGCCTACATATATAAAATTGTTTTTAGTTTTCCATGGAGATTATGAGGAAAATGCTGGAGATTACTTGCTCGGATGTTGGGAACAATTGTTGTGTCCCAACATAGTTTTTATTTTGGTACTTTGGAGTTTTCTTTTATATATCTAGAAGATTAACTTAAACATGCATGTGGGAAGGATTTTGGTTTCTTTATATATATATATATATATATATATATATATATCTTAGAGTTTTTTGATGTTGATACATCTTATATCCCAATAATGGTTTCTATAAAAAGGGTAATGCCTCCCAATTTTTGAGATATTTCTATACCGTTGGTGATGGTATCTACCCCAGGACATATTGGAGGCATGACTTGGGGGGGGGGGTCATTATCTCTCCTTCATCTTGTGGAAGGTAGGTCTCCACATATTTTTATCCCTTACCTCATGTTTAATAAGGTTGGTCATGGCATTGATATTATGATTTCATAAAGAGTTTCATTTTTTCAAAAAAATTGTATAAAACTAGAAAAAAATAAATTTTTTAGTTATTCACAAAAAAAATCGACATCATTTTTTCGGAAAAAATTATTTTTAAATAATATAAATACTTTTCTAAAAACTAAATATTTTTTATATATATATTTTCTATATCTAAAACCAATATACATAATTTTAAAACTATTGTTAATTATATTCATTCCACAAATTTAACAACTCATTTGTAATGGCATACTATATTATAGTTCATTTAGACTCAAGTTTGTGTATACCATAAGATATCGATGAAATTAAATTTAGTTGATGAGAAATTAATAATAGAATCTCAAGGTGTTACAATCACCATATTTCAGAGGCTGATTATGAGCAGTTATGGTATAAACGTTATAATGGGGGTACTATACCTTTGATCATAGTTCAATAAATTAAGAAACAACCAAAATAAAATGACAACATAAGCATCCAAGTATAAAATATATATACCTAAAAATGATGAATTCTATAAAAAATGGAATGAAAAATATGATCATATGGAATCAAATCACTCTAAATATGAGATAAAACTAATCACCCACTAAGCTGATCACATTTACAAAATAACTATGTTGAAAATAAATAGTCATGTCTCTACTTATAACACTATGTCAAACCCCATAAGCAATATCCAAAAATATCAAGTTTTACCTCCTGATACTAAAACACCACAAGAAAGACTCTTCTGGATCATGCAACCCTTGGCACTACATCATACAATGTGCATTATGTGCTCCTCCAAAAAAATACATAAGGTATTTATAGATATCAAGGTGCACACACAGGGGATGAGAAAAAAATATAAGTAGGCCACCCCAAATTATAGTACTAATATATGCTATCATCAAAAGTTAATGTTCATGTGATGTGCCTAGCCTAGATGAAATATAATAACTGATGGAAAAAATAAACATGGGAAAAAGGAGAAATAAAAACACAAGACAAAGAACCCTGAGATCTATTATGATACCTAATTCAGATCTACCCCACTCTATCCCATGCTGGAGTGTTTATAACACATATATCACTCAACCACATGCCACTAGGAATTTTCAACATATACATATGAGATATAAGTTTTATAGCCTAAAGATATGCATGAATTCCAAACCCAAGGGAAAAACCATAGGCATACAAAATGATAATGTAAAACGGTATCAAGCACTAAGACTCTGATGAAATGATTTGTGTAATGGTCTGACCCCAGAAGCCCAGAGTCAGTGCATTATTTTAATTCATTTTCCTGATTACAAGGAATCAAGTCCCGAAAGACCAGTCAGTTTAGCAGTCTTGGAAAATAGATTACATAAGTGAATGATGCATTTCACATTAGAAAATAGAACACAACATAAATGATCCTTTGATAATTGCATTAAACCCCAACCATAACCCTAATTATCAATCATAATACACTTCTTGGAAACCTTGGAAAAAACATAAGAATGGGGTGAGCTCAGATGCTCAGTAAGGATAACAATATAGCATAAATATTTAAAAATAAGCATAAAAATTTATGGTAATGTATAAAAATAAAAAAAAGCCTTTAAATCTTAAAATTTAGCATAATATGGAAAATATAAATCAAATAATTCCATTTACTTATTCACATTGATATTCTACTAGTCTAAATATCACATGCAATATCCATAGCCAATTTCATAATGATGGAATGAATAATGCCAAACTTCATATCAACATAGTCAAGGCATTGTTCCAAGACTACAAATAAGATTTTTTCAAGGCCTTGTGCCAAGACACTAGTTTGTCTCCTAAGACCTACCAATGCATCGATGATCTATAGCGGGCTTCACCCGTCACTTACTAAGTCCAATTCCGTCCTTATATGAAAAGTTTTTAACATAACATAAACATTCATATTAAAACTATCATACAAAATTTCATTACATTATCCATAAACCATGAGTGGTATAAAAATAACACATTGACAGTCAAAACATATCACAAAAAGTTCAATATAATATGAAATATTTGTATCATAATAAATCAACCTCGATCAAGAATAATATCACATAAAATATGTTGACATAGTTGAAAATGATCAGTAAAAATCTTTTAGAGAAATATTCTTATTTCATAAATTCATTTAAAATTCATATAATTTATAAAGGAATTCATTTAAAGTTTTTTTTTGTATCAAAGTGTCCCATAACACTTTGAAACATTTTAAATGAATTAATATTTGAAAACATTCATGTCCATATAAATAAATCTTTAAATCCATTTTGAAAACATGGACATTAATGAGAATGGTTTAGAAAAATAAATATTTAAAACATTTATAATGATGTTTTAGTAAAAAATTACCTTAAAATGAATACCTTGGAAAACACTTCTATAAAACATGGATATGGATAATAAATATTTCCCAGAAGATACTTACATAAAAACAACCTTGGATAATAAAGAGATTGTGAAATTAACCACTACCTTGTACTTTTCCTTGGTCGAGGGTACGTTAACCTCTTGTATAATATGTAAATGATTGATATTAAATTATACAATAATCATATACATATATATGATTTCATATATGATCTTATAATATTTGTTTGTTAATAATATTTTAGTAGTATCATCATTTTGGGTGTTAACTAATTCGTTTGCCTTTATATGCTTGGTTACGTAAACCATATTTGTTATGGATATAATGTATTTTATTCATATACATAATGATATTATGTTCATAAAAATTATTTTTAATCATAAAAATTAAATTATTCTTGAATGATTATGATGGGGAGTGAATCTTATCGCGTTCGGGGCGACGGTAATCCGTACGTACGCACAAGCGACAATATTATTATATTGATGGTGAAATCATATAACTGGATGGTATATCATATATAAAGAATCATTAACATGTTATACTTATTATTAAATCAGTTATACTCATTATTATATCCATAAAAATAATTAAGTGCTTGAATAACAAACAACACCACTACGTGGAGATGGTATGCCATATGTACGCACATATGGTGACTTTGTTATTTATAGGATAGATAAAATAACGAATATGGTTGTACCATATTTATAATAACTTCACTATATGTAATAGTTACTAGAGTCATTAAATTGGTATGGAAACAAAAAATAAAGAGGAAGTTTAAGAAGAAAATGGATTTAGAGGGAATCTGGGAGGATATTTGGGAAGGTGTTGGTTGGTCGAAATGGCTTTAGAGGTGTGATTTTGAGAGAAGGGGAAGTGTTGTTTTATAAGAGGGGTGAGGGTCACTTTAGGAAAAGATTTAAATATTAATTTATTATACAATAATATTCTGTTTATAATGGCTCCAAATGAATTTACTTTGATCCTTATGTGGTTATGGGTCTAATTCCTCTAAACCAATTGGTTTTAGACAAGTTTAGGTTACCATTTTATCCTTATCCTTTAGATTTAACTCTTAGTTAAATAGCTTAACTTTTACTATGTCTTCTTGTATTATTACACTATATGGTTAATAGACTTACTCTAAATTTACAAGAGAAACTCAAGTGTTTCATCAATGACTTATATAGTATTATTTATTCCCTTTGGACAAACCTTAGATTTTTAGAAATATTATATCAACCAATAAAATAGTATTTGTTTTAAAAATTAATTTATGTCAATTTAGACACTATTTGGTATTTTGTATTATGAATTCATAAAAACATTATCACTTCAAAAAATTAATATAATCAACCCTAACATGTTATGTTATCTTAGAAAATTAGTGGAATTCATTAGAAGTCTCAATTTACATTTATTTGGATATTTCTAATATCAATTATTTTAATATTTCATTAATAAGGTAATTACTACATCATCAATGTGTCATAAATTAATTTATTTATACAATTTATAAAAATTATAAATAAAACACCATGATGTAGGAAATATTTTTATCTTTATAATAATATTTATAATCTAATTTATCTTATGTATAACCCTATATTAAATATGGATTAGCTATTAAACTTTGAATTTAACACTTTTAACTCTTCTTTAAATAAAATAATAATAAATATCCTCATCTAATATAAGTTGAATAAAAGGATCATATTTTATTCCTAAGGTTGTTTTTGGTAGAATCACACTTATTCAATAGATTTATGACATGCGTTAGGGTAATTATAATATCATTTTTACCTTTAATTACCCTATTGACATATAACCTTGGTAAATAAAAGTTAAAAGTTACTATCCACCAAAAATTATTTCCATCTTATTGAACTACATTTTACTTACTGATTTCAACTGTGTCTCTCAGATTTGTGAAATTCAACTCACAGAAGTGGAAAAATTATGTTTTATGCAAATTTGCAAATTCTCCTAAAAGGTGGGTAAAAAACGTTAAAAAGTTCTATAAAATTTTATGCATCGAATATTATTATAAAATTACTCCAATGAATTATATTGAACCTATATAGATATTATATATATATTTTTACATAAAATAAATTTAAATAAAATAAATAATTATTTAAATTAAAAGTTGGTTGTAAATAATAACATAGTGTTTTCACAATTCTTCAAAAATGGAAAGTATTCAGAAAAATACCAAAAAATCACTTAGATAATTTTCATATTCTAAATTAACAAATTAATTCTATTTTAAAAAATTCAAAACATAGAAGTATAAATTATTAATTTAAAATTAATTCCCATTGTCAAAACCAAAAAGCATATTTTTAAAAAGTAATAACTATCAAAAGATTGACATGTGTTTAAGTGAAATTTTAATCTAAAATTACATATAATGGCATAAATTGTATTAAATAATTAAAATATAATCTAATTATACTTCCAAACTATTAAAATTTATAATTTAACACTATAAATTATTTTTATTAAAATAGTTGTTTTCAATTAAAATTTAGTATTTTTCACTATTCACCCAAATATGAAAGTTATCAAAAAAACACCAAAAAATTATCAAAATAAAATTTTTATGTATCGATTCTAAATTAGAATTTTATTATATCAAATAGAATATATAAAAGTTTCAAATATTAGATTTAAAAAGGGTTCTCTATTAAAATGTTGTAAAATTGCATTTTCTGAAAAATAGTTTCTTTATCTAAAAAATGAATTTGTTCATATATTATGTCTAAAAAACAAATAATATGGATGTTAGAATTTATAATAAATATATATATTTCCAAATGCAGATAATACTATTCATAACTTCTTTTGAACAACTAGTTTGGTAAGTCGTGGTGCGCTCGAACACGGTGTTGCGTGTAGTGAAAGTTATTAAACCGATTTGAAGAAATAACGTACTATGAAATCATGGGGTGTTACATTCTCCTCTCATTCGATAAATTGTCTCCACAAAATTTGAAATTTTTCTTAGAAAATAATAGGTTAAAAATAGAAAAATACCTTTTTGGAAAACCCACATTTAAAACTGGGTAAAAATATTTCGTCTTAATAAGAGGGAAAGGGAAATCAAAAAAATCACCACCAAATTATGATCTCAATTAAGAGAAATTTGGTGATAATTTGAGAAAAATAATTGGAGGAAAAATGTAAATATTTATAGGGAGTGATTGAGTTCATCAGTCACAATCAAGTGTACTTGAGATCCTCAAAGCCATCATTCTATGATGATTTAAAATATCACCGGTTCAACAAATCATAAGGTATTAGGATAACATATATTTTTTTTAAAATCCCTTCCCTAAAGTTTAGGAATTAATTAATTTATATAATAAGATGAAAAAATATACGTGACAAGTAGAGTTTATCCTATATCTAATTCCTACAACAAACACATCTTTCACTCCAAAAGATAATAGAATACCAAAATATTTTATTTATCCTGATCATATAGTGTTCAATAAATGATTAATTTTTAAATCATTTTTTAGGATATTTTAAATAAACTACATTATACAAACTAGGACATCAAGTAGGTCAGTGTAATGCGATTCACCCTTGTCACCCTTCGGTTGTGGGTTCAAGTCTCACAGCCTTGACAAACGCGACGGGTTGTGGTCCAACCCATGATTTGTCCTTTTTATAAAAATCCAAAAGCTAATATTAAGAAGTTTTCTAACCTTATACAATAGTATCTAATGTTTAACTTAATCAATTCCAACCTTTAGACTTATCCAAAATAATTCTTTCCAAAATCATAGTATAAAGTTTATAAGGAAGTTAAACACAATGAAGATCCTTTTTGCCACGTAATAACATGTGAATACCTTCATCATGTATTTTTTAAAAACATGGAAACTCCCTGAATTACCATAAAAACTTATTGATAACATTCATGCTCTCTTATTTCTTATAGAATACTGGATATACTCCTTCTATCCAAAAATTTTGTAAACTCCATCAATGATGGAATATAAAAATCATTAATCAGTTTCAAGGTAGTCATGAATATCCAATATAATTTATCTGAATCAATCATATATTATTCCAAAATCACTAACTCAGTATCAGAACCATATTATAGTTTATATTTATCTTAGCAATATATTTTCCAAAACATTTAACCTACTATTGAGTCACTTTTCTTGGTTCCACACAATATTATGTCCTTAATGAAATAGTACTACAGTACAATCATTATATACTTTATAATTCTTATAACATATATATAAATAATACAATACCCAAATGACACAATACTTTAACAACATGAAAACCTTAATTATTCCTCTTCATCTTCATTAGTATTGTAAATTGATTATTATGAAATAGATGAATTTGTGGTATACTATGATTATTTGGACATTGATTCGCTTAGTATCCCAACTCCTTGAAGATAAAGCATTGTACATTTGAAACTTTTTTCTTACCCTTGAAATCATGAACTTGGTTTCTTTTTTCTCTACACTTATAACAAAATCCCATTACCTTTAAGAATTTACCAAGGTTATTCCTTCCATAATTATTACATTTGGGAAATTTGTTCTTTCCCCTCTTCACTTTATCCACCTTTCTCTATTCCATTCTTTTCTTCTCTTGATCCCATTTAATGCCATAGGACTTAGAGAGTTCATTACTTATATTATTAACACCAGATATTATTTCTTCATATGATGAGAATACGTGGGGACTGTTTCCCATTTAAATGTTGTCTTAATACCATGATAGATATCATCCTTATTAATCTTTTGATCATGCGTATTGCTGGAATTCTGCTTTCTTCTACTTGGGGCCATTTCAAAACAATGGCATACACTATGTTAGTTTATAAATCACAATTCATAATTCAAAACATGTAAAATACCTAACATAAATTGAAAATATTATGCATATAATCTATAATCATTAAATTTTTTCTTTGAGGAAGTATTTACTCTTAAATCCTTCATAATGTCCTGTAATGAAAATGTGAATTATCCTAATCATATCCCCCAGGAGTGTCGTAACCAAGAGTGCAGAAAGGCCTATTGTTGTGTACTAGGATACCCCGGGTTAAGCCTAAAAATCCTTGTCAATGTTTTCAATCCTGGGTACATCTGTTCCAGAGCCACCTCTATGTGCTCGTATCCACACAATGATCTATTGCTTGGAAAATACACAAAATATCTAAACTACCACAATTATAAGAAGTTCTTCTATACTAATACCTAAACTCTAGGGTAATTTTGTCTAATCATAGTTTATCTAAATCGATCTCCAGGGTTTTGATAAACTTCATATGATACCAACAATAACACCCCAACCCCAAAAACCCAGAGTCGGTCCATTATTTTAATACATTGGCATGATTACAATGAATCAATTCTGAAAGACATATCAATTTATCGGTCTTTGAAAATAGATTACATTCATGAATGTTATATTAAACATTAGAAAATATTACACAAAATAAATGATCATTTGATAACTCCATTAATCCCCTAGCTAATCCCTGCTTATCAGTCCAAATCCACTCCTTGGAATCCTGGGAAAATAAATGATAAGAATGGGGTGATCTCAGATTCTTAATAAAGATAACAATATAGTGGATACATTCATAAATAAGCATAAAAATTTACAGAAATTTATAAAAATAAAAAAAACTTTTAAATATAAACTTCAGTATAATATATAAAAGATAAATCATATAATGCAATTTACTTATTCACATGGTTATTCTACTAGTCGAATAATCACATGCAATATCCATAGCCAATTTCATAATGATGGAATGCATAATGCTGGAATTCATAAAAAAATAGTCAAGGCCTTGTGCCAAGACTAAAAATAAGATTTTTTTCAAAGCCTAGTGCCAGGACACTAGTTTGTCTCATGAGACCTACCGATGCATCGATGAGTTATAGTGGGCCCCACCCGTCACTTACTAAGTCCAATGCCTTCCTCATATGAAAAGGTTTAAACAAAACAAAAACATTTGTACTTAAACTAGCATACGAAATGTATATACTTTATCCATAAACTATTAATGGTATAAAAATAACACATCCATAGTCAAAACATATCACAAAACATTTAATACAATATGGAAGATTTGTATCATAATAAATCAGCTTCGATCAAGAATAATATTCCATAAAGGATGTTGACATAGTTGAAAATGATCAGTAAAAAACTTTGAGAGAAATATCCCTTTTCATGAAATCATTTAAAAGTAACAAAATTTTTAAAGGATGTCATTTAAAAGATAGTTTTGAATCAATGTGTCCCATACCACTTTGAAACTTTTGAAAGGAGTTAACATTTTAAAAGATTCATGTTCATATAAATTAATCCTTTAAACCATTTTGAGAACATAGTCATTAATGAAAAAGGTTTAGAAGAATAAAAATTCAAAACATTTAAAATTATATTTTAGTAAAAAATTCCTTTAAAAATAATCCCTTTGAAAACTCTTTTATGAAACATGTACATGGATAATAATTATGTCATAGTTGATACTTACGTAGAAACAACCTCAGATAATAAAGAAATTGTGAAATTAACCCTTTACTTTTACTTTTTCTTGGTTGAGGGTACATTATACTCATGTATAATAGTTAACTAATTGTTATTAAATTATAAAAGAGTCATATATATAAATATTATATAATATATGATCTCTAAATATTTCTTTGTTAATAATAAATTGAGTAGTATCATCATTATGGGTGTTAACTGATTCGTTTTCCTTTATATGCTTGGTTACGTAAGCCATGTTTGTTATGTATAGAATTTATTTTATTCATATACCCAATTATATTATGTTCAAAAACGTTATTTTTAATCATAAAATGAAAATTATTATGGAATTATTATGATGGGGAATGAATCTAATCGCGTTTGTGGAGACGGTAATCCATACATACAAACGAGCAAAAATATTATTATATTGATGGTTAAATAATATATAAGTTGATGGTATATTATATATACAGAATCATAAACATGTTACACTAATTATTTAAATTAGTTATACTCATTATTATACCCATCCAAAAAATGATGTGTTTGAATAACAAACAACACCACGACGTGGAGACGGTAAGTCATACGTACACACGTATGGTGACTATGTCATTTTTAGGATGGATAGAATAAATAATATGGATGAACCATATTTATAATAAAATCAAAGTATGTAGTAATTAATGGAGTTATTATTTTGGTATGTAAAAAAAAGAAAGAGGAATTGGAAGAAGAAATGAACTTGAAAGAGGGTGGTGAAATTATTACCTCTTCTTTGGCTGTTTCATTTTGAGTTGATCAAAAGGGATCCTTAGGTTGTCTTTATGATCAAAGTAAGGACTCTTGTTTTATGTGAAAACATTTGGGAGGATATGTTTTTGGGTTTTGGCTGAGCCAAATGTCTTTGGAGATGTGATTTTGAGAGAAGGGGAAGTGCCTTTTTTTGAGAGGTGAGGGTCACTTTAGGAAAAGATTAAAATATCAATTTATTATACAATCATATTCTATTTATAATGGCTTAAAATGAATTTATTTTGATCCTTAGGTGGCTATGGGTTGCAATCCTCTCAACCAATAGGTTTTATACAAGTTTAGGTTTCCATTTTAACCTTATCTTTTAGATTTAACTCTTAATTAAATAGTTTAACTTTTAACGTGTCTTCTTGTATTGTTACACTATATGGTTAATAAACTTAGTCTAAACATCCAATAGAACCTCAATTGGTTCATTACTGACATATATAATATTATTCAAGCCCTTTTTCTGAACTATACATATTTAGTAATATTATATCAACCAATAATATAGTATTTGTTTTAAAAATTAATTTATGTCAATTTTGACAGTATTTGGTATTTTTTTGAAAGTCATAACAACCTTATCACTTCGAATATAATATATATAATCAACCATAACATGTCTTATTAAACTATAAAATTAGTTTAATTCATTAGAAGTCCCAATTTTAATTTATTTGGATATTTATAATATCAATTATTTTAATATTTCATTAATAAGGTAATTATTATATCATCATTGTGTCATAAATAAATTTAATTATGTAACGTATAAAATAATAAATAAAATACCATGATGTAATAATTATTTTTAGCTTTCTAATTATTTTTTATAGTCTAATTTATCTTATGTATAACCCTATAATAAAAATGATTTAGTTATTAAACATTGAATTTAACACTTTTAATAATTTTTTAAATAAAATAATAATAATTGTCCTCATCTTATCCAAGTAGACCAAAAGGATCATATTTAATTCCTAAGGTTTTGTTTGGTTAAATTAAACTTATCCAATATAATTAGGACATGTGTTAGGGTAATTATAATATCATTTTTACCTTTAATTACCCTATTGACATTTAACCGTGGTAAGTTAAAGTCAAAAGTTATTGTTCACCAAAAATTATTTCCATCTTATTGAACCAAATTTTACTTACTTATGTCAACCATGTCTCTTAGATTATTGAAATTCAACTAATAAAAGTAGTAAAATTATGTTTTATGCAAATTTGTAAATGCTCCTAGAAGGTGGGTAAACAAATGTTAAAAAGTTCAATATAATTTTATTATAAAATGACTACAATGAATTACATTGAACTTATATAAGTATTATATATCTATTTTTATTTAAAATAAATTTAAATAAAATAAAAAATTATTTAAATAAAAATTCGGTTTAAAAAAATAACGTAGTGTTTTTCACTATTCATCAAAAATTGAAAGTTTTCAGAAAAATACCAAAAATTACCCTAAGATAATTTTGATATTCTGAATTCAAAAATGAATTTTATTTTACCTTATTCAAAACATATAAGTTTCATTTGTTAATTTAAAATTAATGCCCATTGTCAAAACCAAAAAGAAGATTTTTAAAAAGTAAAAACTATCTAAAGATTGGCATGTGTTTATGTCAAATTTAAATTTAAAATTTTTTATAATGACCTAAATTGTATTAAATTATAAAAATATAATCTAATTATACTTCCAAACCATTCAAATTTATAATTTAACACTATAAATTATTTTTATTAAAAATTTGTTTTCAATTAAAATTTAGTATTTTTCTTTATTCACCTAAATATGAAAGTTATCATAAAAACACAAAAAATTTATCAAAACAAAATTTTTATGTTTAGATCCTAAAGAAGAATTTTATTTTATCAAATTCAATATATAAAAGTGTCAAATATTGGATTTAAAAAGGGTTCTCCATTAAAAGAAGTCAAAATTTCATTTTCTGAAAAGTACTTCCTTTATCTGAAAAAATGAATTCATTTTTATATTATGTCTAAGAAACATATTATATGGATATTAAAATTTATATGAAATATATAAATTTCAAATGAAGATAATACTATTCATAACCAATTTTAAACAACTAGTTTGGTAAGTTATGGTGCGCTCAAACTCTGTGATGCGTGTAGCGCAAGTTATTGAATTGCTTTGAAGAAATAACATACTATGAAATTTTAGGGGTGTTACATTATAACCTTCTTCAATAAATTGCATCCTCTAAGTTTGAAATTTTTCATCAAAAATAAATGATTAAAAATAGAAAAATACATTTGTGGAAAACCCAGATCAGAAATTGGGATAATAAAATTTAGTCTTAATAATAGGGAAAGAGGAATGAAAAAGTCACCACTAAATTATGATCTCGATTAAGAGAACATTAGTGAAAATTAGAGAAAAATAATTGGAGTAAAACACAAATATTTATAGAAATTGATTGCGGCCATCAATCATAATCAAGTGTACAATTGAGAGCCTCAAAGCCATAAATATATGATGATTTAAAATATTATCTGTTCAACAAAACATAAGGTATTAGGATAACACATTTTTTGGTTTTTAGACCAATTTCCTAAAGGTTAGGAATTAATTTATTCATAGAAAGAGCGAAAAAAAATATAATTGACTAGTATACTTTCATCCTTTAAATAATTCCGACCAGCAACTCATCTTTCACTGCAAAAGATAATTGAATTCAAAAATATTCTATTTATCATAATCGTATAGGGTTCCAAAAATAGTTAATTTATAGTTCATTTGTTAGAATATTTAAAAAAACTACATTATCAAAACTAGGACATCAAGAAGGTCATTGTTAAGTGATGCACCCTTGTCGCCCTTCGGTTGCGGGTTCAAGTCTCGCATCCTTTCCGGACACGAAGGGTTGTCTCGCAACCTCCTGGTTGTCCTTTTTATAACAATCCAAAAGATAATATCAATAATCTTTTTAACCTTAAACAATAGTATCCAATGTTTAACGAAATCAATTCTAACCTTTAGACTTATCCAAAATAATTTTGTCCAAACTCATAGTCCAAAATTTATAAGGAAGGTAAACAAAATGAAGATCCTTTTTTCCATGTAATAACATGTGAATACCTCATCATGTATTATTTTAAAACATGTTAATACCCTGAATCACCATAAAAACTTATTGATTACGTTAATTCTCTATTATTCATTATAGAATAATAGATATACTCCTTTTTTCCAAAAATGTTGTAAACTCTATCAATGATGGAATATAAAAATCATTAACCTATTTTGAGGTAGTAAATAATATCAAATATAATTTATCCAAATCAATCATATATTATTTCAAAATCGCTACCTCAGTATTAAAACCATATTATGGTTTATCTTTCTCTCAACCATATATTTTCCAAAAAAATTAACCTGGTATTGAGTAACTTTTTTTGTTCCACACAATCTCATGTCCTTAATGAAATAGTACTATAGTACAATCCTTATATACTTTATAATTCTTATAACTTGTCCATCATTAATACATTACTCAAATGACACAATAATGTAACAACATAATAACTAAGATCATTCCACTTCATCTTCAGTAGTATCATAACTTGATTATTATCCAATAGTAGAATTTGGGGTATACTCTGATTATTTGGACATTGATTTGCATAGTGTCCCAACTCATTGCAGATGAAGCATTGTACATTTGAAACCTTTTCCTTACCCTTTCAATCACGTACTTGGTGTCCTTTTTCTACACACTTATACAAAACTCTCATTCCCTTCAAGCATTTACCAAGGTGATTATTTCCATAGTTATCATATATGGGAAAATCCTTTTTCCCCTCTTCCCTTTATCCACCTTTCTCTCTTCCATAATTTTCTTCCCTTGCTTCCCTTAAAATCCATATGACTTAGAGAATCCTTTAATTATCTCATTAACACATGATACTATTTTTTCATATAATGAGAATAGATGGAAGACTATTTCCCTTTTATATGTTGGCTTAATACCATGAAAGATATGATCCTTATTAATCTTTTGATCATGCCTATTGCTGGAAATTTCATTCATTCTACTAGGTTCGATTTCTAAACTATGGAATACACTATGTTACTTTATGAATCAAAATGCATAATTCCAAACTTGTAAAATACCTAACATAAATTGAAAATATTATGCATATAATCTATAATCATAAAATGTTTTCTTTGAGGATGTATTTACTCTTAAATCCATTATAATGGATTGTAATGATAATGTGAATTATCCTAAGAATATCCCCATGAGTGTCGTAACCAAGAGTGCAGAAAGGCCCGTTGTCGGGTACCAGGATACCTCGGGTCAAGCCTGAAACTCCTTGTCATAGTTGTCACTCCTATTTACATCTATGAAAGAGCCACCACTACCAACTCGTATCCAGATAGGGATGTATTTCTAGGAAAATACAAAAAATATCTACATTAACAAAATTATAGGAAGTTCATATATACTAATCCTCAAAGTCTATCTTAGGGTAATGTTATCTAATCAGAGTTTATCTAAATCTATTTCTAAGGTTATTTCTAAAATTCGCTTGATACCAATTGTAATGCCCTGACACCAGAAGCCGATATTTGGTGCATTTTTTAATACATTGACATGATTAAAATGATTCAAGTTTCGAAAGACCGAATAGTTTAACAATTATGGAAAATAGATTACATACATGAACGTTAAATTACACATTAGAAAATAAAACACTACATATATGATCCTTTGAGAATGCCATTAATACCCTCTCTTAACCCTACTTTTCAATCATAATACACTTCTTAGAATCCTGGGAAAATAAAACATAATAAAGGGGTGAGCTCAGATGCTCAGTAAGGATAACAATATAGTAGAAATATTTATAAATAAGCATAAACTTTTATGAAAATGTATAAAACTAAAAAAATACCTTTTAAAATTAAAGTTTAGCATAATATGAAAAGATAAATCAAATAATTCCATTTACTTATTAGAATTGATATTCTACTAGTCAAATAATCACATTAAATATCAATATCCAATTTCATAATGGTGGAATGCATAATGCCAGACTTCATAACCACATAGTCAAATTCTTATGACAAGAGTACCGATAAGATTTTTTTCAAGGCCTTGTGCCAAGACACTAGTTTGTTTCATGAGACCTAATGATGCATCGAGGAGCTATAACGGGCTCCACCTGTCATTTACTATGTCCAATGTCTTCCCCATATGAAAATGTTTAAACATAACATAAACATTTATATTAAAACTAGCATTTGAAATGTCAATAAATTATCCATAAAAAATGAATAGTATAAAAATAACACATCCACAGTCAATGCATATATCAAAACCTGCAATACAATATGAAATATTTGTATCATAACAAATCAGCCTCGATCAAGAATAATATCAAATAAAGGATGTTGACATTGTAGAAAATGATCAGTAACAATCTGTGAGAGAAATATCCATTTTTCATGAAATTGTTTGAATGTTACATAATTTATAAAGGAAGTAATTTAAAAGATAGTTTTGAATCATTGTGTCCCTTACCACTATGAATCTTTTTAAAGGAATTAATATTTGAAAACATTCATATCCATATAAATGAATCCTTAAAACCATTTTGAAAAAATGGAAATTAATGAGAAATGATTAGATGATTAAATCTTTAAAATATTTAAAATGAAGTTTTGTTAAAAAATCAGCTAAAAAATAATCCCTTTGAAAACTCGTTTATGAAACATGGACATGGATAACTAATATGTTCTAGTAGATACATACATAAAAACAACCTCGGATAATAAAGAGATTGTGAAATTAACCCATACCTTGTACGTTTCCTTGGTCGTGGGTACATTAATCTCATGTATAATAGTCAATTAATTGTTATTAAATTATACAAGAATCATATACATAAATATGATATCAAATATGATCTTCTAATATTTCTTTGTTAATAATATTTTTGAAGTGTCATCAATTTGGGTTTTAATACATTTGTTTTCCTTTATATACTTGGTTACGTAAGCCATGTTTTTTATGAGTAGAATTTATTTTATTAATATACAGAATTATATTATATTCATAAACATTATTTTTAATCATAAAATGAAAATTATTCTGGAATGATAACGATGTCGGATGAATCTCATCGCGTTCGTGGATATGGTAATCAGTATGTACGCACGAGCGATAATATTATTATATTGACGGTGAAATCATATATAATTGGAAGATATATCATATATAAAGTATAATTAAATTGTTATAATTATTATTTACATCAGTTATACTCATTATTATACCCATCCAAATAATGAAGTGTTTGAATAACAAACTACACCACGACGTAGAGACGGTAAGTCGTACGTACGCACGTATGGTGACTTTGTCATTTATAGGATGGGTAGAATAATGAATATGGTTGTACCATATTTATATTGACATCAAAATATGTTGGAGGTTCTGGGGTTATTATTTTGGTATGGAAACAACAAAGAAAGAGTAATTGGAAGTAGAAAATAACTTGAAAGAGGGTGGTGAAATTATTACATCTTCTTCGGGTGTTTCCTTTTGAGTTGATCAAAATGTATTATTTGGTTGCATTTATGATAAAATTATGGAATTTATATTGATTTGAGGGAAGTTGGGAGGATATTTGGGTAGGGTTTGGCCAAGAGAAATGGATTTGGAGAAGTGATTTTGAGAGAAGGAGAAATGCCTTTTTATAAGAGGGGTGAGGGTCACTTTAGGAAAAGATTAAAAGATTAAAATATTATACAATCATATTCAGTTAATAATGGATACAAATGAATTTTTTTCAATCCTTAGGTGGTTATGATCCGAAATATTCTCTACCAATAGGTTTTAAACATGTTTATGTTACTATTTTAACCTTATCGTTTAGATTTAACGCTTAGTTAAATAGTTTAACTTTTACCGTGTCTTCTTGAATTCTGACACTATATGGTTAATGAACTTTCTATAAACATACAAGAGAACCTGAAGTGGTTAATTAATGAAAAATATAATATTATTTATGTTCTTTGTCCTAACCTTATATTTTTAGGAATATTATATCAACCAATAATATAGTATTTGTTTTAAAATTTAATTTTTGTCAATTTTGACACTATTTGGTATTTTGTTTTTGTTAAGTCATATATACCTTATCACTTCGAAATAATTTATATAATCAACCCTAACATTTCATCTTAACCTGGGAAATTAGTGGAATTCATTAGAAGTTTCAATTTACATTTATTTGGATATTTATAATATCAATTATTGTAATATTTCATTAATAAGGTAATTACTACATCATCATTGTGTCATAAATAAAATTAATTATGTAATTTCTAATAATTATAAATAAAATACCATGATGTAGGAAATATTTTTAGCATTCTAAATAATTTTTATAGTCGAATTTATCTTATATATAATGCAATATTAAAAATGGTTTAGTTATTAAACTTTGAATTTAACACTTTTAACTCTTCTTTAAATAAAATAATAATAAATATCTTGATCTTATCCAAGTAGACCAAAAGGATCATATTTTATTACTAAGTTTTTTTTTTCTATTTAAAATTATCCAATAAAATTAAGACATTGTTAGGGTAATTATAATATCATTTTTATCTTTGATTACCCTATTGACATTTAACATGGGTAAATAAAAGTCAAAAGTTACTATTCACCAAAAGATTATTGTTATCTTATTGAACCACATTTTACTTACTAATGTCAATTGTGTATCCCAGATTTTTGAAATTAAATTCACATAAGCGGTAAAATTAATTTTTATGCAAATGTGGAAATGCTCTTAGATGGTGGGTAAAAACGTTAAAAAGATTAATAAAATTTGATACATCTAATTTTATTTTAAAATGACACCAATGAATTACACTAAACTTATATAGGTATTATATATCTATTTTTACTTTACAAAATATTTAAATAAAATAAATAAAAATTTAAATAAAAAGTAGGTTTTAAATAACAACGCAAAATTTTTCATTATTCATCAAAAATTGAAAGTTTTCAGAAAATTAAAAAAATCACCCTAAGCTAATATTGATATTCTGTATTCAAAAAATGAAGTCTATTTTACCAAATTCAAAACATAGAAGTTGCGTTTATTAATTTAAAATTAATTCTCGTTGTCAAAACCAAAAAGCATATTTTTAAAACGTAAAACTATCAAAATATTGACATGTGTTTATGTCCAATTTAAATGTGAAATTACTTATAATGACCAACATTGTATTAAATGATAATAATATAATCTAATTATACATCCAAACCACTATTAATTATTTTGATTAAAAGATATTTTTCAATTAAAAGTCATTATTTATCACTATTCCCCTTAATATAAAAGTTATCAGAAAAACACAAAAATTTTATCAAAACTACATTTTAATGTCCCAATTATAAAGAAGAAGTATATTTTGTCACATTGAATATATAAAAGTTGAAAATTGGATTTAAAAAAGGTTCCCCATTAAAAGGCGGTAAAATTTTTTTTTCTAAAAAATATTTCCTTTATCTGAAAAAATAAATTCATTCTTATATTATGTATAAGAAATACATAATATAGATGTTATAATTTATATAGAATATATAAAATTTCAAATGTAGATAATTATCATGAAATTGGGCTTCACGCGCCAAGTTAGAGTCACCAATCTGGTCCTCAATAGGAGTTGTAGACCCTACAACAAGTGCATCAAGAAATGAAACACCATCATTATCATTTTCCTTACCTTTCCATAATTTGGATATTGTCGAGTCTTATGTGCATATTAAGAGGGGGTCATCTCTATCCTATTTAAATAAGCAACAGTAGGAGCAGTAATGGTATATTTATATGATTATATATATTTATTTCAATATATATATTTCAATAAATATAAATATAATAAATTTATTTATAATTTAAATATATTTATTATAATTTAACAAATAAATATATATATATATATATATATCTATATTCATACGAATATATATATTTATTAACAAATAATTATGAATACACTAAATATATTAATTTTTTAAATGTATTTATAATAATTTTATAATTATTTTAATAAATAAATAATTATTTAATTATTTAAAATTTAAAAAATACATTTTTTAGAATATAAATATTTAAAATTTTATAATTAAATATTTACAATATACAATTATAAAAAAATCATTTAAATATATTAATTATTTAAATTTCAAACATATTTTAAATGTTAAAACATAAAAAATAATAATGAATAACTATTATTCACATATAATACAAACATATTGAAAATATTACATATATAGTAAATAAATATATATATATGTAAATATTATAAAATGAGTATATTTATTTTTAACATTATTAAATAATATAAAATAATAAATGAATAAATTAAGTTAACCAAATTATAACAATATTTAAAAGTGAATTCTGAACATTTATGTGAATTTCAAACATACATGTATACGCATACTCATCTACACACACACATATAGATACACACATGTATATACACACATATACCAACATACATGCACTTAAACAAGTATAAATATTTTAAATTATTTAATATTAATATAAATATATATCTAAATAAATATATTAAACTATATATTATATAATTGTTTAAATAAAATATTAATTAATTATATTTATTTTAATTATCTACACATTTTGTAATCAATTTATAGTAATAAACTATTAAAATTTTTGGCTAATATAAATTTAATAAATTTTTATATATAAAATTATAAAAATAAGTTTCATTTTTATTAAAAGTTATATTTTTCATATTTATATGTTACTTTCTTATATAATTAATGTGATATAAAACTGTTTTAAAAGTAGAAAAATTAATATATTTATTATTATTTTACAATTACTTATATATATATATATATATTTTATTTATAAATAGATTATAAATAAATATATTTTTATATAAATGTAAATATTTTTATATATTAATATATATTTATAGAATTATATAGAATTATATAATTATATATATGTGTAGAGTTATATATATTTATATAATTGTATATATATATATATTAAAAATATTTATTATTTAAAAATATTTATTATTATTATATAATTATATAAATATATGTACATATATTTACATGGTTATAAATACTTTTTGGAAACATTATATATATATATATATATATATATAAATATTAGTTATTAAAAAATAGGTATTAATATATCATATTTATATTAATTATGATCATGTGTTTTTGAATTAATGTATATAAATAAACATTATTTTTTGAAAATAAATATGATATGTTTATATAAAAATAATATTTTTTATTAAAAGGTCTTATCAACACTATAAATAATGATAATAAAAGTAACATTTATCTCCAAAAAATATCACCGATAAATGTTATATTTATAAGGGCTTTTAGCAACTGATAATGATTTGGCTTTTATCAACACTTTGTTTAGCACGGATAAAATTAGGCACTTTATATGTGTCGATATATAGTAGTGAGGATTGGGCATGAATTTCAACCCCACCAATGGATGTAAGAATATATGTGATAAAGAATGAAATTTGGGAAAACAGAAGAGAAAACAGAAGAAACAAACAAATTGCTTTGCATGGGGGGTGAAATCCATAGAGTGCAAACACTTCTGTCTCGGAGTATATTTTAAAAATCAAAGGACAATACCATTTTTTATAGGAAAAATAAATTACAAGTCATGTACCTTATGTGTATCCCATTCAACCAAACCTTTTTGGTTTTCTCAAATAATATGTGGTATACTAGTGCTATCTATTGAATTACATGATTCCACTATCAATTAATGGGAATAAAAAACAAGTGGAGATAGAGTACATAGAATGTGGTAGTTTTTTGTCTCCAATACCTACATCTATAATGGGCACACATAGTGTAAATTTTATTCCATAGGTTGTGTTTTACTTGTCTAGAAACCAAGGTGTGTACTCTGCTATATTCTTCCTAATACGTATACAATAATTAGAGAAACTTAGATTTTGTTTAAGAACTATATATTCTGATTGTTTTTATTTCATGTAATTATATTTATTATTTTTTTGATATTGTTGAGAAATTTATTTATAATGAAACATTATTAACTTGAGACCTACCCTTTATAAATACCATTGTTATCACATAAAATTAATGAATTTACTTATAGTTTTAATCTCAATTACAAGATGATTTTTACTACCCTAGTTAAACTATTAACAACATTTCCCCGGTATTTAATTTTGTTTTTCAAAAAGTTTCCCTTCCACAATCTACATAGAAGAGTTTTTCACTCTTGGGAATGGATTTTCAAGGATTTAGGAGCATGCTTCTGAAAATATTTGTTCAATTCCATCTCTCAAAACATTTAAAAGAAGGATTTCTTGTAGAAAGATTCTATTCCAAGAAATATTCCATCCACTGCTTATAAATATATTTTTTTTCAATTTTTTTCTAGTAATATATATTTTCCTTTAATAAAATTTCAATGTTATTCTTCAGAAATATTTTTTATGTGGTTCTTTAGGATGGAATATAAGAGTATATGTAGGATTGAGTATAACAAATTCAAACATTTTATTTTTCTAATCAACTCAATAATAACAACTCCACCTATGGAAGAGTGTTCATGTTCATAGTGTATATAATTCATAATTCCTTCACATATTTGTTTTTAATCCATGAACACTTAGAAATTCTAAAATTGTGAATAATTAATTGATTTTGAATTTATAAAGATCTCATTTGATAAGAACATAGAGCGTAAGGCTAGACATGTGTGAATAGTGAATTAAATGTAAATTTTTATTAAATTAATAGAAAGGAACAAACAATTCATGGTCGTCTATAATGGTTAAGGCCAATATAATCATTATCCACCGCCAAATTCAAATTATAAGGAGATGACTCTAAATGGTATAAAAACCCGTGCTAGTAGTTATGGATTAGTGTATTTTGATTAAGAATGCTTTTTCACTTGTGTATTATATAAATAGTGGACCTGTGGACATCACTGAATCCTTGTAAGAATATGATGATCACGACTGAGTTTGATTCAAAAAATAAGAGATTATTACTAATGTATCTTCCTATAGTCAAACCACTAAACTGATATTTGGTTGCATCTTTTAGTGTGGGATATCCACCATAAAACACACTAAAGTCCAAGATAGTCATTCATTGTTAACCCAAACAATTACTGCACACCCTGATATTTTGTGAAATATTTTTCTTTAAATTTTTCTAATATTTTCATTATTTTTCATTTCACATAACATTGAATATATCTTTTTTATATGAAAACAAAATGTTTTGATTGAATTATACATGACACTATATTAATATTGTGCAACACAAAACACCTAGATTAGCTTGCGATACACGAAACACTATGTTTGGCTTTTGTTATATATAATGTCGAGTTCCTTTGATAACTAGTGTTACATGTAAGACCGAAATTTACTGAACTATAATATACTATTCATATTATTATTAATATGTTATTATTGCTACCACCTAGTCATTGTCATGGAAATTACAAACATGATTAAATAAATAATGAAAATATGATTTATAAATGTATTTAAAAATTAATCTTTTTTATTAATTAGCTATAAATTAATGTGAGAACTATTTGAAAAAAAAGTAATTCATTTTCTAAAAAAACAATTTGTCTATGTAAAAACCCCATTTTATCTCAATAAATTAAATAAAAAAATATTGATCAATATTTTTAATATTATTTTAATATTATATATTCAATTTTTTTTTGACTCTCATCCAATTGGTTTTATAGGCATAAGATTAGAATAAATGAAATCATATGAATAAAAATAGGTATTCTTATAAATAGTCAATTTTCCTCCTTTTAATGGTGCACCTAATTTAAATAATTTTTTTAATTTTTATAATTTTATATAAAATAATTAAATTCATTTTTAAAGCATAATTTTTAAATTTACTTTTGGTGATTTTTGGTACTTTTCTAGAATTTTCAATTTTTTATGAAAAGTAAAAAAACTAAATTTTAATCAAAAACTAACTTTTCATATAATTTATTTATAAATTTAAATTATATTTTATATTGGTTTTAAAGAATATTTAAATCAATTATACATATGTCAAAAAAATTCAGGTCATTTTACCCAATTCGAAATAGAAATTGGATATGAAAACATTTCCAACTTTTGAAATTTTCCACTTTAAAACCCTGTCATCTCATCCCATATATGGGAAATTTTTAACTTAAAATAAACCACCTCTGAGATTATAATTTTGATAAATTTATTCCTACTTTGGAATCATCAAAAATTATAATTTCTATTAATTTCAACTTATTTTTTTAAACCAAAATTAATAGTAAAAGTAATTAAATTTAATTAAAGTGATTAAGGTGAAAAGGAGTTTACTTAGTGGTAAACATTTAACTCTTGAGGGAAAATAAATTATATAAATTTTAAAAATTCCATTTATAGGAATATTTAAACCATATAATACCTTGGTTTTAAAATGAACCATTGTTGGAGGCACATGTTTTAAGGGAAACTGATCAATAGTGTTTACCTTTTTTTACAAGAATGCCACACCTCCCCTACTATTAAAAGGCACTCACTCGCATCAATTATTCAAATATAAAAAGATATTTTAATAATACATACCCATATATGAATAAGATCCCAAATTCCTTATATTAATATTATATTCATCCCTATGGGTACAAATAAAACCATGTCATTGTTTTGTTGAACATAATAAATAAATCGCCCAAAGGTGATGCAACATCCTTTAACAAGTACTTTTGTTTTATTTCTTCCTCCAAACCCTCAATTAGTATTATTAAATTATTATATAATAACATAAATATAATTAATATACTGATATGTTTTTATGTTATAGTTATGACCTATACTCACACACACTTCCATCTAAAGGGATTCACAATCTTATTTCGTTTGTACGACAGACTACGGCCTTGTAGACTGATATCGTTCATTCTTTCATTACCAATTCTTAAAGTTGGAAATAATGATGTAATTTATGATTTTATAATATATATATATGAAATTTAATATATATTTATATTATTTAATTATTATTTAACAAATACATTTATACTTTCTATTTTTTGGAACATGATAACATCATTTGTGGACATGTGGACTACTATCTCCTCAATGCGATGAGATTCGTTAACACATTACATAGAATTTATTAAGTTTAATACTAGTAATTGTATATAATATTTCTAAATAATAATTCTATTTAAATTATAACATATGTGTGTGTATATATATATTTAATTTACATTATTTCTATCAATATGACAGGAAAACAGAAACATCATTCATGCGTGTGTAAGGCCTAATGTCTCCATAATCATTATATTTCATTTAAAATTTATATATTATATAGATTACTATAAATAATTATATAATGAATATATATGGTTTTTATATAATATTTTACATTATTAAAAAAAATTAAATTGTGTTGTAAGTAATAGGATCAAGAATAATAAGTCAAAAAATAAACAAAAAACAAAGCATATATTACCCAAAATGTAACATTAACATATATTTTTTATTAAATGTAAAATATAATTTCACAAGAAAATAATATATTGTATGATATAAATGAATATGGTTATGTGGTATATATATATTAAAATAATATTTACTTTTCCAGAGTTTTGAAAGTGTATGAATAAATTCAACACTTATGTTATGGGTTTTCTCATCTCACTTTTATTTTTGTGAGATATATGCTATAATCACCACATATTATAGTTGTGTGGTGTAAATAATTACCTATGAAATGTTATATCATTAATTTAATTTATTTCATGATATTAAATGTTTCAATTTATTTTATTATTTCACGAATCTTGTGAATTAAAAGATACTTATGTAGTAAGGGGATTTCTAGTCTCACTTTTATTTATATGAGACTTATTAAATATTCACCACTCTTTTCATTTGTGTGGTAAATATAATACCAATGAATGTATTATATGATTATTATAATTAATTTTATGGGAATTTACATATCCATATTATTATATTGCTATCATGGTGTTTATGGTTCAAAATTTACCAAATCAGTAGAGTAATTTGGTATCAAATTTCCTTCTTTGAGACACATGCCATGTAATGAACCAATGTTCTTATAAGAGGTGTATTTAATTCTATTTTACTTATAATATCACAAATCTCCTTATTTTTATGATCTTTTATGTTTAATGATTTTTTCATTTATGCGGATTATTATTTAATGTTACCAAAGTGGTAAGATTTTATTACTACAATCTCATTGTTTATCATGATTTTTAAGACTATTCTTCCATTGATGAAATATTATGATACATAACACAGGAAAACTCATGAATTTTGGTCACCTCTAGTTATTAAAATCATATTAATTTAATGGTTCAATTTTTTAAAAATTTGGTACTTATGATAATTAAAAAAATGTTTTCAAAAAAATCTAAATTTTTTCTCTCTTCATGTGGAAATAGGTTTTATTCGAAAACCATGTTTCCTAAAAACTTGTTCAAAATGATTTTAAATGATATTTTAAACTAATTTTCAAGGAATTTTATTTTTAATGTTTTTTATGATTTAGAATGTATTTAATTTTTTTAAAATATTCTTTTATATGTTTTCAAGGTTATTTTCAACGGAATTTTTTTTTCAAAATGATTTATGTTTTGAAAAATGATTTATCAAATAATAAAATTATATTTTACTCAAAAGATGTTTTCCATTATTTTCATTATTCCTTTATGTGTTTTAAAATTAGTTTTAATGAAATGTATTTTAATAGTTTTAAATGTTTTTAAAAATTATTTTCAAATAAATGTTAGGTTTTGAGCGGTCATTCAAAATTCTTCTCTATATAAGATGACATTCTTGGATATAGTTTTTGATTTATTAAGAACATGATCAAAGGATAACATTAATATTATTTATCTGAATGGTTTATGTTTTCATGGCTTGAGGTTTATGAAACTCGTTTCTCTTTGATGGGTTATACCATGATAAATTATTATGAAATGTGCTTACTTTCATGGGTTATTCTGGGATAAAATGACTATCAAACCTATCGATTTTATAGAGTTTATAATATGAGGAAATTTTTACAATACCCATTTAATTTCATAAGTTATAATTTTATGTTTTTGAAAACCAACTTTTTTAAGGGTCATTATATTATAAATGTTGTGTGGCACATGTATGTATGATTTTATTATGTGATCGGTGGGACCTATATCTCCCTCCAATGCATTGTTAAATGGTTTATATCTCATGAGATAATCATGGGAATGAAGTAAATGACCTTAATACATAATGGGAAATAGGTGTGTCTTGATAAAAAATGTGAAACATTTGTTTCTTGATCCAAAATAGGAAATAGGTGTGTCCAGATCCAAACTGGGAAAGAGGTGTGTCCTAATCCACATTATGAATAGGTGTTTCATGATCCCCAATGAGATACATATATGTCTTGATACACTATAATTATAGTATTGGGAGTGAAACTTGAATACTATGATGTTATGTGTGAACCTGATTACATCTTCATAATGTTTTGCGTGGACCTGGTTACATTTCCATAAGTTTATGATAGGGTCTTACTTCATGCCCTTAACATAATTAGTGAACATGTTTCTACTTATTAATGTTGAAAAAGTTATAATATGATGTGTATTCCAACAATCTATGTCGTATGCCTATAATATAAACACATGGTTAATATTCTTGATTATCTAATGATTCATGTATTATGAACTTTTAATCATTATGCCATGACTCTTGATTATGATCCCATATATGCATGATATTATCTTATCATATTATGATCATGTTCCCACACCCTTTTCCTCATTATTATTTTTACATATACAATTTTTACCATTAATGAGCATCTGATCTCACCCTTTCTAATGATTCCTTTCCCCTATTTATGAAGAAAGCTTTTTTGTAGGAGTAATAAATGGGAAGATATCTGTTAGATAATTTGGAGATAATTCACCAAGTTATAAGATACAGTGATATATTTTTCTAGAGACACTAAACTAGTAAATTCCTAAGGCATGTAATTTTTTAATGTTCTGAATATTCATATAAAATGATGTAATTTCCAAGTATGTTATGCCTTGGTCGCTATAATTGGTATAAAAAGAAATGTTTATTCCAACTTTACTAACTAGGGTGATAAAAATTTAGTGAGATTCCTATTCATATTTATAAAAATATTTCTAGGCCTGTATCTATGGATAAACCTAAGGTGTTATATATTTAAGAGTAGGTTTTATGATTTATCCATCCAATGAGTAATTTTTATGATGGTGCGGATGATCTAGAAATATGATTTAATAGAAAGGTGATATTTTAATTTAGGTAAGGTAACCCTTAATTTATTCTGTATGTTACGAAAATTGTGTTAATCTTGGATAAAGAGATGATTGATATGTATGGAGTAAATTAGATCGTATTGATTACCTTGGAACTGAGTAAGGAATCATGGTCCATGTGGTTTATGCTATAATGGATTTAGTTTATGAAATTTTTAGACATATGTAATATATCAAATAATATTTTAAACTTGGAATCACTCATCTTTTAAACAAGTATTTATGGTAATTAATGTTTTTAAAATGTTATAAGAGAATACATAATGAAGGTATTCGGGCATTTATTTATGTGAAAACCAAGATATTGATTTTGATATTTAGGGGATCAGTTATAAGATAATTTTGAAAATTTTAATGACCTTCTTTATAAGGTGTTAAATTTTTCACCTTTAAAATGTGTTTCAAGGTTAACTATTAATGAAATAGTTTCATTAAAACTTCGGATGAAGTTTTTTCGGTAAAATAATTGTGTATGAATATGAGAATTTAGGCATATGGGATAAACCCTTATAACCATTTTTCATTTATTATAATTAATGATATATGGGTTGAATTATTATTATTATATCTATGGATCATATGACATGTTAGTTCATCATGAATGAATAATTCACCTTTATTTCCTAGAGTAAGAGATAAATTATTAATTGATCAAGGCATTATAAGAGGATGATATTGTGCATATGAAATAGAATAAAATAAAGTAAGTATATATTCTTGTGAAAATTATTTATCTTTAGGAAACTTATTTTGAAATAATATTGTGTCATGGTATCATCATTTTTGATGATATCAATGAACTCATTCATGCTTATTTAGTGTAAGGTTTTGTTTTTGTTAACTTTATCTACATCACCCAATATTTTTTGATCAGTGATCTTTAGAAATATATAAGAATATTTATTATTTTCATCCTCAACTATTTTTTCACTTCACACCTATGTTCGCTTAAGTGTAAACCTTATAATTAGTTACCTTGGGTAACTGTTATGATTCCATGTTTTTTTATTAAAGGAATTTATAATATTCATTTTACGACGTGGATTTCTATAAAATGGAAATTCCTGTATTAGACCATAGATAACTAAGTAAAATTTTAATGGAGAAGTTAATTTTAAGGTGAATACAATATAAAACATCATGATTTTGTGAAATAGTTTTTTTAATTAATTTAAACTTTTAGATTGTTTTCATTTCCCACAATACTAAAAACATATGTTTTAAATGAAAGAAATATGTTGGTATTGATTTATATGAAAGAAAATGATAATCTTGTGCTACAAGAATAACTTTGATTAGGTTTTAGTTCATGTAAAATTATGTTTGTATTCTATTACACATAATTTCGAGTTCCTTCAACAAGTTGTGCAACATGAAAGATAGAGTTTTAAAGAACTACAATATACTATTAAATTTTTTATAAAAATATCATTATAGTTACCACCTAGCCATTGGAATGGAAATGAAAAATAATATTTAATAAATAATAGAAATATGATTTAATGATATATATATAAGAGGAATATTTTTTTATCAATTAGTTATAAATGAAAATAAGAACTATTTAAAAATCATGAAATTTCTATCCATAGAAAACTATTTGTCTATGTAGAAGCTCTAATTTATTTTGATAAATTAAAAAAAACAATATTAATAATTTTTTTTAAAAAAATTAAATGTGATATATTAAATAATATTTTGAATGTAATAAAATAGTTTAATATGAATAATATAAGAATAAATCTAATTATATGATTAAAAGAGGTATTTTCCTAAAAGGTAATTTTACGGCCTTTTAATGGTTCACTTATTTTAAATCTAATATTTTAATATTTAATAATTTTTTTAGAAATTGAACTTTCTTTTTTAAAGTGTAGTGTCAAAATTTACTCTGGGAATATTTACTTTTTTTTGATATGTTTCATTTTTATGAATAGTAAAAAAACAATGAATTTTAATTGAAAACATGTTTTTCAAATAATTAATTTATATAATTAAAATATATTTTATAATATTTTTTATAATATATTTAGATCAATTATACCTATAAAATACAATATATACCATTTCAACCAATTTCAAATTGAAATTGAATATGAAAATATTTCAAACATTTGAACCTTTTCACATTAAAAACATGTCGTCTAATTCCGTCTATGGGGTTAATTTTAATTTAACTTTTGAGAATTATAGGATTATAATTTTAATAAATGGATTAAAAACATGTATTCATAATAATTTATAATACATAATGGTTTAAAATTAATTTTTGACCAAAAAACATAGTGAAAGTAATAAAAATTATTTATACTGACTAAGGTAAAAACTAGTATTATTAGTGGTTAAACTTTCACTTAAGGGGCCCGATAACCTAGACACATTTAAAATATTAATTTTATTTAAATATTTAGATCATATATTAACTTATTTATAAAATTTACTATTATTTATTGCTCATTAAGTAAGTAAGACCTCTAAATAGTGCTTTCCTTTTTATATTTACAAGAATTCCGCTCATCCTTCACTATAAAACGTCACTAACCCCATTGACTAATTCACACTTATAAATAAATTTTGGAACATAAATAATAATAATAAATAATACATAAAATTCATTCCATTAATCCTATAAGCATACCTTTGTTAATAAAAAAACAATTAATCCATTTGGTGCAAACCCAATGGAATTACCCAAAGACTAGGTAACATCCTTCAACATGAACTTTTTTTTATATCTTTATGCAAACCCAAAATTATTATTATTAAATTATTATATAATAAACCTATAATCCTAAATATACTGATAATTTTTTATGTCATGGGTAGGACTACACCGACTCACACTTCTATCAATTAGGATAGACAATCATTGTTCTCGCGTATGGTGGGCTACCGCCTTGCAAACCGATGTTGTTCATTCTTCATTTATCACATATTAAGGTTCAATATAATGATTTAATTTAGGTTTTTATATTATATATATTATATTTATTATATCATTAGACTAGTGGAATTATTTTCTAACACATACCTTCATACTTTCCATTTTATGGGAATATGATTACATTGTTTGTAGATGTGTGGACTAGCACCTCCTCAAAGGGAAGTGATTCATTTACAATTTACATAGAATGTATTAGGTATGTGTTTAGTAAATTTATATTATATTTATGAAATAATAATTCTAATATAAATATATTTTATATATAATATATTTCATTTACTTTATTTCATTCAATAGGCTATGAAAACAGAAACAACATTCATGTGTACGTACTGACTACCATCTGCAAGAATGGTGTATTTTATTTATTATTTATATCTTTAAAATTTAATTATAAATAATTATATAATTAATATATATGGTATTTATAACATTTTATACATTATATAAAATAATAAAATCATAATCTAAGTAATAGGATCAATAATATCAAGTCAAAACATACATGAAAAACAAAGCAGATATTAGCTATAATGTAACAGTAATAAGGAATCATTAATAAATGGGTAATATAAATTCATAAAAAAATAATACAAGGTATGATATATATATATGAATATGTTTATGTGTTATATGTTTTATAACCTTATATAAATTATATAGGAGGGTTGAAAGAATTTGAAGAAATTCATGACTTAAGGTAACAGTTTTCTCATCTCACTTTTTTTTAAGTGAGTTATATGATATATTCACCACTAATTATTTTTGTGTGGTGATTATAAATACCTAATAAAGTTTATATAATTATTTTTCATTTTCTTATATTAAAATATTCAATTTATTTTATTCAGTCACATATCTCGCGATTCAAAATATACTTAAGTAGTAAGGGGATTTCTAGTCTCACTTTTATTTCTATGAGACTGATGTCATATGCTTATTAACATGATATTTCAATATTCATGTAATGTTTTTATTTAATTTGTATTATGATTTAGTATTAATAAAGTGGTACTAATTTATTTCCACAATCTCATCATTTATCTGGATTAATTATGATATTATTTCCAATGGTGAAATATTACGATCCATATCTCAGGAAAACTCATGACATTTTTTATTATCTTTTCAATAATTATATATTAAATTAATGGTACAATTTGCTACTATTTGGTACAATGATTAAGAAAATTTATTTTACAAAATTATACATTATTTCTCCCCCAGTCAAAAATCTTATTTATTCAAAATCCATGATTATAGTTTCTTTCCCAAAAAATTGAATTGAAGTATCATTTAATATCATTTTCAGTGAAATGTATTTTTATTTTTTGAATGGTTTATAAAGTGTTTTAAATGTTCTTCAATACTTCTGTATACCTTTCAAGGTTATTTTAAAAGGAAATATTTTTCAAAATTATTTATTATTGAAAATTAGTTTTTCAATGAGGAAAGAATATTTTCCTCAAAAAATGTTTTAAATGATTTTTCATGATTCATTTATATGTATTAAAAGTGGTCTCAAAAAAGGTTTTTTTAAATGGATATATGTTTATAAAAATTGATTCTCAAAGAAAGTTTTGTTCCAAGTGATATTTCAAAATCCTTCTCCATCTGATGTGACATCCTCGGTTTTAATTTATGATTTAATGGGGATAAGATCCGAAGATACCATTAATATTATTTATATAAATGGTTTGTGTTTTTATGGATTGATTTATAAAAGTTCTGTTTCCCATTGATAGGTTATACCCTGATAAATACTTATGAAACCCGCTTCCTTTCACTGGTTATTCTAGGATGAAATGATTATAAAACCTATCTATTTACCTTAGGTTATGACCCAATGATTTTTTTGTGATATCCATTTCATTTCATGAGTGTTGATATGATGTTTATGAATAAAATAATTTTTTATGGGTCATGATGTGATGAATTGTTTATGGAACATGTACGTATGATTTAATTATGTGACTGGTGGGACCAATATCTACCTCCAATTCATTAGGAAAAGATTTATATCTCATGATATAATGATGTGAAACAAGTAGACACGCTTGACCCAAATATGAAAACAATGTGTGTCCTGATTTGAAATGGAAAATTTTTGTTTCTTTCTTCAAAATGTGAATTAGGTGAGTACTAATCCAAAATTGGGAAATAGGTGTGTCATGATTTGTAATGGGAAAAAGTGTGTCCCAATCCACAAAGAAAAACATTTGTGTCATGATCTACTACATTTATTCTCTTGGAAGTGAACCTTGAATACTATGATGTTATGTTTGAACCTGATTACATGTTTACAATGTTATGCATTGACTTGGTTACATTTACATAAGTTTATGAGAGGTCCTGATTACATGTCCTTAATATAATGATCAAACCTAAATCGAATTATACATTTTCACAGTGTTATAAGCTGATGTTTATTCAAAAAAATTGTAATATTCCTAACATATTCTGACATGGTTCATGTGATTTATTATCTTATGATTCATGTCATACGAACTACTAATATTTATTCCATAACTCTTGATTATGATCTTCGATATTAAGGGTATGATCTTCAAATTTTATTTTCATGTTATTACACCATAATGCTCATGATTGTGTTTACACATCTACTGTTTTTAAAATTACCAATCTTTTTAACTCTACCTTTATTATTTTTCCTTCCCCTAGGTCATTAAGAATGGTTTTAAGTAAGAGTATTAATGTGGAATATCTTTATAGTAGTCTTATGAGATCTTTCACCATGTTAAAAGATATCATATTTCATGTTTCCAAAGAAACAAAATATTACTATCCTTAGGGGCATATTTTGGTAATATGATGAATTTTAGTCTAAAATGATGTAATATCAATGTATGTTTAGCCTAGGTTTCTATAATTCATCCCCTCACATATAACCATTATTATAAGAATACTAAGTTTCAAGCATAAGTTTGGAGGGGTCTAATAGACATAGTGATTTAGTGCAGCCACGATGCCTTAGAGAATCACATTGAATGGGTATTTCTTGATATAGTTATCATTAAAGAGGGTTACCAAATCTTGATTCCCCATAAGAACAAAAAATTATAGGTTTTGTGAATTTGATCATTTTAAATAATATCTATAATTTTTTTAGGATCTTTGATTAAATAGAAAGTGTGAAATGATAAATCGTGTGAATTATGAAAAGATACAAATAATTTAATGAACCTTAAAAAATGATAATAAGTGATCAAAAGTCTTAAAAGAAGTAATGATACCCAGATGATCCCATTGGAGGGAGAAAACATATATTTCCCAGTATCCAGTTCGAAACATAATCTATTATATATATATATATGTTTTTTTTATGAAGACTACATCAATAAAATATTTATTCCATGTGAACACCGTTTCATTTTATATCATTATATTTTCAGATAGCATGATGTAATATTCTCTTAATAAGGAAGAAATATGCGACTGGGATAACCTTTTCCAAATAAAATATACTTGAAGGGTCAGACTCCATCATAGGATGAATTGAATTTCAATAATTATTTTATTTTAATTCCCTCAATCTAGATGTAGATAAGGAGTAGTGATCCCCCCATACAAAAGAGAAATTCTTGTAGAGAGAGATCATTTTACTACATTAAGTATATAACTGTTGATGTTAGTGATATTCCTTACCTCATTGAATCTGATATATTTTTAGGGTTTAAATATAATCACTACTCTAAATAATTCTCATTTACAATGTGAACATGCTTCTTAACTGGAAACTGACGATAAAATGGTTTTTGGACCACGTTCAATATTGGGTGTCATGATTGGAAGACATACAGTTAACCAAGGGTTAATTTCTTCCAATAATTGTGGGTATGTTGATTTATATGCGGTTCAAGTGTTGAATATATTAGAGAATCATAATTAAATGTATTTAAAAAAAATTAATGATGATGATTGAATAATTATGGGGAATATTATATTGAGTATGCTATTTCAAATTGGATTTTTATGAATAAAAGTCTTCTTTGATTTATATTATTCACATTTACTCCCCCAAACCCCCCATTTTCCTTTATTATACAAGAAATATAAAATACTAGAAATATAATTATATAAATTTTAATATTCAATGATTAAAACTATATCTCATCAAGAGATAATTCCTAGGTTAACCCCTATGTTTAACTTAATTCAAATCACAAATAATTGGATATATCAATTGAAAATGCTCATCAAATTAGTGTCATTGTTGTGAAAACAAGTCAATCTCTAATTATTTTTAGTTTACTTTGTAAATATTTTTATTCTTTAAAATTTTAAAAAACTATAGAAAATAATGTAATCACTTTTTTATTCACCCCTACCATTAGTTAAATTTTGTAACTATTTATAACAAGAAATTGATGGGTGTGTAAATCAAAATATAGAGATAATTAATTAAAAGAAATCATTGAAAATAAAATTTTATTCTTTAATTTATCCTGAGTCCCAATAATTTTAAACACTCCATTTTGATCAGATCATTTTCTATTATCAAAATTGTTTTGAAGGAATAATCTAGTGTTTAATTGATAAATTGACTAAATCTGTAGTTATAATTGATTATTTGATGTTTAAAAATTATTAGAATAAGTAATAAACATAATATTGAATATTTAATCATTATTTAATGCCATTGATTTTAATTTGATGAAATGGAAAGTGTTTCATTAATTAAATGAATAATTATGATAATTTATGAGTTCTTGTGGAAGAGTGACAATGAATAAATTTTATCAAAGCCCCAAATAGACCACATGTTCAACCTAACACATAGTTACTTGTCAAATGACTTCCGCATGTTTTTCTCAAAATAACACATACTTATTTTCTATATGGTTGATCTAGAAACTGTAAGAAAGAATTTGATCAATTGTGTAAAAGGAAAAATTATAATATAAAATGTTGCATAGTCTTGAAGCTACGGAAGGAACAAATATGAATACCTATAGCGACAAAAACTACCATGTGAATAAATTATATGTTGTTTCTTTTTATTCTTTCCTACCCTGTGAAGAGTAACTGTTCTATAACCTAAGAGACAAAATTTAATTCTGAACGACCACACTTTGATCATGTTGTGTGGTCACTCATTTATCATATGTTTTCTCGAACATCACAGTTTTACTATAGATTATCCAATTTCAATAAATTAGAATTGTGAGAAATTAAAGGGTACATATGGTGAGATGTAAAAGAATTACAACATCATTACTTAGACATCCATTTAGAGGCTTCCAAATTTATTTATAGATGCTAGGTATTTTACAAGAAGTATCAAACGAAATCATGGGTTTCATGGGGGGAAATTTAATAGAAAGGAATCAATGAAAAATAATCGTGGATTTTATAAATTTTATTGGGTGAGATTATAGAACATTGACCAATGGATTTGAAGAATGAAAATATGCATCTATAAGATATGAGTAGGGAACACTTGGTGAAAAATGTAATGATTTCCATTGGACTTCTCAAATGATTGGTTGGAGTTTTTTTTGGCTATTTTCTTTTCAATAATATTTATTTTTTTAATTTTCAATAAATTATTCTTCCCATATATTCATAAGTACACTTCAAATTGATGAGAAAAATTTGAGAGATTAGGGAAGGGAAGGCTAAACCTATATGTGATGCTAAAATTTATATTCTTATTGAAATTAAATATTCTTCACTTTTATTAAAACCAGTTTCAATAATACTTTAGATGTATTTATCATCATGTTTGATTTTATTTTTTATGAATTTAAATATAATTTATTTTCTTCCTTTATTATTAATTATATCTCTCCACCGAGTCCTGGCTTGTATAAGATGGATGAAGTTAGAGATATACGGGGAAGTATTTAGTGATTTCCAGCACATTTAGAAGAGTTAGTGGGAACTCTTGGATTCTTTTGAATAAAAAACATTATTTTGAATTTATTATATTAACAAAGAGGCCCCTCTATAATACATACACACATGAGAATAAGGGTATACCATTACGTGATCTCAGGTAGGGGATGTTGTCATCAATAATATTAAATCATGGGAGTGAGATGAAGTGATCACTGAATCTCTCTCTTAACAAACATATCAAGAGTATAGTGGGAAAATGTTAAACTATTATAACATTATGATTGGTTAAGAAAACATTAACCTAATCAAAATTTCAACAATTATTCTAATACTCATGTTTTAACTTCATTATTTGGTCTCAAAACCACATTCCAAATCAAAACCCAATTACCAATTTATTCAAATGTAAAAACGAATTTTGGGTAATCTTTTATCTATTATATGTCATATGTTTCAACTATAACTCTATATAACTAAATAAATAAATAAATATTACACACTCAATGAAATGGTTCACATAAAACATGGGGAATTTTATAGGGATAAATTTCCACAAGACCACTTATTTTAACCTTGTATGACATAAAAATAAAATAAACCATTAATTATGTTTTATCCATAAATTGAAATAACATTACCTAGGTTATTATAATTAAATTTACAATTATAATATTAGTATTTCATTCTTACATTATTTAGAGAAACCCCAAATGATTACTTCAAGCATGAATAAATTCCTAGAAATACAAACTCGGCCCTACAAGATCTATGTGCAACAAAATTGTATAAAAAATAAAATAAAATTTCTATGCATGAATTGAAAATATACAATGAATTCAAAAAATTTATATTATAGTCATTATCCAATTTTTATACCCTTTTAGGAGAAGTACCAAACATGAATATACAAGAATTCACACATGTGTTCTTAAGTCAAAACTCCGAGGGGTATCTAAGGAACAAGTGTATTGAGGGAATTCACCTTCTCAATCAAGGAAGAATATATGGATTTTTTGTAAAACCTATAACCGTGATAAATAAATTATTGGTGTTATCATAAATTATTATTTATGAAAATATTACTTTATTACTCGAGGATAACAATAATCAGGAATGAAATTTATACTACCATAAAGATATATACAGAGACTTTCTATGAGTAATCAAAGAGGTTAAAATAGTTATGTACCAACTTTACCCATCAAATTGATGAATAAAACCCAATAATTGTGTTATTTTACTAATAAAAACCTAAAAAGGACAGAATAATATTATATTTATTATGTTTAGGATATTTAATTGGCAATCCCACATGTGAATCCATGGGCCTGATTGAGATGATTTCTTAGAATGCATAACAACTTATAAAATGAGATACTAGAACAAGAAGTATTCTTGAGGTTAAATTTTATGATTCACCACCTTTTATAGAAACCAAAGCATAAAGGATTTTGAATGGGGAGTTTTATTGACTCATTTTATCAAAGGATGTTCTAAAAAATACTATATAGAGGGGGTCTTACCAAGACTAATTTGGATTTAGTAATCAACAAAACCATTCTAAATGGGCCTTCATGAAGTAATACCAAAACTGGACCCCTTAATGATGATGAAACCAATAGTTACAATAGACACTCCCATTCTGAAAAATGTATAAATAGCCTTGAAACCAACCAAACCAACCGGACCCTTTCTAACCAAATAATGAATTTTAACATCCCTGGACTAATTTAGAACACCTAATACTGAAACACCTTGTATTTGAGGAAGATTATCTAAATAATAGAATGGGATATTTCAAAAACAAAGTGAAAACATTGGTCGAAATTATGACTAAAAAATTAAAACAAATAGCACCCTAAAATGATCCTAAACCCATGAGAAATGTTATTAAAATAAATAAAAGAAGTGGTAATGAAATCCCATAACTAGTATCACCAAAAACTAAAACTAGAAAACCCAAACTATTGGACAATAAAGCTATAGAATCTAAAAAATATGGATAAATGTTTAAAAAATGACCCCAGGAACAAAGAATGAAAGGGGGTATGAGAAGAATACATTAATGATTAAGAGATTAGAGAAACCACTACAAATAAAATAATGTGATATGAAATACTTACCCCCACAATTCCCATTAAGAATAATTCAATCAATGATGATCAGTAGGAAACACTTCAAATTGAAATTATAGACACCTTCTAAAAATTGGAAATTAATATCCCTCTTCTTGATGTCCTAAAATAGATTCTAATGTATTCTAGGCCACTTGTGAATCTTTTCACAAGGAAGAGAAGGATTAATGGTAATTATAATATCTACATGGGAAGAAGTGTCTTATCATTGATCATAACCAAGTTACCCACATAATGTCAATATCTAGAGCCATTTTATACTCCATGCACCATTGGATTATAGAATTAATATAATAATTTATTTTATTTTTTTTCTTAAAAATAAATTTTATTCCCCAATATATATTTTTATATTTTATGAATAGATATTTTAATCCCAATAGTGTGGTGGTATAACCTTCAAACATATCAACTATTTTATAACAAGAGATTTAGATGTTGTGCAAGTAGAAGTTCAAGATATGTTATTCCTTGATGAATTCTATATTCTTAGCATAATGTAGGATAGACTATTAGGAAAATCCCCTGTCATCATTGTGAAAAATTTATTAAATATAGAATACACCATTGTCAAGGTCCATGAAGGATTACTCATTATGGATTTTGGATAAATCCCGGCACACCTCTACATTTTATACTATATAAGTCACCCATCATATAAAAATTCACTTTTTTCACACTCCCACCATGAATAAGATGAACGCTTTTAAGATTTATGTATTTTATAAGAATTTTTAGCCATGGAATAATATTTTTTTATTTAAAATCCCATAAACAAAGAATATATCTAGAATTCATGAAATCATATTTTTTGTATAGAAAAATTTAAATATTTCCAACTATTTTAAGGAATATGATGATTCATTTTAAGAAAAAAATATATTATGTAACCTTGTGTGTATAATTTTCATTATTTGAGTATGGGGAAAAAAATTTATTTCATATCTAGAATAATCCCTAAATATGGAATTAAATCCACTATTAGTAGAACTAAAATATTTGAACATCATTGAAGGGGAAATTACTTATAATAATTACTAAAAAAACTATCAAAAAATTTATTTGAAATTATTATTGAGTATTTGAGAAGCAATTTCCAATTAATTGGATAATGTTTTGGTGGTATCCTTTGAATACACCCAAAATATGCACACATAAAATTATACTACAAGGGGATGTCAAGCCTATTATGATGCCCCGAAGGAGGTTGGGTCCCACCATAATAGAGGTAGTGAATGAGGAAATATATAATTTTTTTGAAGAATTGATCATCTATACCACTTCCAAATCCCAATGGGTCTACCATATCCATGTATTCCTAAATAAACCCATCTTAATCATTATAAAGAAAGAAACAAATTAAATTATTCCAATAAGAACACAAAATACAAAGGGAATATACATAGACTATTGGAAATTAAATCTGGTCACCAATAAAGATTACTTCCCCATCCCCTATATAGACCATATATTAGAGATATTTCTTGAGATGACTTTTTATTTTTTCATGGATATATTTTTAAGTTATTTCGAGTTTCAAATTTCTCTGAAGGATCAATATAAAATTTCTTCTACATGCCCCTTTTGAACCTTCACTTACAGCAGCATGTAATTTATATTATGTAATTATCTTGGTAAATTATAAAGATTCATGATAATTATATTCTATGATCATATTGATTATTAAATCGAATTATTCTTGTATAAAATTATATTTTCTAGAAAATATTTTTACAATTGTTTGAAAAATATTAAACAAATATTGATAACATGCATTAAAAAAAATATTATTTTGATGTTTGAAAAGTTAAATTTTATTTTTGAGAGAGTATATATCCTTGAGATTATCATTTAAGAAAAATAATTGAAGTGAATAAATTAAACATTGAAATAATATATTTCTTTCCATTCCCCATTTGTATAAAACATGTTAGATTTTTTTGGACATGCCGGATTATAAAAGTTTTACATCATGTTTTTTTGTAGGATCTCTCTCTATCACTATTAGTTTTTAATGATATTGATTTTGATTTTAATGAGGCTTTCATGGGATCCATTGATGAATCAAAAACATTATTGATAATACTGCCAATGATGTAGCTTCCAAATAGGGAAGAACCATTCGATATTCATTATGATGCTTCCAATAAAATAGACTTTACAGAAATTTCTCAGAAGATCGAGGGGAGGCCACATGTAATAAATTATTAATTAAAAGCACTAGATGATTATTTTTTTAACTGTAGAACAATATAAAAATTTTGTTTACCAATTGTCTTCACCTTGAACATATTTAGTTCATATCTTATTGGGAATTAATTTAATGTTTTTTATAATAAATAAAATTATAATATTTTATAAAAAATACAAATACTAATACCATGATTGTGAGAAAGATTCAAATACTACATGATTTCAAAAAATATATATCAAAGACAAAAATGGAGATGAATATCATGTGGCCTATTACTTTAGTATATTAACCTACTCAATAAAAGTGGAATCTAAAATATACACACTGATACCAGAGCTCATCATAGTCGAGAAACTATATGTGGTTGAAGGTGAAATTCTATTGTATGGATATATGGTGACTTAATTGATAACATCTCAAACCCCAAATAATTTATAACCCTAAATAATTATAAAACTAAAATCTAAATCTAGATATTACATTATAAATGATCTATTTCTTTAGAAAACCTTAAATGAAAAAAAGTTAAGAATTATCTTTATGAAAAGTAAAATCAAATTTTAGTTGTATTTTTTCCTACATTAGTTTTTGGAGGCCACTTTGGAACTAAAATGAAAATATGAAATGTCTTATAATCTATAATTTATTATCTATCCTTGTTTTAATATTTTCATGAGTTTGGAAAAAATGATAAATTTTTTATTTTTATTATAATATTTTAAGAATAAAATAAATGCATCAAAAGCCCATTATCATTTTGGTTTTTTTCTATGTATGTGTCATATATTTCATTGGACCATTCCTAGTGTCTTTTGAAAATTATTATATTATAATTATAGTGCATGATGTTTTGAAATTTCAAGAAGCCAAATCCATAAAAAATAATGATTGCCTTGTTGTCTGTAATTTTTTCATGGATAATATATTTTTTGGTCTAGAATTCCTAGGTTAACCATTATTGATCAATATAATCACTTTTGAAAAATATAATGGATTCCTTACTGAGAAAGTATATGGTAAATCACAAAATAGAAACAAACTATCATCCATAAACCGAGGGAAAACAAAAAGTGCCCATTATGGAATTAAAAGGAATTATTAATAAGGATATCAAACCAAACCTTATTTTTTAGAGAAAAACGTTTATAAGAAACATTATGGGATTATTAGAAATCCGAAAAACCCCATATAGGAAAGAGCCTGTGTAGGCGAATGTTTTGGGAAATCCACCAAATGCATGTGGAATTGGAAGATAGATCATATTGAGCTGTAAGAGAGATGGATATATTCATTGACAGAGATAGAATGGGTTAGATATTATAGGTTCATCATATGGAAGAAATACAGAGAGACGAAACTGAGACTCTGAACATCAATAACGAAATTACAAGAGTGGTTCATGAAGAGCTCACTAAACTCAAAGACATCAATTCTAAATGTCATGTTTTGTTATGAAAATAAATATATAAGATTAATCCCTGTAAACCTCATTCTACATGGGAAGGTCCCTTTACAGTTACTCACGTATACCCTTTTAATGATCTGTAAATTTTGAAAGAAGGACAGGAATCCATGTTTACTATTAATGGGAATATATTAAATAAAATACTTGGATCTTTTCCCAAGAACTAGTGTGAGAGATCACACTACTATTACCTTATTATGACTGAAACCTATATGTTGGTGCTACTCAATAAATTTGTATAAATTCTATGATTTAATTTTAAATATTCTTATATGATAAAACCATTTGAGTTCATTGAGAATAATTTATCCTTTATGTATGGGGGAGGGAAACATTATAGTTTAGGATATGATTTTTCAAATATTCTCATTTTTTTGTTCTCGGGTTATTCAATTATTTTTGTTTTCATTTTCATTTTAGGGGGTTCTAAACCCAAGATCATAAATTTGATTCGCTTGGATACATTTAATACATTTATATGTTGAGAAAATAATATGAACCATCAACTCAAATTAGATGAATTTTGAAATCATAATGTATAGAAAATATATATAAATGAATTTAATGGAAAAAACTAATTTTTGAAACTCATTCCATCTAATATTTTCCTATATTTTTAAACACATTCATGAGAGTCTTATGATTCAATTTTGAAAATTTTTATAATGAATAAATTATTAATAGAAATTGGACATAACTAAATAACTATAAATTTTCGAGTAATCTAATCAAGTCCTTGGTGCATCTAAGGATCTTTTTTTTAAATGATTAATGAATTTTATGGATTTATATGATCCTATTTCAATAAACAACATTTCAATAATATATGTACATCAATCCTCACAGACCATAACATCCATCAAAAAATTATTTAGGGATCCAAATTACTAGAAAAGTATCAAAATCTACAATTATTTAAAATCATTTTCATGTCTATGATTATTTAAAGAGTTGGGGAAGGAAGAAATGAATTTAGAAAACCTATTATGTAGAATTTATTTAAATTTAAGAATAAATTTCTAAAACATTTATACTTATTTTGGGGAGAAAATCATGATCTAATAGATGAAATATGTACTTAATGTCTTCTAAGGCTGGAAATGATATCCCACACTATTTTTAGGTGGAAAGTACCTCTCCAACCCTCTAAATATGATTCTAAAGATAAATAATGAATATGAAAGGGAAGAAACAATGTTATTACCATAATGGTAAAGTGGTACATAATTGATAATATCATAAAGACAGTAGTATCCACAAGATTTTATTTAATGGTTTTGAATTCTATTGATGTTATAACCCACATTAATATGTTATTTGGAGGATATTTTAGTAAAGAAGACTGATAAAGGAACTATAATAAAACAATATTAATGGAATATAATTGTTATTATGGGTTTAGTTTGGAATAAAACCTTCATGAAGATAATTTAAAACCCCCCACTCTTTTCAAGAGATGAAAACAAAATTCTGAAAAACCTGTTGGATGAAACATTGAAAGTGAATTCTTGTAGTTATAAATAGAAAAAATGTGTGGGTTAACCTTAGAGGATTAAAATAGCTGAATTTGGGATAGTGGAGGAGTATGTGAGGGAGGAATCCATTCTTAAAGGACAAAAAAATCATTCATTATTATTTATATTTTGGAAGACCACTCACCGAACCTTAAATGATCAACATTTATATCCCACTAACCCCTAAGCCTCAAAAAAACCCAATTTCAGATGCCATAATATTCATAATTTCATGAATCATTGGCTAGAGATGAATAAATTAATCAAGTATATGGGTAAACTTTTATGATCATGGAATGAGAAAACGCATTTATAGGAATCTCTATTTAGGGTTGAGTGAAATATTCTCTTAATATCGGTATAAGTATATATGATGGAATTAATGAAGTGGGGATTAATTAAAGAAACATAATAGGGACAAATGAAAAAAAAACTAAGGAAGGAAGATAACTTGAGGGATATGATATTAATAGAGGGACTTACATTGGCTAGGTATCTGGAAGTTTCCTTGAACAAATTTTTTTTAAGGTTTACCTGTCTGAATCAAAAAGAATAAGTTTAAAAGAATTGAAAAGAAAAAATTTATTACATATTATATTGAGTTTCATTGATTTTATACCCATTTTTTGGGTACATCTTAGGTTTTAATTATAATTTCCATGTTAATGAATAATCTTTACTTTTATTAAAAAAGTCTTAAATCCTAAGTTAAAATTAATTATTATATATTTAAAAATTATTATAATTGGTTATATACATGATATTTATCATTTATTGATAATTTTATGTTTAATAGTTATCAATAATTATATAAAAAGTTCTTAGGTGCTAAAATGAAGAAAATCAATAATTCTATAGTTATTGTGGTGGAGAGACTGTGAATGAAATTTCATGAATTCCCAATGTGACTACACATTCACCATACCACACTATCACCTTTCAATAGAATTTAGGAAGAATTCCTCAACCTAGGACATGGTTATAATCTATAAAATTGATCCACCAACTACATTATGTAATTTTATCAACTGTATTAATGGAATTTCCATAAGAGAAAACACAAAAAATTACTAAATATGTTTCAAAAAGAAACCTGATTGACCATAAGTAATCAACCTATCATATGAATATATCACAATATTCTAAATATTGAACTAACCTACTATGTATGGATAAACCACATGAACACCCAACAGACCACACAACCATCCAATCAACCACATATTCAACCTATAATGTATTCATTCATTTATCATAACGTCACTCAAGCCTCAGTGTCTATATAGGTATTATCCAATTTCAAAAAATAGGATTGTTTAGAATTATAATTGCATATATGATACAATATAAAATAATTTCCACATAATCAATCATGTATCAATTTTAATTCCTTCACATGGTCTTAAGTGTGCTCGATATTTTAAGAGTAGTAAAGAAATAGGCCACTGGTATCCGGGCTGACTATATCTTGGAAACTATTCTACTTGAAATAGGCAGGGGTTTGTCTAAATTCAAAAGGAATACATTTTATATGTTTTACTAGTTGATTTTAATATATAAAATATGGTTTTATTTTAGAATATGAGGGAATTATATGTGCAGAAAAGATTACTTTCCCAATGAATATTCACATAATCATCTGGAGTATTTTACTATCATTTTCTTTTTCTTAGCATTTTCTATTTTATCTAGTGAGGTTTTATTATTCCCATCTCATCTTAGGCACCCTTTACATGGTGGGGAAATCTATGTGTTATTAGTGATGAGAAGGATAAATCTATATATTATTCTAGAGTTCATATGGTTAATGAAATAAAAAATTTTACTCTTACGCTAAAATTGGTTTCAATAATATTTTAGCTGTGTATATTACCAAGTTTTATAGTATTTATAATGAATTAAATTATCATTTATTACCTTTTTCATTGATAAATTTTCTCTATACACATATTTTCAATCTATATATGATGGAATATGATAGTTATTGGCTGTGAAGTGCTTAGTAATTTTCATCATTTTAGGATGTGGAATAGGAAACTATTGGATGTTTTGGAATGAGAAAACCTAATTTTAAATTTCTTATGTCAATTGGGATGGACCTTAATAATATTTTCACACATTGGTAGGTGTCTTGAAAAAGTTGATATCTCATTTAAGGGTTATTATTATCAGCACCATTTGTTCAAGGGAAACAATACAAGAAATATTGAATATCTCTCTTACCAAACATTTAAGGAGTATATTGGATATAATTAGGAACCTGGATAACATTGAAATAGATTAATCCAACCCTAAATGGATCACCATATTATTAGGTTTTTAAAACCCCATCTTTAATTTCTTACAATGTTCTCAAAATCACATTCAAAATCAAAACCAATTTTTCAACTAATTAAAAATTGGAAAATTATTTTGTGTGCACTTGTCTCTTGGAGACTAACTTGATTTAAACTATTGCTATATTTAGCATATATAATAAACTGTCTTTCTATAACCTAAATTAAGTCACACATATATCGTCATAGTCCTGAAGGAAAACCATGAGAAACTAATTTTAATAGCCTTATATGAGGATCATTCGCATTACTCTCTAGAGTTCCATCAAGAGGTTGCCAAGGAATTTGAAAATATCATCCCTCTAACTATTGAAGAAGATATCATAGTGGGTGGAAGTAAAACTTTACAACCCTTATATACCACAATTTGTTTTAATCCTTAGATATCCCCTTCAATAAGAACCAATGCTTCATGTTTACTAGTTCAAAGGAGTGTACAAAACACTAGATTCTCATTATTTTGATTTTACACTATTATAAATTCCAATTAACTACAAATATTTGAGTTTTATATACTGATAACCTATTTCTTCCTTAGATATTGATGATGATGAGGATGTTATGAACCCCACAGAGAAGTAGATGGGTTGTAATTTGAAGATGAATAAATTTTGGGGTATCTGCATGCTGGAAAATAACATAAAGACAATTACAATGAAGGGAATCATGAATATTTGAATTATTTTTGTTTTAATATCTATAAAATATAATTGTTAAATGATTTTACCCATGATTTTCGTATATAATTGGATATTTATAATCAATGCATGGATATTACCAAAGAAACAACTAAAGATGTGTAGATTATAGAAGATGAATATCTCATGGACTATGTAGTGAGGTGACTTACACCTTAAAAAATAAGCATATATATTATAAGATAATAATATAAATCTTTTAAATGGTTACCCCTTCCCTTTTTCCACTTACCCCATTGATTACTTATTTCCTTTTCATATTTTTTGGATGTGAACGTTTTTCTCTTTTCTTAGTTGTATTAACTATTTATGTCTTCTCAATTATACCATGATAAATAAAATATGATGGTTCTTATCAATTAATAACTAAAAATATTAAAATCAGGTTTTTCCATAAGAATTCCTAGTTTTATGTAGTATAAATAGAAAATATCTCAGGCGATAACCCAATTTTATCTTTTTTTATATTTATTGAATTCATTAATTTTTGTAATTCTTTTTTTTTATAAATTTTATAGGTTACAGAATGATATAATTAGATGATAAATTCAAGGAAATAGGAGAAAAAATTAACTTGATTTTATTTATTTATCTTATTTGATTTTAGGACATAATTTTATGAGCAAAGTTTTTGAGATTTAATTCAAATGTGCAGTTTCCTTTTTGTTAGATGAAGGCCAATCTTATTAAGGTTTTAAGTTTTTTAATATTACAAACATTAAGTTTAAATAAATATTTATTTTCTTTTTTCACCCTTATATTTATTTTGAGAGAGTTTAATTTATTTTTTTAAAGAGTGGATTTTTAGCTAATTTTTGATAGTGAAATGTTTTTTATAATTTTATTTACAAAATCTTTTGTGAGTTTGACCAATTATTGTAATCCATTCCATTGAAAACTAAGCCAAATTATTTTTCATATCCAATGAGTTATTCAAAGTCATTTTGGTATATTCATCCTAATACCATTACATTCATGGGAATTGGATGTTAAACGATAACTATAAATTGTTCTTATTTCCATTTTCTACGGGTTATAGTTCATTTTATAATTTTAATGATTTAATAATATTGAGAAACCCATTTTTAATATAATACCTACCCATTACATGTTTCCATCATATCGATTCAAACTCATGAATTACCTTATAGGATTATTCTGTTGTGAAATAAGATTTTTACTTACCCGCCATCACTCTTAATATTTTTTCTTGAATATTTCAAGTTTGATATTGGGGAATGGTCCTTTCCTGAGAGTTATATGGGGAGAAATTCATTTAAGTGTGGTGTGATTTGTGTGCCACTATTCTATAAAATAAAAAGAGGGAAATAGTTCTAATTAATTATTCATTATATATCACTCATAACATCCTATTGTATAAAGAAAAGAAAAAAAATCTATATCAGTTTGACTTATTCATTTCTCTTGAATGAATGATTTTTCATTCATTCACTATATTTCATCATTATAAAAAAATAAATGAAAACAATTGACAATCAATAGGGAGAGTTTGGAAGAAACATTTAACTACAATAAATTTTTAACCCACTCCCCATGACATTCTAAACTAGGGCTTGATTTTTCACATTTAGAATCTGAATTGAGTGAGTTATGTGTATAATGTTTTCACTTGAATATTTACATGGTTATAATTAAGAGTCATAAATACTCAACTAATCATTTGTGTTTTCAAAATGTTATTATCCACCACCCAATATCCACCAAATCCCCTTAGAAATAACTCATTGTTGAAAACATTGTTTATGTATCACGATGTGGAGTGGTGAGAGTTTTCACGTGTCTATATTGATACTTTAATTTTTCATGTATAAAAAGAAAACTTGTTAAATTTCTCTTGAGTGAAGGGTGACATTATTATCTAAGTAAGGTAAGTTGTAATTGGGTTATGGGTGGGTTTTTAATGTTCAAAATGTTTACCTTACAGAGAATAAAAAAAAGTAAAATTGGTTTTCATTAATGAGATATGGTGAAATTCTATTTGAAAATTATATTATATATTTTATCACATTTAATTTAGGGGTTTATTTTATATAGATATTTGATGATTGACATGGAATAAAAAAAGATATGTATGGTGGATTTCATAATCCAAGTATTTACTAAATATTATATTGGTAATAATTGACATAATATCCTTGAATTGAGATTTATTTGAATATTTTATAGGATTTCATATTTGGATCTTGAATTTTTAAATTCTATGAAAATCCTGTTATTTCCCTCATATGTTTATTCTACTATTTATTTCATTAAATTTTATATGTTGATAATTTAAAATAGAATTTTTATATATGATATATACACTAATTGAAATATATTTTTAATTTGGATCATACTTGATGTATAGCATGTTTAAATAGAAATTAGTTTCCATGAAATAAAATCTTTACTCAACTAGAAAGAATGGACCTCACCTAAAAATTCAAGATTGGAAAATTTCAAGATTTCATGGAATGGGATTATATTTTGATAGATTTTAGTAGAAATGACTTGAACAATTTAATTTAACCATAAGTATAACTATTTATCATGCAAAATTAGTCAAAAAGGAAGGTCAATTTAGATTACATTCTGGGGAAATATTATTCATGTAACCTTATTGAAAATTTTAATCCCTTGAACTTCCATAATTTGTAATTGTGTATTTCAAACATGGGAGGGAAGGGAATGTATTTAAGATGCTTTGTCCGAAGATATTAGTTTTACTATATATCTCTAAACATTGGGAATAATGAAGGATTGTGGTAATAATCTCTTTTATGAAGTCTCTCATCCTCTTATTATACTTATTGTTTATTTAATTTGTTTCTAAAAATCTATCATTTACAGAAATTAAACTTCATTTTTATTGTTCCAAAATATTTTATATTTTTCTTATTTTTATTTAATTATAATATTATAGAAGATGTGGTTTACCCTTTCAAAAATGGAATTTTTTAATTTACTCCATGATTAGATCTTATCCCATGGAACAATTGTTTATTATTTGAAGTAAATATAATTCCAATGCATTTAACTTATTTATTTATTCATGAAAAAATTGCCATATAAAAATTTTGATCAATTAATTGTGTTTTAATTTCTAAATAAATTCTTATATAAGAACTTATACTATGAGGTCGAGCATGGCTGTACATCAGAGAGAAACATCAATATCCAAATATTATCAATTTGGGATAGAATTTTAGGGTTCAAATATGTTAAGAAAACTGAAATAATTATAATTATTTGGGTGGATATGTTTCCCTAATTATTTAATTACCATTTTTTGGCTCTTAGGCCACAATCAAGGAAGGGTTCCATGATTAGAGGTCCTAAAGGTAACTAAGGTTTCATTTATTCAAATAATAGTTGTCATGTTTCCATATGTAATGGAGGTATAAAATAATTATGGATCATAATAAAATGGTATTAAACAAAATTTATAATCATTAATTAATAACTAAGTGGTAGATTATGTCAATTACATCATTTCTTATTGGTGTTTCTAATAAAATCAGTTTCCTATTTACTTTCGTTTTATTCCAAATCCACTCACAGAAACCAAATGATTCTCTTTTTCTTTCATAAATATAAAATAATAAAACTATAAAAAAGTAAATTAGAATATTGGTTTATCAACACTAAGTTTCCTCCTAATACAGTACAAAGGTTATCCCTTATGATACACCCAATAAAATAGGTTGAATCACTATAATTATTTCTAACCATATGAGAGAAGTTTGTACATTTGAAATTTTATTATTATTTTAGAATTTTATTAATTAGATATACATAAAATGGAATAATAAGAAATACATGACATATGAGTTTTCTTATAGAAAAATGATGTAATTGACTCGACAAGGAGGACTTGAACTTGGTTCTTTTAGATCTATGTATAGATCATACATTTTGATACAATTCCACATTTAGTTTCATATTTATTTCTCTAAAATTTGGAATATTTATGAAAATATCATAGGTCATGTTATAAAAATATATAGGAGAAAGAATTATCGATTGGCCAATTTTTTTTATAGTGGGATTAAAATTGTTGATGCCTTAGATGTCCTCAAAAAATTGTACAAATGGCATAAAATTAATTTATATTCATTTACTTATATTATATCTTCAATTTTAATAAATATTAAAATATTAAAATACACATCTTGAAAATGTACACATGAAATTCACTCAAAAAAATTTCTTTTATATCATGATTTGAGGAAAATAGGTGGAAACTACAAAACCAAGGTGTAAATGACTTTTAGGTTATAAAAACCCTGTAATAATTAAAAAAATAAGTGGATAATAGATGAATACACCTTACCTCATAGGAAGAAAATATTTTTATGGTCTTTATCTAAACCTACGAGAAAAACCATACCCATGGTTTAATGGAGGCAGTGTCTTTTTATGATCTTAATGTATAATGAGAAATGTTTCCATTTTTATTTTGGTTAAAATCCTTTTAAAATGGTTTATGAAAAATCTTCTGGGTGTAGGGAAGTTCCTAGTAGTTTCTTGAAGATTCAGGATAAAAAATGGGGGAAAAGTGGCCATCTATTGTATGTTTCATAGTTAGAGAATGATTAGTTATTACCAAACACCATAACTAAGTGACCTAGTATAAGATGGTTCATGATTTGACAATTGTACAAGGAGGGACCAGGAGACCATGTGATGTGGTCCCACCGTGGACTATGGAATCTATATGTCTACCAAATGGTTCTCTAAATCATGTGGGTGGACCAAAACAACCTTGCTACTCATTTTCATCTTGGAAAGAGGGAAAATGGATTCCATAGAGTTTGACCAACCATGATACCAAACCAAATGCCTTTTAGAAAGTGGGAAAATGTAATTTTTCCCTCCCAGGCATAAAGTCTCAGAACATTATTTTTCTCCTAATTTCATCTATAATATCATTAGGTAAAAATTGGGAGCTCTATCCCACCTTGAGGGAAATTTTATTTTGACTTTTAGGAATTTGGGGTGATTTTTATTACAAATCAAAGCTCTTGGTAATTCTTTTAATCCTCTTATGACTATTTTATGGAACATTTATTATTAGTTGTTTCCTCTTCATCTGAATCTCAAGAGCCCTATATATAAGTGGTTTTTCTCTATAGGTCTTGAGACCATTATATCTTGATTAAATGTACATGTTTTGATGATTCGTTCTCAATGTTATTGACTGACTTGATCTATTGAATTTATCCCACAATGTTTACTGTTTCCATGTGTATGTAGTTATACCATTGCACTTCCTTTCATCATATTTATTTCCTAGAGCAAGAAAAGTAATTTAATCCTTAAATTGATGTGTGTTTCCCCAGACAGAACCCTTCAAACCTATTTATGTTTATGAGATTAAGTTCAATGCCATCTAGGTAGTGTTTCAATTCCCTTAAAATGGAAAGGTATGGTTCTAAATAATGAGATTAGCAGAATAGAGTCTAGCATGATTAGGCTCATTTTCTAGCTTGATAGAAGGGTTAATGGTTACAAGGATCGATTTGGGGAAAATATTTTATGATAATATAAGGGGAAGAACTAATACATTTTATGGGTTAATATTTTATTAAATTCTGAATATGATTTTAGAAAAGGTTTTAATGGAGTGAATTGGAAGGTAATCCTATTCTTTAAGGATTTAAATTATTGTTTTAAAGTGCATGATGTTTTCAAATATAGTGTTTACCTCCAAGTGATTTAAAAGAGAATGTTAAGGTGAGAAATAATTTCAATGTATTAAATGGTAAATGATAATATTGTATGATTATAAATTTTTTCAACATGTTTAGTAATATATACCATATTAATGTTGATGAATTAAAGAAGTCCACCTTGATTTTATTATTTAAAAAAAGGAAACATGGGTTGGAAGTTGAAATTATGTATTTATGAAATGGTTTTTGATGAAATTTTTGGATATAGGAAATGAATTTTTACACCCATGGTGGAGGATAGCCAGACATGGAACCCAAAAAATCAATTTTATGATGGATGGACCTGATGCTCAGAATCCTTTATTTGAGGTGATGGAAACATTTCACCTTTTACAAGGATAGGGTGCTGAGATGATGATCAAGGCATCGATAGTTATTAATATGGAACTCCATATCCTTGGCTTGACATCCTACATGTAGATCCAGACACTAATGCCTTTTTGTTTGACATGGGTAAAAGGATTAGTGCACCTTATAATTTTTTAATGGAAATGATTAATGATTTCCCTTCTTACTTATAGTGTTTAACATATATATATTTTGTCTTAGGCCTACGACCTAACCGATGTATGGTTGATGGCTTATGAGTCCTGATAACCAAATGAGACTTCTGGATTATTGATAAAAAAATTATTGGTGAAAACAAATTTATTTACATGTTTTCTTTTTGTTATCTACTTGTGATTCGAAATACACTATTATTACAATGGATATTTATATAGGAACCATTGATGGTGTCCTACAAAGTTTTACTCTCACCCCTCTTAGCACACTATGTCACTTTGGACCTATGTTTTGGTTTTTTTCCAAGTTTATGTAATTAGATTTTTATTTTAGGAATTCCTAAAATGTACTGTATATATATCATTGTAATCATATGTGTCACTTTTCATAATGATGACATTTACTGTGTGTTGTTTTATTTCCTACATATACAGTTTTTGTATCTTTTTAGAATTTATTTATGCTATTTTTATACTCTGATAAAGAGGGCATAGTCTCCCAAAGTACCTTTTAGAAATTTTCTACTAGTTGGAAGCCTATGGACTAGAGTATGGTGATCCATAAGTCATGGGTAACATTTCCTCAATGCACCAATTTTATAGGAACCTATGTGTAGTCATTAAAAAGTTGTATCAGAGAAACATTCTTTTTTCTTAATTTTTTCTCATGGTATACAATTAACAAGGATCTTGTTATATTTTTGTTATGATCTCCTTCGTAGGTTCCTATATCCCCACATATGGGGGTAGAATGAGTTTACAGGGGTGGGAAACATATATTTAATCTTTTAGTTTTTACTATTGGATGAATCTCTACCTTGAGTAATGAAAATGGTTATGATGTCACTAGTTTATGTTGTTTTTATCTCCTATACCATTATTGTAATAGAGGGTGTGTGTTTATGGATCATGTTAAAATCATTATATTGTATGTCATCATTATTCTTTATGTGATTGATACTTTCCTAGGATTTACTTATACTAGTAATATTTTTTCTATCCATGGTTTATGTATGATGGTCATTCCATATGTCTATGATTGTAAATGATTTAGAAGGGGTTTTTTAAAGTGTGTATGACCATTTATAAATTTATATATAAGTGTATGGTGGAAATCTCTGGAAAAACTCTACATGAGAATACTAGGGGATAAGAAGTTATAAATGATGTGTATGGTGACTGTTCTGGTTAAATATAGTGTCAGAATGAAACATATAAGGTGTTTTCACATTATAACTTGTGAGTGACATTATATCTAACCAACACCATGAAACGCTAAATTATTGAAAGTTGATATTTTTAAAATGTTGGTTATTTAGTGGTATTGAAATATGAAACCTAGGGACTTAAAATTGTACAGTTTAATTAAATGAAAATGATAAATGATTAAACTTTTAGGTAAATTGGAAATGGACATCCCTTTTTTGTCCTCTTGTATGGTTGTTTTATGCGGTGATAGTTCTCTTGTTTTGAAACCATTACATACAGGTTGGGATGCCTTGATGGGTCAAGATATACTGGATAGTTGGATGTTACTTGTTGTGACATTGGTTAGGTTTTTACCTTGTGGTCGTGAGAGGTCGTCTGATATTTCGGATATGGTTACCCTTAGGGGTAGTGACTATTTGGGTAGAGTATTGGACCAAGAAATGGTTTTCTTAGACTGTGGTGATGTTAGTATGGTATGTGGATTCCATGATGTGTTAGATGTCATGTGTTTTGTAATAGGGTTAGGAGTGTCACCTGTGGCCTATGACATGTGGTAGGTATGTTGTGTAAAGCTCAGACAGAGAGCCTAGTGACCATCATTTTGGGAATCTGATTTATGTAATTGCTTCCTTGTGACCCATGATGGTCACCCATGGGTGGGGTCATCCATTATTTGAGCACTATTGGATGTATGAGGCATAAATAGATGTTTTTCGATCATTACATTGGCACATGAATAATGTTTTTTTGTGCAGGGTCAAGACTAGGGGGAAAGGTTAAAGATCCATAGGTATTTCGAATGATACTGATGTTGTGGTCAAAAGTAAATAACCTTGAGAAATTGTGGGTAACCATGAAGATGGATATCCCATGGCTACTAGTTCATTGGAATGTGGAGCATGATGGATGCATCCAGGGTGGAATCAATGAATGGTGGGTGTGGTCGAGTTTTTTAACATTAATGGTTATACCTTGGAATATCTTCTTTGGAAATAACCTAGACTTATCACAGTTTCATTAAAAACTATTTCAATGGGAAAGATCATTCAGTTACATTACCTTACTTTTCTAATGTCATTTTTTGTGTAAATCGATGTAGACTTTTTATAGATTAGGAATGGGTGACTAGAACATTGATATATACTTACGTTCTAGAGTTTAAGTCAAGGGTGATGGGTAGTCCTTTGGTTGATATTGACTTGTGAAAAGTTTTAGTTATTTTATGAGGAAATCGTGGATTCTTCTAGTATGATACGATTAACATCTAGGATTAATAGATATTTTTTTTGTGTCTGAATTTGATCCATGTTTTAGTAGTGTATGACTCACATGATTTTTTATCAAGATCAGAAAATTGTCATACGCAGGATTTTGAAATTGGGATTCTAGTGAGGTTAGGTTGACAAGCACGTATTGGAGGTTCAATATGTCATTTAATATACATTAATAGGGTAATTAAGAGTAATCACCATTTATTTTTAGTGAAATTAATGTGGTGCACACAATCTATGAATGAAAAAAGTTGGTTTTGGATCAGTATAAATGATCATTTACATTTTTGTTCAGAAACATTATGGTCATGGTTAAATAACTTGAGCATTTTATAGGCAGTTGTGAGTTTTGGTTAATGTGACCCACGTCAATTTTAGAGACCGAGAGGTGATGAGACACTTGTGGGTAGGGATAAATGGGGTGTTAGATGGTGTTTTATAGGTTTTTAATGATAGGGGTTGCATCAGATAGTGAATAAGGTTTTGGTGGTATTCATCAACAACATCTTAGTGTACTCACATTCTAGACATGATCATTTCCAATATTGTCTGAGATAGAATCACCTATAGAATAATCTATGATATTTTAAACTATTGATAATGAAGGGTCTCTTTGGAGATTGTGATTATGTAGTGGGGTAGGTGGGTTTGTATAGGGGGGAGTTAACCATTAGTTATCTATGAGTAAAGTTATTAGGATGGGATGAATGTAGGTGAAATCCATGGTCACTATTCTTGAAATTCGGGTAGATGATATAATTGAATTTTTCTTATGTCTATCATACAGAAGTGGGATAGTTATTTCAACTATAGGGTTCAATTTTGAATGGAACATGGGATATGGTGGTTGTATTTTCTTGATTTTAGGTGGAGGATAAAACACTTCTATGGTGTATAGTGACATTTTTGTCACAGGAGTAAGACACTCACACGAGAAGGGTCATGAAAATATAGATCTAGTCATTGATCAGTCATGGTGGTACTTGAGTGCATATGGGGGATTGGTGAGGTGTTTTCTTGGTTTATATAGAAAATCATATAAGAGTCATATTAGGTAGATGATCAATCCAAGAGTTCAGTTCAAGATAAAAGTAGTTCTAAATCATATTCAAAGGTTCTTGTATTGAAGGGGAATCATTGATGCATTATGGTTGACACTAGGTTTAAATAATGAATGTATTGACTATGGAATCTCACTAGGGTTCAGGTATGATCTTCAGAGTGTGTGTGTTTTTGTGTGGATGTGAAATGCCTCTGAGCATGAAAGTGTCATGACTAGTAAGATGTAAATATGTCTATGGTGGGATCCGAGTGTTTTTGGGATGAGTTTGATGAGGGTAGTTCAACATGGGTTAATTTTTGGAATAGATGTGGTGAGTTTCAAACCACATTAAGTGTGTAATCCTATAAAACATGGGTATACATAATGAAATGAAAGTTGGATTTGAGAAGAATCCATATTATTCTCAGTTCATCCCTGGATGGTGAGTATGTTTCCTTTTCAGTTGTTTCTTGTCAATGTAGATGGGTGATGTTGTAGATTGGTGTCCTCATGAGTGTTTGGACATGGTGAGTGAAAACAATACCAGGTGCATTTTTGGGTTGTAAGTTTGTGGTTCTAATGATCTTTCAAATGGTATATGGATAAACATTGAAAGTATGTGGTTGTAAAATAAATATTATATTGGGGGTAACTATAGGATAGAAAGGTAACCTAATGATAATTCCATCAGTGTTTAGGTCAAATGATCTCGGATAAGTTCCAATCAATGTTTTGGTTCTGACAAAGGGAATTGTCTTGGGTCTTAGATGCTGATCACCTTGAATTAAAGGTTGTACAAAAGATGTTGAAAATTAAATAATTGAACTAAGTAAAAAAATATCAAATAATGTAGGTCAGAGAATTTGGTTGGATGGACAAGTCATTATGGGTGGTGTAAATTCAAAAGGTTGTTTGAATTGTTGGTTTAGTGTATATACACTTGAAGTGTGTACAGTTTACTTAGAGATGTATGATTATAACCCATAATAGATAGAATTAATATACAGATCAACATCGTTGACCACATGAGGCTATAGTGGGTTACCATGGGTTCTTTATAGTTTCACCATGACTGGGCCACCTTTTAATTTTGAAATGGGGAATGATAACACCTAGGTTTTTTCATGCAGTTTGGGATGGTGATTAGACCATTGGAATATCAATTAACTCCTGAAAATTAGTATGGTTCTATGCACAATGTTTTCTTACTCCATATTTTTGGTAGTATCACCCAATCCTTTCACATGTGGTAGATGTTGATGATGTTATGCTCGAGGTTGATGTGTCCTTATGAGATTATGTGATTCATATTGTAGATGACTATGAGAAACCATTTCAATATAAGATCATTATGTGGGTTCAGGTGTTGTAACAACAGGACCACCTTTAGGAGGAGACCAAGGAGAGGGAAGCAGATATATGGTCCCGATGGATCAGTATTTTTTACCTCAGATTTTTCGTGATGATTGGGAGTGAAAATCTTGGATGATATGTCATAATGTTTCAAGGTTGTAACATACCAATGTTTGATGAGGCGTGTTTTTTTATTTTTTGTTATGATCCTTTTAAAATGGTTAATGAAAAGAATATATGGATTAGGGAAGGTCTCAGATGTGTCCCATCGGTTATGAAAATGGAAACGGGGGAAAAATTATATCTAGATAATGTTGAATTTTTTGTGTATAGTATGTTCCAAAAATGGTCCAAAAGTGTGAGGCCAAGTAGAGGATGGTTTAGGGTTATAAAACCATGCCAGGGGGCTAATGAGACCTTACAGAATAGACCCGCATTAGATATTAGAATATGCATGCCTGACTCACGATTTTAAAAATTTTAAGACTGACATAGACAAACGGTGTGGCTTCAGTTCCTCCTGTATATAGGGAACAACATAGTTTGTGCACAATTTGGTCAACCGAGTGGACAAACCTTGCGGCTTATATTTTTTTTTTCAAATGAGCCTTTTCCCCTCTCAATATTAATTCCGCCCAAAATAGTTTTCCTCCTAATTTTTTTTCAAATAGCATAGTGTGTAAACCAATATCTTACTCCCCCTTAAAGGATGTTTCTCATTGTTTAAGGGGATTTTTGGTGTTGTTTAGTGTGAAACAAATCTCTGGGTAAATTTGCAACTCTTCTTCTTACTATTTTTTTGAAAGAGTCCTTTTTAGTTGACTCATATTCTTCTGAAATTCATGAATCTTATTTCTAGGAGGTTCTTCATATTGGTATTCACATATATTCTATCTGGAATTGTCATGATACGACCCTACCGGTCTCGAGCCACAACTACCCCAATCCCTCCTCCATAGGCCAGGGGCTGGAGACAAGCACCGAAGGCGTAACAATCTTGGGGAGGCCTTATCCAAAGTACTTGTACATACACACACACAACCCACTCATTGAAGAAGTGCATTGTGAAAAGGAAACCAAATTATGGACTACAGTATCCCAACCAAAGCATACATCGACCTCTAAAACAGAACAAGTAAAGTGCTAAAAATTAGACTGACAAGTAAACGGAACAGTAAAGAGAAAAACACACACCCAACTAGAAAGGTGCCACAACCCCGCAACAGGTAACAAGAGTAAACAGAAGGTGAGTCTCACACCTGAATGTCTTACGATGACCACTAAACGCATCCCAATGTCTTGTGTCCTCTACGCTCTTCTATAGACTTGATCGACCTGTCTATAGTATACATGGGCACTCCAAGTGCGGGAAAATCCCAAATAGGGGATAGTATAAAGATACTCAGTAGGATGCCACGAAATCTCGAGGGGAGCAACAAAGGAGGCACTAAAGAGGTGAGTAGTAGACAGAACAAAGAATAGTGAAAGAGTACAGTAAATAGAGTCCAGCTCAACCCAATAAGAGAAAGGAAGCAGACTTGTCCAAATGCAAGGAGCTAGAAAAGGTGAGAGGATGAAAATCTCATCGAGTCTTCGCTACCAATAGAAAGAGAGTAGACTCGTCCAACCAAGAGGAGATAGACATGAAAATCACGTGGCATACCCCGCGCATCTTCTCCCCTCCTAGAAGGAGAGTAACTGAACCCAATGAGTTGGAACGAAAGTAGGGTGTATATATATATATGCTCAATAAGAAATCCGAATAACTGTGTAAAGGGATATCCATATCCAAGCTCAGCCCAGAAAAAGTCGCCAATAGTTTTAAGGATATATATCACTGATTCCCAAATGTCATGCACTCCAAAGCTGTCTCATCGTTGAACCGTACAACCAAGGGTCTCGCTCCGGTAATCACAAAAAAAGTCACTGACTCGCCTTGCAAAAGGAACTGTGCCTGAGAAGTCAATGGGGGACCCACTATCTAGCCCTGCTAGAGGGTAAACCCGAATAAGTCAACGGGTGACCCACTACCCAGCCCCACTGGAGGGTAAACCCTAATAAACCAATGGGTGACCCACTACCCAGCCCCACTGGAGGGTAAACACTAAAAAGTCAACGGGTGACCCACTACCCACCAATGCTGGAGGGTAAACCCCAATAAATCAATGGGTGACCCACTACCCAACCCCGTTGGAGGGTAAACATTAATAAATAAATGGGTGACCCACTACCCGTCCCTGGTGGTGGGTAAACTCGTAATTCGTCTGATAACTCTGCACTGCAATTGACATCACATGGTGTCACCAACTTCGCTACTGTGCGTTGGTACGGAGTGCGTCAAAAGAACCTCCGACCAACGTCCTTTTATGTTTCCACATTTAATGAGATCCCGAATGAGGCTCCGTAGACCCAAATAGATTAAACCATTGAAATACTTGCGGAAAAAACACGTTGAATCGACTCTTCATATGCTCAGAACGAACGTTTGGTAAAAAAGTCGCAAAATGCTGCATGCAGCTTGAATGAAATCCTCTGGACCCATGCCTCAACTCTGGATTCAATGCCCAAAACCACCCTGGACAATGTTTTATCGACACTAGGGTCACAACTCTGTTGACGAAGCCTAATACGGACACAGGATGTGCACGTGCCATCCGAAACAAGAATCATGGAGAGGTGCTAAATAACACTTAACGGGCGTGTCATGCCACTGAGCCCTTGTCTCGAGAATTAAAACTCCTTGAGACCATCTCAAAGACTCCATCTCGATCATAAGATCATGTTTCCATAGACAGAATGCAAATCAGATACTCAGTTTTAGATTTAGAGGCGTTTTAACACCAATGTACGGAGAATGGGAGGCCCAGAAAGGTTCGGTCAGTCCACCCCTTTAGACCTGCAGTCTGAAGCTCGGTCGCCTAGACGACCCGGTCCACCACGGCCCATGGTTCACCGTGCGGGCCACGCTGCTTCATCCAGAACGGCATGATCCTATTCAGCTTTTCCCCCACATGACCAGTGTTTCGCGGGTCTTGGTCCACTCTAGTGGTCGCGGCGACCCCGATATCACACTGCACGCCAACCGGTGAAGTCGGCCAGCGTGACCCCGCTCGACTGGACCGCCGCTATGTTGGCCTGCCGTCCCACTCAGCCACACCGACTGCCGAGGAACCCGCACCGCCAACTGAGGGGCCCGCACCACCGTCGAGACTCATCGGACTGCCACGCGGAGCCACCAGACTGCCCTAGAACCACCGAAAAATAGGGGTTTTTGCCTGAAAACTTCCCGAGGTCACCCCAGACACCATCAGACTCGAAATATTGATCCGAAAGAATAGTTAGAAAGCACGTATTGAGACCTAATGAAATATGAACTTTTCTCGATAATTAAACATCATTTCGATGCTATAAATTGAGTTATATGAGGATGAGGGAACTTGAAATGAAAAAACAATGATCATACATCGCAGGGAGTAGCTCGTCGCTTCACAAATGATCCACTGGAGCCGCAACCACCTTGGAGAGGTGGGATGAGGATCTTGAAGAAAGTGGAGGTTCTTTTTCGGGAGAGCATCCACCAGAGAGAATCTATGGGGGAATAAGGGGGGTGAATGTGTTTAAGTAGGGAAAACCGTTTAATTAATTTTAAACACCCACCAGTAGGCATGTACCTGAACTCTTGATGGGGTCGAGGTTAAGCTACTCTCAGTGTAAAATCCACGTTCTAAGTGAAATGGTGGTATCAAAATTGTAATCCGAGCCTCCATTCAGAAGTTATAATGTTTACGCTCTAGGCCACTAAATTACGAAAATGTCGTAGGAGACGTTTTCCACAAAAGGGCCATGCCCACGAACGTTACACCCCTCCAAGGGTAAAAGGAAAGCTCCAGACTCAACGGTGCCATCAGTTTTACCGTCAGAGCAACTGTTTAGAAGTTACTCTATTTATGTTGTGTGTCTAGTGTGAACACACTTATAATTTAATTCTGGCCACACCAAGGCTCGAAATCACACGCTGTCTGAATGCCCTACTCTATAATAACATCAAGAAAAAAATTCGAAGTCTTGAAAGATCAAAACATAAGTTCTTACATCATTACCTCCTTCAATTTTTTCTTCCCTGAAAAAAAAAACTAAAAAAACAACTCGGTATACTGAGCCCACATCTGGATCTCCCATTCCCAGGTGCTCTCATGCACCCTCCCGTGCTGCCACAACACTCAAACCAAAGAATGGTCTGTCCACGTAGATTCTGCTCCTGCTGGTTCTCAATTGCAACCGGGTGCTCTGCAAATGTGGCTCAATCCTCAAAGTCCAGCTCTCCCAAGTCGATGATGTGTGTGGGGTCGTGCATGTATTTCCTCAACTACGACATGTGGAAGACATCATGCACTCTCTCTAGCTCTGTGGGTAGAGCAAGACGTTAGGCTACCTCGCTAACCCTGTGCGTGATCTCAAAAGGCCTGATGAACCTTGGGGATAACTTGCCTCTCCGGCCGAACCTCTGTGTTCCACCCCGTGGGGAGACTATCAAAAAGACATGGTCCCCTTTCTCGAACTCCAAAGGCGTATGATGACGATATGTGTAAGACTTATATCTGCTCTAAGCCGTCCTCATCTGCTCACGAATGACCCACACCTTCTCTGTCGTCACCCACACCAACTCTGGGCCCATGAGGGAGGTCTCCCCAACCTCTGTCCATCACAATGGTGACCTGTAGGGTCTCCCATAGAGGGCCTCAAAAGGTGTCATGCCGATATTATAGTGGTAAATATTATTATATGCTAACTCCACTAAGGGCAGGTGATCCTCTCAGCTTAGGCCAGAGTCTAACATGCACGCCTTGAGCATATCCTCCAACACCTGGATAGTGCGCTCCGTCTGCCCGTCAGTCGGGGGGTGAAAAGTTGTACTCATCTGCAGCCGAGTCCCCAATTCCTCCTGCTGGCCTTTCCACAAACATGACAAAAACCATGCATCGTGATCAGAGATGATCGTCAAGGGTACTCCATGAAGGCAGATGATCTCCAGAACATACTACTACCCTAGATTCTCCGCTAAGCTCTGCTCCCTGATGGAAATGAAGTGCGCCGACTTCGTGAGTCAGTCCACTATCACCCTAATGGAATCATGTCCCTTTGATGTACATGGTAGCCTTGTGACAAAGTTCATTGATATTCCATCCCACTTCCACTCCGGGATATTAAGGGGCTGCAACAACCCTGCTGGAACCTGATGCTCTGCCTTCACCTGCTGATAGGTAAGACACCGAGAAACGTACTCAGCTACGCTCTGCATCATGTGAGACCACCAAAACTGCCGCTGAAGGTCTCTGTAGATATTCCCCAAACCAGGATGTACAACCAAGGGAGAAGTGTGGAATACTTGCATCACCTCTTCCTGCATCCCCACTGTTACTACTGCTCTCCCCTGGAACAGGATATCATGATTCCCTCATTCATAATACCCATCGGCTGCGTTGCCTGTGGATATCTAATCATGCAGTACCACACTTTCGACATCCCTCGGTTGTGGCTCTCTCACATTCTCAAGGAGTGAAGGAGTCTACTTCATCAACTACAGAAAAGTCATACCCTCCTGCTCCACCAAGGTCAGCTGTAAGGAAGCCAACTGCTCTGAAGCTTCCTGCACTAGACGAGCCTGGGACTTCCTGTGAAGGGAATCTGCTAATAGGTTTCTCTTCCCTAGAGTGTAGACTATTTCAAAATCATAGTCCAGCAGAAACTCCAACCAGAACCTCTTCCTCAGAGTTAGATCCATCTGAGTGACTTGAGGCTCTGGTGGTCTGAGTAGACCAAAAAACACTCACACAGAAGGTAGTGTCTATATATCCTTAAAGCGAAGACAACCAATGCCAGCTCTAAGTCATGAGTTGCATAATTGTGATCATGGGGACTCAACCGCCTCAACCCATATGTAATCACTACCCACTACTGCATCAGCACGGACCTGAGCCCAGCTCCTAAAGCATTGCAGTATACCACGAACTCAACTCCCCCTTCTGGCAGCCTCAACACTAGAGCACTACTCTGCCTCTTCCTCAACTCCTCAAAGGCCTTCGGTCACTGATCAGTCCAGGTGAATGGTTTTCCCTTCCGCATCAATGCGGTCAAAGGGGAAACAATCTTAGAGAAATCATCCACGAACCTCCTATAGTACCCTTCCAAACCAAGAAATCTATACACCTCAGACACATTCTTGGGTGGCTCCCAAACAAGCACTGCCTCTATCTTTGCAGGATCTACGGCCAATCCCAACTTTGTAATGACATGACCCAGAAATTGAACCTCCTGAATCCAGAACTGACACTTCGAGAGCTTCACATATAGCTGGTGCTCCCGGAATAAGTCTAAGACCATCCTCAAATGCTCCGCGTTCTCCTCCTCTGTCGTAGAGTAGATGAGTATGTCGTCAATAAAGACAACCAAAAACTAGACCAAGTACGACTGGAATATCTGGTTCATCAAATACATGACAACGGTGGGGGAATTTGTCACACCAAAGGGCATCACCAGAAACTTAGAATGCCCATAACAACAACTAAAGACCAACTTAGGGATTTCAGCCTCACAAACCCACAACTGGTTGTATCTGAATTGAAGATCAATCTTGGAGAACCACTTCGCACCTCTCAACTGATCGAAGAGGTCATCAATCCTCGGAAAAGGGTACTTGTTCTTTATCGTGGCCTGATTCAGGTGACGATAATCCACACAAAGTCACAGACTCCCATCTTCCTTTTTCACAAACAAAACCGGAGCTGCCCAGGGGGACACATTGGGCCTGATGAATTCATTCTCACAATGGTCGTCCAACTAAAGTCGTAGCTCCCAAAGCTCTGTGGGTGCCATCCAATAAGCTGCACATGATATTAGGGAAGTCCCCAGCTGCAAGTAAATGCATAACTCCATCTCTCGCCTTGGAGGAAGTCCTAGGACATCCTCAGGAAAGACATCCATGTAGTCCTCTACAATGGTAGGGATCTAGGTTCCTGTAGCATCTACTACTCCGAGAGCCATGCCCGCCAACTAATGAGAAAAAGGATGTGGTCTCTTTCTTAGAGAACACATCTACACTTCTACGAGGTCTCTCTCACCGAGGATAGTGAACCTCGTCCCATCAGAATGCACACATATGACTCGTCTACGATGATATTCGATATAGGCATGAACAATAGAAACCCAATCCATGCCACGGATGATGTCTCAAGGTTCAATCATGATGGTCAGTAGGTACCACGTGAAACTCTCTCCTCCGAACAACAATTCGAACTGTCTGCAAACAAAGGTCACTAATGAGGCACTTCCCATAGGATCCTCAATGCTAAGCGCAGGTGTCAGTGCCACTACAAGGAGCTCGAACTCTCGTACCAAAATCAGCGATATAAAAGAGTGGCTGGAACCTATGTATACTAGTACCAAAGCAAGGGTAGAGTAAACAAAAAGTGTACCTCATACCATACCATGTGTTGGGAGGTCAAAAACAACCACAGCCTGAAGCAGCCCGCGACCCCTACCACCAACTCCATGAGCTTGGCGTGGGCTGCCCGGTGGTGGCGGTAGAAGGACCTTGAAACTCCGTCCGCCACCTCCAGGTCCTACCACTCTACATGCGCCACCTCCTTGAGAACCACCATGTCCTTGTCTAGGAGAACCCTGGTCACGATGCGGCCTCTGCCGCTCCGGTGCGCCCACTACTTGCCACAGCTACTCGGTATGCCTGGTCGAGCAGTCCCATGCTTGGTGACCCTGTCCATCACAAGAATAGCACCAGATCATCACTGATTGCCCCAGTTCTCTACAACACCATTACGGTGTATGAACCTTCCCCTGAGTCTACTCATGAAAGGGTCTCCTCGACTGAGGCCCTGCTCTCTACCACCTACCTGTTACCGAAGACTCTGCTCTGAATCAGCCACTGCTAGGCCCTACCAACTGGTTTCCCTCATCCAAGAATCTATCTATCACAAGTGCCCACTATTGAACCCTGGTATATGTAGGGATGCATAGGGGTAATACACTAGCATATATCACCCTGTGAAGACCCTACTCAAACATCCATTCCTAGAAGTAACAATCAAGGATCATATCCTGTTAGTGGCATGTCAGATCGATAAACTGGGCCGAGTACTGCGCCATGTTCATCCCCTACAACTTCAGCTCTAGAATCTCTTGAATCTGAATGGAGCGTAAACAATAGGGGAAGTAATCCTCTTGGAAGAGCTGATGGGAGCTATCCCACGTGGGAGACGAATCAACGTGGGTCTGCCTAACCAACACCCACCAACACCCGGCTATCCTGAGGAAAAGTCTGGTAGTAAGGGATACCATCTGGCCAGCTGGTGTCTGTACCGGCCTGAAAAGTTGGTCTACAGACTCTAGCTAGTCTTCCGCTACCTGGGGATCCAGGTCCCCGTGGAACTTCAGTGGCTGCTAATGCAGGAAGTCTCGGAGCATACTCAGCCTACACTCAACCTCAGACTATGATACTGGTACTTATATCCTCTCTCCAGATGGAGGGGCTACTACTAAACCAATGGTTGGAAGGGGATCATGTGAGGGTCCCTAAATCGATGCCTCGTCACTCTCCATGTCGTCATCATGAACTGGAGAGGGTAACCTGGATGGCTGTTGTCGTGGGAGAATCCTAAAAATTATAATGGATTGCCGCGATCAGATAAGCATATATATATATATAACAGTAATAAAAAAGGGGATCTAACACAAAGAAGGAAGTCAAAGACTCAATCCTAATGGATACATGTTCCAAAGTTCCCTGCAAAAGTGTTTCAGCGTGCTGAGTCGTCAAGTGGGTTATCAGGGTCTTGTTGAATTGATACGTCAGCCTCTCATACCATCACTGGACTCCATGGCCTAAGAGATGCTCTCGAGACACGTTGACTCAATTACCCTAAATCCCAACCAATTCCTTTTTAGGGATGTCCAAACAACACCCCTAGGATAAAACCATCCTCCGATACCACTTTGTCATGACCCGACCCTACCTTTCTCGAGCCGCAGCTTCCCCAAGCCTACCTCCATAGGCCAGGGGCTGGTGACAAGCACTGAAGTCATATCAATCTCTAGGGGGCCTTAGCCTAAGTACCTATACACACACACATATCCCACTCAATGCATATGTGCATAGTGAAAAGGAAACCAAAGTATGGACTACAGTATCCCAACCAAAGCCTGCATCGACCTCTAAAACAGAACAAGTAAAGTGCTAAAAAGTAGACTGACAAGTAAACTGAACAGTAAAGGGAAAAACACATGCCCAACTAGAAAGGTTCCACAACCCGAAAACAGGTAATGAGAGCAAACAGCTGTGGAGTCTCACACCTGAAAGTCTTACTATGACCACTGAACGTAGCCCAAGCTCAAATGTCCTCTACGCTCCTTCGTAGTCTCAATCGACCTGTCTATCATCTAAAAGGGCACTCCAATTGCGGGAAAATCCCAAGTAGGGGTGAGTATAAAGATACTCTATAGGATGCCACAAAAGATCAAGGGAGCAACAAAGGAGGCACTAAAGATGTGAGAAGTAGACAGAACAAAGAATACTGAAAGAGTAAATTAAATAGAGTGTAGCTCAACCCAACAAGAGAAAGGAAGCAGACTCTTCCAAACAAAAGGAGCTAGAAATGGTGAGACGATGAAATTCTCGTCAAGTCTTCTCTACCTATAGTAGGATGGTAGACTCTTCTAACCAAGAGGAACTAGAAATGGAAAGAAAGTGGCATACCCAGCGCGGCTTCAACCCTCCTAGAAGGGGAGTAACTCAACCCAAGGAGTGGGAACAAATGTAGGGTGTATATATATATGCTCAACATGAAACCCGAACGAGTGTGTAAGGGGATCTCCATCTCCAATCTCAGCCCAGAAAAGTCGCCAATTGTTCTAAGGATATCCATCAGTGATGCCCAAATGTCCCACATGGTAAATATATCTCATCACTAAACAGTAAAACCAAGGGTCCCGCTCCAATAATCATGGAGAAAAGTCACTGACTAGCCTAGAAGAAGGAATTGTGCCTGAGGAGCCAACGAGTGACCCACTGCCCAACCCTATTGGAGGGTAAACCCTAATAAGTCAAGGGGTGACCCACTGCCTAGCCTTGCTGGAGTGTAAACCCCAATTAACCAACAGGTGACCCACTGCCCAGCCCAGTTGGAGGGTAAACCCTAATAAGTCAACAGGTGACACACTGCACAGCCTTGCTAGAGGGTAAACCCCAATAACTCAACGGGAGACCCACTGCTCAGCCCCACTAGAGGGTAAAGCCTAATAAATCAATAGGTGACTCACTGCCCAGCCCTATTGGTGGGTAATCCTATAATTGGTCTGAAAACTCTGCACTAAAACTGACATCACAGGGTGTCACCAACATCACAATATGTGTTGGTTCAAAGTGCCTGAAAGGAACCTTCGACCAACACCCTTTTATGTTTCCACATTTAATTAGATCTCGAATGAGGCGGCACATTCTAAAATAGATTACACCATTACAATCCTTGTGAAGAAACTTTCTGAATCAACTATTCATACTCTTCGAATAGATGTCTTGTGAAAAAGTCACAAAACGTTGCATGAAACATGAATGACGGCCTATGGGCCCACGCCTCAACTCCTGCTTCAACACCTGAAACCACCATGGACAACTGCGTCTCGACTCCAGGGTCAGAACACCACTAAAAATGCCAAAGACAGGCTCTGGATGTGCTCGCGCCATCCGAAACAAGAATCTCGGCGAGGCACTAAATAACACTTAAATGGCATGTCATGCCATCAAGCCCTCATCTTGGGTATTAAAAATCCCCAAGACCATATAAAAACCTTTGTGTCGATCTGAGGATCGTGTTTCCAGAGACGGAATACAAATACGATACTCGTTTTGAGAGTTAGAGGCATTTTAACTCCAACATACGGAGACGGGGTGGGCCGAACCGGTTCGGCCGGTGCACCCCTTTAGATTGGAGGTCCGCGGCTTGGCCACCCAGACCACCCGGTCCACCACGGCCCACAGTTCACCGCGCAGGCCACGATGCTTCAACCGGATCTGCACGAGCCTGTCCAGATTTTCCTCCACGGGACCCGCATTTCACGGGTCTCGATCTGCTCCTTGGGTCACCGTGACCACAGTCTCACGCAGCACGCCGCCGGTGAAGCCGGACAGCACGCCCCTGCTCGCCCGGACCACCGCTGCACCGGGACGCCGTCCCGCTAACCTGCGCCGACTATTGAAGAGAATGTGCCTCTACCTGGGGAGCCCGTGCCACCGCCGTCCCGAACCTCTTGAGGATCCATCGCCACCGGGACTCACCAGAACGTCGCGCGGAGCCACCAGAATGCCCTAGATCCACCAGAAAACAGGGGTTTTGGTCGGATAAATTCCCAGGGTCACCTTGAACACCGAGGGACTCACAATTTTGATCCGAAAGAAATGTTGGAATGCTCAGATCGAGCCGTACTCAAATATGGCTTTCTCTCAATAATTAAACAGCATTTCGATGCTATATATTTAGTTCAGAGAAGATGCAGGAATTTAAAATGAAAACACAACGATCCTACCAGCAGGGCATAGCCTGTCGCTTCACAAATGATCCGCCGGAGCCGCAACCACCTTGGAGAGGTGGGGAGAGGTGCCTGAAGATGGTGGAGGTTATTTTTTGGGAGAGGTTCCACTAGAGATATTCTAAGGGGGAAAATGGGGGTGGATATGTTTAAGTAGGGAAAAAATTTAATTAATTTTAAACACTGGCCAGTTGGACCGTACAAGAACTCTCGACATGGTTGAGGTTAAGCCACTCCTAGGGTAAAATCCACATTCTGAGCACAATGGTGGCCTTGGAATTTGAATCAGAGCCTCCATTCATTAGTTATAAAGTTCACACCCGAGGACACTAAATTATGAAACACCCCTGGTGAATTTTTCCATAGAAGGGTCGTGCCCACGTATGTTACAACCCTCCAAGGGTAAACGACATGCTTTGAACTGAATGGTTCCCTCAGTGTTCCCATTCGAGCAATCGTTTTGGAGTTATTCTGTTTATTTGGAGTTTCTAGGGTGAATGCACTTAAAATTTAATTCTAGCCACACCGGGGCTCAGAATTACACGCCGTCTGAACGCCCTGCTCTGGAATAACATCATGAAAAAAAATTCAAAGTCTTATAGGCTCTAAACATGGGTTCTTACATGAATAAAGTTCCATGTTTGTATGATTTGTTTCAATGATATTGATGTATGTGTTAAATAAGCTTTCTCCCATAGTACTGATGTTTTCCTTTTGTGTGTGGTTGTACATTTGAACTTCTTTACTGCATATTTAATAATTTAAACAATAAAATTAATTTAACACCAACTTTGATGTGTGAGACACCTAACACACCATATCAAGTTGGTTGATGTTCATGAGACTAATTTTAAGGCCACACATGGGGTGTGTCAATCCCCTTGAAATTTTAAGGAATGGTTCTAAATAATGAGATTGGTGGAATTGAGTGTAGGCCAATTAGGGTCATCGGTCAGATTAATACCATGGTTAATGGTTAGATCATTTTTCAGGGAATACATTTTTTTCAAAAATATAAAGAGGTGAAATTGAATGTTTATTTGTAATTTTTTTTTAATTTCTAAGAGAATTTTTAAAATGGTTTATAAGGTGTGCATCAAAATTTAATCTATCTTTGGGTTTTAATGAGTGAAACTGATGTTTCAATGTGGATAATGTTTTCAAATGATGTTTGAAATATAAGTTATTTAATGGGCCTTGTTGTGTTTAGAAATGGTTTCAAAGGAAGTAGTGGTAAATGATAAAAAAAATTATTATGAAAAATCATTGAAGATGTTAAGTGAAATATACAATGTGAATGTTGATAAATGTAAAAGGTACACCTTGATGTCATGATGTGAGAAAAGGAAAAATATATTCTAAATATTAATTTTTAATTAATGAAATTGATATTTATTAAATGTGTTGATATGGGACATGAATTTCTAGACCCATGGGCAAGGATGGTTTGTCATGGGACCCAAAAAACTTGATTTTAGGATGGCTAGACAAGATGATCAATATCCTTTATTTGAGATGATACACATGGAATTACTTATACTAGTCTTGGGTGAAAACTTTTTTATTTGGGAACTAATATATGTTGACATGGAACTCCTTATACTTATATAGGGTTTCATCACAATGATCAGGTAAGTAATACCTACTTATATAAAATGGGTAAATGGATTTGTGTTCCATAATATATTTTAATTGAAATTATTAATGTTTTTTTGCTTGTTATTTAATGTTTTTAACTTATATGATTGATTTATTATATCTAAGAACTATCCAAGGTAGGATTAATGTTTTATTATTCTTGATAGAAAACCCAGGGAGATGTATGTCTAATGCATAAAAATATGTTAATTATAGAATCTATTTATTTACATGTTATCTTTTAATAATCCACTTGTTCTTCGGAATACAAAATTATTGGACTAGATATTTCTTTAGACACAATTTGTGGTGGCCTACATAGTTTTATTCAACAATCCTTGAGCCTCCATGTCAGTTGGGTGTCCAAGGAGATGCCACTTGTTTTTAGGTATAAGTTAATTATAGAAACCTTGATTTTGTGTTCTGTTTGGGATGATAGGATCGAGAATGGGATGTTAATACTAGGCCTAGACACAAGACTATGCTCGAGGATATTCATATTATTGATATTTTTATTTTATATGACTACCTGACATATAGTGTATACAGCTCATTGTTATCATATGTTTCACTTAGCATATTGTATGAATTTACTCTGTATTGTAACATTTACTGCTTATATAAGTTCTGTATCTATTAAAATATTATTTATTATATTATTCTACTATGATAAAGAGGGTATAACCTCACCAAATACCTATTTTTACCATAAATACTAGTCATAAGACACCAACATATGGGGAAGAGCGCCTAATATCATGTGGTGCACTAGCTTGAGGGACTGAATATAATGGAACCCATTCCAAGAAGTTACATAGTCCTTAATGGTGAACCACTAAGGTGTCCATTATATTCCTATTCTAATGTAATGGAATATTCTTGAGGGGGGAGGTAGATTTTAGTTAAACTACTATATAGGGAAAATATATCAGAGTTTGACCCATATTTCATTCATTTTCCTCATTTAATCCACCTCCCCTTGTAAATATGGGGCAACTCATTGTTGTTTAATTATAGGTTGGAATAAAAGGTAGTTTTCCTCCTATATTTTCAATTCTCCTTGATATTATCCTGATAATTTTCAACACATTCTTTGGGATTAGGTAAGTTATCCATTGAGTTATCATGGATGAAGGGTTAGAACAACTCAATACAATCATGGCATGTTGTATTCTAATTTAAAATTTTAGAAATTTAGAATTATATTAAAAACTATGAAATCCAATATAATTTATGTGTACATCATATAATGATTCCTCAGTTTAAGTAGGAATATAAGACAAAAACTAATAGTCATCCAAATCATTCATGTTATTTATTGTCTAATAAGTCTTTTCTAAAAAAATTCCAAGCCTTCATAAACAATCAAGTTGGTATAAATAGTGATTGATGAATTATTTCTTTACAAATAATACATTTTACTAAAATTTTGATTATGAATATTATAAAGAATAATCTTGATTGTAGAATATACATGGATATTCCTCACATTTAATGTTTATATCCACATATGGATATTAATATTTTATACATGAATAAAACATTACCAGATCATAAAAATGAATACTCTCTTGACGATACATATAATCTTCTATCAATATAAAAAATTATTTGGAAACAGTTAAGGAATCCAAAGAGAGGAAAAAATACAATAAATTTGGAAAACATTACGTAACTAAATATACTCTATTCAAAACTCACACTAAATAATTTCCCAAGAAACAACCCCATAATTTGATCATTCCTTTCATAAGGCTTGAAAATTAATTTTTCCTAACTCTACTATAGATGAATAGTATCATGTTTGATACTACAAGGAATATGTTCTACAGTTATGAGTTAGTGATAATTTTAGGAATATTTGGTAATAATAGTGATGAAGAAAGAATGAAATCAACAAATTAAAGACATATGATAATAGAAAAATAAACAATAACACAAAATTAAGAAATATAGAAAAAATAATTTTTCGGGGTTGCAATCTTGTCTTGGTTTTATTATAAAATTATAGATTATGTTTTGTTAAAAAAATCCTTTAGTGACTCAGATTATTTATGAGAATAATTCACCTTGATGATTCAATTATGACATCATTTATTAATCAAAATGTGAGTGGTTATTTTATTTAAGTAAATATCCCTTGGTCCATTGATTAAATTGATTAATGATTTATTTGTAAACTGAAATCCAAAATTTTATTAATGGACTTTCCCAATTACCATGGGTTTTTCAATTTTAATTACATTGGTTTTAAATGATTATAGTATTCTTAATCTAATAAAATACAATCATTTCGTTTAAATATCAAATTATTAAATAAATAATAAAATAAAACATCATAATAAAAATAAATGCACTGGAATCATTTATTACAATATACCCATCATCTAAATAAAACAACAATACCCCCCCTTCAAATTTCTCAGGTCTATGGGAAGGATGAAGGGTTGAGAAAGAAACTTAATCCCACCCATGGATAAAAGAAGACATGATGAGAATAAAGATAAATGATTAAAATATAAGTGAAAATAAAAAACAATTTACAGCTTTGTGGGGTCTAATTGAAAGAGTGAAAGTAATTTCCCTCTCTCTAAAAAACTTTATCATAAGATGATAAGACCTCTTTTTATATTTAAAATATATTTAATGGATTTTACCCAAGTACACTCAGTGTAATTATTCTCAATCAATGAATTTTTTCTATGATTTTAGCTGAGACTCACATGTTTCCATTGAACTAAATTGGTCAGTTATCAGTTAGTGGGATTATATGACATGTGGAACCAACACAAATGGACTATAGTAGATATTTCTACACTAATCACTTATAGAATGGATATAAATGGCATGCATAATAGTCAACATGACATGTACTCCTTCCACCCAATCCATTTCTCCTAAAAAATTACTTGGAGTGTGATAATTAATTATATAATGAGTAATTTAATTTTATATTTATAACCTTCCCACAAAGTACATTAAAGAATCTAAATTAGAAATTTATCTGGAAACACTAAAATGAAATATTTAAATTACATAAGAACATATATATAAATATATATATATGTAATTTTTTTATTTTTCACTCAACAAATTGTATAAAAATAATATACACAATTAAAGTGAAATAAATAGCCTTCTATCCAGGTGTACCATATGTTCAAATTGGTGATGATACTATTTTTGGAGAGGTGTGTTTATTTTATGAAGTGTAGTGAGGTGATGTGGTTCTTCAACAGCTTCATTTTCTTTCTATATTTTCAAATAATCCTTCCCAGCTTCCTTTTATTTCTAGGTAATGATATGATCATTCACCCTCACATAATAAGTATTTTTTTAATGTTACTTTGACATCAAAATTTCAACACCCCAACTTCCATGGTATTCTTCTCTATGAATAATAAAATAGCATGTGTTGTACGCAACTTCGAGTTCTAACACACCACAACCAATCAAACCGGCCGTTATGAATAGTATTGCCCAATTTTTAGAATTTTATAAATTTTATCTTCCAAAATGGACATCATTTTTGGATTTGGAATATCAAAATTATCTTAGGGTTAATTTATGGTATTTTTCTGAAAACATTAATTTTTAATGAATAGTGAAAAACACAGAGTTATAGTTTAAAACTGAATTTTTATTTAAATAATTCTTTATTTTATTTAAATATATTTTATTTAAATTTAGTTTAGGTCATAATAGATACATAATTCCTATATAGGTAAAATTTAATTCATTGGAGTCAGTTTATAAAAATTTAGATATATAAAAATTTTATTGAACGTTTTACCGTCTTTTACCCACCTCCTAGGAGAATTTGAAAAATCACATAAAACATTATTTTACCTCTTCTGTGAGTGGAATTTCAAAAATCCAGGAGTAAAAATTGATATTAGTAAGTAAAATGTGGATCAATAAGATTAAAAATAATTTTTGGTGAAAAGTAAATTTTTACTTTTATTTATGACGGTTGAAAGTATATAGGGTAATTAAGGATAAAAAAGATATTATTATTACCCTAACACATGTCATAATTCTATTGTATAAGTGTAATTCGACCAAAAACAACCTTAGGAATAAAATATGATCCTTTAGGTCCACTTGGATTAGATTAGGACATTTATTATTATTTTAATTAAAGAAGAGTTAAAAGAGTTTAAATCAATGTTTAATAACTAAATAATTTCTAATATACGGTTATACATAAGATAAATTCGACTCAAAATATTCATTAGAATGATAAAACTATTTCCAACATAAGTTTGTTTTATTTATATTTTTTAGACATTAAATAATTTAATTTATTTATGACACAGTGATGATGTAGTAATTACCTAATTAATGAAATATTAAAATAATTTATATTATGAACATTAAAATTAATGTAATTTGAGACTTTTTATGAATTAAACTATTTTTATTGGTTAATATGACATATTAGGGTTGGTTATATGAATTTTTTTGAAGTAATAATGTTGTTATAAATTTATAAAAAACTAAATACCAAATTGTTTAAAAATTGACATAAAAGACTTTTTGAAACAAATATTATATTATTAATTGATATTCTATTCCTAAAAATATATGGTTAGGCAAAAGGACTTATATAATTATAGGTGTATCATTAATTAACTACTTGGGGTTCTCTTAGAAGTATATAGTATGTTTATTAACCATATAATATAAAAATACAAAGAGACATGGGAAATATCAAACTATTTAACTAAGAGTTCAATCTAAAAGATAAAGTCAATATAGTGATCCAAACCTGTTGAAAACCTATTGGTTGAGTGGGTTTCAACCCATACCCACCTTAGACTTTAAATAATCTATTTGTAATACATTATAAACCGAAACTGATTTTATTATAAAATAATATTTCTAGATTTTCCTAAGGTGCCCCTCGCCCCTCTTATAAAAGGGCACTCCCCTTCTCCCTAATTCACAAATTAAAATCCAATTGGCTCTGCCAAAAAACTGCCAAAATACCCACTCAATTGTCCTACCTTAATCTTAGAGGCCTTCATTTAGTCAGAAAGTCAACCTATGGAGCCATTTTGATCAAATCAAAAGGAAGAACCCAAAGAAGAGGAACATATTTCATCGCCTCTTTCAAGTTCCTTTCTTCTTCCACTTCCTCTTTCTTTGTCATTTCCATTCTAAAATAATAACTCCAGTATATTTTATATACTGTGATTTAATTATGAATATGTTACAACCATATTCATTATTCTATCCATCCTTTGAATGACATGTCATCATACGTGCGTACGTACATATTACCCTCTCCCCATCGTGGTGTTATTGTTATTCAATACATTATTAGTTGGATGAGTATAATAATGATGTGTAATTGATTTAAATAATAAATATAACAAGATAATGATTCTTTATATATGATATAACATAGAATTATATATTATTTTAATAATGATATTTTCGGTCGTGCGTATGTACGGATTACCGTCTCAACGAACGCGATGAGATTCATTCCCCATCGTATCCATTCAAGACTAATTTTCATTTGATGATTAAAAATAATGTTTAAAGACTTGATATCATTATAGATATGAATAAGATACATTCCATACATAACAAATATGACCCACTTAACAAATATTGTAATGGAAAATGAATCTGTTAACACCTGAAATGACGATAATACTAAGATATTATTAACAAAGAAATGTTAAAAGATCATATATGATATCATATTAATGTATATGATTCTTATATAATTTAATAACAATTATTTCACCATTATAAAAGAGGTTTACCTACCCTTGACCAAGGGAAAGTACAAGGTTAGGGTTAATTTCACAATCTCTTCATTATACGAGGTTGTTTATATGTAATTATCTACCGGGACTTCTTTATCATCCACATCAATATTACTTAAAAATGTATTTCAAAACATTATTAATATTTTATAGACTATGGTTTAAAGTCATTTATACCCTTTTTTGACTTTTATAATATGTTTATAAAGTAATCTTTCCATTGTTTTCCAAACAAGGTCATTTATAACCTTTTCGACAAAATTATGGTAAGAATATCTTTTTCTAACATATACGAAGGGTGCGGCTATTTTCCGCCGTTATAATATATTCGAAACTTCCCTTAAAAGATTATAAGAATATTTTCAAATATAAATGTTTTATTTTCAAATTATTTGAGTTTTAAATGATTTCAAAATAGAAAAAGATATTTCTCTATAAAGGTTTTGATTTCATCTATGTCAACATCCTTTGATAGATTTTAAGTTTCTTTGAAGTTGGTTTTTAGTGATTCGAAACCTCCATATTGTATTGATGGCTTTGTGATATGTTTGGATATGGATTTGTTATTTCATACCATTCATGTTTTATGGAGAAAGTATTTACATTTCGTAAGCCCGTTTAAATACGAATGTTTATGTTATGTTTAAACCTTTTCATATGAGGAATTCATTGGACTTAGTATGTGACGGGTGGAGCCTGCTATATATCCTAGATGCATCGATAGGTCTCAGGAGACAAACTATTGTTTTGGCATAAGGAGTTGATAAAATCTTATTTGAAGACTTGGGACAAGGCCTTGACTATGTTGTTATGAAAGTCTGACATTATGCATTCCATCATTATGAAAGTGGCTATTGATATTGCATGTGATTATTTGACTAGTAGAATATACATGTGAGTAATTAAATGGCATTATTTTGATTTATATTTTCTATATTATGCTTAAGTTCAAGTTTATAAGGCTTTTTTTTAGTTTTATACATTTCCTTAAATGTTATGCTTTTTTATGAAAGTTTCTACTATATTATTATCCTTATTGAGCATCTGAGCTCACCCATTTCTATGTTTTATTTTTCCAAGGATGCGAAGAAGTATATTATGACTGGCCAGTAGGGATTGTCTATGGGATATCTGTGTTGTCTTTGGAAAAAATGTTGTTGTAGTTTTCCATTTTAAGATGTAATGTAAACCTTATGAATGTATCTAGTATTTCCAAGGATACTAAACTTATCGTTATTTTTAGAATTGATCTTTTTTGATCATGGTAATGATATGTAATAATGCACAGACTCTGGGAAAATAGGTTCAGGGAGTTATAGTTTGCATCAGAGGAAGTTTAGTACAAACCTTGGAAACTAGATTTAGATAAACTCTAATTAGAGCACATAGCCCTAAGATGGAATTTTAGGATTAGTATAGAATAACTTCCTAGAAATTTGTTATTGTAGAGATTTAGTGAGTTTTCCATGCAATACATCCCTGTCTGGATACGAGAAGGTAGAGGCAGTTCTAGCATAGATGTACGTAGGTGTAAACCCAAAACACTACTTTGAGCTAGACTCGAACGGGAACTAGTGCACGACAAAGGGCCTTGCTGCACTTTTGGTTACGACACTCCTGTGGGATATGCTGTGGATAATTCTCATTTTCTTTACAAACCATTATGAAGGGTTTATGAGTATATACTTTCTCAAAGAAGACAATTTTTATGATTATGGATTATATCTATAAACTGTTCAATTTATGTTAACTATTTTACAATTTTTTAATTATGTATTTGGATTCATAAAATAATCTAGTTTATGCCATTGTATAGAAATGGTGCCCAGTAGAAGGAATGTGAACTCTAGCAATATGTATGATCCCAATAGTAAGAAGGATCAGATCATTCACGGTATTAAGCCAACATTTAGAAGGGAAATAGTCTCCCATGTATTCTCAACATATGAAGAAATAGTATCATGTGTTAATAAGATATGTAAAGAATTCTCTGCGTCCTATGGCTTTGATGGGAAGCAAGAGAAGAAAAGGATGGAAGAGGTAAAGATTGATAAAGGGAAGAGGTAAAAGAAGGACTTCCCATATGTGATAACTGTGGAAAGAATTACCTTGGTAAATGCTTGAAGGAAATAGGAGTTTGTTATAAGTGTGGAGAAAAAGGACACCATGTACGTGATTGCAAGGGTAAGAAAGAAGTTTCAAATGTACAATGCTTCATCTACAAGCAGTTGTGACACTATGAGAATCAATGTCCAAATCATTAGAGTATACCCCAAATGCTACTATTGGATAATAGAAAAGTTCTGATACTACCAAAGATGAAGTGGAATGATTATATTTCATACTTTGTTATTAATGTATTGTGTCATTTGATTATTGTATTAATGATGTACATGTTATACGAATTATAGAGCATATAATGATTGTAATGCAGAAATATTTTATTGAAGAATTGTGATTATATTGTTCTAAGAAAAGTGACTTAATAGTAAGCTACAATTTTTTGAAAATACATGAATGAAGGAAAGGTAATCCTTAATATGGTCCTAATAATGAGGTAGTGATTTTGGAATAAGAGATGGTTGATTTAGATAAATTATATTGGATATTATTTACTTCCTTGAAACTGATTAATGATTTGTACATTCCATCATTATTGGAGTTTACAACATTTTTGGATAGAAGGAGTATATCCAGTATTCTATAAGGAATAAGGGATCATGAATGTAATCACTAAGGTTTTATGTTAATTCAGGATATTGTAGTGTTTTAAAAGAATACATGATGAAGTTGTTAACATGTTATTATGTGGAAAAAAGGATCTTCATTGTGTTTACCTTCCTTATAAATTTTTGATTGTGAGTTTGGATAGAAGTATTTTGGATAAGTCTAAAGGTTGGAATGGATTATGTCTGAAATTGGATACTATTGTTACGATTATTTTTAGATTTTTATAAAAAGGACAACATGCAGACCGTGTGACAACCCGTCGTGTTGGACAATGATGTGAGAATCAAACCCAAAAACATAGTGTGATTGGGATTTATTTCCCACCATTGGACTACGTGAAGTCGCTGGATTGTATAATGTAGTTTATTTTTTAAAAGGGTCTGATAGGTGAATTAAAAATACATTTTTTTTGAAACGAATACTGATAGGATAAATAGAATATTTTTTAAGTTCTATTATCTTTTAGAGTGAAAGATGAGTTTGTGGTAGAAATTAGTTAAAGGAGGGAACTCTACTAGTCAAGTATATATTTTTTCTCTTATTCTACGAAGAAAATAATTCTCAATCTTTAATTAAGGGGTCATAAAACTAAAAATGTGTTATCCTAATACCTTATGTTTTATTGAATCGATGATATTTTAAATCATCATAGATTTATGGCTTTGGTGCCCAAAATTATACAATTGGTTGTGATTGATGACCTCAATCACTCCCTATAAATATCTACACTTTTCCTCCAATTATGTGTCTCTAATTTCCACCAATGTTTTCCTAATTGTGATCCTAATTTAGAGGTGAGTTTTTCATTCCCCTTTTCCTTTTATTAAGACTAAATTTTTTTGACCCAATTTCGGATGTGGGTTTTCCCACAAAGGTATTTTCTATTTTCAAATATTTATTTTTAAAGAAAAATGTAAAATTGCGAGGATGCAATTTATTGAAATATGGGAGAATGTAACACCCCAAACTTCCATGTACTCTTCTCTATTAATAATACAATAGTGTGTGTTGTACGCAACTTTGAGTTCTAACATACCACAACCAATCAAACAAGCCGTTATGAATAGTAATACCCACTTTTTTTAAAATTTTATAAATTTTACCTTTCAAAATGGACTTCATTTTTGGATTTGGAATATCAAAATTATCTTAAGGTGAATTTTTGTAATTTTTCATAAAACTTTCAATTTATGATGAATAGTGAAAAACACTGAGTTATAGTTTAAACCCGAATTTTTATTTAAATAATTATTTATTTAATTTAATTTTTTTAGTTCAAAATAGAAACATAATACCAATATAGGTTAAATTTAATTCATTGGAGTCAGTTTATAATAATAATAGATATATAAAAATTTTATTGAACTTTTCACCGTATTTTACCTACCTCCTATGAGAACTTGAAAATTCACATAAAAATTAATTCTACCGCTTTAGTGAGTGGAATTTAAAAAATCCGAGAGACATGGTTGATATCAATAAGTAAAATGTGGTTAAATAAGATGAAAATAATTTTTGGTGAATAGTAACTTTTTACTTTTATTTACCACGATTAAAAGTAAATAGGGTAATTAAGGGTGAAAATGATATTATTATAACCCTAACACATGTCCTATTTCAATTGGATAAGTGTAATTTGACCAAAAACAACCTTAGCAATAAAATATGATTCTTTAGGTCCACTTGGATTAGATTAGGACATTTATTATTATTTTATTTAAAGAATTGTTAAAAGAGTTAAAATCAATGTTTAATATTAAAACATTTTTAATATAGGGTTATACAAAAGATAAATTTGACTATAAATATTCATTAAAAAGATAAAACTATTTACTACATAATGGTATTTTATTTATATTTTTTATACATTAAGTAATTTAATTTATTTATGACACAATATGATGCAGTAATTACCTAATTAATGAAATATTAAAATAATTGATATTATGAATATCCAAATAAATGTAATTTGAGACTTTTTATGAATTACACTATTTTTTAAGGTTAATATAAAATATTAGGGTTGGTTAGATGATTTTTTGAAGTAATATGCTATTATGAATTTAGGAAAACAAAATACCAAATAGTATCAAAATTGACATAAAAGAGTTTAAAAAAAATATTATATTATTAATTGATATTCTATTCATAAAAATATAAGGATCGGCCAACGAACTTATATAATGATAGGTGTATCATTAATGAAACACTTGGGGTTCTGTTAAATGTATATAGTAAGATTATTAACCATATAATATAAAAATACAAAGAGACATGGTAAATGTCAAACTATTTAACTAAGAGTTAAATCTAAGAGATATGGTTAATATAGTGACCCAAATCTTACTAAAACCTATTGGGTGTAAGAACCCAGTTTTTGCTGTGAAAGACTTTGGAATATTCTTGATGATATTCCAGAGCAGCGCCTTCAGACGGCATGCGATTCTGAGCCCCAGAGTGGCCAGAAATAAATTTTCAGTGCGTTCACACTAGAAATGCCAAATAAATGTGATAAATCCTTAACGGTGGCCCAGATTAGATATCCGAGTGTACGGATGGGTCTAGAATGGTGTGTTTACCCTAAGAACAACATAAAACATGTCGGCGCGGGATGTTTGGACCCCTAGCTCGCTTTCGAAAGGTTAAACGGATAAATTAATTAATTAATTTATTCATTTAATGGTGAAACACTGGTATCTCTTAAACGGTGGCTCGGATTGGAAAACCGAGGGCACCATTGAGTTCGGAGCGTGCTGTTTACCCTAGGAGGGGTATAAGTTTCGCGGGTGCGGGCCGTTTGTGAAAAATGGCCTGAGGGGCGTTTTCGTAATTTAGCAGCTTCGAACGTTAAATTTTATAACTTTTAAACTGGGTCTCAGATTAAAATTTTGAGACTGCCATTGTTCTTGGGAGGTGGTTTTTACCCTAGGGGAGGCTTTACCTCAGCCCTGCTGAGGGTTCGGGTTCGGACCGACGGGCGGGTGGTTAAGCGTTTTCTATTTAAAAGCATAACTCACCCCTCCCTCTTCCACTTCCTCACCTAGACAGCAGCAAGGAGGAACTCTTCCCTCTCCTCCTCCAGCTCCAGTGAAACAGCTCTGGCAAGGCGCGGCGTGACAGCGGACTCCCCATGAAGCTCCGGGCATCGCCCAAGAGGTAGGAGGTGTCCGTTGCGTTTTCATTCCCAAGCCAACCTTTGAGTCGTATTTTATGTGTTGATTTGATGTTAAACCTTCAATAAAATCCCATATATGCGTAGTATTCATTTTTATCTTTCCAACGCATATTTATGAATCAAAATCCGAGGTCGGAGAAGGCTGGGGTTGATCGTCGAAGGTAGCAGGGTTTTTCGGCGGTCCGGCGAGCCCTGGCGGGGCGGGCGGCCTCAGGCGGTGTTCCAGCGCACGGGCGGTCTCAGGCGGTGTCGCGGCGTGAGGCGGTAGAGGTACTTGGCGCAGCTGTGGGTGGCTTTCGGAGGAGGTAGAGGCTCAGGAGGAGGGCTTGGGTGAGGCGTCGGTCGACAGGGAGTGGCGACCGCGGGGTCACGGCACGCGACCCCCGTGCGGGGACAAAGACCCACGCCGCGCGGGTCTTCATGCGGCTGTCATGACTGGCCCTCGTGGCCAGTCTGTGCACCAACCGCGTGTCCGCGGCTGGCCCGCACGGCTAAGCTGCGGGCCGGCCCAGGCCGGTCCAGCCCCAGGGGCCTTGCCCCCTCGGTGTTCGGACACCCGTATTTTCCGCTACGGGTGTCCGTTTTGAGTGATGTCTACTACGGTGGAACCGTATCGACGAGGCAGACTTTTTGAGATGGTTTAGGGAATTTTTAATTTCTGAAACAAGGGGCCTCGGTGGCGCGACACGTACATCGAGGGGTTTTTCATTTCTTCGGGGGATCTTGTTTTGGGCGGCGCGAACGCATCTGATGTCTGTTTTGAGCACCGTCAGCAGCGTTGTGACCCTGGCATCGGGGCGGAGTTTTCCAGTATAGTTTCAGGCGCTGAAGCCAGAGTTTAGGCGTGGGCCCCACGTCCCGTCTCTTGAGCTGCGTGTATCTTTTAGAAAATTTTTCCTTGGACATCCATTTGGGGCGTACGAGCAGTCAATGTTGGGAGATTTCCCGAGGGCATCGCGTTAGCGCAATCTGCCCGCTGTAATTCCGCATGATGGTGCGGGCCCCACGAGTGCCATTTCGGGAGTTGATGATGATTTCTAGCTTTATCACCGGGAGACCGTTTTGGACAAGTGAATAGTCCATATTGTGTGCTTTTTCGAGAGGATTGCAGCGGTGTGTTCCGTTGGCAGCGCTTCGGGACCAGGGTGTAGGTCCTGCGTGGTACTGCTCGTGCGCGGGAGCCGGAATGCATCTTTTTCTCCGGATATCCATTGCACTCAAGTGAGTTGTGATTTTGATGTGTTTTTATGAGGGGATCACAATGGTGCGATGCGCCCGACTGTTTTCGGGGTCGTGGCTCGGGATCACGGGACGTCGTTCGGGCGTGAGGTGGTGTTGGTGACTTTTTTGTCGGATATCCGTTTGAGGTGACTAAGTAGTAGATCTCGCGTGTTTTCCACGAGGATTACAATGGTGCGATCCGTTTGGTTGTGCAGAGCCACTTACGTGATCTTATTAAATGTAGGATCATGGAAGGTGCTCCGGTGGTGGTTCGCCCTACCATGTTTGGAGCCGACCCTTGGTGTGTGATCGTGCACTCTTGGGATAGTGATGTAAATGGTTCACGAGATGTGGTTGGTCGTGCCTAGGACTTTGAGGTGGAGTTGTTACGTCATGCCTTCACGTTGACGTCGGGTGCCATGTGCACGATAGCCTTTGGGCTAGAACGAGGTATAATCTGGAAGTATACAGGAGAGCTTGGAGGTACGTGTGGTTGCTGGTACCTGACGATGCTTGTGCGCTCAGTTGGGGTTGACTTGGGGCCACACGTCATATGGGCCCCACGTGCGTGTCGTGTTCAGCATTATGCACTTTGACCTCTCGTGATATAGAGGGTCTATCTACGATCATTTGTTTGACCAGCAGGGTGGAGTTTCCCCTGGCCTAGTGCTCTTTTGGCTGACCAGCAGGGTTGAGTGGTCTCGCCCTAGTCTTGTACTCGATGGTTTGGCCGGCAGAGATGGTTTGGTTCCTTTGCTTATTTGGCTATGAGGGGTTTCAGTATTGTGCCCTTTCACTAGTCTGCATCACCGTTTGCGGCTACGGTTGTCCGTGCAGCGTGGGTTTTTTCCCCACTCTCTCGAATGAGATGTCTCGGTCTGCTTCGACAGTGACTCGGTGGATTGGATCGGGATCTCCTTGTGAGGACTGAGGAGTTTCTCCTCTTGCTCCGTGTTCCCTGGTAGAGCTTGTGGTTTTGGTGTGACCAACACTTTACGTGGGCACCGATCCTCTACCCAGGAGGTTGTTCCAGTAGGGATGAGGTTGTTTCCAGCAGGGCTGAGGTTGTTCCAGCAGGGCTGAGGTTGTTCAAGCAGGGCTAAGGTTGTTTCCAGCAGGGCTGAGGTTGTTTCAAGTAGGGCTGAGGTTGTTCCATCAGGACTGAGGTTGTTCTAGCAGGGCTGATGTTGTTTCCAGCAGGGCTGAGGTTGTATCGAGCAGGGATCGTCAGTGGGGTACCATCCAGCAGGGATGGCCAGAGTAGTTTCGGGCTTACCTCCAGCAGGGAAATGGTCCCTGATGCTGGGATTACCTCCAGCTGGGCTGGGCAGTGGTCCCCGATGTCGGGCTTACCTCCAGCTGGGATGGGCAATGGTACCCGATGCTGGGTTACCTCCAGTTGGGCTGGGCAGTGGTCCCATCGCCGACTTTAGCCAGGTCGCCCTCCAGTGGATTACCCTGTTATAGGACTGGGCAGTGTGGCACCTGTCGACTTTCTGGTTCTCCCTGTGGTGGGAACCCTTTGACTTCCAGGGACCCTCCAGCGGGGCTGGGCATGGGGTCACCTGTCGACTTTGAGCAGACTTCTCGACTGTGGGGCAGTGATGAGGTGTGGTTTGACGTTCCCCCAGAACTCTCAAGTACGAGGAGCTTTTCCCCCACCAAGATGTGTCCTCGTGATGTGACCTAAAATTGTGCGGGTGAGTCAGTGCCGCCCAATGTGGATAGTGTTGGGGTGTGGTGGTTTAAGCCCTTGACTTGTTGTTCGGGGCAGATGTGCGGGATGCTGGGCATCGATGGTTTTACTTCTGGGACTGTTTGATACTCTTTTCTTGGGATGAGCTATGGGATGGAGATCCCCTTATGACCTTGTTCGGGCTTCTTGTTGAGCGTATGGATGTCTATATACCATGTTCCTATACCCACTGCTTGGGTTTGGTTACTCTCCTTCCAGGGGAGGTGAAGACGCGTGAGGTATGCCACGTGCTTTCCGTGTCTAGCTTCTCGTGGTTGGATGAGTCTACTCTCCTACTATAGGTAGCGAAGAATCAAAGGTAAGTTTATCTTCTCACGGTTTCCAGCTCCTTGAGTCTGGAAGAGTCTACCTTCTTTCTTCTTGTTGGGTTGAGCTGGACTCTTTACTGCACTCTCGGTTGTACTCCTTTACTTTTTCCTGTTCGTTCTACTGCTCACCCTTCGGTACCTCCTTTGTTACTCCCTCAATATTTCGGGGTATCCTACTGAGTATTTTTATACTCACCCTTCTTAGGCTTTTCCCGCACTTGGTGTTCCCTTGCAGACGATGGACAGGTTGGTCGTGACTTTAGTGGAGCTTAGGAGCTCAGGAGCTTGGACCGCGTGCGGTGGTCGTGGCCAGGTTCCAGGTTTGAGACCCGTCATCTGTTTCTTTTTGTTTACCTATTTCCGAGTTGTGGCACTTTTTGTTTGGGCGCGTGTTTTGGACCTTTATCCTTTTCGGCACTTTACTTGTACTGTTTAGAGGTCTATGCACATTTGTGGTATATATATAGCAGTTTCCCTTTTCATTGCTTGTCTTTGCTTTTACTCTGCACTGTTGCATTGAGTTTGCTATATGTGTGTGTAATGGTACTTAGGCAAATGCCTCCTTGAGTTTTTGTGCCTTCGGCACTGGTCGCCATCCCCTGGCCTATGGAGGCGGGCTTGGGGTAGTTGCGGCTCGAGCTCGGGTAGGTTCGGGTCGTGAAAAAGTGGTATCAGAGGTGGTTCGTTCCTTGGGACATTGTGCAGACATCCCTAAAAGAGGAATTGGTTGGGATATAGGGAAACAATGTTAACGTGTCTGGAGCGGGGCTCTCAGGCTAGGGAGTCCAGTGATGGTGCGGCGGCTAACGTATCCATTCACCAGGACCTTGATAACCCGCTTGTTGACACGGCATGCTGAGACACTTGTTGCAGGGAAAATTTGTTTGTCCATCACATAGGATTGAGTCTTTGACTGTCCTTCTTGAGTCAACTCCCTATCGTTGTGGTTATTAGTATATACATTTATGCTCATCTGATCGTGGCACTCCTTGATAATATTCAGGATTTCTCCGCAAAGACAACCATCCAGAATACCAGATTTGGTTCGTGACGAAGACCCTGTGAGCTACAAGGCCACAGTCCAAGACCCATCATGCGAGACCCTTTCTCAGGGTGGGCCGGTAGCAGCACCCCCACCTGTTGAGCAGCATGCAGTTTTAGCATAGTAGGATGAGCTTGGGCATAGGTTGAGCGAACTTCATGAGTTCCAGCAGCAGAGACCACTGAGGTTCAGTGGTGAGCCAGACCCTTAGGCAGCAGAGGTTTGTCTCGAGGCAGTGCTTCGAATTTTCAGGCTTCTGCAGACGCCGACAGATTAGAGAGTGGATTTGACATCCACCCTTTTTCATGGAGTAGCATGGCGTTGGTGGAGTATGGTGACTCATCTTCTTGACGAGTCATTGCTTTTTTGGGATGGATTCAAGTTGTTGTTCCGTGAGGAGTTTTTCCCCTCCTACTTGCAATACATTCGGATTCAGGGGATCCTGTAGTTTTAGTAGGGAGGGATGATGGTGTCCGAGTACGCAGCTAGTTTCGCAGACCGTGCACGCTTTTACCCATACATGGTCCATGATGACAACATCCGAGCGCGGATGTTTGAGCAGGTTCTCCGCCGAGATATTTGTGGTGTCATAGTACCTTTGGGAATTTTCAAATATGTTGGGGTGCTAGAGTAGGCGTTGGTGATAGAGAGATTCCTGTCACATTCTGGAGTTGGTGGTGGCAGCAGGCATGTCGGAGCTAAGACGTCTGCCGGAGCTAGTGGGCGTTGGCAAGCAGAACCTCGACGCAGGTGGCTTTCTGACAACCGGACTCAGGGGCGTGGTCGTACACCACAGTGGTGATGGAGGGCACTAGTGAAGCCCAGAGAGGGTTGGTTCTATGCTTGAGATGGGTGAGGTCACTTGGCACGAGACTGCCCGACCCGAGTTGCTGAGAGCTTCGGGCAGGCAGCAGGCGTACCACCACGACACAGGCAGCACTGTGATCGGAGTAGCACCTAGAGAGGTGGCTCTAGCAGAGAAGCATGAGGAGCTGGTAGTGGGGGATAGTTTTACGAGGTCTTCCCATCACCACTAGGCGGTCCACGTCAGGCTCCGGGAGCTGATAGTTGGGACCACGGACAGCCGCGAGCTTTGGATGTCTACTATCCTGCAGAGCATGAGGTGATAAGAGATACGCTCTACAGCTCCTCTACCTTTTTTCAATAGAATTGTTAGGCTCTGCGTGTGAAAGGCTTTTCTCCCTGCTGCTTGTTTGAGGTGTTACCAGGGTGACGCAGGGCGTCGGGTGTAACCCTGTGTTGGTAAGGAAAAAGGTGTGAGACCTTTTCCTTTAGTCGATGGTGTTGACTCCTTCGTTTCCAAGCATGTAAGAGAGTCTTGGTTGAGAGGCATCGACTGTGAAATCTCATGTTACCAGATATCCTTGGGTGTTACACCATATGGATATTCTGAAGGAGGGAATCACCGGGCAACGTTCCAGGTGCGGGCGGTGATTCCAGTCATGGCGTGCGACGTAAGGGTTTGGTCGGGGGGGGGGGGGGGTGAGCTACCCCCGAGAGCCTTCAGACCGTTTGAGACCGTGAAAAGGGATGGCGAGGTTCCCTACCGCCTTTCCCTAACCCCAAAGTCTAGAGTGGGTGCACGACATTGGAAAGGGACGACCTCACATGAACGGATCAATCCTTTTGTCTATGTGCAGTGGAACAGAACTGTGGAGAGTTCTTCTGGGTACGGAAGAGCCGGGTGTGAGCTTAGTACCCTGTGTTGCTCCCTAGTTTTTCTTTTTGGGGACGACAATATTGAAGGAGGAAATAATGTAAGAACCCGGTTTTTTCTATGAAATACTTTGGAATATTCTTGATGATATTCCAGAGCAGCACCTTCAGACGGCGTGCGATTCCGAGCCCCGGAGTGTCCGGAATTAAATTTTCTGTGTGTTCACACTGGAAACGCCAAATAAATGAGATAACTCCTAAACGGTGACCCATATCAGAGATCCAAGTATACAGATGGGTCTGGAATGGGTTTTTACCCTAGGAATGACATAAAACATGTCGGCGCGAGATGTTTGGACCCTTTGCTCGCTTTCAGAAGGTTAAATGGATAAATTAATTAATTAACTTATTCGTTTAATGGCGAAAGGCTAGGATCTCTTAAAAGGTGGCTCGGATTGGATAAACGAGGGCACCATTGAGTTCGGAGCGTGCCGTTTACCCTAGGAGGGGTATCAGTTTCACAGGCGCAGACCGTTTGTGAAAAATGGCCCTAGGGGCATTTTCGTAATTTAGAATCTTCGGGCGATAAATTTTATAACTTTTGAATGGGGTCTCGTATTAAAATTAAGAGACCTTAATTGTGCTCGGGAGGTGGTTTTTACCATAGGGGATGCTTAACCTTGACCCTGCTGAGGGTTCGGGTTCGGACCGATGGGCGGGTGGTTAAGCATTTTCTATTTAAACGCTTAACTCACCCCTCCCTCTTCCTCTTCCTCACCTGGAAGACAGCAAGGAGGAACTCCTCCCTCTCCTCCTCCAACTCTAGCAAAGCAGCTCTGGAAAGGCGCGGTGCGACAGCGGAATCCCCATGAAGCTTCGGGCATCGCCCAAGAGGTAGGAGGTTTCTGTTGCATTTTCATTCCCGAGCCTACCTTTGAGTCATATTTTATGTGTCGATTTGATGTTAAACCTTAAAAAAAATCCGATATATGTTTAGTATACATTTTTATCTTTCCAATGCATATTTCAGAATTAAAATCCTATCTCGGAGGAGGCCGGGGTTGATCGTCGAAGGTTGCGGGTTTTTCTGGCGGTCCGGCGAGCCCTGGTGCGGCGGGCGGCCTCAGGCGGTGTCACGGCGCGCGGGCGGTCTCCGGCGGCATCGCGGCGTGAAGTGGCGGAGGCACTTGGCACGGCTACGGGAATATTACAAAGGAGGCCGAGGCTCAGGCGGAGTGCTTCAGCGAGGCGGCGGTCGCCAGGGAGCGGCGACCGCGGGGTCGCGGTGCGTGACCCCCGTGCGGCGACAAAGACCTGCACCGTGCGGGTCTTCATGCGGCTGTCGCGACCAGCCCTCATGGCCAGTCTGTGCATGGACCGCGTTTCCACGGCCGGCCGGTGTGGCTAAGTCGCGGGTCGGCCCAGGCCGGGCGGACTGGCCGGTCCAGACCGGTCCAGCCCCAGGGGCCTTGCCCCCTCGGTGTTCGGACACCCGTATTTTCCACTACGGGTGTCCGTTTTGAGTGCTGTCTGTGGCGGTGGAACCATATCGACGATGCAAAATTTTAAGATGGTTTCAGGAATTTTTAATTCCCAAAACAAGGGGCCTCAGTGGAGTGACACATACATCGAGGGGTTTGTCATTTCTTCGGGGGATCTTGTTTTGGGCCGCGCGGACGTATCCGATGTATGTTTTGAGCACCATCAACAGTGTTGTGACCCTGTTGTCGGGGAGGAGTTTTCCAGTATAGTTTTGGGCGCTGAAGCCGGAGTTGAGGAGTGGGCCCCATGGCCCATCATTTGAGTTGCGTACATCTTTTAGCGGCTTTTTCCTCGGATGTCCATTCGGGCCGTGCGAGCAGTCGATGTTGGGTGTTTTTCCGAGGGCATCGCGTTGGCGCAGTCTGCCCGCTATAATTCCGCACGATGGTGCAGGCCCTACGAGGGTCATTTCAGGAGTTGACGGTGATTTCCAGCTTTATCATCGGGCAACCATTTTGGACAATTGAATAGTCCATCTTGTGTGTTTTTTCGAGAGGATCACAGTGGTGCAATCCGTTGGCAGTGCCTCGGGACCAGGGTGCGGGTCCCACATGGTACCGCTAGTGCGCGGGAGCCGTAATGTATCTTTTTCTTTGATTATCTATTTCACTCAAGTGAGTTGTGCTTTGGACGTGTTTTCCCAAGGGGATCGCAATGGTGCGATGCGCCCGACTGTTTTCGGGGCCGAGGCTAGGGATCACGGGACGCCGTTTGGGCGTGAGGTGGTGTTGGTGACTTTTTTTATTGGATATCCATTTGAGGCGAGTAAGTATTCGATCTTGTATGTTTTTCCATGAGGATTACAACGGTGTGATCCTTTTGGTTGTGAGAATCCTCTTACATGATCTTATTAAATGTAGGAGCATGAAAGGTGCTCCGGTGGTGGTTCGCCCTACCATGTCTGTAGAAGACCCTTGGCGTGTGATCGTGCACTCTTGGGAGACTAATGTAAATGGTTCATGAGATGTGGTTAGTCATTCCTATGCCTTTGAGGTGGAGTTGTTACGCCATGCCTTCACATTGACGCTGGGTGCCGTGTGCACGATAGCCTTTGGGCAAGAATGAGTTATACTCTTGGAGTATACGAGAGCGCTTGGAGGTACGTGTGGTTGCTGGTACCTGAGGATGTTTCTGCGCTCAGTTGGGGTTGACTTGGGGTCACACGTCGTGTGGGCCCCATGTGCGTGTCGTGTTCTGCTTTACGTACTTTGACCTCTCGCGATGTAGAGGGTCCCTCTGCACTCGTTTGTTTGACTAGTAGGGTGGAGTTTCCCCTAGCCTGGTGCTCTTCTATCTGACTAGCAAGGTTGAGTGGTCTCCCCATGGTCTTGTACTCGACAGTTTGGCTGGCAGAGATTGTTTGGTTCCTCTGCTTCTTTGGCTGTGAGGGGTTTCAGTAATGCGCCCTTTCACTGGTCTGCCACATCGTTTGCGGTTACGGGTGTCCGTGCAGCGTGGGTGTTTCCCCACTCTATGGGATGATATGTCTCGGTCCACTTCGACGGTGGCTCAGCGGATTGGAGCGAGATCTCCTTGTGAGGATTGGGGAGTTTCTCCTGTTGCTCCGTGTTCCCTGGTAGATCTTGTGGTTTCGGTGTGACCAACACTTTACGTCGGTACCGATCCTCTACCCAGGATGTTGTTCCAACAGGGCTGAAGTTGTTTCCAGTAGGGCTGTGGTTGTTCCAGCAGGGCTGAGGTTGTTCCAGCAGGGCTGAGGTTGTTTCCAGTAGAGATGAGGTTGTTTCCAGTAGGGCTGAGGTTGTTCTAGAAGGGCTGAGGTTGTTCTAGAAGGACTGAGGTTGTTTCTAGCAGGGCTGAGGTTGTATCGAACATGGCTCATCAGTGGGGTACCATCCAGCAGGGATGGCCAGAGCAGTTCCAAGCTTACCTCCAGCTGGGCTGGGCAGTGGTCCCCGATTCCAGGCTTACCTCCAGCTGGGCTGGGTAGTGGTCCCATCAACGACTTTAGCTGGGTCTCCCTCCAGTGGATTACCCTGTTACGGGACTGGGCAGTGTGGTACCCGTTGACTTTCCGGGTCTCCCTGTGATGGGAACCCGTTGATTTCCAGGGACCCTCCAGCGGGGCTGGGCAGGGGGTCGCCTGTCGACTTTGAGCAGACCTCTCGACTGCGGGTCAGTGATGCGGTGTGGTTTGACGTTCCCCCATAACTCTCAAGTACGAGGAGCTTTTCCCCCATCGAGACGCATCCTTGTGACGCGACCTAAAACCGTGAGGGCGAGTCAGTGCCGCCCAAAGACGATAGTGTCGAGGTGTGGTGGTTTATGCCCTTGACTTGTAGTTCAGGGCAGACGTGCGGGATGCTGGGCATCGATGGTGTTACTTCTGGGACTGTTGGCTACTCTTTTCTTGGGCTGAGCTACGGGATGGGGATCCCCTTATGACCTTGTTCGGGCTTCTTGTTGAGAATATAAATATGCATATACCATGTTCCTGTACCCACTTCTGGGTTTGGTTACTCTCCTTCCAGGGGAGGTGAAGACGCGTGGGGTATGCCACGTGCTTTCCGTGTCTAGCTTCTTGTGGTTGGACGAGTCTACTCTCCTTCTATATGTAGCAATGACTTGATGGGAAGTTCATCTTCTCAGAGTTTCCAGCTCCTTATGTCTGGATGAGTCTACCTTCTTTCCTCTTGTTGGGTTGAGCTGGAATCTTTACTACACTCTTGGTTGTACTCCTTTACGTTTTCTTGTTCTCTATACTACTCACCCTTTGGTACCTCCTTTGTTTCTCCCTCGAGCCTTCGGGGTATCCTACTGAGTATTTTTATACTCAGCACTACTTGGGCTTTTCCAGCACTTGGTGTGCCCTTGAAGACAATGGATAGGTTGGTCGTGACTTTAGTGGATCTTAGGAGCTCAGGAGCATGGATCGCGTGCGGTGGTCGTGGCCGGGTTCCAGGTGGGAGACCCGTCAGCTGTTTCTTTTTGTTTACTTGTTTACCTATTTCTGGGCAGTGGCACTTTTTTGTTGGGCGTGTGTTTTGCCCCATTTTCCTTTTCGACACTTTACTTGTACTATTTAGAGGTTGATGCACATTTGTGGTATATATATAGCTGTTTCCCTTTTCTTTTCTTGTCTTTTCTTTTTCTCTACACTGTTGTATTGAGTGTTCTGTGTGTGTGTGTGTCTAAGTAATTAGGCAAAGGCCTCCCCGAGTTTTTGTGCCTTCAGCACTGGTCGCCATCCCCTGGCCTATAGAGGCGGGCTTGGGGTAGTTGCGGCTCGAGCCCGGGTAGGGGCGGGTCGTGACATGAGTGATTTTGGACCCATCCCTACCTTATCCTTTAAATAATCAATTTTTGAGACATTATAAACCTAATATTATTTTATTACAAAATAATATTTCTAGCTTTTCCTAAAGTGCCCATCACCCCTCTTATAAAAGGGAACTCACCCTTCTCTCTAATTCACACCTTCAAAGCCATTTTTCTCAGCCAAAACCTGCCCAAATACCCTCGAAATTGTCCTCCCTTCATACTTGAGGCATTCCTTTAGTCAGAAAGCCAACTAAAGTATCCCTTTTGATCAAATAAAAAGGATGAATTCAAAGAAGAGGTAAATATTTCATCACCTCTTTCAAGTTCCTTTCCTCTTCCACTTTCTCTTTCTTTGTTGTTTCCATTATAAAATAATAAATTCAGTATCTTCTATATAGTGTGATTTTATTATGAATATGGTACAACCATATTCATTATTCTATCTATCCTTTTAATTACATATCACCAAACGTGCGTATGTACGGATTACCGTCTCCATGTCATGGTATAATTGTTATTCAATACTTTATTATTTTGATGGGTATAATAATGATGTGTAATTGATGGAAATAATAAATATAACATGATAATGATTCTGTATATATTATATACCATCCAATTATATATTATTTTAATAATTATATTATCACTCATTCGTTCGTACGGATTACCGTCTCCACGAATTTGATGAGATTCATTCCCCATCGTAGCCATTCAAGACTAATATTCATTTGATGATTAAAAATAATGTTTAAAGACTTGATATCATTATGGATATGAATAAGATACATCCCATCCATAACAAATATGAATCTTATAACAAATAATATAAAGTAAAACTAATCCTTTAACACCCAGAATACCACAATACTATGATATTATTATCAAATAAATGTTAAAAGATCATATATGATACTTTTATAATTTAATAACAATTATTTCACCATCATACAGGAGGTTAACCTACCCTTGACCAAGGAAATGTACAAGGTATGTGTTAATTTCACAAACTCTTCACTATCTGAGGTTGTTTATATGTAATTATCTACTGGGACCTCTTTATCATCCACATCCATGTTTCTTTAAAATGTATTTCAAAACATTGTTAATATTTTATAGACTATAGGTTAAATTAATTTATATCCTTATTTGAATTTTATAAGATCTTTATAAAGGAATCTTTTAGTCATTTTCCAAACAAGGTCCTTTATAACCGTTTTGACAAAAATAAGGTAAGAATGTCTTTTTTTAACTTATACGGCGAGTGCAGCTATTTTTTGCAATTATAACATCAACGAAGCTTCCCTTACAATATTATAAGAAGATTTTCAAATATAAATGTTTTATTTTATAAATATGTGATTTTTAAATGATTTCAAAATAGGAAGAGATATTTCTCTAAAAATGTTTTGATTTCATCTATGTCAACATCCATTGATGGATTTTATGTTTGTTTGAAGTTGATTTATTATGATACAAAACATCCATATTGTATTGAAGTTTTTGTGATATGCTTGAATATGGATGTGTTATTTCATACCATTCATGGTTTATTGATAAAGTATTGACAATTTTTATGTCAGTTTTAATAGGAATGTTTATGTTATGTTTTAAACTTTTCATATAAGGAATTTATTGGACTTAGTATGTGACAGGTGGAGCCCGATATAGCTTCTTGATGCATCGGTAGGTATCCAGAGACAATCTAGTGTCTTGGAACAAGTCCTTGAAAAAGTATTATTTTAGACGTGGCATAAGGCCTTGACTATGTGGTTATGAAAGTCTGGCATTATGCATTCCATCATTATGAAAGTGGCTATTGATATTTCATGTGATTATTCGACTAGTAAAATATCCATGTGGTTAAGTAAATGGAATTATTTTGAGTTTATCTTTTCCCTATTATTCTGATGTTCAAGTTTAAAATGATTTTGTTTTAGTTTTATACATTGACTTAAATGTTTATGCTTATTTATGAATGTTTCCGTTATATTGTTATCCTTACTGTGAATCTGAGATCACCCCTTTCTATGATTTATTTTTCCAAGATTCAAAGATGTATATTATGACTAACCTATAGGGATAGTCTATGGGATCTCTATGTTGTCTTTGGAAACAACTTTGTTGTAGTTTTCCATTTTATGATGTAATGTAAACCTTAAGAATGTATCTAGTATTTCAACGGCTATTAAACAAATCGGTCTTCCGAGACTTGATCTTTTTTTGATCAGGCCAATGATATGTAATAATACACCAACTCTAGGAAACTAGGGTCGAGGTGTTACAAAAATTAGACACCTCCATAAACACCATATCCCACAACACTATTTTTATATAAAACAAATAAAATTAAAATATAAAATGCGATGAAAATAAGAAATTTATGATCTTACGCTCACTCTATTCTATTATTTGAATCATTATTTTATCTCTTTGTCATGTTCTTAGTGTTTCACATAACTATCCTTATTGAAATGAAAACTTATTAAAGTTTCTTCTCTATAATGTAAAATAATATAGTCTCATTCCTTGAGGCACAATATTAGTACCATAATTTTCTATTAATTGAGTAATATTTTTTCGTATATTCCCCTTTTGGTTGTTATGATCTACTAGTATATAAACCATAATTATCTAAATGGAAAATTGATTTTAATAGTGCTTTAAAAAAGTTTCTATTTCCATTTTGTTTAAATTTTATGATATTTAATCATCATTAAAATAGGAAACAATTATAGTGGTTTTTTCAATAGTATAATTAGTACAAATATTAGTCATATTTTACAAATTATTATTTTGTTGTAGATAAATGGAACTTTCATAAGTGGTATCTAGAGTAGTGGAAATTTCATCAGTTTTAGAAGTGTGTTTCTACATGAACAACATGTTGTAAGATCCATGTGAATAAATTAAAAATAAAGTACTAGTAAAGTCACATTATAATAAATTATAATTACAAATAAATATATATTAAAATACTTTCAATACATTATAATTACAATGATATATATAATTTATTACATATATTTACTATATCCAACCAAATCAAAAACAATTCAACTTTTAAGAGTCTAGGTGGCCATGTATTCCACAATTCTTGGTATCTAATTAAAATAGAGGCCGGTCATACTACCATTTGCTGAAAATTACAACCATATCTCGACGAAAATAAGTGCGTGCCTTTAATTAACAAAACACTACCTATTTTAATAATACTAAAAAGAAATAAACAAAACATAAATATGATATAGTGATACATAAATGATAAATAAAAAAATTGACAATAGGAATGATAAAACATAATACATAAATAAAAAGTATAACATAATAAAAAAATTATAATGTAATATGACAATCTTAGAGTGTTCGATTTATTTTGGGTATGTGTAACAATTTCTGTCATACTGGTCACACTATATATAGATTTGAAATGTGGATAATTACTACATGATTAAAATGGAAAACTGATCATTTTCTTAAAGTATCACAACAAATCAAACATATTTTCCCAATTTTGACTATCTGAAGCTTGATTTGATCTAAATTGATGGGTTTAAAATAAGAACACTAACTATTAGTTATACCAATCACACTACTTGTTATATTTATGTATGATTAATTTCTTCATGAAAAAAGTGAACAAAAAGCCATTTTGAGAAGGTATCCTGACAATTCAAGAACCATACATCGATTTTGGGTATGTGAAGTGTGTTTTAAATGAAACTTTTATTTTAAAATGAGAAAACCACACTTTTTTCATACTAGCCACATAGTGTGTCAGATTAACATGGGGATAATTAAAAAATATCAAAAATTAATTATCAATATTTTATTAATTTATAATGATAATATGATTTTATTGTTTCAGTGTTCTGTATTTGACACTTGTTTTGAACTAAAATTTCACTTTGAAATTAGAACATGGACAATCAATCAGGTTGGTGAAACTAGATTTCAAATTTATGTGAGGCCATTTAATACATATAAAAAAGGATTATCAATAATTTTCATATAGTATAAAAATATGACTATGTTTTCATGGTTTTGAGTATGTGAGAAATGTTATGTAATACAATTTCCCCTTTAAAATGAAAACATGCATATTCAGTCATGTCAACCACAATGTGTTCTAGATTTATGTAAAATTAATTTTTATACAATATAAATGATCTATCAATATTTTTCCATAATAATCATGAAATTATGGGCATTTTTTCTTTGTTTTGACTATGTGGTGTGCATTGTGAACCAAAATGATAATTTTAAATGAGAACACACACTTTCAACCATACCAACCATATAATGTCAGATTTATATATCATTAATTCTAAAATTTCCTAAATTAATTATAAATATTTTCAAATTCTATCCAGATAATCTGAGTTGTTTTTCATAGTTTTTTACATTGTGTTCATTTTAAACTAAAATATCACGTTTAAACTAAGAACATCCTCTTTTTTCTATACCAGACACACTATGTGTCAGATTGATGTGAGGAAAAATCCTAAAAATAATAAATTAACTAATAATAATTTTTATAATGTACCAAAAAAATCATGTTCATTTGATTATCTTTGAGTATATGAAGTGTGTTTTGAACTAAAATTTCACTTTTAATTGAAAACATTCACGTTCATTCATACCGACCACACCATGTATCAAATTGACATGAAATTAATCCCTACTTGACAAAATTAATTATCAAAATTTCTCCAAAATTATCAATAAAATATGAGTTTATTTTCTTAGTTTTGATTATGTGATATGTGTTTTGATCTACAATTTCCCATTTAAAATAAAAAGAAACACTTTTAGTCTCATCGTCTAGATCATGATTTGAACTTATGTGATGATTATTACAAAATTTTATAATGGAATTTTTGTTCTTTTTACTAATTTATCAATAAAATCTACATGAGTTTAATTATATTTTAGCAAGGGATATAGAGTTTGAACTAAATACACTTTTAAATGAAAACACATGCCTTAAATCATACCATACAAAGTTTATTTCAGATCAAAATGTGATTAATTATTGTATATCACAGATTAATTATTTATTTTTTAAAAAATACTAAAATAAAGTACTTGTGTATTTTCTTGATTTTGATTGTGTGATGATAATCTTTAAAAAATGGCTCTTTTAAACTAAAAACATACACCTTACATCATATCAGTCCCATAGTGTACGATATTGATATGAGGTCAATTTATAAAAATCAAATATTTATCATCAATATTTTTCAAAAATCATCAAGACAATATGAAAATTATTTCTTAGTATGTAGTGTGTGATACATGTTTTGAACTAAAATGGCACATTTAAATAAAAACATTCACTTTCAATCATTTTGACCACACTGTGTCTTAGATTAAATTGTGGTTAATTTCTATATATCAAAAATGAATTATTTATCATTTTCTAAAAGTATTATGACAATATATGTGTGATTTATTATTTGGATTATGTGACTAGAATTTTGAGCTAAAATGACACTTTAAAACTAAAAACATACACTTTATGGCATACTGGCCACATCATGTGTCCAATTCTGATGATCTTAATTCTTACTTGTATAAAAAGAATTATTGATATTTTTACTAACATGTCAAGAAAATATGAGAATGTTTTCTTCTTTTTCATTATGTGACACATGTTTTGAACTAAATTGCCTCTTATAAATTAAAACACACACTTTTAGTCATCTCAACCACAAAATATTTATGATTGATTTGTGGTAATTTTCTATATTTAAAAAATTAATTATTGATATATTTCCAAAATTTACTAGACAATGTAATTAAGTTTTATATTTTTTTATGTGAGGCCATTTTTGAACTGCAATGTCACTTATAAACTAAAAATATAAAATTTCATTCATACTAGCAGTATTATGTGTTTGATTGATGTCACCTTATTTTATACAAATACAAATGGTTTATCGAAATTTTTAATAAATTATCAAGAAAATAAAAGTGTATTTTTTAAATTTATTTTTATAGTAGTTGTTTTAATCTAAAATGTCAATTTAAATTGAGAAATGAAAAATCAATTAAACTTTCCACACTATGTTTCATATTAATATTTTGTCAAATCCTAAACATCAAAAATGAATTATACATATTTTTCTATTAGAATTAAGAAAATAGGGGTCTGTTTTCTTGGTTTTTAGCATATGAAGCATTTGTTGTACTAAAATGACACTTCCAAACTAAAATCATGAATTTTATTCATATTGTCTGCATTGTGTATTGGATTAACATGAGGTTAATTCTAACCTATAAAAAATATATTGTTAATCATTTTCATAATGTTTGAGGATTCTCCATGTTTTTATTCTCAATATTGAGTATGTGGCATGTGGTTTGAACAAATATGTTACTTTTAAATGAAAATGCACACTTTTTATCATACCAGAAACACTGTATGAGATATATATGTGTTGTAAATTCATACACATAAAAATTATTTATAGATCTTTTACTAAATGATACAAAAAAATACAACTATATTTTCCCATTTAGGAGTATATAGTGAGTGTTTTGAACTAATATTTCAATACATGTCAACCTAAATTTTTTTCAATAACTAAATATTTCCTCATGATTTACTTATTAATATATAAATAGCTATGTATTTTCCTATCCTATCCAAACCATTTTGGTCTAGTCACAGTTAGAATATCATTAATCAAAACCATGACAATATTATATGGAACACATTCATTTATAATGTTATCCGTCTTATTATTCCCAAAAATCTATGTTACACCACCAAGGTCACGATTATTTCTTATTTTTATCATTATTTGTTTATTAATTTATTAATTGGTTATTCAATCTTTATAGGTTTAGAACCTAGTTATTTTTTAGTCATTTATTGGTGAATGTGTTGTGTATAACTATTACAATCCTTGTGGATACCCAGAAATGAGAAAAATTTTATGGACAAGGGGATTATGCAAAACATAAAATTTAATTTTTGAATAATTCAGTAATTTTTAGAAACTATGTAACTTTATTTGAGGGAGAAAATAGATCATGCATAGCTGGTGCTCGGTTTTCTTAATCATGCGACCAAAAAAATGCAGTTTTTCGAGGTCATTAAAAATGTGTCTTTTTACAAAAAATTACCTTGTCTTGAATTTTTCAAAAATACACCCATTTCTATACTAAAAATGTGTTTATCCCTACCCTTTTAAAATGGATCATTTTACTATTTGTTCCATGGTTGATTTCATGAGAATATTGGACATTTCCTTCTTTGTATGCTTATATTTCCTTGGATTTGGTCTTTTCCCCTTTATTCATCGTTATTTTTTATTTTTCATAGATTATGAGAACCCTAGGTTATCTTTGGGACAAACCCATGGTTTTTATTTGGTTTTAATATTTTTTTAATTTATCTATGTGAGTAACTCTCATACTCAAATATTTATGTTTTCATTGATGGTGGTGAGTTTTATATGATTGGATGGTAGGTTATTCTATTTATAGGTGTTTTTAAATAAATAACCTTTGATTTTTGATTTTATTTTGTTTATGTTTGTAAAATTTCTATTGGATGGAGTTATTTTTGATGTTTTATCTATGCTTATGGTGTGTTATGACTTTACATAGCTCTTTCAAAGAAGAGATTTTAAATTCACTTGTTTTCATTAATAATATTCATCAGGGATGATTATTGGGTTTTAAATGGATTTAAATATTTATTCCAAAAGGGTTTACACTGATATTGAAGTTTAATTATTTTATGATTATTTTGTTTATAGAACTTACACCAGTTTTGTGTTTATGTGTTTAGCATGTGTGGAAGATTGGAGACCTCAAGTTTTGGAATTGTCACACAAAAAATTGAAAATCTGGACTATGTCATGAAATAGATAGAAATGGCTATCCATGAGATCAATAGAACATTTCAGAGGAAGACTAAGGGAGCATCGAAAATGTGTCCATATGGACTAAGAGTACCCAGGGAAGTATATTTAGGCCTGGTGAAGACTGAGAGAGCAACCAAAATTATTGTATATGAGTAAAAGGCTAGAAACACTTTTACTAAACTAAGAATGACTATAAACTAGTGGTTAAATCCCATGATTAATTTTTCTTATGCATGGATTATCTTGTATGACTTGTTGCTTATTTTATTCCATGTTTTCCATTATTGATCATATTCCATTATTTATGAATATATTTACGCTTGTACATATTATTATTCCTTGTATGAGGTGATTTAATCATGTTAGTACAGAGAATATTACTTACTTTTTATTTAATCCTAATTTATATATATATATAAACAATTTAAATAATCATAGTGTTTTATAACAAATAGGATTTCTAAATTTATGTATTCAACTAACTTTTTTTAAAATTTCATCCTTTTTTGAAAATTAGTTTCAAACATGACTAATTATATTTCATGGATAATGAACTTATATTGTGCAATATAATTATCTCACTAAGCTTTGTTCCTCACACCCTACATATGTATTTGGGGTTATTCATACCCTATTTTATATGACATAGGGAATTGTTAGGGAACCATACAGTTCAGTGGACCTTCTTGATTATAACATCCATGATTTTTGGGATGGTGGATATTATGGTTTGATGGAGTTAGTCAATGAGGATAAATTTTTCGATTTTTGTACCATTGGGATTTTATGTATTGGATGTTTGGTCCTTTTTCATATTTTATGTCTTTTCTAGGATATAGTACATATATTTATTGACTAAAAAATTATTATGATTAATTATTTTGGGATACCGGTTCATTAATTTTTATAATCTATTATATTATTATATTATTGATGTTTCCTACATATTTGGTATGGTTTTACAACTCATGGATGGGACATGATGAGTTTTCCCAGGAGAAACCATTCTGAAATGGATATCTTTGATGCACTAGATCTTGTTATTAGTCCATGATGATTGGAAACATGCTTCACGAAATGAGGTATGAAAGCTTAGGTTATGGGTTTAATTATCCCAGAATGGTTCATTAGAAATGGTACAAGTACCTATTTTTATTGGGGGGGGTGTTAGTGGTTGAAAATAGATCTGACCATAGAGGATTGATATGTAGGTGTGGAGGAGAACTTGGATATATCTTTTCCATGAAAAAACACATGGTTCCAGGGGTGTTTGGGTGTTAGGAATTAAATTTAGAAATATTTTTGGTTTTATGAATGAGATTTGTTGTTTTTCATTGTCATTTATGGGATTTGGAAAAAACCCATGAGTGGTTCTAAGAAATTTTTATATTTTGTGTGGAACGGTGGTGAAATGTGGAGGTTCATGGTTTATGTGCACAATTTGTAGAAATCAGTTATAGATCTTATATCTATGGCTATAATCAACCAATTGTTTTGTGATTTTCACATGGTTTGTTAATCCTAGTGTGAAAACCTAAATGAGTAAAAAATGTTCCGAATTTAGATACTTTCAACCCCTCTTTGGTGGAATTTGTTTTTCCAATGGGTTTTATTGGTCTATGACCTATTTTAAGGGTTTTAATTATTTAACTAATGTTATTTAAGATTTAATTATTTACTGAATGTGTTTTCATTTTTTATTTTTTAGGAAATTCCTCCCTTAAGGACTTCATATTGATAAAGGAAGGGACAATTGATCATGTCTCAATGGAGATACCTCCAATTGATTCTACATGTGTGGAAACAATGATCTTTATGATTCAATACTTAGGCCAATCAGGTGAATGAAGCTAGGTATGTATATTGGACATTGCTCAAGAGTGTACCCTAAAGAATCCACTGGTTTTTAATGGCGAAAAAGGTAAACGTGATCCTGCGTAATGGATAGAATGGATTGAGTTTATCTTTATTTTTTGAAAGGCCCTTGAGACCTCATTGATTGTATTATTCAAGTACATGTTGGATGGAAATGGCAGTAAGTGGTGGGAATCAATTTTTCAAGTTAAGAGTCATGAGGATGCCACATGTGTTACCTTCAAAATGGATCTAAATTTGATGTTTTGTCCTTATTAACTGAGGGTAGTGATGGACCATGAGTTCAGGAAGATATAGGAGCTTATTCAATTGTTTCAAGAATATTACTCACATGTGGTGAGAGGTTAACAAGGGGGAATAATTTCTAGTTTCATGGGCCACACCAACCAATCCATGTATAATTTTTAATTATAGAGGTTTACTTCCCCCAATGTGTATTAGAATTGTCTTGGATGATGCTTGAGAACTCTATCATGTGAGACCCCCTAGAATAATATTGTTACCTTTCCCCTTCATTTTAATAAAAATTTCTTAATCTTGGATAGATTCGGATTAATGATCAAGGATGGAAGTTCCTGTATCTATAAATTTGGGGTTGATTTCATTTGAATTAATCTAGTTTTTATTTTATCATGTCAAGAAGGGTTATGATGTTCACATCCAATTTGTTATGATCTAGTACAATGAAGTGTTTCCAGGTGATTTTTTTTGGTTTCCACCTTAGTAAGTGGATGAGTTCACTCTAGATATACTTTTAAAGATGATCCCCATCTTTTTATTTTCATAACAGAGATATCTGACTGTGTTTCTATAATCTAAATCTTTAATTAGAAGGCTTGGAAAGAAAGGGTAATATTTATTCTAATGTGTAAATTTGGGTGTCACATGTTCTTTCTGTAATGAATGAAGATGCGAATTTCTGAATTTTCAAAGAATGTAATACGTTAAACGAACTGGATGTTTAGGATTAATACCCATTTCTTCAAATGAATGATTTTTTATCAACATAGGGGAGACTGATGGTTTTTGAAAAATAAACCTAAGCTAAGGTAACATCAATTTAGTGTATATAAGTTGGATGTTATATAGACCATATTTAAGAGATAATATGGGATCTTTGGGAAATTGTTTGGCCTTTTTTACAAATATTCTTGGGGTATTTATTAATTTGTTGAATTTGATCTTCAACCTCTTTTTGAACTCATTCATGGTCATGATCATTGATGATATATTGGTGTTTTTAATGATTGAGATGGACCATGGAAAATATCTCATAGTTTTTTCAGAACCTTAAAAGAACTAATGACTGTATGGTAATTTGTGAATGTTATAGTTCTAGATATAAAATGGAAGAGTTTATATGCCATTTAGTTTATATGATATGGATTTTGATGGACCTTATGAAGATACAAGTGGCTATTTATTAGGTGTATCCCAATAATATTTATGAGATCAGGTTTTTATTAGGACTTGATAGATATTAAAATAATTTTGTTTTGAAATTATCCAAGATAACTTATACCTTGATAATGGTGACCTGAAAAGGGGTGAAGATTCATTTGAGAGAGAAGTTTAAGTGGTCTTTTGATGAGTTTCATATTTAGCTGACATCAACTCTTGTATTGAATTTTTATGTTCCTTGGAAGGTTTATGTGATGTATTTTGATACCTCAGTGTAGGTTTGGTTGTATTCTAATGCTGGATTAAAATTGTGAGGCCTATGGATCTCTTAAACAACATACACATTAAAACAATTACCCCCATTTTGACATACATTTGGAATTTGTGATACATTTATTGAAAATTGGTTTTCATTACCTCATTGGAGATTGGTTTACATTCTATTTGAATCATAAGGACTTTAAGTATGTATTCATCCAAAGGAACATGAATCTCAAGTGGAGATTTTGTATGGAATTTCATAAAACCTTTGATTTCTATATACCCAATACCCCCTGGATGAAAGAATTTTTTTTGATTCCATGGGATGATTGTTTCCAGTCTAGAAAGTTAAAGAATCAATGGACAAGTGTATTTTTATTATTTTGTTTTATAATTTTTAGTTGTTGGTAAAAGAGTATATAAATAATGTTTTTAATACTGTTGAGGTCACACCTACTCCGTTTTATTTGGTTCAATGTGAGAAGGCATCTTAACTAGACTACCAGAATAATAATTGGGCATTAAATTATGGGGAGGTATAATGTGATTGGTCTATATCACGTGATGATTCCCTCTTCTTTATGAATATTCTAGATATTTATTTGACCTTGAGGTAAAAGGTGATACATGAGGGGAATTATTCATGTTGTTTTATTCCATCATGGGATTCCAAAATGTTCTTTACTCTGAGAAGTAAGTACTGGTGGCTCACGATGAGATTAATTGTTTTATATTATTTATCCTGATATTTTACATACCATAAAATCAAAGTTAAGTGTTGGAGACCAGATAGGTTCCTTCAGTCCATTCCCATTCCAATCTTGAAGTGGGATGAGATCTGCAGGGACATTTTAAATTTTTCAAACTTATAATATTCTTGGGAAAGTCTATATTTGGAAATTATATACCTATTAAACAAATAAAACTATTTTATTCCTATTAGAGATTTGAAGAATGTATTGTATATTAGGAACATGTATGTCATTGAGAAAATTAGGTTTGATAGAGTTCCCTCAATGATAGCCTCAAACCAGGATACATTTTTTACGTATCAGTTTAGGAAGAGTCTATAGAAAACTAAGAGAATATAGTTGATTCAAAGAAAATTTTATCACCCTAAGATGGATAGTCCTACTATGTTGGAAATATTGATTCACAAGGATATGCTTCATGTATATGTGATAGAGTTAAAGGTTTAATGGGATCAGTGTCTATGGTTGGATGAGTTTTGATACAACAATAACAACCAGGCCATGATCAAGATAGACCATTTTGGGGAATTTTATGGGAGGAAATGTCCGTCGAGATTGTGTTTGCCTAAGTTATGTGAGAATACCATTGTGGGACCAAGTCTCATCCTGAAGATTAGGGAGAAATTCCTGTTTATTTGAAATAGTCTAAAAGTTTCTCATAGTCTCTTGAAATTATTGGTCAATCATTTCCATCACCCATTATTTTTTGAGGTTAGTGATCATGTTTTCCTTAAACTATTCATTGAATAGGGGAATTTACACTTGGGAAAGAAGGGGAAATTTGTGCTTTGTTATGTTTGAATATTTTACATTGTGGGTTTTCTAGGGAAGGTAGCCTATAAGTTGGTATTTTAACCAGAAATTTCATATATTTATAATGTTATTCACATATCCCAAACCCATATCTAGTGATAGATTGGGATATTTAGAGATAGGACCAGAATCTATTATTATGGATTATCATGTTTGTATCCAGGATTATCAAAAGATGGATCTCTATGTTAGATGATATTATTGGTCAGTGTGATTTGGTAGCATGGTGGAAATGTCCATCAGACATAGGAGTGATAATTTTTCGTGGTGGATTATTGGTATAACTTGTTTTCTTCTAAGGATCCATGAGGAATCAATAAGGGTATAATGTGGCATGGTGAGGAGAACTGTAAAACCCATAATTTCACTAAAACATATTAATTTCATATTAATTTGTTATTTAATTATTATAGGAGTTTTCAGATTTTGGGGGATGAGTACCCTAGTTTTTTTATAAAATAGGCCTCAAAGCAAGGGTAGTGCATGGTTAGTAAAAACTTTTTGAGAGATGAGTTTGAGATACTGAAAGGATTTTTATAACTCCAGAATTGTTTGTATAACCATTTGGGTGTTTTTATATAATATTTTTCTTTGTTTTTGGGAGATAGTGGCTCTAACATAGTTTCTATATAGTTTACCTACTATTTTTCCTTAAATTGTTTGTTCTTCCAGATCATTATAAATGTTGGTTTCTAACAAAATTCCATTTTTAATATTTAACCTAAATAACAACATTTATAAACCCCTCATGTGTGAATCCCCTATGGATTTGATGATATATCCCATTTGATCCTTGGTGTATTTCCTCTAAAGATTGGTGATTAACACCATGGTATGCTTGTATTTCACTTTATTTATTAATTCTTCCCCCTTATTCATCATGTTTATACGATTTTTATAGAGTATAAAAAATCTTAGTTATTTTTATATCGAACCTAGTGTTGTTTCTGTGGGTTTTATGTTTGAAGTTTATGGGATCCAATAAAGACTATGGGTTTTAGTTCGATTCCATTATTAATGTCTCTATTTAAGGTTTTTTCCATGAATAGCCATTGAATACAAATTTTGTTTGGTTTATGTTTATCAAATTTCCTTCAAATGGAGTTATTATTTATGTTTTATCTATTTTTGTGTTGTTTTATCAAATAAAATGGAAATTTTAAAGTTTAATGTGACTCCTTTAAAGGAAGATATTTTAAATAAAAATGATGTGTTTGATAAAATTACAAAATGGGGATTAATGATTATAAATGAATATAAAAAATGTGCTTTGAAATTGTTTTACCATGATAATGGTGTTTAATTCCTATGGGAATTTTTGTTTTAAGAAATTGTGACTATTTATATGACTATATGATTAACATGTATATAATGTGGAAAAAATTAGGTCTGTGTATGGTAACAATGATAACAGAAAACTTAGCATATGTCTTTGTTCAGCTAGGGAGGGGTATCTAAGGGATCAATAGATCCTTTAATAAGAAGTACAAGGGAGACAGAAAATTACATCCATATATATTGAGAGTTTCCATGTAAGTGTTTTTGTGCCTTAGTTTTACTAAGAGATATTCCAAACATGTTGCATGTTCTTTTCGAGTTAGAAAACTAGGTCTTAGACTATGTCACACTATACCCAAATGGTTAAATCCCCTGATTCATTTTTCTTATGCCACATATGGCCTATTTAAAATTTTTCCTATGTTTGTGCCTATATTTCCATTTGATGGATGTTTAAAATTATTTATGAAGACATTTATTCTTGTAATTATATATGTATTCTTTTATTGGGTTGTGTAAAGAATTTTATTCTTATGTGGATCACATCCATTTTATTTGATCCCTTTTTATTCATATTTTTTAAAATATGTAATGTTTTTGAGATGAACAAAATATATTTCTAAAGTGATTTTTTAAGTGAACATGTTTTTAAAAGTGAAATTTGTTTTGAAAATGATTTTTAGTCTATAATTATTGGTTTTCATTGAGGAAGGAATTATGTAGAATCATGGTGGTACCTTATTGTGATTTTGTTCCTTACAACCTACTTATGCCTTTGAGTGAATATAGATGTTGATAACCATGTAGTTTAGTTTCCGTTCTTAATTTTTATTTCTGTTGTTATTGAGATAGTGCATAGAATGGCCTCATGGAGTTATATTATGGGGATTACTTTTGGGATTTTATGACATTGGGATGTTATATATTGGAAGTTTGGTACTTTCCCCTTTTTGAATCTTTTGATTGGATGTCATATGCACATATCATGTATATAAAAAATTGATGAGAAGATGTTATCACACATATAATAGTCACTGTTTCATAATATTTATTATATATTTATATCTTTATATGTTACTTGTTTGGGTTATCCTTCCAATTCATGGGCATTTCATGTTGATTTCTCGAAGGAGAAACAATACCTAAATGGTTCTCTCTGATGGATTGGCGCATTTTGCATGCCCATAGTGAGACGAAACACACTTTGGGTCATGCTACTTACAAACCCAAGTGATATTTTAGGTCGAGCCAAGTTAGTTCATGAAGTTTCATTTTAATAAAAACTAATAACATGATAGGAAACCACATATTCATTTCATCTGAAAAAATTTTGACAAAATTTTATATACCGAGTAATAAAAAAACCAATTTCCATGTTTTAATTTGTGGATCATAGAGATTCATATATATATTCAAAAAAATTATATAAAAACATAGGTAAAAAACATATTAAATGAATTTTTAATTACATTCAAAAATACCACTTTAGGGATTATTTTTAATTGATGGAATATGATATCATTTATAAATTTAATAATTTAATAACCAAAATTGATGTAAAAAATTTATTTCTGAAGCTATGGAAACACTGATAATAATATTTAATTTATTTTGAGGTTAGTTTTGATAGTGATATATTATTATATATGCCATAATTATTATCTAATAATAAAATTCCATAGACTTGTTGTTTGTATTTTCCATCCTGATACCATGGTTTCAATGGGAAATAAACACCACCATATCATAAAAAATTATTATTAAGACATAATATATATATAGAATATTATTTCTAGAATATTGAATTTAGGTTATTAAAAATTCAATATATACATAATATATGATTGATTTTTTAGATATCCATACCTTGGATGTGAAAAATATATCCTTAGAATATCGGAATTTGTCACAAAGGGAATCCAGTGATGCATAAAAAAATAAATGGAATAAGTACTAGAAGAAATGAGGAAATATTTTATACAATAAGAGTCTAGAGTTTTACCTAAACATTAGGGGTATTAAGAAGAGAATATCATATACTATTTATAATTCAAACACTTTAATTACATGGTGTGATCTTACTAATATTTTAACTTTTCCATTGATATTTTTTACGTAAGTGAAATGCAGACTATTGAATGATAATTTCTCTTCACATGTTATTCCCTTTAGATTGGTGTGATATAAACACTTATGTAAATTATGAATAGTATTCAACTATAATTAACATAGTAGAAAATTTATTTTAAAAATATATTATGAAAATTAATTTATTATATACATTCTCTACATAGGCTCTCATTCGTTCGTGATTGAGAATATCAATTACATTATCCTGATCAATCATGTTAGTAAAGAACCTCTCTATATCATTTTTCCTTATATTCAATGGAGTTCAGGTTATTATCTAAAAAATTTATAACTCTATAAACTTGTAATTTTAATAATTGCATCAGTGCAACTGGTTGGGTAAAATAACTATACAATGTCTTTTAAAACTATAATTTGATCAATTATATTGTCTTAACTCAAACTTATATTTCTCATTATACATTTTCTTTTGTAATAATGTACCTCTGTTTGAAACTTTTTCATTAATTTTAAATGATTTTCATATAGAATAAATTATAAAAGAGAAATCTCATTCTCATCATGAACCATTAAATGAATAAATAAAAAAGTTATAATTTTATTAATATAAAGTTAAACCATTTGGACATCAAGATCATCAACGAGAATAAGTAGCATGACACATGACATATGATATTTATGAATCCCTAGGTCCACATGATACTTTAGATGTTTTTTATATAATACCACAAAAAATATCATACACTATACATCCCATAATAAGGAAATTGGTGGGAGATATTTGATATAAATCATAATCAATTTCACTCAGTTAAATATTAGTAAAATAAATGTTTCTATAGTTATTTGATTCACATTATATTTAAATAGTTAGGAATAAATTTATTACCATATGTATCAAAGTAATTTTAGCAGAACAGACCACATCAAACCTTGGAGAGGTTATTTGTGTTGTGGTTGCTTCTTTATGAATTATTCTTAGTGATCCCTTCATAAAAACTAGTTTATCAAAACAAAAAACAAACTAACATTTTTCTATTATAAAATATCTCTAATTGTATATATAATTAATTTTATAATATATATCCCAATGTGAATTTAGTTTATCAAATTATTCATCGGGGGTCTCTCCCAAAAATTCACCTCTAACATGACCATACTTTTCTAGATCCATCAAATATACTAAAAGTAGATTTTTATTAGGCATAAGAGATATCGATAATTTTGTCTAATCTAAATAAAAAATTCTAGAAGAAATGTAGACACTTTTATATAATGCTACTTTAATGTATAATAAATATATATTATGGAATACTTATACATGATTCGAATAACTTTTATGAATTTTCACCTATTATTATCTATTTTTATTTACATTTAATTATTTTAATATCACATGAAATGGGATGGAAGTGGATAGAGATCCTAGTTCATCAATCTATATATAAAAAAATGAACATAATTATTTTATTATTTCATATACTTTAAAAGTTTTATTATTGATTAAAAATACCTTCCAAATTTTATTCAAGTAAAATAAACTCAATAATTTTTTTTGTAATAGGGTTTTGTGTTAGGAATATAACCCTATTATATGATCACTAGACCCAGATCAATGAATAATTCTACACAATGAAAAAACTAGGTTATCCTGAAGGGCTACATTGAAAGTATTGTTTCAGAAAATATTATGAATCCAAAGGTTCCCATTTTACAATGTTGAATATCTCTAAACACTCATGAGGACTCACACATGACAAAAATTAAATAAAATGATAATAGAATGTAAAAAATAATTTATGTGGTTCAAATAATGCGTCCAAAATCAATAAGAGAAAGACAACTACCCTTTTCATTATAATTATAATTATAATTTAAATAATTACACTTTAAACGGGAAAACATTCATTAATGATCAATCATAGTGATTATACGGTCATAGTCATATCTGAATCATTATGATCATGGTCTTAGACTTGTCGTTTAGGGTATAATCCATTGGTCAACCAATTTCACTAACCAAACACATTCACTGAGATCCCTCCATTTAGAATGGTGACTACCGATATCTTTTTTCAATTGCTTCCTGAATGCTTATATCAAAAAATTGTCCAAGTAACATTTTTCATCAGTAATTACTACTCATTACATTTTAGGACCATAACCCATGAACACATCCATTAAATGGTATCATCTTCTAAATTCTTTGTTTTCGGCTAGATACATTCTTCTCTTGTTTGAGGCTTATAGAAATTTTAGTATCCAGATCAATATATTCAGTGTACTATGACTAGTGAATTGAAACATGATTCAAACAACCATGAACACTCACTTGAATAATGATATAGGTAACCTCTGGTGACTCTATATATATTTAGAATAATCTTGTATTTCTTCAACAAAAGAAGAAATTAGGGTTCTCCTTTCTTCTTTTGTTCACTGTGGACCTACTAAGGCACATTGTTGCCTTAGAAATTATAAGACTAAGACCTTGGAAAAGTTGTAAACTGAATTCAATCATTTGAATATCTTCTATAACTACCAATCTTGGACCTCCATTATTGTCCATATAATGTGATATTTTATTCCAATATGATTTATCAGTGAATGTAATATTGTGTTCTATGCTATGTGAATCATACTTTGATTATCAAAGAATAACACTCCATTCTCCTTAATCCTTCTAAGATATTTTAGAAACCAAATAAATTATATCATCCCATTACTTAATTATATAAAATTTTATACATAGATTCAATTTTGTAAAAAATAACCACAGGTGGAAACTTTGATATCCAACTGACCATCATTCCTCCATAGGTAATCAAAAAACCCATAGTGATCTTACATATATTCAAATACATAGAAAAATTCACATTAATGTAACCTCACAATGGATCATCCATCCCAAAATAAAAGAAATTTATATTATGATAAATTTATTTATGGGATGATCTCATTCATAGAATCTCAGAGTTCAATTCCCAAATTGGACATGAACTCTCTTTCAACTCCCACTGTGAATTAAATTTGTGTTCAAACACATAACATGATGTACATTAGACTTCCAAATATAGTTGAAAACGATACATTATCCATGAAAATTAATTCATCTTCTATATCATATGGCTTTTACTTGGAATGTTAGAAGTTTATTACCAGTGGATTCCATACTATATTGTATTTGGATATCCCAAATCATTCAAAGACCTTCCAAATACAATCCTTTAAAAATAACACAATAGTACCTATTTTCCTATCCCACATGATTGTTGGCCTCAATAGGTTAAATACTATGATAGGGGGTGACTTAGGGTGTCATATATTAAAACAATAACCCTTGGGTTCTTCTTTCATCATTAAAAACCCCCTTCTATCTTATACTCCTAGAAATATAAATATTCATAAATTAAATCATGAAAAAGACACATAAATTTTAATTGGATCACCCTAATTTGGATAGTAAAAGGCCCAAACAATGATGATGTTCCAATGTACCAGAATAAAATATAGTTCACTGATGTCACAATTTTCAGAGAAGACTCTTTTGCCCCTAGTTTAAAACCATTCATGCATTGAGATATCACTTCTTTCTCAACCAAAGGGAATGAATTTATCCTCAAAAATATTCTTTAAATGATCTATATCAATTTTAATTTGAATAAAACTAATATGTGTGTGACATAAATAATGTATTTCATCTGATAGATAAAGCCCACTCTCCCATGTAAATGAATGTTTATAAAATTGTTCACCACATAGTAGACTTCACTGAACATGTTTCACTAAGAACATGTCTTCATTAAACTCTATTCACCATGATACCCCCGACATGGACTACATTAACTATGTACTCCCCTTAAAAGATGGAATTTTCATGAACACTAGCTCCATAGAATGTCCTACAAGACCAACTCCATTTACTCATGCATTGTGGAAAAACTCCATGAAATCCTCTACAATGGACCATCCCACACAAAATACCCCCATAATCAGACCTCAAAGAGAAACTTTTTCATAATCCCCTAAAATTATTTTAACCTCATATAATTACTCAATACATATAAGACAACATTTTGACTTAGCCAAAATTATATAGTGGTGATTCTATTTAACAAAAATCACTCATATTTAGTGAAGTTATTATGGGTCCTTTATATAAGAAAATAACTTTGAAAAGTCTACTAAACACAATTATTATTCAAACCATCAATAATATCTTCTTCTATATACTCATGTTCACTATACTACAACAACATGAACTAAATCCACAGTGGAAAAAAATATCCTCCCTTCAAACTACATACTACAACTTTATGGTATCCCATACAAATTTTTCTCAGGAACATGTTCTAAATTTGTGGATCTAAAAGACTTACTTCATAGTCTCCATACTTAACCATACTTTCCTCTAACAAGATTCTTTAATCACCATTAAACATATTTATTTCATGGTCCTTTAACATTACCTCATAATGCATGTACGTAACCTCACAACCTACACACTTGAACTCATAGAAAAATTATCAACTTCATGGAAAACTTATTTTAACATAAACATTATCTAAAAAAAATATAAGAAAATGGAAAACATGACCACATTTCAATTCCATTTTTTTGAAAAAAAAATCCAACGAAAATTTTCAAAAAGAAACCCCAATAATATTAAAACATCATATTGAGGTATTTTTCTAAATAATCCCCCTAGGTAATTATTGAAAAAACATCAATCTTTAATTCCAAAAATAAGTTTCTATTGATAATAACATTACATACCATATATTATAACTACGTCTCACTCTCAGTGACTGAAGATAGTGATAAATGATTTACATAACTTGAATATTAAATCCACATGAACCATGCTCAATGTTTGAACTATGTGTGATAAGAAAATTTCATCAATGAACAACTTAACTCTTGGTACAACTTGGTGAATCATTCTCAATAGAAACTATTATCGTCATAGGAAGTCTATTTCTGTAACCAAAAATCATAAAATGATAGTACCATGAGCCCAAATGTTACACATTCATTATATGTGTTTAATGACCAAAAAACTTAAGTACCAAAATATGTTGAATAAATACATTTGTTTATTCCCCCCCTAATTCATCAAAAACATCTCCCCTATCAATAATGTTTCCTCCTTTATCCAATAGACCCCCTATCAACGCATCCAATGATCATTCCTATGAGGTCTATAGAAAAATATATATATTAAAACATTGAAAAATTTAAAGCATACCATAGGTAGTGTGGGAACCACATATAAACATGTTATGTATATTGATTTCAATGGACTCTAATATACAGAGTATTCTTTTAAAATGCTTCGTTGGGTTAGGCCTTCTTTTGAGTTTCTATAACATGGGACTCATTTAAACATACTTCAATCTCATGAAACCATGTTGTACTTTCTCCTTGATAATGTTTTATTTTATTTCAATAAAATTTATCCTTGATTGTTGGAAAAAATTTACTATGATTTATATCACCTTAATTACCATAATTGATATTGATCAAAGTATTAAATTGAAATTCTTTATCTTTTAGATACTCCTTCATCTATTGTAATTGCATTTAATATGGAGTGGTTACTATATATTCATATTGTATTAATATTATATAAATGAAATCTTAATTCTTCCCCAGACATTAAATACACAATTGGAAATGATAAAATTAAACACATGATGTTTACTTTAAATTAGTTTATGAATTGTTCCAATTATTGTTTGTATATCCCAGCAACTCTTATTTAGATGTTTCATTGAAAAGAAAGCTGATATTTGGTGACCCTTTAATATATTTCAGTATTCTCATCACTAAATTAATGTCTACTTATTTGGGACTATATTTATATATTTATATTTCTAAAGTGGAAAAACAATATAGGTTCATTTCATTGTAATGTATAATGTTTATAGGGAATTGTGAAAGAAGCATAGATCATTCCCAAAAAATGGTTTTTTCATTATCTATGTCAGATTTATATTCAAAACTATATTACCTATATTAATTATTACAAAGACATGAGTTGATATTTTATTTCAATTTGATTCACCCTTTAGTGGAGGAAAATATTTTGTCTAGGATTTATAGAACATGAATTATCATTATTGATTCTGATCAAATTCCTAACTTCAACTCCCATGCCTTCATAGTTTTTTTATTATCTATATTAATTGTGTGGAAGATTTAGTTTCTAAAATATTCCTTAAATATTTAGTTCGTAGAGGAAAAAATATTTCTTATTTAATTTCCAAGAAATACACTATCCTCCAAGTTACTATTCACCACCAGATTTTGACGTCCTACCATATGCTTAATTCGCATAATTGGTGTGTGTATATCCTAACGTCTATGGTATTACTTGTTTATTTTAAAGCTGAAATACACTACAAATTTGATATATATTTTTTATTCTCTTCATTAAAATCATGAAAATTTATTTGTAATTACTTTGAATTTATGCTTATAGAAATGTGTAAAAAGTAATATCAGGTTGTGGGGCTCTTAAAAAAGAAGGTTATAAGGAGAAATAAAAGTGGCCAGGCCCACATCCAATTTTTTTAATCAAATTATTCTTATTCATCCACAAAAATAAATGATGTATAATCCCAAGAATCCTGAATATAAGATCATCACCTATAATTTATAATTAATTTTACTAAAAATAAATAATTATTTCTCATTAGAATTATTTCATTGTCAATGATTTGGTTGAGACATCTTTTCCAACAATCATTGTTTCAAAGGAATAAATGGTTGATTACCTATAGTGGTGGTCAACATATATTATGTATAACTCTAACCAAAATTGTTGAATTATCTAGGTAAAATCATGGGAAATTATAGTGCATCCATTGATGATCATTGATCACAGTTGAATCCTTAGAGTAAAAGCCAAATTACTATAGTTATCTCAAGACTCAAGAGGGTAATGTTGGGGTTTCTCTCTCTATTCCTGAGAGCACTCTATGAGAATATATCTCTATGGATTGCTAGGATTATCATAGAAATAATTTTTAACAAGAGTTGTTGGAAGTTATAGTATTAAAAAATGATATAATTGGGTATTTATATCCCTAAGGTTAGAGAATTACTAATCTCTCATGAGCCCTTATTATTCTTTTAATCCCTCAAGAACCCCATGTATAAATAATAATCATAATATTATTATTTACTTAATATGTGAAAACCCTATAGATAAATAAATTTTAATTCATTGAACAAATAAATTAATATTTACTAAAATAATATTTTATATTCCATTTCTCACTAAACCATTAATCTCAATCCACCAGTCCTCCCTAATATTTATTAAGCATTTAATAATTTATTATCATTTAAATAAATAGATCTTGCAGCAATATTTTCAAATAAATAGATAATATTATATTCACTAATATATAAAATTAATATTTATAAAATTTTTACATAACAAAATAAGTAAATAATTGTTACCTTGTGAATATAAGAGAGTTAAATAAATATTATATATTAATGTAACTAAAAAATAATTATCTAGAAAATAATTTTTTTAATATTCACCTCACATAATATTCTATCCAATAAATGGTGAATAAATATATTGATCAACCAAAAATTAATAATTATGAAACCATTTATGTTGATAATATAAATTTTTCATGTTAAATTAAACGTGAATTTCACTGAGGTTCTGGATACACACAGTTTGTGACTCTCTAGGATCCAATCTTGGTGCCATTAGGCTACGCCACTTAAAGTCCAATGTTAGCATCTAATAATTTACCCAGGTTCCCATAGAAAGTGAAGATAATATTACAATGATATGCAACCCCTTATGAATGAAAAATATATAATATAATCCAATTTTTATGATATATTTAATAAAAAAGGTTGCATACTGTTGGCATCAACTTATGCCATTGATCTCAATTTCTTTGAATTTTCAAAAATAAACATTCCCATAGAACATAACAGACATGAAGTTAATTTGGTAGTTCCATTACATCATTATTTGTTATTCAAATGTCACTCATGATACACCCAACAAATGCTACCTCATGACAAGCATATGTAATCGTATTTTTTTAGGATTACTCTAAAGTACTCAACTCATGATATGAGATTAGAATAATCATAAACACTAAGAAACATCACATACATCCATACATAGGAACATCTAATGACATATATAAATGTTTATTTCCCAATGGAAATTCATGTACTAATAATTTCCTTTACTAAAAATTACCAAGGATGTACACCAATAGAAAGTGTCTCAAAGTACTATGAGTTTCCACCCCTAATATCATGTATCATTTCTATACAATAAAATTATATCATCTCAACATAGAATAAGTATTTAATAATAATTTAATATCTCTTAATGGTTATCACCATAGCAAGGAACTGAAATGACTTTTGAGTGAGAAAAGTAACCATGGGGGATTATCACATAGATGCCACAAATAAGAAAAATAATCATGTGATAGGTTATTAATTAATACTAAATACTTTCAATATTTTAACAATAAAATATTAATTGTATCAGGGGATAAATATTACAAATAATTCATGTTTAACTATATCCAAATGCTAACAACTTAATTGGTTATATTTACATGAAAAAAATGCTTCTGTTGAGATATAGCTATAGCTATGTAGCCCACTACACAACATGTGGTTGTTCTTTTTTTACTGTATGGTAATATTTTTAAGAAACCCTGACATAATACATGTTCAAAAACTCTATATATCATTTCATTTATAATCCATATCATCTTTCACAATATCATAGTTAAAATCAATCATTTGTAAAGTGTTTTTCTTGTCTTGGTACAACTCTAAAATCTAGAATAAATCATTGTTAAAGTTTCTTCATAAACTACATTAAAATTAACAACATAATCAATTTAAAATTGATATAGAATATTATGGATATAATATGATTTTAAATTTTTATATGATCTTAACCCATCTGTGATATTAAATTGAACTATTCTATAGATTAAAAGTTATATATTCCTAGATAAAAACTTGTATTTAATTTACGTTAATTAGCAGGAACTCAATCATTTTTACTTCCTCAAGAACATGAGATGGTTTTAACTACCATCCAATTAATTTATCCATGTATCATTAGATATTTTAAGTAAATTCATTCTGAATAATCAATATCAAACAGGTGAATATATACTATAATAAGATATAGATTTCCAAAGTACTCTTAGACATATATTGTGTACATATCACTAGAATACCATATTACGCTAGAAATAATTCATGTATTTTGTTCCATGGTTTATATGTCAATACCATGTCAACATTTAAAAATGACATGGATTAATGAACCAATCATTATATGACATTAAATCAAGTTCCCAAGAACATGGGTATCTACATAATCCATTTTTCGAGAAATTATTTAGTCTTATATAACCATAAGGCTCATTTCTTATTTTTTTCATATCTCTTAAAACATACCTTTCTTGAAAAAATGTATCACTCCCACTAACCACCAGTAGAAAATTTATATAATTTGTTCATGTGAATATATTATGATATTTATACTTTTTAACAATAAATGGATCCTTGAAAAGTGAAATCCACATTGGATTTTCATGATGTTTCCAACATTTTAGGTCTCATCACATAGACATATTCCCTAAAGTTACCTAAAAGGAAGGTGGAAATGATATATAATACAAAATATAATATACATAGTAGCTATGAAAATTATAATTCAATAGGATTTAAGAATTATTTATTTTTTTTATCATATCTACCCTAATTCGTAACTTTCCTAAACCATCCATGATTTTTTTTGTTGAATACCTAGTAAAGTATTTACATTAAACACCAAAATAGAGAATTAATTTTTATAAATGGAATCCAAATTTGAATTCATAAGAACATTCCAGTCACTGATAGTTGTCGATTAATTATTTCTAAGAGAATTATTAATCTTATTAAATAATATATAACCCACAGAAGTAAATATAAATTCATTATTATGGTTTTAAACATCCTACTAGAGATGTGACTATAGAAAAATTTATCCCACTAACACTTGTCGAGTTTAATGTTTTTATGGAAAATTGTTCATGTGGAACCAAGATGTTATTGAAGAATATCTTTCTACCACAATATCAAAATTAGATGTACATCCCTCACAAAAATAGAATTGGTATAACTAATAACTTTTTGTTATTATGGATGTTAATATCCTTATCAGTAATATGATCATTAATTGAGATGCACGATGTGTTTCAAATGTGTAAATTTGAACATTTAACCATATTAAGAAATAGATCTCATGAAAACACATAAGGATTTGGAGTAACGGATTTCCTTCATATCATAAATTTATAAGGTATATATTTGTCAATATAGTTTTAATACGACTAACTATGACATAACTATTTTTAAAACATATCATGAAAAGAATCTTGAAAGGTTTCAATATATATATATATAACACTCTTCATAGATTATACCTTTTACTGATATGTGAATAAGGATATGTGAATTTAGTAAAACCCTCACACTATGTTAAAGGATTTTCGAATACATGATTAAGATATACTTTCCATACCATTACAGAGAATCCTATACTATTTACAAAGTAAGATTCATTAATTTAAAGATAATTCCGACAATTTCGTATACAATATCCTAGTATATAAATATATACCTCTAGATTCTCCTTAGAATAGTCGAAACCATATAGAATAAATAAATATATAATGTTTCTGAATTACAATTATATTTAGTGGTTTCTTATTCTATAACATTTGCATGTCATTTACCTAAGTCTTTTTTCACCTAAGAGTATAAACATTATATAGGATATAAACATCACAACATATAGTTTTATTGGACTAAGAATTATATTTAAATGAATGGTTATGAGTACTATAACTATATTCATCATTTTTTAATGATGTCGAATACATATAATTTATGTTTCATTGAACTAATTATTGGGTGTATTTTACCCTAAAAAACATAGTTTAATGAAAAATAAATCTAGATTTGTTAAATATATTACTGTGATAAGTGTATTTTAATAGTTTTTTCAAATAAAAATTTAATTATAATTAATTTTTCTGTGTAATAATATGTTGTTTTTTTATGATTTTATATGTAGGAATCACCCTTTCTCAGGTAATTGGATAACACATTATTTATGAAGTCATGTGGTTCTCACTTCTGACATAGGAATCACTATTTCTCAGTCACGGGGAGACCACACAATACTTTTTTGTTCCTATAATAAAATAAAAATGTATTAAATACCTAATAAATGAGATAGAATCATTAAATAATATAATTGATTTATTCATAGAGTAAATAAAACTAATAGATTATTCATCAATACATTATCAATCACATTATAATGACCTTAATTTACTCATGAAAATCAAATAACCTATATTCATTAAACTACATCTAAACCATTTGTCTCATTAAAATACATAGTAATGGAAACATTTTGTACAAAATATTCATAATAATTTCGATTGGTAATTGTAGAATGAATATACAAGGGTGAATTTCAACCAAAAATTATAATATTAAAAGGAAAGGGAAAACTCCAAACTAAAAGGTATTAACACATTGAATAAAAAAATTTATAAAATTGAAGCATATTAAATCAGAAATATTAATATTTAATGAATGAGTAAGCACATAAAAATGATTAAAAAAATTTATGCACTTATTCATATATTTTTGAATGATGAAAGGTGTGAATTAAAAGGGATAGAAAAAGATTCTTGATAATGGAGTTTGGAAAGAGATTTGTGTGATCCCATACATATCCTCCCTTTGGTTTGATTGTTTTGTATTATTTATCCCTTTATCTTGGTGTTGATAAAAAACCCATCCCTCAAAATTATTGTTATGAGAACCTTTTGGAACATCATCAGTAACCATGTAACCTATTCCTAACCTATTTAGCAGTGAGAACCCATTTTAGAATGAGATAATGATAACATAGGTTTTCTTGATTCAAAAATATTAAAATAACACTCCCCAAATATCTTTGTGGTTTTTATAAAATTAATATTAGAGGTATAGAGATGATTAAATGAGAGCCTTTGAGAGATGATAAATAGATTTTTTCTCATTGAGTGAAATTTGTGATTTCAAGTGAATTGGAACGATTAATTCAATCAAGGAGTTATTTCACAATTTTTTTGATGAGATCCTAGAAAATGTAAGCACTTTTTTAGAGGCCTCACAAGAAATAGAGGTCCCTTAGTTTCACCCAAGAATGTATGAGCCTGATGTAAATATTATAATACCTCTAATTAACTCCTTTAGACTATGCTAGATAGAATCCATTGGATAGATGGATGATCCCATCAGATAGGTATTGAAACTCTTGTTGATCCACTTGTTCTTCTTGGTTCCATCAGCTTGCCACTAGAAAATTCTACACTTCTTAGGTCCTCCCCACCAACACCATCTAGCTAGTTTCATGCACAAATATGTTAGTGATACCTTTACATGCCTAAAAAGAACCAATGGCCTACCATGCATCCATTAATGAACTTAAATAGACCTTTAAACCAAATTTCAAGAATTTTATTTCATGTCATCACTTAGAGTATCAATGAAATGAAATAACGAAAAAATTTGAGACTAAAATTCACTAAAATGAAAATATAGAAAACATAAAAGACTGTTTTTATCATGAAAACACAATAATTGATAGAGGTTAAAAAGATATCATTTTATGATCAAAAAAATAAATAAAAAATAACATATCATATATAAATCAAGAGTTAAATATATATAAATGTTTCCAATTTATAATGACATTCATGGTATTTAAATAATATATTTTTGAAGCATTAGAATTAAATGATCTTCAATGTGATGAAGAAGTAAATAAAACAAACATTAAAAATTCCAAAAAAGATAATAAATTTTAATTTAAAAATAAGAGAAAAGAATTTAACTCACCCTTTATGAAATAATTAAAATATAATAGATATAATAATAATAAGAATAATAATAATAATTTCCCCAATTTTAAATAAATACACCCACTCAAAATTTTAATAAACTATTTATATTGTGATTATAAAAATGGAAAAAATGAGAGGGAGGATACAAACATAAAAATAAATATTTGAGGATGAAAAATGTGATATTTTAAATAATATTTTGAAAATTCAAAATAGATATTTAAAATAGAGTATATTTTAAAAGATAATAGTTTTTTCTGAAAATAAGAACATAAATTTAAAAATAATAACTTCTCTTTTATTACAAAGACACTTTTAATAGGTGATTCAGATAGAGATAAGTGAAAGTTTATTCTTTAAAATAAATAAATATATAAATAGAAATAAATGGGAGATAATGACGAAAAATAAAGAGTAAAATAAAATAAAATTGGTACAAACCTTTTCCAGGAAACTAATTTCCTCAAATAATATTTTTCCACCATTGATATGATAATTATTTTTTGCATTTTTAAGGATTTATCTTGAAAGTAAAAACTCACCGCAAAATTTGACCTCCAAATTCTATATTTTCAATTTAAACTCAAAGAAATTATTAGGGAGAAATTTGTACGTTTAAATTCTTAATCATAATTAATATTCATTTAAGATAGATAAAAACAAACATTTTTTAATAAAATTATTACAAAAAATAAACTTTTTTTATTCAATGATTTAAAATAAATTTAAAATGATAATATTATAATAAAAATAACATTATTTAGAAAATAACATTGAAAAAAATTCATTTTAAAAAGTAAATTGAGAAAAAAGTATCTATTAAGAAATATTTTTGAAATAAATAGATAGGGATCCTCGTAAAATGAATTTACATGTAAGATATATGGATCATAGTTAAGAGAGAAAACCAAATTTAATGAATAGAAAATTAATTCAACAATTTCATTATTTTAGAAAAAATGAGAAGAAAATTGAAATAAATATCAGAATTAAAAAAAAGATTACTAAATTTAACCATGGTGAAATGGGGAGCATTAGAATAATTCCATTCTTAATTATAATTTAATAAAATAAGAATCATATTCTACTAGAGGTTTAGTAAAAATATCAATGAGTTGAAAGTCCATCTGAAAAAATTCAAATATGATAACATCCTTCTAGAAGTGATCTGTTAACACAACCTTCTTAATTTCCATGTACTTAGTGGGACAGTAATGTATAAGATTTTCAAAACTATTAATTGAACAATTATTATAAAATTTAATAGATATATTTTTATATGTAGGACTGAAGTAAAGGATTTTTTATTTCATCCATATTATGTTGGTGTATTAACTCTCATCAGCTATATATTCCTCTTCCATTGTAGAGAGAGAAACTGAGTTTTTCTCATTATTGTTCTAGAAGATATGGTTTTTTCTATGTGGGTGGAAATTCCCACTTTTACATTTCCTATGTTGTTGGATTCCTAAAAATTATCATTGGAAAGACATTTTAAATCCAAAGAGATTCCATTATGATAAAACAATGATATATTTTCATTTTCAATTAAATATTGAAAAATCCTTTTAGCATATTTGAGATGTGATTCAAATGGATTTTACTTGAAATGATCATAAATAAAAATAATGAACATGATGTTATGCCATGACCAAATAGTACAACATAGACTACCATTCATTATTATATAATGATGGTTGTAGATTGTATTACCATCTTCATCTAATATAGCCTAATAAGTTATACTCCTGGGTGTACTAATTTACCTATATTATTCAGTTCCAAATCAATTTAAGATATCATTGTTGAATTTTAATTATTTTAGAACAATAAAGTCATTAATTTAAGGAATTTAAAAACTAATAATGAATTAGAGTTCACCAATAATGCTCATCTCAAATTATTATTTTTTCTAATAGGGAAATTCAAAACAAATAGATACATTTGATTACAATAAAATCACAACATCTATGTAAATTTGGACAAGTAAAAAATAATTTGAGATCTATTTTAGAAAAATATTTGAAGTAGATTTTACCATTTTAGGTGTATTTGATAAAATAAAATTATACAACCATTCATAACAAGCATTTAGGTTATATTAAACCATAAATATCATTATTTAATTTGAAAAGAATATTTGAAAAATTAAAATCATCAAAACTAGGTGGTTGTTCCACAAAAAGTATTTTAATAAAAGTATTTAAAAGAAATGTGATTTTAACATCCATTTGAAAGAGTTTGAAAATAATCTAAGAGGTGAACGGAAATGTAATTTTAATGGTTTCTAACAATGTGACAGGAATTAATGTTTCTCTGTAATCAATTAATTATTTTTGGTTGTAACCTTTAGGTACTAGACATGCTTTATTTCTAGTGATATTACCAATATTATCTCACTTATTCATAAAACCCTATTTAGATCTAATGAATGGATGACCATTAATATATTCCATGAGTTTACATATATCATTTTTATTAAAATGATTTATTTCATCATGCATTGTAAGGCATCAATTTTCATAAAAAATATAATTTCTGACATTTTGGGGTCCAAAGTTAGAGAGAAAGGATTGATGTTCAACATCCTTTAGGACCAATATTCTAGTAAGAGGTTGTTGTTGAAAATCATTAAAAAATCAATAAGATATTCCTGATATTTTTAAAATTATTTAGGTAAATAATTGGAAGGATTTTCTAGTTCAACTTCAACTTATTTAGATCGAAATGGTTCATTCAGAACATCATTTTCAAAAACATTTTGAGATATATTTTTTGTAATATTTTCATTAAAACAACATTAATAGAGTTATTCAGTTATTTATACTTCTTGTAAAAGGCTCTACATAACTTTCTTGAGTTGGAGTGATCAAGAAAGTTACCTTCCTTGGATTCTGAATCAAATCATCCAAGATTGTATCTAGTGTTTAGAATAAACCATTTACAACCAGAACATTTAAAAAAATACAATATTAGCATTTTTATTTTTCCAAAGTTCATAATGGAAATTTTTCTAGAAAAGGTATTTTGAGAATGAAATGAAAAATAAATCATACAATATTGATTTTCTCAACTCCAAAATAATTATTTAAATTAAATTCAATTTTAAAGAGTTTGAAATATTTCTTATATTGTTCAATTTTTTCTCTCCACTACCCCATTTTAAAGAAGAGTTTGAGGACTATAAAAAATATTTTATCCTTGGGAATATATTAAATCAGTATGTTCCTTATTTTCAAATTATTATCCATTAAAAAATTAAATAGAAACAATTCTATAACATTTTATATTTTCAATATTTTTATACAACATTATTATTTATTATAAATCTTCACATTTTGAATATAAGGTGTAATCCCAAGTGAATATTTTAAATTAAACATCAATAAAAAGTGTATTCTATTTTCTTCTAAGACATTAATTTTGAGAAGGTTTGATTAAATCAAGATGAATTAATTTGAAAGGATTATAATAATACATACCTTTTTGTTTTAAACTAAGATTTATGTTTCATACCGTATTGGAATGTTATAAAATCCATGTTACCTTTGAAATTAAGTTTGGGTAATTCTTGTATTAGCTTATAACAATTAATATTAAGACATTACGGTGTTCTATAGTTACTGAGGAATCATTGAAAAATCTAAGATCCACTAACTTGTGCACTCAGGGATTTTATATATTTTTCTAGAAAGTGATTTCAAATTGTTTGAATTCTTTTTTTTAAAATGGTGGGTGGTAAATAAGTGACATAAGTTTGAGTTATAAACATTGAAAAAACATTCTCTAAAAATATTTTAAAGATTATATCACACAGTCGACTAATACATAAACAATATTGGTTCGAAATTCTGAAAAACAAATTAATAAGAATTGAGTTATAAAAAATGATCATACCATCACATATTATCTTACCATTAGAGTTATAACTGAAGACAACTTGAACTTCTACTAGTTTATCTATTCGATTGAATTAGGAGTGGTCACTACACAAGTGTACTGAGTAACCACTGTTATGGTTCTATAGTGATTATTGTTCTTTTTCTTAAGGAACATTTCCTCAGTGTCTTTATAAAATTATTCCATATAGCACTTAGCAAATGAGTTACTTCAAGAGGTTAAAAAAGTTTAGTTCATGGAGTTATCACTCGCAATCCATTTTTTAACTTTGAGAGACATCGTATGTTGTTTCCATTCATTAATCCTTTTTATAGATGAGTAATTTCATTATTAAATGCTAATTTTTCTTGATTTAATAGGATGTCACTTTTTGTTAATTTTTTTTAAATATTTGGTTTGATTTTACAAATTATTTTTCTTGAATAATTTGTTTATTTTAATGGAGAGTTCTTAAAAATAATTAACTTCACCTCCAGATGAATCATCTTTCTTAGTATTAAAGGAAAATGTTTTATTTATATCTTTGGATTCATTAGACTGATTTTTGTCTGGTAACTTCATAGTAATATCGTACCCAAATAGTGATCTAATATGTTCTTTAACCTCCATTTTCATTAACCACACTTTTATTTACATCCTTTTCTTATTATATATTAATTAATTTGGGATCCCTATTGTTTGGTTGTACCCAAAGTTTTTATTTTCACAATGGATTATGAAAAAAACTCATCACCAAGAGAATTTTGACAAATATAAATTTCAGTAAAACATATAAACATATTATCAATAGATTCATTTTTATTCAAATATATTCATTTAGTTTCTTTCATATAAAAGTCTAATATATTATATTTTATCTTATTCGAATCCATCACGAGAGATTTATAGAAATTTCTATACTTCATGGGTAGTTTTACAAGTAGAATCATTATTAAATTATTTTAGGTCAACCCTAAAGTGTTAACTGTTCATGTATTTTTCATTAGGATAATGGTATTTAATTTCATTTGGTGTCTACTTCTCTTCGTGTTCCTTATTTAGGATATATTCACACATTACTATTTTTAATATAGGGTAACATATGTTACTAATAAAAATTCACATAATTTTTTTTATCAGAATAATCCATTATATGAAAAATTATAATTATGTGAATGATTTGTTAATGCCATTAAAAAATATTTAACTTTATCATTTGTTAAGAATTAAAAAATAAAAAATAATATCTAAGAATAATTTTGAAAGTAACGATATTTTATATAAAACCCCAAAGAAACCATTGATACCAATTTTTGGTTGGAGTAGAATGGAAATAGTGGGAGTGACCTTCCAATAAAAAATTAAAACAATATAATGTAAGGGAATGAAAATGTATTGAAATGGTTTGGTTATTTTCACCATGATGTTAGATATGATCAAGAAACCCATCCACCAGAATTATGTTTTGGAGGACCCAATTGAACTACATCAGTATCCAAGTAACCTATACATCACTTTTTCAGATGTATGTATCCATTATAAATGGATATAAGAATAATATAGGTTTTCATAGTGAAAATACATTACTATTCCACCCCCTAAATCTATCAGAATGATTTACACAATTGAGATGAGAGATAAGGAGATAAAAATATGAGATCCTTTAATAGTGGAGGAATCTATAATTCTCCTTGATATAACATTGAGATTACTATAAAATTAGGGTATTTTATTCGAAATAGGTGCTGTTTCACAAGTTAATTGATGTGATCCATGAAACATTATGTCTATATTTATAGTATTAACAGGATATGGAGTCCCTTAGGTCAACATAAAGCCTTAATGTCCTAATTCAAATATTTTTAGACTCTAATTAATTCTATCTTACTGTGTTTGGTTGAAAACACCATATGGAATATCGATACAACTATAAATCCAATAAGACGACTAGGGATTCACATCCTTTCCCTGATTCTATTTGTAAATTGATTATCCTCCATCGGCTAGTTGATAGACATTCTTTAAATTGGAATTTATGCCCACTTGAACTGATAGATTGATTCCCTAAACTAAGTCCATGTTGACTTCAATTTATCGAACACCACCAATGGAATCCATTAAATCCATAAATTGACTTCTATGGACCTTTCAACATATTTTGATGATTTCATTTCATCCATTCAGAATTAAACATGAAAAAAATAATCCTTCTAATATCTTTGATTTTACATTGAAATGTATTTAATATATTTACTTACTCTATCAATGACATGAAAAAAAAGGATATAATGTGAAACTCTAATATAATAATGTGAAAATGATATAAAAATTGTGTTTTTATCACAAAAAAATTATGAGAGTGAGAGAGTTACAATAGCTTCAACCATTATTGTATTGTTTTTCACCATAAGGGTTGTTGAGGAGATTTTCATATGACTCTAATTTACCTGTTGAATCTTTTTTTAAATATTCATGATATGTTCATCTATATTATTCATCTGATAATATTGATGAATCAGGGGAACACAGAAGATGATGATAATTTTATGAGATCGGTGGATAATGCTTTATCTTATGGTAGCATAAACATAGTGAACTAATTAAAGTGCTTCAGTATAGTGAAGACAAGATCAATAGTTAAGTACCATATTCTAGTTAACACTAGTATAGTGTACTATATATATTATTTATCTATAAACCCTCTTACACATTATAAAGGGGTATAATATGATATTTCTTGAAACAAGAATCCGCATCCTTAGTTTCACTATATATTCTCTAGAAAAAACATATATCATGATGAAATAAATAGTTTGAACATCCCCATGTAACTTATATAGGAATACTTCCCACAATATCTTACTATATGAGGAGGCTAAATGGATATAAGAAATTCTTTCAAAAAGGATAAATATTCCTATAACAGTTTTGTTTTTTAAAAAACTGCCCTATCAATATTATTATATACAAGTAAGGACATAATATCTATTATAAGGTACCCCAATTTTATGATGAATTTTTCTTCCATACTCACTATTAATTAAAAGAATATTTTATTTTTTATCATAGTTAGAAAATGATATTGAATGATAAATTTTATTTATTAGTCTCACATTATTTTATCGAAACCCAATTTCGCTGATCAAGGGTTTCATAATATACATTGACAAGGATATTATAATGTCAAGGGTCCATATTCAACTTCTTATAACCTAGAATGGGGCTTGAAAATAAACTTATTGTACTTTTTGAAGGTGTACTATTCTAATATTATTAACTAGTAAATCCTTAATCAATTTATTGGACTCCCCACTCCTAAATTTAGGGATATAGATGTCCTCAACAATTGTATAATAGTCACATTAAGTCTCATAGTGGTGATCATCCCTTAATACAATCTAGGTTAATTCATCTCAAAACTAAAGATATGAATTCATAGATAATTTAGAGCACCCAAGATGATGGTGGGAATTCACTATAAACTATGTTTTGATTTCAACATATGTAGTGGAAGGCTATATCAACATAATATTTTAATATGATGTAATTTTTTTTATATTTATGCATATATTTCTTATTTTATCTTATTACATTCTAATTAATATTAAATGGATTTGACATAAGCGATTAACCATGTATAGTTAAATTTTTCATATAATCCAATTTTATTTAATTATACTCTTACTGATTGTGAAATCGTCATTTTAGTGATATGGATGATGCATCATAAGTAACTAATATTTCAACATACAGAAGTAAAATAACAAATATGGTATGATCATAATATTATGAAATTCTTATTTTATCTATTAGGTGATAAACTATCCCTTGAACTTTGGAAAACTCTTTATGTAGTAACTTGGTTCGAGCTACAACATTCCATATATACTCTAATATATCTCTAGGGTTTTTTAACCTTGGAAAGGATCTTGAAAAACCACTACATACTTGACAAATCCAAATATTACATTATATTTTACCCATATGCAGGGGAGGGTAACTAATATTTGGGTTAGGGTGTTTTAAAAAAAGGGCACACGTGAACTTACGTAATTGACTAGGGAATGAATACTTAGATAAAATTTTAATATAACATAATACTTATTAGAAAACCCATGAAATAATAATTTAATTATAATAAACCAATAATATATTTTGGTCGGTCTCAGCTTATGATCCTCAGTGGTTGAAATGAATCCAAATTTTTACACTATCTATAATTTACTTCAATTTTTTATTTTTTTAAAAATAAATACACTTTGAATTCATTAAATAGATAAACTTATAAATTACAAAATTAATTAATAATATCTTTTATAAATTTTCTTAAAAATTTAATTATTATAATTTAACCAAATTTAATTAATAATTTTACTTAATATAAAATAAGTTCAAAACATATACTTGGAGTAAACACATCACATAACACAGTTCACCCTTTTTAGTCACGTATTAAATACTCACATGGAATGTTGGCATACATAAAAAGTCACATGGTCAAGTGGTATAAAATTCTATATGTCGTAATATGATATAATGAAGGCTTAGATTTTAAAAATTAGACACATTTTAAACCACACGACATGTAACCCTTTAAATGCCAAGAGTAAATATATTAATCATTTTGGTTAATTAATTATAAATAATTAATGTGTCATTTAAATAAACTTAAAAACATTTTGCATAGTAGCACTCTTGCATCTAGCTATGAAGTATGGTTTCAATTATTCAATTTAAAAATTATTTAAAAATTAAATTATGTTGATTTTTAGGAGATTATAATGTGTGTACTAGTGAGAAAAAAACTATTTATAATTCATTCTATCAATATAAAACACATGGTGAGCTAGTAGGGAATATACATATTGTGGAAAGCAATGACTTTTTTAGTTTGTACATGGGTTACTTGATGTAAAATATTTTATGTGGTCTATACGACATGTACTATCATTAATTTCAAGTGGTTAGGATTTAAGTCATTACCCTTCATGTGATTTATACTTTGATGATATGGGTTCTATGAATATTTTTGGTCGAACCATGTAGGACTACATGAAATAATAGTAGGTTATGTGGTGTGTTGACCCAAATACCACATGGTTAATTATAATTTCAACATGCGGTTGATTAATTTTTCATTGTTGTAATTCATTTACCCTAGTTACCCCGATTCGGTGCATTATTACATAACATTGGCATTATCAAAAGAGGTCAAGTCCTAAAAGAACAATCAGTTTAGTATCCTTTAAAGTACTAGATACATACATAAGTTTTATATTATATTATGAAATAAAAAAATACAACATTGAATCTATATTGAACACACTCATATACCTTATCATATCCTTGTAGGTCAGTCATAATATACTTCTTCTAATCCTAGGAAAAATAAAACATAAAAAAGTGGTGAGCTCAAATGCGCAGTATGGATTACAGTATAGTAAAAACTATCATAAATAAGTATAAATATTTAAAGAAATGATTAATAATAAAACAAAATACTTTTGAAAATAAAATTTATCATAGTATAGAAAATATAAATCAAATAATGTCATTTACTTACTCTCATGGATATTCCACTATGCGAACAATCACATGAAATATCAATAGTTAATCTCATAATGATGGAATGAAAAATGTCGAACATCGTAACAACCTAGTTAAGGCCCCATTCCATGACTAAAAATAAACAATATTGTCAAGGACTTGTTCCAAGACACTAGTTTGTCTCATGACACCTACTGATGCATGGAGGGGATAAACCAGGACTCCCGCATCACTTACTACATCCAATGCATTCCTCGTATGAAAAGGGTGAAGCATAACATAAACATTCATATTTAACTAGAATACTAAATGTTAATACATTAAACAAAAACTATGAATGTCATAAAAATAGAACATCCATAGTCAAAAAAATCATAAAACTATCAATACAATATGGAATATTGTATCTTAATAAATCTACATAAATTAAATATAAAATCTAACAATAGATATTGACATAGATGAAATCAATCCAAAAACTATTTTAGAGAAATATGTCTTTCAACATTTGAATCGTTTTAAAAGTCACATAAGTACAAAATAAAGCATTTATATTGAAAAAATTCTTATAATATTTTAAGGGAATCTTTTAAGGTGTTATAATGGCTAACAGTAGCCACACTAACCGTATAAGTTTAAAAACATTCTTTCATTAATTTTTCGAAAAGGTTATAAAGTATCTTATTTGTAAAATGACGAGAAGATTCATTTCAAAACATTTTATAAATAGTAGAACAAGCGTATAAATGACATTAAACCATATTCTTGTAAATAGTAACAATGTTTTGAAATACATTTTAATGAAACATGAATGTGGATGATAAATATGTCTCAGTAAATACTTATGTATAATCAACCTCAGATAATAAAGAGATTGTAAAATTAACCCATACCTTGTACTTATCATTAGTTTAGGGTATGTTAACATCTTGTATAATGGTAAAAGCATTGTTAGTAAATTATACCGGAACCACATACATAAATATTGTATTATATATGATTCTCTAATATTTCATTGTTAATAATGTTTTAGTACTATCATTGTTTTGGGTGTTAACAGATTTGTTTTACTTTTTATGTTTTGTTACATAAGTCATGTTTTTATGGATAGGATATATTTTATTGATATATAGAATAATATTAAGTTCTTAAACATTTTTTTAATCATCAAATGAAAATTAATCTTGAATGGTTATTAAGAGGAATGAAATCTCATCGCGTCGTGGAGACGGTAAGTCGTATGTACACGAGTGACAATGCCACTATATTGATGGTTAAATAATATATAATTGGATGATATAATATATATACATAATAATTTACATGTTATATTTATTATTTACTTCAATTATACTCATTACTATACCCATCGAAATAATGAAGTGTGGAATAACAAACTACACCGTGATGTGGAGACGGTAAGCCGTGCGTACGCCTGTATGGTGACTTTGTCATTCATAGGATGGATAGAATAATGAATATGGTTGTAAAATATTTATAATAACATATTAGTATGTATAAGGCACTGAATTAATTATCTTAGTATGGAATCAACAAATAAAGATGAAGTGGAAGAAGAAAAGAACTTTAAAATGGTGATAAAATAATTACCTCTTCTTCAGGTGCTTATTTTTTATTTCAACAAAAGGACACCTTAGGTTGGATTTATAATGAAATTAAGGCCACTAAGATGTATTAAGGGTAGTTTATAGGAGATTTGGGAAGGTTTTTTCCAAGCCAAAATTATTTGTATGTTTTAATTAAAAGAAAGGGAAGTGCCCTTTTATAAGAGACGTGAGGTATACTTTTAGAATATCTTGAAATATTAATTTAATATAAAATTATTTTCGGTTTATAATCATTATAAATTGATTTATATCCAAGATAATGTGGGGCTAGGTTTAAATCCTCTCAACCAATATTTTTTATACATTTTTATGTCACCGTATTAACCTTATCTTTTAGACTTAACCCTTAGTTAGGTACTGTATCTTTTACAATGTCATCTTGTATTTTTATACTACATGGTTAATATAGTTACTATAAAATGACAAGATAAACTAAAGTGGTTCATTAATAAAATTTTTAACATTATAAAAGTTATTTTTACAAACATAATATTTTTAGGACTATTATATAATTTAATAAAATGGTATTTGTTATAAAAATCTATTTATGACAATTTTGACACTATTTAATAATCAACTTGATTTCTTCAAAACAAATAAATTTAATTAACCATAACATGTCATATTCAACTAGAAAATTAGTTTATGGAATCAAAATTTTCAATTAAAATTTATTTTAATATTTATAATATCATTTATTTTAATCTTTTAATAATAAGGTAATTATAGCATCGTCATTTTGTCATTAATAAATTTAATTATTTAATGCCTAAAAATTATAAAAAAAATCCCATTATGAAGGAAATATTTTTATATTTATAATGAATATTTATAGTATAATTTATATTATATATAACCCTATATTGAAAATGTTTTAGCTATTAAAATTTAAATTTAATACTTTTAACTCTTCTTTAATGAAAATATAATAAATGTCCTAATCAAACCCAAGTGGATAAAAAAGGATCATATTATTTTCCTATGGTTTATTTTAGTTGAAACAAGATTATACAATAGAATTAGGACCTGTGTTGGGGTAATTTTGTATTACTATAATTTTATTTTTACCTTTAATTACCCTATTTACTTTTAACCGTGGTAAATAAAAATCAGAAGTATCTTTTCAAAAAAAATTCATCCTACTGAACCAAATTTTACATAATAATGAAACCGCGTCTATTGTAATTTTTAAATTCAATTCACCAATGCGGTAAAATTACGTTTTATGCAAATTTGAAAATGCTCCTAGAAATTGAGTAAAATATGTTAAAAAGTTCAATAAACTTTTTTATATCTAAAATTATTATAAAATTACTCTAATGAATTACATTGATCAAATATAGGTATTATGTATCTATTTTTAATTTAAATTTAATTTAAAGAAAAAATAATTATTTAAATAAAAAGTCGGTTTTAAAAAATAACGCAGTGTTTTTCATTATTCATTAAAAATTGAATGTTTTCAGAAAAATACCAAAAATTTACCCTGAGCTAATTTTGATATTCTGAATCCAAAAATGGAGTCCATTTGGTAAAAAAATTATAAAATTTCAGAAAGTGGGTATTAATATTCATAACTATTTTTTTAAATGGCTAGTTTGATTAGTCATAGTGTGCTATAACTCGAAGCTGCCTACAACACAAACTATTATATTATTCAAAGAGAAGCATACCGTGGATACCTAGGGTGTTACATTCTTCCCTCATTCAAATATATTCTTCCTTAAAATCTCTAGAGTACTACTACATAAAAATATTCGGGTGGTTCATCACAAGTTCATTAGGTTTCCATGTTTCCTCTTCAGTTTTATGGGTTTTTCAATGAAATTTTACTTGACGAGTTATCCATTTTCTCAACACTTGTTCACTGGTATCAAGAATTTCATAGGATCTTCACAACAAGACAAACCAGGTTCCAGTTCTATTTTCTGATAAGTGAGTAAATGTGTTGGGTCTGGCATGTATTTTCTCAACACTAATACTTGTAACACATCATGAACTATGGAGAGACATGGCGACATTTACAAACGGTAAGCTAAAACACCAATTCGTCCAAGAATTTCAAAATGTCTGTTGTACCTAGGAATTAATTTAACCTTCTTACCAAATCATTTATCACCCTTCCATGGAGATACCTTCAAGAAAACATGGTCCCCTATGTGAAATTCCAAATCCTTCCTTCTGTTATCATCATAGATCATTTTCCTACTTTGATCTTCTTTGATGTTAGTTTGGATAATCTTCACCTTTTACATTGTTTCACAAACATTTTTTCGGCCTACAAGTTTTCTATCACCAACATAATTTCAACAAGTTGGTGTGTGACAACTCTTTCAACATAATGCTTTATTTGGTTCAATCAGAATACTTGAATGGAAATTATTAATATAGGAAAATTATACCATATGTAAATACTGATCCCACATACCTTCATAGTCAAGTGAGAAATATCTCAACTTTTCTTCTATGTTTTTAATTCTCTATTCATATATTCCATCCGTTTGAGGGTGGTAAGTTGTTCTCAAACGATGTTCAGTATCAATGAACTTTTGATGACTTTTCTATAATCTTGATGTAAAATGGGGAAAAAAATAAGAAAAAATTTATAGGGGTACACCATGAAGTATTACAACTTAATTAATATATACTATTTCTAAACATTCAAGTGGTAAATCAAATCTTATAGAAAGAAAATATGATGACTTAGTAAGATGATCAACAATTACCCATAATGAATCATTACTTATAGGATTTTTTGGTATCCCCATGACAATTTTCATCATAATATCATCTCATTTCCACTCAGGTATGCGAAGAGGTTGCATGACTCCTCTAGTATGTTTTCTTCTCGCCTTCACCTATTGAAATCCACATATCCTGACACATAATGAACAATCTCTCTCTTCATGTTATCCCACCAAAAATGTAACTTTAAATCTTTATATATCTTAGTAATACTACTGTGTATAAAGAAATTAGATCTATTTGCATCATCCAACAATTCCCTTTTTAGACTAGTTATATCAGGAACACAAAGCCTCTTCACAAATTTCAAAATTCAACCTCTATATATTAAGTTAATCAATCTCCCACCATTCACATATTTAATTTTATTTTGAAAATTCTAGTCATCAGTCTAAGAACTTTTTATCTTTTATAGTAAATATGGTTAGGAAACAATTTGAAAAAGTATTGATGTTTCATCTTCTATGACTATTTTTATATTCATCTTTATTGGATCAATGGACATAGGATCCCTTTCAACTCTCATCTTCTTCAGAACTCCATGATCCTTCCTGATCAAACCATCTACCACCTTATTTACCTTCCCTGGGTGGTAGTGTATTGTGAAATCCTAATCCTTGAGTTTTTTAACCCATCTCCTTTGCCTCATGTCAGGTTCTTTCTGTGATAAAATATAATTCAACCTTTTTTGGTCAGTATATAACTCAAATTTTTCACCATAGAGATAGTGCCTACATATCTTATGATAAAAGATTTCAATGGCTAACTAAAGATCATGAGTGGGATAGTTTTGTCCATTAATTTTTAGTGGTCATGATGTATGGGAAATAAATCTATCATTATGCATAAGGAAACAACCAATTCCTTTCTTTGAGGCATCACTATAAATAACAAACCCGTCATTCCCTGATGGGAGAGTCAATATAGGAACATAGACTAATCTTCTCTTAAATTATTCAAAACATTCTTTAATACTCTTTTTTTTCAAACAAATTTAACCCCTTTACATGTGATCTTGTTTAATAGGTTATCCAATTGGGGAAAATTCTCGATGAAGCGCCAATAGTAACCTGCTAAACCAATAAAATAGTGTACTTCAATTATACTCATTGGTGCAGGAAATTCTCAAATATCCTTTATCTTTGAAGGATTAATAGATATTCAATCATTTGAGACAATATGGCCATGAAAAGAAATTTCATAAATCCATAATTCACACTTGCTAAAATTCTCATCTAATTCATTTCTTGTAAGGGTTTTCATAATAGTGCGCAAGTGATTTTCCTTATTTTATTAGCTCTTGGAGTATAAAATAAAGTCATCAATAAAAACCACTAAAAATTCATCAAGATATTCCTTGAAAACTCTATTCATTAGACCCATGAAAATAGAGGTTGCATTATTCAGTCCAAAGAGGCATTGTTGTAAACTTTTAATGCCCATACCTGGTTCAAAATGATGTCTTTCAAATTTTTTCCTTCCTCACTCACAATCGATTATATCCAAATCAGAGGTCAATCATTAAAACATATTTATATCTATGAAGTTAATAAGATAAATAATCAATGAAATATTGGGGATACTTGTTCTTTATTGATATAGCATTGAAATCCCTTTATTCAATTCACAACCTCATAGATCCATATTTTTTCCTAAAAAAGAACAGGGGCCCCCTATGGAGAAACATAGGGGAGAATTAATATTTTATTACTCAATTTCTACAGTTTCTTCTTTAGTTCCACTAATTAAACAATAGACATTCTATAAGGGGTAATTTGATATAGTCCTTGACCCAAAAATTAAGTTAATGGAAAATGTAATTTTCTGTTCTGGAGGATATCTATGTAAATCCTTTGGAAACACATCAAAATATTCTTGAAAAATTAGTACGTACTCTATTTTAAAATTCATTTCCTCACCCATAGTTATTTAACTACCTTCCCCCAATTAATTGAATTTAAGTGAGCTACAATGGGTGGATCTAGATAAGAATCGTGTGGTGATGTTTCTCCTCTAAAGACAATAGATTTTTTATCATCATCAAAAATTTGTAACCTTTCTCTTCTGAAAATAAATTTTCACATCATTGTCTGAAAACCAATCCCTACCGAGGATTGTATCAAATTAAATCATGGTTATTACAATAAAATGAGAAGATAAAGTCCCTTTATATGAAATTATGGTAACTGCTTGAAATATTTTTTGCAAAGATAATTACCTTAAGATTTTTTACTAAAAACTCCCTTAACAAGTCATATTTAAAACATGTAATTTTATTGGAAAACTAGGATGATATGAAAGAATGGGTTGATCCAGAATCAAATAATGCATCGTCTAATTTTTATGAAATGATTAAAGTACCTTCCACCACATTATTCGGAACATAAACCTTAGAAATTATGATCACATAAACTTGGCCTAGTTCCATTTTCCTTTTCTGAGGTATCTTTCTTTGAATCTTAGGACATTCATTTTCATAATTCCATATCCATGTACAATTGTAGAATTCAAAATTGACAGCCGCTTTCTTCCCATTGCAATCATGAGCTTGGTGGCCTTTTTATCCACACTTATATCAAACTCCCATTCCCTTTAGGCATGAATCGAGATGTTTCTTCACACAATTACTAAAGGATGGACATTGAAGATTTCCATTATTACCCTCAATTGCTTTTACAGAATGTTAAATAGATATCTTCTTCTCTTTCTTCACTTTAAAGTCATAAGACTAAGATAATTCCTTTTCTATCTTCATAACACATGAGACAATATCTTCCTATGATGAGAAGGATTGTTAGATTAATTCTCATTAGGGAAATGGTTTCAAACCATCAAATAATCAATAAATCTTTCTTCATGGGTTATATATATAATCTACATGCCTCATACTTTGTGACATATTATCCTCTTTTTTCCTCACACTCAGAAATTGCCTTTCCATATCCACTTGTTGTTCATGTGGAAATTATTTTTCTATGAAAATCACATTAAAATTCATCCATTCCAAATTTTATACTTCTTCATCCTTCTTTGTGTTTCTAATTAATGGCCACCACTAATTTTCATCCCCTGAGTGGTGATAAACTACCATGACAACTTTTTACTTCTTGTTACTCCCCAAAGCATGAAATGTTTAATATAAAGAACTTATCCATTCCTCACCTACAAATAAATTTTTTGTCCCATTGAATGTTGGTGGTTTTTGCTCCATGATGTGGTATAAAATTGATCCCCCATGTTGTAGATCAGTGTGATCTATATGTGTCTGGTTATTATTCAAACCCTTGGTGAGTAATCCCATTATGGTTATAATATGTTCAGTAACAGTTGCATCACCAGTTCTACTATAATTATCTTGAATAGGAGGGAAATATTTACATTGATTACATGTATTGATCTGGTTTAGATTCCTTCCACTTGGATCAATTTCTAAACAATGACATATAGTAGACTAGTTTATGAATCACAACACATAATTCTAAACTTGTAAAATAAATACCTAAATTGAATAGTTTATGCATATAATACATAATTATAAAAAATATATTTGAGGAATTATTTACTAATAAATCCTGCATAATAGTTTATAAATAAAATGTGAATTATCCTAATCATATCCCCTAGGAATATAAAACTTAGTGCGCAGTAAGGCCTATTTTCTTGAACCAAGTTACCCGAGGTCAACCTTGAAACTCTGTGTCATAGGTTTCACTCCTAGGTACACTGTCCCAAAACCACATCAACTTTTAGTATCCACAGAAGGATTTCTTTCATGGAAAACCCACAAAATTTATATTAGGACAAAAAGGGGCCTAGATACCCTAAGAGGGGGGGGGGGGGAATCATGGTATAGATATTCTATTTTAAAATCCTTCCTGTCCCACTGGATCTTGACCTCTATATTATAAGGGTCACATTGTTTTTCTTATTTTGTTAACATTTATCTTTTTCTATACATATTTATCTGATAATGATGCTTTGGATGCAATGAAGGGAAGCAAGTAGGAAGACACGAAGATTTTTACTTTGTTCACCGTCACTGGGATATGTCCAAGGAGCATACAATGATGATGTGCTGTTGTACCAAATCCACTAAATCTCATTTCAAATTTTCAATGTTCGGGCTAGATCACTTTTATTACTAGGATCACTACCTTTACAATTTTTAGGTTTAGCTAACTACTTTCCCAAGGGTCACTTCCAATTTCTCTCTCTCTTGCTCACTTCCAGTGGAGAGGATCGCCTTCTTCCTTTTACTTTGCTAACTACTCTAGAAAGGTCCACCCAAAATTTAAAGACTTGTTGGTCCCCTCATTATCACAAATGAATTCATCTTCATCTATATATATATGATCTATTGAAGTTCCACTTATAAAGATGAATACAACTTTACCATGAGTGTTCTGGGAAATCATCCAACCTTCTCCCAACCATAAAATGACTGGAATGATTCTTTATACCTCCCTCGTAAGTGTCACCACACAACATGTGTGACACTCCATTATTAAACTCCTAACTTGGGAGACTCATAGCCTTTTATGACCAAACCAGTATCGACACACAACTATAAACTGGAAAACTTCTTCAAGTCTGGAACACAAGTGTTACCAAACCACTTGTGAAACACTCCCTTCTCCAACTCCAAACTTGGGTGACTCAAACACTTTTATTCCCAAAATTGTATTGGAGCATAACTATCAATTGGTGCACAATTTATGAATATCTTTATACTTAAACGAACAAGCCACTACATACATGCCCAAACCACCTGCGTGACTAGGGCTCTGATTTTCCCTATATATTGAGATTCATTGAAAAAGCATAGGGTTATCCATTTATTTATAAGAATTTCGGGATCCCTGAGCACTGGTGTGCAAGTCTCCTCTCGGTGCCCAAGTCCAGCCGCCCGAGCCTCTGTCGCCCTAGTCACTTAGTGCGCCCAAACCAAAACTTGGCCTCCCTTATTTAGTTTTCCATATTTTGATGTTCTGATCTTTATAAACATATGGTGTTCAAGTTTACAATCCTCCAAGACACCGGAATCCAAGTCCCTTTTCCAAAAAAAACTTTTCTCCATTTGTCGATTTAGAGGTCCAAAAATTAGAAAAACACTAGAAAACTAAGAAACCATGTATCTACTATTTTTTAACAACTCCACATCTTCCATTCAATTTTTAAGGTCCTTCAATAAATCATGTATTGATAACAACATCCCTTGAACTCGACATGTCACCATGAAATCCCCCTTTGACAACAAATTTTAACATCGTGGTCTGCTTTGTCAACAAACACAACATGGAGGCCCACTTTTTCAACAAACACAATCACCTCAAAAATGATTCAATAATACCTTAAGGGGTTTTCCACAACAATATCTACTTTATCATAAATTTTGGATGTTCTTTTATACCAATCCTCAAAGCATATCTTAGTGTAATGTTCTCTAATCTGAGTTTTTCTAAATCTAGTTTCTAAGGATTGTACTAAACCTCCATATGATACCAACAGTAACACAACGACCCTAGTTACCAAGATTCAGTACATTATTAAATAATATTGGCATGATCACAAGAGATCATTTCCTGAAATACTGTTTAGTTTAGTAGTCGTGGAAGTACTAGATACATACAATAGTTTTACAATACATTATGAAATAAAAAACAACATTGTGTCTCCTTTGAGAACACTCATATCCCTTAGCCTATCCATGAAGGTCATTCATAATATAAATCTTCACATCCTGGGAAAAATAAAACATAATAAAGGGTTGATTTCAGATGCTCAGTAAGGATAACAATATAAGGGAGATCATCATAAATAAGAATAAACATTTAATCCAATGTATATGAATAAATCAAAAGCCTTTTAAACATAAAATTAAACAAAGTATAGAAAATATAAATCAAATAATTCAATTTACTTCTAAACATGGATATTCTATTAGATTAATAATCACATGTAATATAAATATCTAATCTCATAATGATGGAATGCATAATGTTGGACATCATAACCACATAGTTAAGGCCTCGTGCTAATACTAGAAATAAAAAATATTGTCAAGGCCTTATTCCAATACACTAGTTCTCTCATGAGACCTATTAGTGCATCAATGGGCTATAGCAGGCCATTCCCATCTTTTACTATGTCTAATACATTCCTCATATGAAAAGGGTGAATCATAATATAAACATTCACATTAAACTAGCATACGAAATGTTAATACTTAAACCATAAACCAAAAATGACATAAAAATCACACATCTATAGTGAAACATATCATAAAACTATCAATACAATATGGAATATTGTATAATAATAAATAAAATTCCATTAAACATAAAATCCAATGACATATGTTGAAACATATGAAATCAATATGAATACTATTTCAGAGAAATATCTCATTCTAAATTGAAATCATTTAAAAGTTTCATAATTATAAAAGAATAAAATTATTTTGAAAATATTATTATAATCTTGTATGGGAATCTTCGAAAGTGTTATAATTTCAGAAAATAGCCTCACATGCCATATAAGTTAAAAAAATTATTTCCTTTATTTTTGAAAAAGGTCGTAAAGTATATTGTTTGGAAAACGATAGAAAGATTCTTTTCAAAACATTTTATAAAAAGTCAACCAAGGGTATAAATTAATTTAACCCATAGTCTAGGAAATAGTAAAAATGATTTGAAAAACATTTTAAAGAAACACATATGTGGATGATAAAGAAGTCCTAGTAGATACTTACATATAAACAACCTTAGATAATTAAGAGATTGTAAAACTAACCCTTACCTTGTACTTTTCCTTAGTCGATGGTATGTTAGCATCCTGTATAATAGTTAAATAATTGTAATTAAATTATATGATAACAACATATATAAATTTTATATCCTATATGATCCTCTAATATTGATTTGTTAATAATATTTCCGTAGTATCATTGTTTCAGGTGTTAACTGATTTATATTCTTTTTTATGTTTTGTTAAATAAGTAATGTTTGTTATGGATATGATTTATTTAATTAATATACAGAATGATATTAAGTTCTTAAAAATTATTTTTAATAATCAAATTAAAATTATTATTCAATGGTTATGATGGGGGACAAAATCTAATTACGTCGTGGAGACGATAATCCATATGTACACATAAGCGACAATATCATTCTATTGACTATGAAATCATAGGTAATTGGATAATATATTATATATAAAGAATCATAAAAAAATTTATTTATTATTTACATTAATTATACTCATTATTATACCCATCCAAATAATTAATCATTGAATAACAAACTACACCACAACGTGCAAACTGTAAGCCGTATGTACGCACGTATGGTGACCTTCTCATTCAATGGATATAAAGAATAATTAATATGGTTGTACCATATTTATAACAAAATCAATGTAGGTATAAGGTACAAGAGTTATTATTTTATTATAGAAACAAAAAAGAAATAGAAAGTGAAATAAGAAAAGAACTTTGAAATAGGGGATAAAATAATTACCTCTTCTCCAGGTGCTTCTTTTTTATTTGAATAAATGGGCTCCTTAGGTTGGATTTAATATCAAAGTATGGAATCTAGGGTAAATTTAGGGTAATTGGGAGGATTTTTGGGTAGGGTTTTGTCGTGACAAAAGGATTTGGAGGTGTGAATTAATTGAAAGGGAGGTTCCCTTTTTATAATAGAGGTGAGGGGCACTTTAGGAGAAGCTTGAAATATTAATTTATTATAAAATTATTTTCAGTTTCTAATAGATACAAATTAATTTATTTCATGTATAAGGTGGTTATGGGTCTTAATCCTCTCAACCAATAGGTTTTATACATGTTTAGGTCACAATATTAATCTTATCTTTTAGACTTAGCGCTTAGTTAAATAGTCTAACATTTATGATGTCTTCTTGAATTTATATACTACATGGTAAATATAGTTACTATAAAATACCAAGAGAACCTCAAGTGGTTCATTAATGACATAAGTAATATGGCGAAACCTTATATTTTTAGGTCTATTATATAATTTAATAAAATAGTTTTTGTTTTAAAAATTCATTAATGTCAATTTTGACACTATTTGGTAATCAACTTGATTCCTTCAAAAAAATACATTGAATCACCCATAACATGTCATATTCACCTAAAAAATTCTTGGCTGGAATCAAAAGATTCAATTTACATTTATTTATATATTTATAAATTTTATATTTTAATCTTTCATTAATAAGGTAATTACAGCATCATCATTGAGTCATAAATATATTTAATTATTTAATGTCTAAAAAATATTAATAAAATACCCTGAGGTAGGAAATATTTTTAGATATATAATGAATAATTATATTTGAATTTATCTTGTTTATAAAACTCTACTAAAAATGGTTTAGTTATTAAAATTAGAATTTAACACTTTTAACTTATCTTTATATAAAATATAATAAATGTCACAATATTACCCATGCGGAACAAAAGGTATTCTATTTTTGTCATAAGGATGATTTTGGTTGACAAATACTTATCCAATAGAAATAGGATATGTGTTGGGGTAAATTTATATTACTATAATATTATTTTTACCATTAATTGCCATATTCACTTTTAACTGTGGTAAATAAAATTTGAAAGTTACTATTAACCAAAAATTATTTCCATCCTAATGAACCATATTTTTCTTACAGATGAAAACCATGTCTATTATATTTTTGAAATTCAATTCATAGAAGTAGTATAATTACATTTTATGTAAATTTTTAAATGTGCCTAGAAGGTTGGTAAAAGACGTTATAAACTTCAATAAAATTTTATATATCTAATCTTCTTATATAATGACTATATTGAATTAAATTGGAATAATATAGGTATTAAGTATCAATTTTTACATTAAAATAATTTTAAATAATAAAATAATTATTTTAATAAAAGTTGGTTTTAAACAATAACGTTGTTTCTTTCACTATTCATAAAAAATTGAATGTTTTCAGAAAAATGATAAAAATTCACCCTAAGATAATTTTGATATTCATAATCCATAAATTAAGTCTATTTTTAAAAATAAAATTCATAAAATTTAATAAATTGTGTATTACTATTCATAACTTCTTTTTTCAACGGCTAGTTTGATTGGTCGTGGTGTGGTAGAACTTGAAGCTACATACAACGCAAGATATTATATTATTCCAAGAGAAACATACTATGGAAGCGTGAGGTGTTAAAATTGTTATGACTTATTATGGTGAATCTTTTATCCAAATTCTCATCTTTAGGCAATGAATCTTTTTACATGATGCTTACTTTTTAATTAAAAGTCATGAAAAAATGTCATCCTTCTAAAACTTATGGAACCTCTCTATAAACCTCTGACCATAGTTCATATATTATTCTTTCTCATTAGATTTTTTTAGGTGGTATAATGTATAAAATTGACTATCCTGTTTAAAAAATGAATCAATGATAATGGAATTTCAATTAAAAAATTTGAATCATTCATCGAATAGTAAATAAGAATAAATTATAATATAACCTGGATGAGGTACCACTTGAAAATTCTAGGGAATTATAGAAGTGATCAAGACATAGTTTACTAATAGTTTTTCATTAAGTCCTTCAAATTTCTACTCAATAATAGCTGCAATAATAACCCATGCATCCATGATATAGGATCATCACTTATAATATATAATTAATTTAAGAGAAGTCAAATAATTACCTTTCATTCTAATTATTTCTTCTTTGATGACTCTATTGATACCACTTGTCGTACCATCTTTATGTTATAACAATCATGTGTAGATTCCCTATATCAGTGATCCAAATATGCTTCACAATCCACTGATTATCACCATATAATTATCGAGGTATTGTTATGGATGATTCTAGTTCTTGAATTTATTATCATTAATATAAATGCAATACTTTAATAAAAGATAGAATTATTTTGGTTCTATCTATTCTCAATGGAATAATTCTAGAGGATCATTCTCTGTTCTTGAGATAATTATATGAGAAGAGATCTATTGTGATTAGGGGTATTTTGTCTATAAACCATTTTTCACAACAGTGTCCAGTCTTGTCCAGGGTTATAAAATTATATAACATGGTATTTATATTGCTAGGGTTTTATAATAAATAATTTAAAAAATGACCATATTATTATCCAAATCCCCAACCAACCCCATATCTAAATAATAGCCATATTATTAATAATTAATGTCATTAAAAAGCACAATGATAAATAAATATTATTTCCACGAACAAATTAATTAATATTTATCCAAATAGAATAGAATTATCATTTCTCACAACTCAGTTAATAGTTTTATATTGGTAATCTTTAATATTTATTAGACTCCGAAAAATGTTAATTTATTTAAATAAATAAACATTACTACATTATTATAGGTTAAATAAATTAATTTTACATTCACTAAACTAGAAAATAAATATTTATTAATTGTTCACATAACCTAGTAAATAAATATTTTTTACCTAGTGAATATAACATAGATAAAAAAATTATATCTTTGTATAACTATATAAATAATTTCCCGATGAGTAATTATTTATTTAATGTTCACCTCACATAATATTCTATCAAAGGACTGGTTACTGAATATATTTGATCAACCAAACAATAATAATTATAAAACCACATATGAGAATAATATTTATTAAATATATTAAATTTAAATTGAATTTAACTAAGGTTTTTGATACACTAATTATGTGACCTTCTTGGGTCTTTTCTAATGGAATTAAACTACACCACCTAATTTCAATGGTTACTATATAGAAACATACCATGGGTTCCATAGAGAAATAAGTTAATTCCATAATGATGTAAAACCTCACATTAATGAAAACAGTGTAATATAAACCCATTTTCATGATAACCCTAATCATGTAGGCTGTATACCGGTGTCATCAACCTCTTTGTTTGAAGTATCTCTATTTGAATATATTGAAATGAACTTTCTAATATTTTATCATGGAAATGGATTTAATAATTAAGTTACATTCCCTTTAAAATGTATGCGATATTAATATCCATTAAATAATATAAAGGGAAATCCTTTCTTAGATTATTTATTAATGAAATATCATTCGTGATACATCCAATGTATCCTACAACACCACACATAGTTGTCTTAATTATTTTTATTAATACATCAAATTAAGTGACTTATGAAAATAATATTCATTTTTAATTACCATTACACATGTCCATATATATGAAAAAATGATGAAACATAAAAATTTATATTTATTACTCATTTGTCATTTTCATATAATTTCTTTCCTTAAACACTACCATGGGAGTACACTATGTGAAAGTGTATAAATTTTCTTTTAAGTCTCCACCATGTATAACATATATCATTTTTGTCCTATTAGATGTCATCATCCAATAGTATAACATGTATTTTATAATGATTTCATATCACATCAATGTTCTTATCATAACAGAGAACTTATATTATCTTTCAATATGATAAGTACCCATGATAAATTATAATATAGTTGTCATAAATAAGAACAATTAGTATGTGATAAGATATATATTAATATTCAACAATATTAATATTCCAATAATAAAATAATACTGGTTATAGGGAATAAACTCTAAAAACTTATGGTAGGCTTCCACTCATCATCCAATATGTTACGACATTGACTTCTTTTCCATTATCTTCACAAGGTAATTTTATCTAGGTAGAAACCAAAGTTTTTATATACATAGAATCTTCCATTCATAATCAATACCAAACCTCCTTATCATACATAGATTTAGAAATTAATATACCATGTATTACATGTACCATCTATAAACCAAATAAAAATATTATATCTCCAATCATTTACATTTCAAACTCACACTTCAAGAATTATAAAAATAGTTTAAAATTTTATTCATATGTTCTACCAAATAATATGTCAACCACATACACTAGATCCATCATCCTTTACTCTCATATTTTTCACATTTATTTTTAATGAGCACCTCAAAAATTGATATTGATCGTATTCATGTACTAATCATGTCTTCAATACCTTGATCTTGGTTCCTGATTCATTCTATAAAAAGCCTTTTTCAATCGAAAAACATTGTTATCATTATCCCTAATAATGAAACCATCATGTTGTTTAATATACACCAATTATTTTATTAAAAAATTTCTAAATTATGATTTTATGTTCTTGTATAATGCATTGATTTTTTGTATCTATTTTTTCTATGAGAAGCATAATTATCTCAAGCCTTTCTATATGTGAAAATCTCTCATCAAAATCCACTCCCTCAATCTTGGGATACCCATTGAACACCTGTCATTATTTTTTTCAAATCACCATATCATCTTCATTTGTGTTATTTAGGAAGACCCATTTTCTCCCAATGATATTATTATCTATTAGCCTCAACACAATCTCCCAATTCTGATTCTTCTATATTTGGAAAAGTAATTCATTTAACACCAGAACCCAATTCATATCATTTACATATTTTTAAAATAATATTGGATTTACCTGTGATAAGGGAGATATTAACTATAAATAATTTATTCCCATTATCTATACTATGGTTTTATGATTACCAATAATATTTTCCAATTCATTTTTATCTCATCACTTTGGCTTTAATGTTGCTATATTTACAACTTGATCCTACTCACCATTTTAATATTATTTTGAACTTATCACATCTTTACATTCTCCCCAAGCTTATAAGCTTCTTATCACTATCCTCTTATAATTGGTCACTAATTTACTAAAAACTATACTCAACCTCTACCAAATTGGTATCATTTCTCTTGAAAAACATTCAATCAGGTTTATTGAAAAATATATATGACATTATTTTCTCTATGTAGACAATAACTATCCCTACATATCCACAAGATTCAAACATTCTATGTTTATTCTTACTTAGAATGAAACTCTTAAAAATATTAAAACATAATTCTACATCAGATTTGTTGCATCCAATTGATCATATAGAGACTTTCCTTATCATGTAAACGACAAGTATCTATTAAAAATGTTGACCAGTGTTAGTTCCACCTCTTCCAAAAAACAAATACCAGAGTTCTCCTATAGTAGTAATTATTATTGCCATGTTTTTTATGACCTAGTTTCTCTTCTCAGTTTCATTCTTATTTTGAGGTCTAATCACTATTTTTATTTATTTCCTCATAAAATGCTTCTTCAAATAATCCCCCACTTGACTATTTGTAAACTTAGTTCCATTATCGATTTATAATTTCGTATTTATCTATTAAATAATATTTAATATCTTCTGTTGATATAGTTTTATGAAGGTAGAAACAAAATACTAGTGATTGATGACCATAATCCACATTATCCTACTATAATTAACAATGAAATGAGAATTGTATCACTTCTAATTTGAATCACATAGTGATATAGGTCCGCACACATCAATATGAACTAGTTCAAGCACTCTTGTTGAATTTGACACTTTAGCATTGTATATATTTTGAGTAATATTCTCTTTCCAATAGGTTTTTCTTATGAGTGTACGATCACATGATAAAATTAAGAGATCTCTATATCCTTCACAGTTTTTCAAATCCCAGAAGGATCATTAGAACAAATAATTAAGGTGTCTATAGTAAAACCTTATTTATACTTCCATTTATATAAAAACATATATTCTTCTCCACTCACAAAATAATGATTGCAATTCATGTTCTCCCCCCTGTAAAACATGTGTTGTCTTTTCCCTTGATATTAAGAATATTGGTAAATATTATTGTATGCCCTGTGTCTTATTATTGAACAATTCTAAGAAAGTTATGATGGGTCCCTTCAACAACCAATATATCCACATGACACATACCATTTCCTTAAACATATTTCTTCTAGAGATAATATTTGTTAGGACTTCACCTTTCCTAAATATAATGAAAACTTCTTTATCTTACTTGATACCATTAATGAGATCCTTATTTTTCATCCTGTGAGAAGTGTGGCCACTACCAATGACCTATAGACCAATTATATCTAAATGTTTAAGGGAAATATCTAAAACCACTTCATTATAATCATTTTTCTTTATGATCTATGTATTTGGATTCACATATAGTGTTGATAGATATTCTTGATATTCATTAGATTATAATGGACCAAATTCTTTTTCAAATCTACATATTAGTTTTTTCATTTTTAGCCTTCTAAATAATTACTTTAGTTTTTGTGTATGTTCACTTTGGGTCTTCATCATCACATCCCTCTATATTTTATAACTGAAATATTTGACTATTTGTATAAGTCTTATAATCTATAAAAAATACCGAAAAACAATTTCCTATAATATTAAACTCTAATTGAATACATTTATGATTTCTATTCCCTTAAATACCACTTATATATGGAAAATAAATTTTGGAAATGCCCCAACTTTACACAACAATAGCACCTGATATAAGGTAAATTGTTATGTGTCATTGACACAACATAGGTTCTCCCATGGGTTATCCATATATTTTGATGCTAAGACATACCCAAATCAACTTTTGACTTTAGATTTAGTATCTCTAGTCTAAAATTAACCATTATTTATTTCTATTTGTTATTAATCTGCAAACCATCATTTTCATTCAGATATTACTTTTTCTTTTACAACAATTTTTCCGTATTTTGATAGACCCCAATGCTCAACTTTAACCTTTTATGCCACTTGTGTGGTATGCTTTCCCAATGTCATATTGGTCGTCAAAAGTATCCCATGATCATCTTTATCTCTAGTTGATAACATCACCTTCTAGATATTTAATATATTTTACCTAATAATTAAATATCTATCTTTCATACTATTTATAATCATTTTATATTCTTTGACATTGATATTTTACTCAACAACCTTCTATGAGGTTTCATTATTTAGAGACTTGAGATTTTATGTTTTTTTCATTCTTCTATGAATTTTATTCTTTTTGTTACTATATATTGAGTTTTCAATCCTTAATAATTATTTTATAATTTCCTTTTTTCTCTCCAAATATCTATCACTTCAAGTGTGACATTAAATTAAACATAGATATTGGATCTTCATTATACCTATCCATTATCATTGACTCTCTCTTCTATTTTCTTGGAACATCCCACAGTAGCTACCAAATCATACTTTCTATGATCTTTGGATTTATCCATTTAATTTTCCTCATTTCATTTTAGCTATCATTTTATTTTGAAATCATGTTATTCTTATAGAGTAAATTTAATTTAGTACTTTTATCTCCTTTTACATTGGTTGAATACTTATATATAAGTGAATCATCATCTTCATCATCTTCATGAACTTTCATAGGAAACATGGTAGTAAGGTTCCCAACATTTTCACAAAAAAAAAATAACAAATTAATTTTTCCATAGAAAATTCCTTTTCCATTTTCATATTTTTAGAAACGAATAAAATTTATTCATCCACCCATTTTTATTCCTAGACATCCTCTATGGTGAGCTGCTTCATTCCTAGAATACCCCCTCATTGGACTTCCCGTTTTCTACAACCTCATTGTCATTATTTCTCATATCATATGTGAAAATATTATAATTAATCCTATATATGATAAATCATTTGGATATTTATTCTCAAGTAAATATAATTTCAAATTTAATTGGATTGGAAATATGATTAGTATGCATATGAAAAAAATTACATTATCAAGTGTTCCATTATTTCAACACATAGTCTCCATAATTAGATTCACTAGATCAGAGGATGAATCAACATATTCACTTGGGTGAATCGTCAAATCCATATACATTTTCCACAAAACTTTCAATTTAGATTTTATATGTTTTTAGTTTTATTTCTATATGATTAATAGATTTTCCCACATTGCTTGTAAGGATTTACTAACATCAGTTTCCTAGAGACTGTGCAGGATAAGGCTGCCCCTAAAATATTTTTTCCTTCTGTGTCTGCATCCAATTCTTTTTGGCCTATATTTTATAAATATACACTATATATATATTCCAAAATACCATGTAATAAAACTGTAAAAAAAATCATGTTGAATGATTAGAATTAGTACTACATCTAATTCTTCCACAGTTCAAAATGATTTCCATCAAAGATCATAATATCTTTGTAATTAACAGCTTCCATTACTTCCTTTTAGAGAGATTCACCAACTTGAACATTTATCTAGGGAACTAATTGTTCGACATACAAGTTTAAATACATTGAGGGGGATGGGTTAAATCATTGTATGACTGATTAAAACAACCATCAATTTGATCATGTTTTTTTAAATAGAACTCTCTTATATACTCTTCTCATAATAATCCATATATACTTAAATTAAAGCATGAAAGATAGAGATTAATTTTACATAGTTCAACCGTACTGGGATAGTATTTGTAGAATACAACGGTGATGTGTTAATATAATACAATTAATTATATAGAGTTTTTTATGATGTTTGGAGTGAACTCACTACCCTCAGTTTCAAAACAAATCTAACCATTAATTCTCATTGATCTCTCAATTGAAGTGTATAGACAAATTCTCTAGAATATTATTTTAATGATATGTGTCAGCCATAATTTTAGTCACACAAAGATGGTTGTGACATGTAAATTCATTCTCATCAGAGAGATCAAACTCACTGTTATGAATAATTGAATTAAAAAAACACTATTCAAGACATACATGACTTCATGGAACACTATTCACTGCATACAGGAATATGTGGAACACTATTCTCCATGATCTCCACCCTTCAACAAATATTTACGGTTTACTCCCCCTTTATATATGGTGGTCACAAAGAACTCTAACATTAGGGAATTTATTATGTGAGCTCCCTCACATACTCTTGAATTAGTAAAAACACTATAAAATACTACTTTATGGATAATATTATGTACACTATCGTAGATACTCTAAATTCATAGACAGACTTCCACATATATTTCTCTGCATAATCCATCATAACATACTTATTCCATAAATTGTGGATAACTTTAAGACTTATCATCATTTCTTAAGTGATGATTCCCTCTAATAGAATTCACTCTTAATTAATATGGTGATTTGGTATCCTTTATATTTTAAAATACCTCTATGAATTCCACTAAGAAAAATTATTATTCAAACCTTTTCTAAATGAATCATCTTGAATACTCAACTATCGTATTATAGTCTGATCCAACGTCATGATAGCCTAATATTTACCACCATGCGACCATATATTACAACTTCCTAGTATAAAAAATTTACCACCTCATGAATGTAAACCCTCATTGTGGATCTGTTGAATTATATTAAGGTATGAATAATTTACTACAAGGTCTACCTGAAATATTATTAATTCACCTTTCCACATACTTAATTTTTATTCTAGGTACTTGACGTCATTTTTTACTTATCTGACCACGTGGGCCACACACTCAAACTTAGGAAAAATGGTCTAACTTTTCATAAAAATTCATTTCCCCTAAATGTAAAAATTAAAAAATAGAAAACATCTGGAAACTTCCCTATAGTTATCAACACCTATTTTGAGAGAACACTTGAACTTTTCCAACCAACAATATCAAAAAACACAATAACCCAAAAACACCTAAACGTAATCATTCTGGATCTTTCCCTAGCATCGATCTCTATACCTAATATCATCTTAGATTTTTTGAGATGTTTCCTCTTAATCATTTTGAGAAAATAATACATCAACTTCTAAATAATTTTATCATCTATATTAGCTAGAAATTTATCATAAATATATAATAAAAATTAAGATTAAATTCTAATCATCCAATATATTTTGATAAAAAAATGTTTTATGTTTTTTATTGTGAATCCTTCATCCACTGTAAATGTATTAAACCTTAGATTCCATTAACTGGCAACATAATTCATTCCATTATGGGTATTACTAAATTTATAAAACTTATTCTAGGTCTCATCATTTTTTAATCTCATCAACTGTATCATATAGATATCTTCCTTTGAATTTTAATAATGGAATCCCATCCTTAAATCCATATATTCTATGTATATATTCTCCTACTCAAAAATTCCATGTACCAAATTTATTATAGCATGGTTTACTATTTATAAGAAAATCTATGAGAATTAAATTCCCTCCCTCTATTTAAAACATTCACCACTAGTCCTCCCTTTTACATATTCCTTTCATCATCTTCTTTTTTCAACCATAACACACCCTTATTCTCTATTTTTATTTTCCCTATGGTAACCTATTCAGGTCACTTGTTCAATTGGTATACAATAAAAAAATTTATATTTCATTATTGGATATAATATTTTTTTCATTGAGAGTGGGATTCTCATCTAATTGTTCTACTTCTCCATTCTCGATAAGATGTAATAAGGTCATGTTAGATCAGAATTTAATAATTGGTTTCTTGAATTTGATATATCCCTATATGAATTTAAACTCAAATTAATTTATAACTAATGTTATTGATGATTTATCTTCCAAGGTGTTGTTATAAAATACTCTAACTTCCATAACACTTCCTCTAGAATTAGTGGCACATGATCACTCTGGAAAATATTATTCTAGTTTACTATCCAAGATATGTGTAAAACCATATGATCTATCTGGAACTTTTCTTCATCTAGTATACTGACTCAGATTGACATTGATATGGTCAATTTATCCTTTTCTCTAAACTTTATTCTTATCCTAGATCCCATCCTTCTAAAGAACCGTATCATTATATAAAACATCCTGACTCCCTATGAAATGTCACTTATCATAATCCCAAAGTATAAATGAAAAATTATCATGTCCATATCCTTTAATGAATTATGGATAATAACTTGGCTCAAACATTTATGTTTTTACTTTGGATTAAAAAATATCATTTTCAAGGATTCCAAAAAAAATTAGGTGTACAATGATTTTTTTATAGGAAAATTATTTTTATAAAACATCCAGTACAATTGGATCATAAGGAATTCATTTGACTAGATATTCTATAATATTTTCTACTTCTTTCCAAATTTTATTTGACAATATTGAGTTTACATTAATAATATATACATTTTATATCAATTAATGGTTAATCCTTTCTACTTCAACATTTTATTTTTGTGTACCAAGAAAAAATCTCCCCAAATTCGACCAATTATTTTTATTGAAAAAATCTATATATGTTTATTCCATTTTGTTCACCACTATTATCATACCTTATAAATTTATATTCTATCCTATTTCCCTCATCCATCATGAACTTCCACTTAATAATTTTTTTATGAACATAAAATTTACATTTCAAGAAGTAAATGATGATCCCACCTTATGTAGTTTGGTTAATGATTAATCATTGGTTGCCAAAGGTGGTTGTTGAAATACTAGTATATTTCATTGATTTAAATATTATGAAGAAGTTACAAATTTTATGGATCTTATATGATGTTACCAAGTTTTATAATTTGAAGAAACATATTAATTGTTTTAATACTTTGAGTTTCAAAGGTGATTACTGGAGAATGGTTATATATTCATTTAAAAACATTGGATGACAAGATTTAACAATGATCTTATTATCTATGATGATTGGTGAACTGATCATTATGTTAAACACGTGTGTCAATGGTGAAATTTTTATTACAATAATGTATAATAGGATATGAAAGTGATTTGATAATGAAGAGATATTTTGAATTAATATTCGAAAAAGAAATGATGAATTAATAAAATATAATATTTAAAGAATCTGATGAAAATATTTATTTTCCTGAAGAAAAGTTAAAATGAATAAACAATATACCATTATAAATCATATTTTGTCTTGAAATATGTTTGATATAACACTTAGTTTTAATTCTGTGTGACAGAAAAAATTGGATCCAACCAAAGTCACTCAAGGAGTCCAAATCAACCACATATATGGAGAGAAATATCAAACCACATGAGAGTTATACCATGCTTGGGAAACCCTGGTAGCATATACAATGAACCCATAGGAAGGCTACTCAATGGTAATTCATGTGTATAAGTCCCAAAGAGCACATTCCTAAAGTTATAATCATTTATTGGACTATAATCTTGCAAGGAAGCATATTGTCCGTGTGTGGTGTGGCCTGTGTGGGAAGTGTGTGTTATTAATCCTAGTGTTGACCCTAGTTTCAGCTCAATGACGTATCAAGAACATGATCTGTTATATATAATGGATTAAACACACAAAATTTCGATGTGAAATGGGTTTTATGTGACACTGTTCTTTCATTCAAAAAAATACTCATATAATGATAACTAAATGATTCAATTGATCTTGAATAGATGATTATTTTATTAAATCTTCATTAACCTTCATGGAATTTGATGATGTTATTCAGTAGTGATCATATTTGGTAACCAATACAGGCTCAACAGGATTGAGCATTCATCATTTTGTTACATCGAGCACCATACAGATCAACAAAAAATCTTATTCGATGCATTTTACACTTTTTACATGAAGAAGATGGTTTTGTAGAATGAAAATGAAGTTATAGAGGATATCTATTTTCATATCTTCATGAAAGATATTGATTTTTTTCATTCATGTATCTTTTCTTGACAACATGTTAATATTGTACTTTTAAAATAAAAAATGATAAGTTCATGAAGAAAAGATGACACTTTATTAATTATCACTCTACTAATGGTTTGAAGGTTTCAAATCTGATATCTAGGTTTTTTAATATTTTATGAACATGGAATAAATATTATGATTTCATTTTGGGAAAGAGTTGTTTAAAGGTAGTAACCCTTTCCTATAAATGTATATGCACTGATCCAAGAATAATATTCTTCTCACATTGTAAAATGAAATATCTTATGTTTCTATAAAAACCTAGCCTCTCCAAGTGATGTTTTATAAGATAACGAAATAGGATCCATGGTAATTCTATGTTAAGATAATAAGGGGAGTCTCCGGAACCATTTTGGTTTCAGGAAGGACATCCTCAAACATCTTACACGAAGAATAACCTACAGACATGATACTGGTGATTAAATACCCTCACTATGCTTCACGAGGACAAGAAGAGACACGAACCATTGTATAAGTGATAAACCCCCACGAAGATTCATGTAGAATAAATAATATTTTTTCCTTGTATACACACAAATCCATTATTTTCAATGTTTTTTGTGGCGGCCTTTTGGCTTTCATGAAGGAGTAAATAGAAATGTGCTAAACCATTTTGTAGGGGATAAAACCAGTGTCTGAGTTCACAAAAAAAATAAGAACTATGCACTATTGAGTTGTGAGGAGGAGGAAGAATTCAAATGATATTGCTTTAGAAACAACCAATGTATATGAACAAAATAGTATGAGATTTATTCATTGCGAAGGTATTATATTACAGGAAAGTGTGTGTGCGCAAAGAACATAGTAGAAGGGAGAACAAGAAAGTGAACAATGTACTTGATAAGTTGAAAAGGGTGATTCATGCCTATATGAAATCATGATAAATTGAGAAAGGATAAAAATAGAATAAACATATATTAACATAAAATAATAATTATATATGTGTTAAGACCTACTCATAGCACATACAATATGCTTTATGCAAGAATTAATTTCAAATAATCCAAGTTTGGACTTCAATGAAATAATGGTTTGAAAGTGTGATATATTATTCATGAAAGTGTGGTGAAATACAATTTCATAAATATTGGCTGCACCAAGGTAGAACAGATGTGAACTGATACCCTCATGTTTTGATATTGAGTATAAATGAAACATAATTTAACCATGCTATAATATTACATATTATTGTGTATCCTAGAAGAATCGATTGTTCCCTACTAAAGAACGATTATTATACAAGGTAGTTCAATTGTGATGATCACAATATGATATGATCTTTCTATGTTTTGATAGTCGAAATGGAATTTTGTGATTATATAAATTTTTGGAAAAGGTGATTCAATGTAGTTTTTTTTGAACAGAGTAAGAAAGTGATCAAGAAATCGATATATACTATTGCATATAATTGTCTGTCAATGGTTTTAGGTAGAAGAATAAGTGACTGAAAAATATATATTTAGTTTATAATCATGTGGGTCATAAATAATTATAGTTTTATCATTCCATAATCTATACATATCATTATAAATGATACAAGAATAAGAGGTGCAGTTTTTAGTTTTTTTCTATGAAAAAGAGGATGGTTTATTTCGTGTTATTGTTTAAGTAACCAAGTGAAGAAGTAGAAGTTATTATAATACCATTGAAAAACAATGAAATAAAATAGAATTATCATCTATTGTAATACATTCATGTTCATACATAGAACATTAACAAGAATGTGGAGAATCTTTTCAACGGTAGTATAAAGATATATCCAAGAGCTCTAAAACATGCACTGTTAATTAAATATAGATCATTAAAAGTGAAAGGGTACTTCCAAAATTATTATAACCATATTCAAATGATTAATTTATAGTGTTTTTGAGGTTATATCATTTCCATACCATACCAAGTACATTATAATCTTAATGAGTAGGGATAATTATAAAAATATCATGTGATATCATTTAATACATTTATAAACATGAATTCGATAGGAAATAGGGAAATATAATCGATATCTAATATGCCTAATAAGTAAAGGGATGAAAATTTTTAATTGAATTAAAAGACCCCAACACTAATTCACCCCTCCCACTTAGTGTCAGGCATATATCAAAATGGTCCTTTAAAGTGGTATCAAAGGTAGGTTCACATATGTTGGATTCTATAAGTTGATTCTGTTATCTATTTAAGATTTGGGATTCTTTACTAATTCCATATTGATGTGAATTTATGGTGAAGATTTATTTTTCTTTACATAGAATTATATTCCTACCAAGACTATAATGAATAGGATAATGAAAGTGAAAATAATGGTCAATAATAATTCCCACTATTCTAAAGTAGAGGAAGTATCTATTTCTCCATGATTTGTATAAAATGAAGAAAAATCGGGGTTCAAATGTAAAGAGTTTTTGGTTTAAGTTTCTACCATGAATAAGGAAACCCTTTCTATATAATGTAATCCACAGGTATGTATTAATTCCTTTCAAAACTATCAAAATGAAAATCCAAGAATAAGTGATGTTGATCAATCTATAGTCTCTCAAGAGATATTAGTTGAGAGATTAAGATATATATTTCATTGTGTTTGCACAAAAACATCTCTCTTATTTTTGGAGTGATTCAATGTATACAGGTTTATATCACCTTGCTGGAAGGGTTAGTTTAGGTTTTTTAAAAGGTAACTCAATAACAAAAATCGTGAATGTTAAAATTTCTCCGTACCTATTGGAACATTTTAATGAACAAATACTAAACATGAAATAAGTTCCTCAAAATGGGTTAAATAAGTTTAAGATAAAGAGGGAGTTGATAATACTCTAGATGAAAATATTCAAGAACATAAATAAAAGTAAAAGAATATCACTGATGTGAAAGAATTATAATTGGAAGAAAAAATAATGAACTTCAAGGAACTTGATAACTCTATGGGGAACAATGTATTGTTTTACAATAATGAAGCTAAAATAATGAAGAAAACCATTGAAGAGAATATTATTATAATTGAATATCATAAAGTAACCCTCAATATAAAATGTATATATTAGGAAGTTTTATTTTCCAATCTCAAGAATTCATATATTGATACATCCCAAAAGAAGGAATCAGTTTATAATAGTACACAATGATAACTGGAGGATTATCAGCTTGAAATTCATCCAAAATGTGATAATAATATCATGAATTCTTTAAGAACCTAGTTTTTGATGCGAAAGACTTTGGAATATTCTTGATGACATTCCAGAGCAACGCCATCAGACGACGTGTGATTCTGAGCCCTCGAGTGGCCAAAATTAAACTTTCAGTGCGTTCACACTGGAAACACCAAATAAATGGGATAAATCCTAAAAAGAGTTCCGGATTAGAGATCTGAGTGTACGAATGGGTCCGGAATGGGGTGTTTACCCTTTAAACGACATAAAACATGTCGTCGCGGGACGTTTGGACCCCTTGCTCACTTTCGGAACGTTAAATGGATAAATTAATTAATTAATTTATTCGTTTAATGTTTAAATGTAGTTATCTCTTAAACGGTGTATCCGATTGGAAAACTGAGGGCACCGTTGAGTTCGGAATGTTCTATTTACCCTAGGAGGGGTGTATGTTTTGCGGGCGCGGGCCGTCTGTGAAAAATGGCCCCAGGGTCGTTTTCGTAATTTGGCGGCTTTGGGGGTTCAGCTTTATAAATTTTAAATGGAAGCTCATAATCAAATTCTGAGACCATCGTTGTTCTCAGAAGGTGGTGTTTACCCTGGGGTAGGCATGACCTCAACCCCGTCGAGAGTTTCAGATGCGGGTTAAAATTAAGGGTTAAATTAATTAAAGATTAATTAATTTAATTTTCTTTTAAAACCAACCCCCTACCTTCTCCTTTTTATCCCCTGACGGAAGGAACAGATCAAGGAGACCTCCTCTCCTCCACCAACTCCGGCGAAGCGCGGCAGATCCGGCGAGGCGCGGCGGGAAGCGTCGGGTGAAGCCCAACAGGTAAAAGGTTTTGGTTTGCGTTTTTATTTCCTGACCTTCATTTCAATTCAATTATAGCATCGAATTTCTGTCGATTTTGCAATAAAATACCATAATCCTGAAGTATAATTTTTGAGCTACCTGATACATCTTTCAGATCGAAAATCCGATTTTGGAGGTGACCGCGGTTGTTCGCAGAAATCTGTGGGTTTTTGGAGTGTTTTCCGGCCGAATTTGGAATCTCCGGCGGCGACGGCACCTCTCGGCAGGCGGTGGCGGAGCGGGCGACGGCGGCAGAGGCCACGACTCGCAAGCGGCAGAGGGCTAGGGGTCGGGGGTGTCGGGCGAGCGCGACGACAGGCAGTGGGGTCGGCCGCAGGGCAGCGGCGGTCGATCGTGGCGCGCGGACGGCGAGCGGGGCGCCAGCGGGGTTGTCGGCCACAGGCGGCGACTCGAGGAAGCAAGGACCTGCATGCTGCGGGTCCTTTTGGCGTGACACGGAGATTGGCTTCGATTGGTATTCTAAGAATAAAACCGGGCCCGAGGCTGGTTCGGTTCGGTTGGATTGGGTCACGGCCTGCCGACCACGGCGGTTCAGACCGGGCCGACTGGGGTGAACCGGCTCGGTTGGCCCCCTTATATTCAGGGGGGTTGTAACTTCAAAACGGCATGTCTGTTTGACATTCCATCTACGACATTGGATTCTTATCGACACGATGGACATTTTGAGGTGGTTTTTGGAATTTTTAATTCCCGAAACAAGGGGTATCGGAGGCGCGACACGTCTTTTAGTGGACGAGCATTTTTTCTGAGATTTTTGTTTTGGACGGCGCGGACACATCTGACGTTCGTTTTGAGCACCGTCAGCGGTGTTGGGACCCTGGCGCCAGGACGAGTCTTTCCTGGGTGGTTTCGGGCATTGAGGATGAAGTTGAGATGCAAGCCCCACAACCTGTATTTCGAGCTGCATGTAGCGTTTCACGACTTTTTCTCCAGACGGCCGTTCGGGGCGTGCGAGCAGTCGATTATGGGTGTTTCTCCAAGGGGATTTCAAGGGTGCAATCTGCCCGCCCAAATTCCACATGCTAGTGTGGGCCCCGCAAGGGCCGTTTCGGGAGTCGACGGTGATTTTCCATCATTATCACTGGGCGACCGTTTTGGACAAGTGAATAGTCTACCTTGTGTACTTTTTCTAGAGGATCGTAACGGTGCGATCTGCCCGTTGAGTTTCGGGACCAGGATGCGGGTCCCACATAGCACCGCTTGTGTGCGGTGCAACCGAATATATCTTTATCTCTGGTTATCTGTTGCGGTCACGTGATTAGTCTTTTTGATATGTTTTCCCGAGGGGATCACAATGGTGCAATGCACCCGGCTATTTTCGGGGCCGAGGATCAGGATCACGGGATGTCGTTCAGGCGTGAGGCGGTGTTGGTGACTTTTCCATCAGATATCTTTTTGAGGAAAGTAAGTAGCCTATCTCGTGTGTTTTTTCACGAGGATTACAATGGTGTGATCTGTTCAGGAGAGCGGAGCCTCTTACGCGATCTTATTAAATGTGGAAATATGAAAGGTGCCCCAGTGGCGGTTCTTCTACCATGTTTGTAGCGGACCTTTGGCGTGTGATCGTGTGCACTCTTGCGAGAGTGATGTAAATGTTTCATAAGATGTGGTTGGTCGTGCCTGAGACTTTAAGGTGGAGTTGTTACGTTCACACCTTCGCATTGGCGTTGGGTGCCATGTGCACGATAGCCTTTAGGCTGGAACGTGGTATACTCTTGAAGTATACAGGAACGCTTGGAGGTACGTGTGGTTGTTTGTACCTGAGATCATTTGTGCGTTCAGTTGGGGTTGACTTGGGGCCACACATCATGTGGACCCCATGTGCGTGCCATGCTCTGCTTTGCATACTCTGACCTCTCGCTACATAGAGGGTCCCTCTTTGCTTTTTTTTACCAGCAGGGTGGAGTTTTTCCCCTGGCTATGTGCTCGTTTGTTTGAACAGCAGGGTTGAGTGGTCTCCCCCTGGTTTCATTCTCGATGGATCGGCCGGTAGCGGTGCTAGTGACACCCAATGGGTCGCCTGTCGACTTATTTCAGGTCTACCCTCCAAGGGGGCTGGGAAGTGTGTCGCTAAAGGTTGTATTAAGGTCTACCCTCCAGCGGATCTGGGCAGTGGGTCTCCTGATGATGTATTACGGTTTACCCTCCCACAGGGCTAGGCTGTGGGTCACCCAATGTCTGGTTATTAATTACCCTCCACCAGGGCTGGGCAGTGGGACACCTGTTGGCATTCCAGGATCAGTACTTTCTTCTAGGCTAGTCAGTGGCTTTCCTCCGTGATTACTGGAGCGGGACCCTTGGATATATAGGTCAGTGCTGTGACGACTTTGACTTTGAGAAATCCTCTCAACTACAGGGTAGTGACGAGGTGTGGTTTGACATTCCCTAAAACTCACAAGAACAAGGTGCGCTTTCCCCACCGAGACGTGTTCTTGTGATGCGATCTAAAACCATGCGGGCAAGTCAGTGCCGCCGAAAACAGATAGTGTTGAGGTGCAGTGTTTTGAGCCCCTTGATTTGTAGTTCGGGGAAGTTGTGCGGGATTCTGGGTATTGATGACGGTGTTTACTTCTAGAACTGTTGGTAAATCACTTTTCTTGGGCTGAGCTACGGGATGGAGATCCCCTTAAGACCATGTTCATGATTCTTTTGAGCATATGTATATGTATATACCTTGTTCCAGTGCCCACTCCTTGGGTTTTGGCTACTCTCCTTCTAGGAGAGGCGAAGACACGCGGGGAATGCCACGTGATTTCCGTGTCTAGCCTCTTGTGGTTGGACGAGTCTAATCTTCTGCTATAGGTAGTGACGAATCAATGAGAAGTTCATCTTCTCACCGTTTCCAGCTCCTTGTGTCTGGATGAGTCTACCTCTATTCATTTGTTGGGTTGAGCTGGACTCTCTACTGGAATTCTACTGCACTCTCTGTTGTACTCCTCTACCATTCCTGTTCGCTCTACTACCCACCCATCAGTACCTCCTTTGTTTCTCCCTCGAGCCTTCGGGGTATCCTACTGAGTATTTTTATACTCACCCCTGCTTGGGCTTTGCCCGCACTTGGTGTGCCCTTGTAGAAAACGGACAAGTTGGTCATGATTCCTGTGGAGCATAGGAGTTCAGGATCTTTGACCATGTGCGGTGGTCGTAGTCGGGTCCATGTGGGGAACCCTTCCAGCTGTTTGTTTTGTTTACCAGTTGCTGGGTTGTGGAACTTTTCCTGGTTTGGCGCATGTTTTTCCCCTTTTCTTTTCAGTTTACTTTCAGCACTTGCTTTGTACTGTTTAGAGTTCGATGCACATTTCTAGTTTTTATATATATTATTCGCCCTTTGTTTCACTTTTTACTCTACACTTTTCCATTGACTGTGATGTGTGTGTGTGTACAAGTGCTTAGGCAAGGTCTCCCCGAGTTATTGTGCCTTCAGCGCTGGTTTCCAACCCTTGGCCTATGGAGGCGGGCTTGGGGTAGTTGTGGCTCGAGCCGGGTAGGTTCGGGTCGTGACAAAGTGGTATCAAAGGTGGTTCGTTCCTTGGGATGTTGTTTGGAAATCCCTAAAATAAAAGGAATTGGTTGGGATATAGGGAAACAATGTTAATGTGTCTCGAGAGCGGCTCTTAGGCCATGGAGTCTAGTAATAGTGTGGCGGCCGACGTATCCATTCACCCGGAACTTGATAACCCGCTTGTAAACTCGGCATGCTGAGACACTTGTTGCAGGTAAAATTTGTTTGTGCATCACATAGGACTGAGTCTTGATTGTCCTTCTTGAGTCAGATCCCCATCTTTGATGTTATTGGTATATACATATATGATCATCCGACCGCGACACTCCTTGATAATATTCAGGATGTCTCCGTGAAGACAGTCAGCCAAGATACCAGCTTGGGTGTGTGACGACGAACCTGTGAGCTACGAGGCCTCAGTCCAGGACCCATAATGATAGCCCTTTTCTCCGGGTGGGTCGGTAGCAGCACCCCCACCTGTTGAGTAGCAGACAGCTTCAGCAGAGCAGGCTTTGAGCGCATGTTGAGCACGCTACGTGAGTTCCAGCGGCAGAGACCGCTGAGGTTCAGTGGTGAGCCAGACCCTCAGGAAGTAGAGGTTGGGCTAGAGACAGTGGTTTGCCTTTCCAGGCTTGTGCAGACGCCGTAAGATCAGAGAGTGGATTTGGAAACCATCCTTTTTCATTGATCAGCTTGGTGTTGGTGGAGTCTGCTGACTCAGTTTTCAACGAGTCGTCGCTTTTGTGGGGCGAATTTCAGTTGTTGTTCCATGAGGAGTTTTTCCCCTCCTTCTTGCGCTCCATTCGGATTCAGGAGCTCCTGTAGTTTTAGAGGGGAGGGATGACGGTGGCTAAGTACGCGGCTTGTTTTGTAGACCATGTACGCTTTTACCCGAACATGGTCCGTGACGGCAGTATCCGAGAACAGAAGTTTGAGCATGGGTCTCCACTGAGAGATTCGTGTTGTCATAGTACCCTTGGGATTTCCCATATATGCCGGGGTGATAGAGTAGTTATTGTTGACAGAGAGCTTCCTGTCACGTTCTAGAGTTGGTGGTGGCAGCAGGAATGTTGGAGCCGAGACGTCTGCCGCAGCTAGCGGCCATCGACAAGCAGAACCTCAGCGCAGGTGGCTTTCTGACAACCAAACTCAGGGGAATTGTTTACACCACAGTGGCGCCGGATGGCACCAGTGCAGCCTGAAGAGAGTCAGTGTTATGCTTGTGATGGGCGAGGTCAATTGGCAGGGGACTGCCCGACCAGGCATGCTGAGAGCCTCGGGCAGGCAGCAGGTGCACCACCACAACGGAGGTAGCATCATGATCAGAGTAGCGCCCAAATAGGTGGTGCTAACAGAGGAGAGGGAGGAACTGGTAGTGTAGGATGACTTTATGAGGTCTTCCCATCACCACTAGGCGTTCCACGTCAGGCTCTGGGAGCTGACAGTTGGGACCATGGACAGTTGCAGGCTTTGGATGTCTACGATCCTACGGAGCAAGAGGTGGTAAGAGATACGCACTATAGCTCTCCTACTTTTTTCAGTAGAGTTGGTAGACACTATGTGTGAAATGATTTCCTCCCTTCTCCTTGCTTGAGGTGTTACCAAGGTGACGTAGGGCGTCGGGTTAAACCCAGTGTTGGTAAGGTAAAATGGCGTAGGACCTTTTTCTCTAGTCGATGATGTCGAATCCATCACTCCCCGAGCATGTAAGAGAACCTTGGTTGCGAGATGTCGACTGTGAAACCTTACGTGACCAGATATCCTTGGGTGTTTCACCATATGGATATTCTGAAGGAGGGAATCATCGGGCCTTGTTCCAGGTGTGGGCGGGGATTCCGATCACGGTGTGCGACGTATAGGTTTGGTCAGGGAGGTGAGCTACCCCCGAGAGCCTTCGGGCAGTTTGAAACTGTGCAAAGGAATGGTGAGGTTCCCTACCGCCTTGCCCTAACCCCAATGTCTGGAGTGGGTACACGACATCGGCAAGGGCCAACCTCGCGTGAAAAGATCAATCCTTTGGTCTGTGTGCAGTGGCGCAGAGCTGTGCGAGAGTTCTTCTGGGTACGGAAGATCCGGGTGTGGGCTTAGTATCCTGTGTTTCTCCCTAGTTTTTATTTTCAGGTACAAAAAGCATGAAGGAGGGAATGATGTAAGTACCCGGTTTTTTCTATGGAAGAATTTGGAATATTCTTGATGATATTACAGAGCAGCGCCTTCAGAGGGCGAGCAATTCCGATCCCTGGAGTGGCCGGAATTAAACATTTAGTGTGTTCACACTGGAAACACAAAAGAAATGGGATAACTCCTAAACAGAGTTCCGGATTAGAGATCCGAGTCTACGGATGGGTCCGGAATGGGGTGTTTACCCTATGAACGACAAAAATAAGGTCGGCGTGGGACGTTTGGACCCCTCGCTCTCTTTCAGAACGTTAAACATATAAATTAATTAATTAATTTATTAGTTTAATGTTGAAACACTGGTATCTCTAAAATGGTGGCTCAGATTGAAAACCTGAGGGCACAGTTGAGTCTGGAACATGCCTTTTACCCTAGGAGGGTGTAAGTTTTTCCGGCACAGACCGTCTGTGAAAAATGGCCCCAGGGGCGTTTTCGTAATTTGGCGGCTTTGGGCGTTCAGCTTTCTAACATTCAAACAAAAGCTCAGAATCAAATTCTGAGACTGCCGTTGTGCTCAAGAGGTGGTTTTTACCCTGCGGGAGGCTTAACCTCCACCCCGTCAAGAGTTTCAGATGCGGGTTAAAATTAAGGGTTAAATTAATTAAAGATTAATTAATTTATTTTTCTTTTTAAACCAACCCCCTTACCTTCTCCATTGTTGCCCCTGGTCAAAGGAACACATCAAGGAGACCTCCTCACCTCCACCAACTCCGGCGAGGCATGGAAGATCCGGTGAGGCGCGACGGGAAGCATCGGGCGAAGCCCAACAGGTAGGAGGTTTTGGTTTACATTTTTATTTCTGGACCTTCATTTCAATTCAATTATAGGGTCGAATTGCCGTCTATTTTGCAATCAAATCCCATAATCATGTAGTATAATTTGTGAGCTACCCGACGCATCTTTCGGATCGAAAATCTGAGTTCGGAGGTGACCGCGGTTGTTGGCCGAAATCCGCGGGTTTTTTGAGTGTTTTCCGGCCAGAATTGGGAACTCCAGCGGCATCGGCTCCTTGGAGGCGTGACGCGTCTTGAAGTGGACGAGCGTTTTTCCTGAGATTTTTGTTTTGGATGGCGCGGACACATCCGACGTTCGTTTTGAGTGCCATCAGCGGCGTTGGGACCCTGATGCCGGGGCGAAGCATTCCAGGGTGGTTTCAGGCATTGAGGCTGAAGTTGTGGCATGGACCCCACAGCCCGTCTTTCGAGCTGTGTGCAGAGTTTCACAACTTTTTCATCGGACATACGTTCGGGGCGTGCTAGCAGTCGATTCTAGGTGTTTCTCTAAGGGTATTTCAGTGGTGCAATATGCCCTCCCTAATTCTGCACGCTAGTGTAGGCCCCGCGAGGGCTGTTTCGGGAGTCGACATTGATTTTCCATCATTATCACCGGGCGACCGTTTTGGACAAGTGAATAGTCTACCTTGTGTACTTTTTCGAGAGGATCGCAATGGTGTTATCCGTCCGTTGTGTTTCAGGACCGGGATGTGGGTACCACGTAGTACTGCTCGTGTGCAGTGTGCTGGAATGCATCTTTTTCCCACTAATCTGTTGCGCTCAAGTGAGTAGTTTTTTTGACGTGTTTTCCTGAGGGGATCGCAGTGGTGCAATGTGCCCGACTATTTCTGGGGCCGAGGCTTAGGATCACGAGACGCCATTCGGGTGTGAGGTGGTGTTGGGGAATTTTCCATCAGATATCTATTTGAGGTGAGTATGTAGTCTCTCTTGCGTGTTTTTTCATGAGGATTACAATGGTGTGATCTGTTCAGGCGAGCAGAGCCTCTTACGTGATCTTATTAAATGTGGAAATATGAAATGTGCCTCGGTGGCAGTTATTTTACCGTGTTTGTAGTGGACCTTTGGCGTGTGATCACATCCACTCTTGGGAGAGTGATTTAAATGTTTTATAAGATGTGGTTGGTCGTGCTTGGGCCTTTGAGGTGGAGTTGTTACGTTCACGCCTTCGCATTGGCGTTGGGTGCCGTGTGCATGATAGCCTTTGGGCTGGAACGTGGTATACTCTGGGAGTATAAGAGAATTCTTGGAGGTATGTGTAGTTTTTTGTACCTGAGAACGTTTGTGCGTTTGGTTGGGGTTAACTTGGGGCCACATGTCGTGTGGGCCCCATGTGCGTGCCATGCTCTGCTTTGCGTACTTTGACCTCTGGAGACGTAGAGGGTCCCTCTGTGCTCGTTTGTTTGACCAGTAGGGTGGAGTTTTTCCCCTGGCTCTGTGCTCGTTTGTTTGACCAGTAGGGTTGAGTGTTCTCCCCCTGGTTTCATTCTCGATGGATCAGCCAGTAGTGGTGCTAGTGACACCCAGTGATGGAACAGTCGCTGAACCTCTTTTGGGTGAGTTGTTCTGGAGTTGAGTGGTTGCGTGGTGCCCACTCAGTGCTTAGTTGGCCAGTGTTGTACCATCCAGTAGGGATGGACATAGCAGTTTTGATTTTTACCCACCAAAGGGGCTGGGCAGTGGGTTACTCATCGACTTCTTCGGGTTTACCCTCCAGCAGGGCTAGGCAGTGGGTTGCTCACTCACTTCTAGGGTTTACCCTCCAGTAGAGACTGGGCAGTGGGTCACCTAACGCTCTTAGGGTCTACCCTCCTGCAGAGACTGGGCAGTGGGTCACCCGACACACTTAGGGTCTATCCTCCAGTATTGACTGGGATGTGGGTCACCCGACGACCTCTTAGGGTCTACCCTCTAGCAGGGCTGGGTAGTGGGTCACCCATCGTCTAGTTCCATGTCTACCCTCTAGAAAGGCTGGGTAGTGGGTCGCCTGTCGACTTATTCCAGGTCTACCTTCCAGCGTGGCTGGGTAGTGGGTCGCCTGATGATGTATTAAGGTCTACCCTCCAGTGGATCTAGGTAGTGGGTCACCTGATGATGTATTACAGTTTACCCTCCCATAGGGCTATGCAGTGGGTCACCCAATATCTGGTTATGAATCACCCTCCAGCAGGGCTGGGTAGAGGGACACATGTTGGCATTCCAGGCTCATTCTTTTCTTCTAGGCTAGTCTATGGCTTTCCTCCATGATTACCGGAGCAGGTCTCTTAGTTATACAGGTCAGTGCTGTAACGGCTTTGACTTCGAGAAGACCTCTTGACTACAAAGCAGTGACAAGGTGTGGTTTGACTTTCCCTATAACTCTCAAGAACAAGGTGCGCTTTCCCCACCGAGACACGTTCCTGTGACGCGATCTAAAACCGTGCGGGTGAGTCAGTGCCGCCCAAAGAGGATAGTGTCGAGGTGCGGTGGTTTGAGCCCCTTGACTTGTAGTTCGGGGCAGATGTGCAGGATGCTGGGTATCGATGATGGTGTTTACTTTTGGAACTATTGGCGACTAACTTTCCTTGGGCTGAGCTACGGGATGGAGATCCCCTTATGACCTTGTTCGGGATTCTTATTGAGCATATGTATATGTATATACCTTTTCCAGTACCCACTCCTTGGGTTTTGGCTACTCTCCTTTCAGGAGATGTGAAGACGCACGGGGTATGCCACATGCTTTCCGTGTCTAGCTTCTCATGGTTAGACGAGTCTACTCTCCTATTATAGGAAGAGAAGACTCGATGAGAAGTTCATCATATCACCATTTCCATCTCCTTGTGTCTGGACGAGTCTACCTCCTTTCTATTGTTGGGTTGAGCTGGACTCTCTACTGGTATTCTACTGCACTCTCTGTTATACTCCTCTACCTCTCCCTTTCGCTCTACTGCTCACCCATCGGTACCTCCTTTGTTGATCCCTCGAGCCTTCGGGGTATCCTACTGAGTATTTTTATACTCACCCATTATTGGGCTTTTCCCGCACTTGGTGTGCCCTTGCAGACGACAGACAGGTTGGTCGTGATTTCAGTGGAGTATAGGAGTTTGGGAGCTTGGACCACGTGCGGTGGTCATAGTCGGGTTTCAGGTGGGGAACCATTCCAGCAGATTGTTTTGTTTACCTATTGCTGGGTTGTAGCACTTTTCCAGGTTGAGTGCGTGTTTTTCCCATTTTATTTTCAGTTTAGTCTTAGCACCTGCTTTGTACTGTTTAGAGGTCGATGCACATTTCTGGTTTTTATATATATCAGTTTCCCTTTGTTTCCCTTTTTACTCTGCACTTTTTTCATTGAGTGTGTTGCGTGTGTTTGTACAGGTGCTTAGGCAAAGGCCTCCTCGAGTTGTTGTGCCTTCGGCGCTGGTCACCAGCCCCTGGCCTATGGAGGTGGTCTTGGGGTAGTTGCAGCTCGAGCCGGGTAGGGTCGGGTCGTGAAAAATTCATTCAATGATATATTATAAGAATCTTAGAAGAAAAATATATAATAATTAACATCTTGAAATGATGTTTCTAAAACTATTATCATTAATAGTATATGTTGTACAAAATTGAGAACAAGTATGGATGAAGAATAGTGATAAGAAACCTAGCACCGTGACTAAGGTGGATTGGAAATAAAGTGTGGAATATGGTTTCCAACCAAGAGAAAAACGTGTCATGAAAAAGTCCTAATAAAAATATACAAATGATATAAAGAAATATTGATTTTTGGTTCAATATTGTTTCTGAAAAAAATTAGTGCATTGTGCCTTAGATTGTTTATAACACCTAGAACCTAGTTACGCTAAGTCGATGCATTATTAAAAAAAATTGGAATGCTCACAAAAATCATGTCTCGAAAGACAGACTAGTTTAGTAGCCTTAGAAGTACAAGATACATACATAAGTTTTACATTACATTATGAAATAAGAAACAACAGCATTGCGTCCCCTTTGAACACACTCATAAACCTTAGCCTATTCTTCTAGTTTAATTTTAATATACTTTTTCGAATCATGGAAAAAATAAAACATAATAATGGGGTGATCTCAGATTATTAGTATGGATAAAAATATAGTGAAAATAGTCATGAATAATTATAAACATTTAAGGAAATGTAAAAGACTAAAACACAAACCTTTTAAACTTAAACTTCAACATAATATGAAAAAGATAAATCAAATAATTTCATTTACTTATTCAAATGGATATTCTATTAGATGAATAATCACAATTAATACCAATAGATATTCTCATTATGTTGGAATGCATAATAACAAAAATCATAACCACATTTTCAAGGCCTCGTGCCAAGACTACAAATAATGATTTTTTCAAGGCCTTGTGCCAAGACACTAGTTTGTCTCAAAATAACTACCAATGCAATGAAGAGATATAGTGGGGACCACCTATCACTTAATAAGTCCAATGCATTCCTCATATGAAAATATTTGAAACACAACATAAACATTCATATTAAATCTATCATATCAATTGTTAATACTTTAACCAAAAACCATGAATGTTATAAATATTTCACATCCATACCCAAACTTAACTCATTAAATACAATATGTAAGAATAAATCAACCTCAATCAAGAATAAAATTCACTTATGGATGTTGACATAGATTAAAATAATCAGTAAAACTATTTGAGAAGAATAAACCCTTTTTCTTGAAAACATTTTAAAGTCGCACTATTTATCAAGAAGCCGTTTAAAAGAGATTTTTCAATCAAAGTGTCACATAACACATTGAATCTTTTGAAATGAATTTTAATTTTTAAAACATTATGGTCTATATAAATAAATATTTAAAACAATTTTCTTAAAACATGGTTATTAATGAGAAATATTTAGAATAATAAATATTTAAAACATTCAAAATGATATTTTAGTTAGAGTTCCTAACCAAATGAGAGACGCTTAAATACTAATAATTGAAGAATGTATTTAATAAAAACTTTATAATATCATGATAATAAAGTTATTCATGGTATACTATGTCAAAATATAGTATACACACCATATAAAAGTGAATTGACACATAACAACAAAAAAGTCACAATGGAATGTAAATTGAGATGAAATAATTTATAAAGACCATATCCTTAAATTAATGATAAATCAATTACATAATTATGCGTGAAAAATATAAATACAGTAAATATGATTGTATATTCATTATAAATCAATAATAGTACATTCAAACATATTATTGTAAAAAAACCAATGACTTGGATGTTTAACTCAGTGAATGAAAATTGAGTTAAGATTACCCTTATCAAGTTCATATCAATGACTTGAGAATTTATCAATAGAGTGATTATGAGTATAAAAAGTATATACACACAAAGGAGAGTGGAAATTAATAAATAACTAAATAAATAGTTATTTCACACATAATCATGGAGTAAGATAATCAATGAAGTGTACATAAAACCCAATGAGTGGAAATTGAAATTAGAAATTCCCTTACTCATTTGGTAACATATAGAACATACTCCCCATGAAAGAAGGATAATACAATGAAGATGTAAATACCAATAAATTAAAGTACATTACATAAATAATACAATATTTGGCATTACATACACAACACAGAAGGGAATAGTTGAAAATATAGCATAAATCTCATGAGAATAAAAATTTAGATGAAAACCCCTTACATCATGCCCGGCTAGACCCGTTCCTTCATTCATTTCCTAAATAATAAACTTAAGTTAATTTATACATTATAAATAATATTTCTCATATTTATTGTTCCATTTATTTCACTTATTAACTAGCTATAATAATTATTTGAGTTCATATTAGACATTTTGTCGATGTTCGGAACTTGAGTTAAAAATGAACTTGTTATAATTATAAATTGTCCATGTGGTTGAAATTACATTATATATATAATGAAATTCATGATTTATATATCTTATATATCATATATATCAAGTATATATGTATTTATAATTTTCAATCTCATTTGGATATATGAAGATAAAATGCACCGTTCATGGAGACGGTAAATCATACGTACGCATGAAAGTAACTTCCATTTCATTTTTTTAATTTTACAAGGAATAAAAACAAATGACACATTATTATGTTATTATTATATTATAATATCATATTTTATATACGTTACAAAATTTCATTAACACAATCTTTTATATGTTCCATGTATGGGTTGAACAAGTCTTATCACTTTGATGGGTGGTATTCTACACTTCCTCAAATAAAATTATCAAATTTACACAATATAGAAACCATAAAGGTGTGCTCTAAATGAAAAATTCAGATTCATAGATAAAACATAAAAATAATATATATCATATATTAATACATTTCATCATAATGTCAACCATAAGAGGTGGTAGTAGGATATTGAACAATCATCATTTCATGAGGCAGTAGTTCGTCATCCACAGAAACATTATGTTCTATACCCATTAGATGGAGGTGTGTGTAAGTGTTGTTAAAATACATATCATAAAAACAACCTAGTGTATTGAGGATACTTGTGTTTTTATAAAATAAAGTAATAATGAGAGTTTACGGGGTTGGAGAAGTAAAATAAATGAAAAGAACTTAAGAGGATATGTAACCTTTAAATCGGGATACTCCCTTTGGTTTAAACCAAACAGCTTTCTTGAAGTTCCTTCTTCCTAAGGTAAGGCTTATATAAGGAAGATATTGATGTAGGTAGATTAATTGGGAAGAGTTTAGTTGATCCAAGGGGCATGAAAGGTGTGATTAATGGGTTAGAGGTGATGGATTTTTATAAGGGAGTGGAGGGGCTCTTTAAGAAATTTTGAAAATATTATTTTATTATATACTGATTTTTAGTTTCAAAAGGTCCAAAACTCATTAAATTTGAATAAAAGATTATTATGGTTCGAAATAAAATCATCCAAAAATAATTGGATAGTTTTTTTTTGTTTTTCTAAATTTTATAATCTCATTTGTTTAATTCATTCATTAATAAGATAATCGTTCCATCATCATTGTGTTATAAATAATTTTCTTTATATGCTATCTGAAATTTATAAATAAAATACCATGACGTAGGAAATATATTTATCTTTCTAATTAATATTTATAGTTAAAGAGATAACTTATATATATGTGCATCTAAAATTGATTTTTGAAAAGATATATATTTATGTCATTTGTGTATTTACTTTAAATTAATTAATATAATGTGTCATTATCACTCCCAAGTGGATACTTGGGGTCCCAAAATCGACCCAAGAGTGCCCATTGTCATACATGAATCAAATAATAGGAATAGAACAGATGTTAGTTAAATTTAATATTACTATAATAATACTGTTTTACCCTTATTTACCAGATTTACCTTTTAACCATGGTAGATAAAATATTTACTGATGTAAATATACATAATGTCTAAAACATGTTTTCTATTTAAATAATTTGAACCTCCTGGATCCAAATATGGAATCCATTTTTCCAAATACAAAACACATAAGTGGATGAAATTAATTTAAAATTAATTCTAGTTGTTAAGACAAAAAGCCTATTTTTAAGAAATAATAACTATCAAAAGACTAACACTTGTTTATGTCCAATTTCAAGGTGAAATAACTTCAAAAGACCAAAATTGGATTAAATTGAAAAAATATATTCTAATTATACTTTAAAACAAATCAAATGAATAATTTAACACTATCAATTATTTTGATTACAAAAGTTGTTTTCAAATAAAATTTAGTAATTTTCACTATACATCAAAATATGATAGTTATCAGAAAAGTGCCAAGAATTTATCCAAACTAGTTTTTTATTTGCGGATTCTAAAAGATAATTTAATTTCCCTAAATTTAAAATATAAAAGTGTCAAATATTGGATTTAAAAACGGTTCTCCATTAAAAGGTGGAAAAGCAGCAATTTTTAAAAAAAATACTTCTTTTATCTAAAAAATTGAATTTGTACACATATTATATCTAGGATACTCAAAAGTAGAATGTTAAAATTATATAGGATATATATGAAATTAAAATTTAGGATAATACTATTCATAACTGCTTTTTGAATGGCCAGTTTGGTTAGTTGTGGTGCGCTCGAACTTAGTGTTGCGTGTAGCAAAAGCTATTGAATTATTTTAAAGAGATAACATACTGTGAAACCATATGGTGTTACATTCTCCCCTCCTTCAAATAATTTCGTCCTCAAAATTTAATCTTGGAAAAAAACTAGGGGTTTGACATTTTAAAACATCTTCATTGAAATCCCACAATGAAAAAAGATTCAATAAAATTATCACTTTAACATAAAGAAAGAGAAGTACAATGGTCACATGAGAAAACTCATACTAGGATTCCATGTAGGAAAACATGTATATAGAAGAGAAACTATCCATAATGTTTTGATGGAGAGTGATCAAAAACATGACTAGGATAATGTTAACAATAAGAAAACCACAAGCTTGTGATAGTTTAAATGGTATTTGATCCCCCAGTAGGAAAAGTCAATGGACAATGTTTTTTTAGTTTTAGGATCCCTCTCATAGTGTTGGAGAGTTTATTTATGAGGTTTACTAAGAACATATGGAAATATACTTAATATTCTAGTAGAGTTTTATTATTTAATAAGTTTCTACCAAAAACTAATATTTTCTCCATACAACGAGTATTCAATATGACTTGGTCACACCTGAAGTGCTAGAATCAACTTCTAGAGAATCAGATAATCCGTAAATGATGAACTATATATTTCCCTTATCTATAGACATTAACTTAAACCAAAATGGTTAGTACAAGATCAAATAATCTCCAAAAGGATAGTACTTTATAAAAATAAATGCTATTCGTAATCTACAAAATTCGACAAAAAAAAACACAAAGTTCAACAAAGACAATTAAAAAAATTGTCCCTAAAATTCTTAAAAATAATACAAAATATGTTTGAAACACAAAATTTTGAAGTATTTGATCACATAGTATTCTATGATAAATCTTATAATTTATCTCCAAATAAAATAGAATACTCTTAAAGTAACACACTTAAAAGTAATTAACCAAACCACATATTATCTATGATAGGTTAATCATTTACAAAATGTAAACTAAATCACTATAATTCTACAATAAAAACATACATTTTTTCAAAATAAAAAAACCCTATTGCTCCTCAAATGAAATTCCATAGTATTCTATTTTCTTTAGTGATGTAGTGTTCCAAAGAGAGATAACATCTTCCAAAATAACATTTATCCCCTAATCACCAAATAATTTTTCTATACTAAGGATAAATAATAAGTTCCAAAAATCATCATATTATTGATCCATAAAATAATTTAACTAAAAATAATTATTCATACTAACTAGGGACTTCACATAGTATGGTGGTGGGCATTAAATCTCAGTCGCACTTTGGTTGTGGGTTCGATCCCCACAAATTTGTCTGACACGATGGGTTGTCACACGGTTTGTGTGTTGTCCTTTTCCAAAAAAATATAATTTTATAACATTCCCAAATCTGAGATAAATTCCTCAAAAAATCCAATAACATATTTTAATAAAAAATGTTATCTCATAGCTTTCATTTTCTTCTAAAAAAGTAATAACCTGTAAATGACTCAAATTCAAGGTTTATATAAACCCAAATGGTTCTTTATAACTATATCTACAAAAGAAAATATTACTCTTCCTCAAATACCATTTTTAAATAACAAACTAAAGGGTTAAACATACAAGATAAAAGTTTTACAATGTAATCCAATCAACAAAGAGAATTAATACTGTTAAATGTTTCACCATCCTTTTATTTCCACACATGTTCTTCCTTGACTTAGAGGTTATCCTAAAAAATAGTACATTGACATCAGTAATTCCCAAGTCCCATATATTTACTAAAAATGACTGTAAATGATTATTAGGATCATTTTCATTTTCTTCCATAGTACTCTTCATTTTTCCTCAACAATTTTTACTTTATCTCCTTCTTCAGAACACATAATGCATTTCTTTGTTCCGTTGAGACTTTATCTTGGGTGTATCCTTCCACATTTCCTGCATGATGGAAATTGATTTTTCTTTTCTCAATGGTCTCCACTACTAGAGATCTTATCATTCTCCTCCTTTCTCTTCTTTGTTGAGTTTAGGAGTTGGTAAATGTATATGATGTGAATCATATTTTCAGAAAACTGTTTCAACATGAACATGATATCTTTTACTCCTATAAACATTTCATTTTGTTTCATGTTTACTAAATCATTCCCACCTTGTACATTGGGTTCATTTTTTCTATGACTTCCTGGGAATCTAGCCATTAACTAAAACTGTAAATCATAGTGTGAGTAATAATAGTTGTGAAATCATTTAATGATTTTAATGACACCCTATTTTCAATCTAAAAACCCTTAGGATTAACCAGGGTTATTTATTCTCATCTAATATCAAAATACATCAAATCAGTTTGTAAAGAAAATGTGAATTATCTTAAGCATATCTATCGAGAGTGCCGTAACCAAGAGTGTAGCAAGGCATGTTGTCATGTACCAATACACCCCAAGTAAAGATAGAAACTCCCTGTCGGAGTTTTCACTCCTATGTACATCTGTGCCCGAGCTGCCTCTACCTACTGGTATTTAGAAAGGTATGTATTTACATGGAAAACCCACATAATATTTACATTGGAAAAAATTTTGGTTGTTCTTCTATACTAATCCTCAATGTTTATCTTAGGATAAAGTTCTCTTGTCATAGTTTTTCTCAATCTAGTTTCCAAGGTTTGTACTAAACTTTCTATGATACCAACTGTAATGCCTTGACCCTAGTTACTCTGATTCATTGCATTATTAAAAAACATTGGAATGATCACAAGAGATGATGTCTCAAAAGGCAAATTAGTTTATTAGACTTTGATGTACTAAATACAAACATAAGTTTTATGTTTCATTATGAAATGAAAAAACAACTACATTGTGTCCCCTTTGAAAACACTCATATACTTTAGCTTAATCATCCAGGTTAATCGTAATATAATTATTCACATCCTAGAAAAAAATACACATAAGAAAGGGGTGATCTCTGATTCTCAGTAGGGATAACAATACAGCAAAAAATGTCATAAATAACCATAAATATTTATGACCATCTATAAGACTAAAACACAAACATTTTAAACATAAACTTCAACATAATATGGAAAAGATAAATCAAATAATGGAATTTACTTATTCAAAAGGATATTATACTAGTTGAATAATCACATGTAATATCAATATCTAATCTCATAATGATGGAATCCATAATGTTGGACATCATAACCACATAGTCAAGGCCTCGTTCCAAGAATACAAATAACAATTTTGTCAAGGCCTTATTCCCAGACACTAGTTTTTCTCATGAGATCTACCGATGCATCGAGGTGTCATAGCGGACTACACCCATCACATACTATGTTCGATGAATTCCTCATATGAAAATATTTGAAACAGAACAAAAACATTCATATTAAAACTAGCATATGAAATGTTAATTATTTAATTACAGACTATGAATGATATAAAAATAGCAAAACTGAAGTAAAAAATAACTAATTCCATACAATATAGAAGAATAAATAAACCACAATCAAGAATAAAATGTACTATTGGATGTTAACAGATATGGAAATAATTATTAAAACTATTTGAGAGAAATTACCCATTTTTGTTGAAAACAATAAATATTCGTACTATTTATCAGGATGTCGTTTAAAATAGATTTTTGAATAAAAGTGTCCCATACCACTTTGAACCTTTTGAAATGAATTTTAATTTTTAAAACATTCATTTCAATATAAATAAAAACCTAAAACCATTTTTTTTAAACATGGACATTAATGAGAAAGATTTAGAAGAATAAATCTTTAAAACATTTAAAATGATATTTTAGTTAGAGTTCCTTACCAAATGAGAGATGTTTGAATACAAATAATTGAAGAATATCATTAATAAAAACGTTATAATTTCATGATAATAATGGTATTCATGATATAATATGTCAGAAGATAGTATATACACCATATAAAAGTGAATGACGAATAACAAAAAAGAAGTCTTAATGGAATGTAAATTGAGATGAAATCGTTTATAAAGACCATATCCATAGATTAAAGATAAATCAATGAAATAATTTTGTGTGAAAAATATTAATACACTCATTATGATTTGATATTCAGTTTAAGTCAATCAAATTACATTAACCTATATTCTTGTATAAACAAAACAAATAACTTGGATGTTTAACTCAATGAATGAAAATTGATATAAGATTACCCTTATCAAGTCATATCAATGACATGAGAATTTATCAATGGAGTTATTACATGCATAAAAAGTATATCGAAAAAATGGGTGTATAAATTACTAAATAAATAGTTATTTCACACATAATCCTGGAGTAAAATAATCAATGAAGTGTACGAAAAACCCAATGAGTGGAAATTGGAAATTGAAATTCCCTTACTGATTTGGTAACTTATGAAACATACACCCCATGAAAGAAGGATCATAAAATGAATATGTAAATACCATTAAATTAAATTAAATTTAACAAATAATACACTCATGGGAAGTACAGTACCAACACAAAAGTGAATAGTGGAAAATATTGCACGAATCTCACAGGAATAAAAAGTGAGATGAAAACCCCGTACCTCATATCGGACTCGACCGATTCATTCATTAATTTTCTAAATAATAAACATAAGTTAATTTATAATTTCTTAATAACCTTTTTCATGTTTATTATTTCTTTTATATCACTTATTACCTTTCTATAAAAAATATTTGAGTTCATATCTGACATTTTGTCGATGTTCGAAACTTGAGTAAAAAATGAAATTGTTATAATTTTAAATTGTCCATGTGGTCAAAATTCCATTATCTATAGAACTTTATTCATGCTTTATATATCATATATATCATATATATCCTGTATATATATATTTATAATAGTCTATATCATTTTAATATATAAAAATGAAAGGCACCATTCATGGAGACGGTAAACCGTACGTATGCATGAACGCTACTTCCATTTCATTTTTTTCATTTTAAAAGGAATTAAAACCAAATGATACATAGGTATATTATTATTCCAGTATAATATTATATTATATATATTAAATAATTTCATTAACATCATCCTTTATATGTTCCATGTATGGTATGAACAAGTCACATCACTTTAAGGGGCGGTAGTCTGCACTTCCTCAAATGAAATTATCCTACTTACCCATTATAAAAACCATAACGGTGTTCTATAAATGAAAACTATGGATGAATAGAGAAACCCTAAACATAATAAATATCATACATAAATATGTTTCATCCTAATGGACACCAAAAGATGTGGAAGTAGGAGATTGAACAATTATCATTTCGTGAGGCAGTAGGAAGAGAGGAATATGTTACCATTAAATCGAGTAACTCCCTTTGGTTTGAACCAAAAGGCATCCTTGATGTTCCTTCTTCCTATGTTAAGGCTTCTAGTTGGAAGAGAGGAATTGATGGAGATTAATTTGGGAGATTTTTGATGATCCAAGGGTCTTGAGAGGTGTGAGTAATGAGTTAGAGGTGATGGCTTTTTATAAGGGAGAGGAGGGGCTCCTTAGGAAAGTTTGAAAATATTAGTTTATTATAAATTGATTTCCGGTTTCCAAAGATCCCAAAAACATTAAATGAAAATATAATATGACTATTGTTTGAAATAAAATTATCAAATAATAATTTCATTGGTTTTGGATAGTTGTTTAAAATTTTATAATCTCATTTATTAAATTCATTAATTAGTAGTGTAATCACTACATAATCATTATGTCATAAAAAATTTTATTTATTTGATGTCTAAAAAATATAAATAAAATAACATAATGTAGGAAATATTTTTATATTTTTAATAAAAATTTATAATTGAAATGATAACCTATATAACCCAATATAAAAATGGATTTACGAAAAGATATATGTTTTTTTCATTTTTGTCTTTACTTTAAATTAATTAATATAAAGTGTCATTATCACTCCTATGTGACTCCATGGCATCCCAAAATTGACCCAAGGATGCCCATGGTCGGAAATTTATCAACCAATATAAATAATACACATGTTAGGGTAATTTAATCTTGTTATAACTATATTTGTTTACCCACATTTACCAGAATTACCTTTTAACCATGGTAAATAAAATATTTATTGAAGAAAATATTCGTAATGTCTAAAAAAAAAGATACCAATGTACAAAATTTATAAATTCTGACTACAAATATGGAATCCATTTTTCCAAATTTAAAACATTGAAGTGGCAGAAATTAATTTTAAAAAAATTCTCGTTGTCAAAACAATAAGCATGTTTTTATAAAATGATAACTATAAAAAGATTGGCACTTGTTTACATCCAATTTCAATGTTAAATTACTTTCAATGACCAAAATTGGAATAAATGGTAAAATTATAATATAATTATAATTTAAAACCACTCAAATTAATAATTTGAAACTATGAATTATTTTGAATGAAAAAGTTTTTTTCAATTAAAATTTAGTACATTTCACTTTTCATCAAAATATGAAAGTTATCAGAAAAGTACCAAAATTTTATCCAAACTAAATTTTTATGTTCCACTTATAAAAAATAATATAATTTCACTAAATTTAATATATAAATGTGTCAAATATTTTATTTAAAAATGGTTCTCCATTAAAAGGTTAAAAAAACATTTTGGGAAAAAATACTTCTTTTATCTAAAAAATTGAATTTCTGCTTATCTTATGTCTAATAAACTCTAATGTTCAATGTTAATATTATATAGGATATATGTAAAATTCAAAATGTGGTTACTACTATTCATAACTACTTTTTTAATGGCTAGTTTGGTAAGTCGTGGTGCATTCAAACTCGGTGTTGTGTGTAACGCAAGATATTGATTTACTTTAAAGAGATAACGTACTATGAAATATTGGGGTGTTAAATTGCTGATATGGTCCACAAAATGAAAAATTTAAAAGGAATATTTTTTCAAGTGGGTTCATTTAAAATAATAATAATAAACAACCATAGGTCGTGAGGAATTTGTATACTGCAGATAGATTTAGTAATCTTAAAAACATAAGTGATATATTCAATATATTTGGTTAGAAGTCTGGTACATGATCAAATCAACATGTATCAAAAGTTTATAAAAAAATAAGACTATAGAAGCTGGTTAACAGTGAATTATAAACCTTGGGAATAAATCAAGAGAATGTTCTGAAGATAAATTCTTCCATGTATATTCCAAGAAGGAAATATGATAAGTCCTTAAATACTAAATATATTAAGTTGAAAAAAGTACACAATTGAAAAAATAAATTGATTTATGGTACTCATAAGATTAAATGAGGAATATCCAAACATTCTTTTGTGGTTATTAATGAATTGGTATTTTTCTGGATAGAAGATTTTGAAATAATGAAGAAAATGGAAAATGCACAAGCTAATGAGAGTGAAAAAAGTAAATGAATGTATTCGAAATGAAGATAAATATGCTCTTTGTGTGATGTAAAACTTGTATGGTCACACTGTTAGAAATTTTCTTTCAATTATTCCATCAAAAGAAGAATTATTTAAGTAGGTGAATGTTTTACCATGTGATAAATGTGATTTTACAAATCTGGTATATAGAATTCTCAAACAAAAAGACAATGAATAAGTGATTATATCCACACAACCTCAATAATAATTGAATATCATATGTGCTAGTGTGAAGAGTAAAATAAATAGAGAAACATGGTTTAGATAATCCTCTCAGACTTTTTATTAACATTAGTGAATCAAGGAAGTTTCCAAATTATTCTATTAAATATTTGTGTATTGTATTTTTCTTAATGTTGGGAGTAGAAGGTGAAAACATTTAATTAGTGGAGAACATGAGATGTGGTGAGTTATGTCCATTATTGATAGAAATGATGAAAAAGTTTCCATACTTAAAGGATTTCTAAAATGGTATTTAAATACAAATATGATACAGGATCATCATTTATGATGTTGAGAAACATTATAGAATATCCTATATAAAAAAGACAAAGGATATATCATCATGGTGTGATATTATATTTGATATTCTTAAGAACATGTATTAGAGAAGATCATCCTTAGTGAAGTTTTTAAAGTATTCAAATATGGACAGTCATAAGTGGAAGATCTATTTTAGTGTATTATCCAAACTAGAACATCTATAAATGCATTTTTAAATAGATAAAACATTATGAATATACTAAGGAGTTTTTACCTGTAGGGGGATACCAATGAAGAAACATGACGATGATTCGAGAATCATTATATAAATTAGTATCGAATCTAATTATTCTAAAATGTGTATGGAGACCATATCATTAAAAATGTAATTTTTCTCTTTATATCACATCACAGGTCATAAAAATATCCAAATTAAAACAAAGGGGGAGCCAGTGAATTAATAAATTACATAAGAAATATGGAAGTTCTCTAAGGCTAGTTATCCTACTTATTGCACTTGAATGCATTTGATCTATTTATTGAAGTGAGTGTATCAGTTTTATGTTGATCTTTTTTACAAAAGTTTCATATCTTATTTATTTTTCTTCATCCTATAATTAAATTAAATAATCCTTTAAGAAAATTATATGAGCTATCATTGAGTGATGTATCATGAAGAGTTAGTAAGGGGTGTCTTTTTTGTCTAAAAAATCCGCTTATTTTTAACACTGAGCACAACTTAAGAAGATATTGAGTGAGATTGTGGATGTCACATTTCTAAGGTGTGGATTGATAGAATTTCACCATGAATTTTATATTTCATGTCAAAAAGAAATTGAGATATTTGTAAGTAATTATTTAAATTGAAATGGGCAGAGATAGAAAAACTATTCACATATTTACACATTCATTTGGAAAGAACATTGAAGGTATTTCCAATAAATAAAAAGGGGATGATTGAAGAGACAACTTTGTGAATGGGTTTTATTAATTATTAATGATTAATAATTGGTTATAAAGGTGATAAATGGAATTGTAATCTAATTCGTTGAGGCATTGTGATGAAAATGTTAAAAAGTTTATAGATCTTGGATAAAGTGATCAAGTCTTATAATTTGAAGAAATGTAATAATGGTTTGAAGACATTGAGATTCAAAGGTAATTCGTAGATAATTTTTACGCATTTAGTTAATGAAATTGTATATCATGTTTAAATAATTCTCTTAGAAACTATGAAATTTATTGAACAGGGATTCATGTTAAATGCATTTGTCAATCATGAATCATTATTTACAATAATGAAGAATAAGAGATGAGAGTGATTTTATTATGAAGATATATTTGGAATTGATATTACAAAAAATAGGCCTTGATTCAAGAGAATAACTAAAGAAGACCATGAATATGTTTATTTTACGTAAGAAAATTTTAAATATTGAAATAAGAGTGCATGCTAAGTCAAATTTTGGATAGAAATTGGGGACATTTTTACATAGTTTTTATTCTAAGTGTGGGAAAAATGGAGTCAACCAAAGTCACCCGAGGAGGATGACTCAAAAAAATATATGGGGATTAAGCTCAACCCACCTGGGATTTATTCCACACATGGAAAACCATTGTGGTATGAAGAAGGCCTAATAGGTAGGCTATAGAGTGGGTTGGTCCGTGTATAAGGCTTTATAGTGCAATCTCAACAGTGTGTGCATAGATTGGACCAAAACCCACATGGAAGCCTATGAACCTTGTGTAGTGTGACCCATGTCGGTAGGGTGTGTGCTCTGAATCTTGGTGCCAAACTTGGTTCCATATCGAATGTTCATTGGGAATGAGGTCATTGATATAGCATGGATTAACCATTCTATAGTTCACAGTGGGATTGGTTTTGGGAAACACTATTCATGCATTGAAAAATGTATTCATATAACCATGAACCATCTGATATGATTGGTCCCAGGTGCACAATCCTTTTATTTTTTCCCCTTCTACCTCCATAGCATTTTACATCGTTCTTCCTTGAACATAATATCCTGTAGTAAAACCAATATCAATAGGACTAATTCTCATCATGTTGATTCATCAAGCACCACACAAACCAACAATAATGCTTGTTTAAATGAGTTTTAAATTTTTTTATATGAATAAAAATGCTTAGTAAAATGATAATAATGTTACTAAGGACATTAGTATGTCTTATGTATGTGACTATTTAGATTTTATGCATCCATGAAGCTTCTATTGACTGCATGCTGATGAGGTATTTCTGAGACAGAAGATGAGGAAACCAAAAAGTAAAGACATGACCATTTTATACATCACTCAACCAGTGGTTTGAAGGTGTCAATAATGACATCACCAAGTTTTGAATAGATTATCAGCATGGAAAAAATTTAGGGATATGAGATTTTGGAAAGGTTGTTACAATGCAGTTACCCTCACCTATAATAGGAAATGCACCAAGCTGAGAATAGTCCATTGCTCACATTCAGAAATGAGGGATGTTTTTTTCTTAATAGAGCCCCTCATATTTGTTATTTTATGAGATGATTAAAGTGGTTCTATGAGCCATATAGTCTATGAAAAGATAGGGATGCCTAAAAAACATTTTGTTTATGTAAAGTATATTGGTGCATGTATTTCATAAAGATGATACCGTGGACTTGTGAATGTAGTTTAATCACCCTCGTTGTTCTTTGGGAAGATGAACAGAGATGTGGACTAATGTACAAGTGATATACTCCCACTAAGATTCATGAAGAAAAAATAATACTTCTTCTTTGTAAACATAAGAATCCAACAGTGTATATGTTTCTTATTAAGGATCTCAAGATTACATGAAGGAGGAAATAGATACACGCTAAATGCTTGCACAAGGGAGAAAACTAGTGTTTGAGGTTGCGAAGAAAAATTATTATACGATATTGAGTTGTGTTTAGTAGGAGGAACACACATGATAATATTTCACAAGGATCCAATTCATGTGAATGAAATAGTATAAGATTCATGATTTCTGGATGTACTATATAATCTGACAATGTATGTGAGTGTGTGTGTGAAAAGAAGATAATATAAGGGAGAATAATAATGTGAAGAGTGTTTATGTGTTCAATAATATGTTAATTAATGATAATTTTATAAAGGGTGGAAATAAATCCAAAAATAATAATAATAACCACAAATATACTTGTTATGGTTTGTTCAAATATCATTCATTATTCTTTATGCATGAATTTAATTCAAATAAACAAATTTAGGAATTCAATAAGAGAAATATTTGAAATTGTGGTAGATTATTCTTATAGGTGTGTTTTAAACCAGTTACTTAAATATTGGAGGGACCAGGGTAGAAAAATTAAACTGATACACTCCTATGTTAATATTGAGTATCGAATAAAGAGAATTTGGTACTGCCACACAATTTCATATTATTGTGTGTCAAAGATGAAAAGAGTGTTCCCAACTAAAGAATGATTATTACACATTGAAGTTTAATTGTTATGATTGTATCTTGAGATGATATTTATGTGTTTTGATAATAAAAATGGAACATTTTGATTCTAGAAACATTAGAAGAAGGGGATTAAATTCAGTTTGTTTTGTACTCACAACTACAAAAATGTCCATTAATAGGGATAAAACTAACCTTTTCTTTTATCAGGAATCATTGACTATAAGAACATGATTAAAATACCTAAGACTTTATATGTGATAAGATATAACTAATAAAAAAACATTTATCAGCACTTTTGGAAGTGCTGATAAAGGGGGATAGTACAACATACAATTAAATTTACAGCATACTACAACACCAGAAAATAAGATCAGAAATAGAAAATCCTATGTACATATATATATTAAAAATGAAATAAAATTTTAAAAATAAAAAATAATAATAAAAACAAAATATTATACACATTAGGAATATTTCTTTATATAATTACATTAGTAAGTACTAATTATCACAAAATTCAAAAACAATAATTTTTTTCTCTTTAGAACCTAATCCCAAATCATGTTGTTTCCAAAAAAACCATCCCAAATCCCAGAAAATAATGAACATGTATATGAAAAATATTTCTATATTAGTAATAAAATAATGAAATAAATTAAACAAAATGTGATGATTTAAATCTGAACATTTATTCATACAAGGAACACTATGTATCAGATTTTGTTGTGTTTGATTCTTTCATGCTATATGATTTCTTATTATTCTTCAAGAGTTATCTCTATGAAAATTAACTAAATATGTGTAAGATAAAAGTGATAAGTTAAATAATTAAGGAAATCAGTTTGAATGATTTGAAGACAATCTTGCCTCGTTTGCTCAGTTTTTCCGATGTGATGAGCGTTTTAATCTAAAATGACACTTGTATATTGATAATAGACACTTGGAGTCATACCGGTCACACCATGCATCTGATTGAGGTGTGTATGATTCCTAGACATCCCAATGGACTTTTGATAAAATTTCCCATATTATTAGGATAATCTGAGTGTGTTTTCTTAGTTATAAGTGAGTGAAACTTTATGAAATAAATGTGAATTTTTAACTAATAACAGAAACTTTGAATCATACTGGGTACAATATGTAGTGGATTGAGGTGTGTCTCATTACTATACATAAATAGTGACTTATGGATCTCTTTTTTAAAGTATCCAAATAATCTGAGTTCATTTTCTCTGCTTTAATTATGTTTATTTTCATTTTTAATAAAATTAATGTCAATTTTAAATTAAAACAACAAATTTGAGTCATACCAGTCACACCATGCATCAGATTATGGTGAGGGTGATTCTCATACATCATGAATTGGTTATGAATCATTTTTCGGAAGAATAAAAATAATACAATTGTTTTTTTTTTGTTTTTGACAATGTTACATGTGTTTTCTACTAAAATGTCATATTTAACTAGAAGCACACAATTTGAACCATACTGGTCACATTGTGTGTCAATTTTATATGAGACTAACTTTCTTAAACAACAAAAATTACATATAAATCATATTCCTAAATTATCCGTACAATCTGAAGACATTTTCCCAGTTTTAGTGAGTGACGCCTTTTGAACTGAAATGTCAATTTTAAATAGATAAAAAATACTTTGAGTTATACTGTGAACATCATGTATCATATTGAGGTTCAGTTGATTCATACATATCAAAAATGACATATGTGTCATTTTCCTAATGTATAAATACCATATGAATGATTTTTCTAGGTTTTAAGTATGTTAGTTTACTTCTTTACTAAAATTAATGTCAATTTTAAATAAAAAGACACACATGGATTAATAGTAGTCACACTGTGAATTATATTGAGCTGAGGATGATTCATACAAGGAAAAAATGTCATATGGATCATTATTATAAGGTATAAAAACAATCCTATATTTTTTTCACAGTTTTTAGTCTGTCACTTTTCATTCATACAAAAATTAATGTCATTTTTAAATCAAAATATATGCATGGAGTCATACCAGTCACACCATGTGTTAAATTATGTTGAACTAGATTAGTACACATTAAAATGACTTATGGAACATTTTCCTAAAGTATTAAAATAATCCTAACGGGTTTCTTGGTTTTGAGTATACCACTTGTACTTTTTACTAAAATGTCCTTTTAAATTGGAAACATGCACATTGAGTTCTAGCAGTTACATCATGTATGCATTTAAAATTATACTAATTCCTACACATAAAAAATTAATTATGAGTAATTTTAATATATTTTAAAGACAATACAAACATGTTTTCTCTATTTTCAATTAGTAATGTTGTTGGAACTAAAATTCTAATTTTAAATAGATAATAATCAATTTGTGTCATACTAGGAACATCGTGTATCATACTGAGGTGATGATGATTCCTATATGTCAAAAATGAATTATGGTTATATTTAATAAATTATCAAAATAATCCTAATGTAGTTTAATGTTTTTGAGTATGTTAGTTTCCTTTTTTACTAAAATTAATGTCAATTTTAAATAAAAATGCATGGAATTATACCAGTCACACCATGAATTAGATTGAGGTGCAGTTGATTCCAACATTTCATAAATAAAATAAGGATCATTTTACCGAACTATCAAAATAATCTAAATTCACTTTATCATATTTAAGTATATCACTTGTCTTTTTAAAAAAAATTAAAGTCAATTAAAAAACACACACTTCGAGTCATAACAGTCTCCCCATGGGTATGATTTAGTTTTTTCATATTCCTACATGTCAAAAATGACATATGGATTATTTTAATAATTTATCAAAACAATACAATTTCTTTTCATAGTTTTGAGTATGCCACATATCATTTTTACTAAAATGTCATTTTGAAATTTAAACATACACTTTGCATCATACTGGTCACATCGTGTTTAAGTTTGACATGAAACTGATTCATACACCTCAAAAAAGGACTGATGAATTTTTTCCTCAAATTATCAAGATAATCCAAGTGTCTTTGATTGGTTTTTTGTGAGTGACAATTTATGAACTAAAATGTTAATTTTTAACTGGTAATAGGAACTTTGAGTCATACCTAGAACATAATGTATTAGAATATGGTGAAGCTGATTCATAAACTTCAAAAATTACTTATGGAACATTATCTTAAGGTATAAAAACAATATGAATGATTTTTATTAGCTTTCTGTATGTCAATTTAATTGTTTACAAAAAGTATTTTCAATTATAAATAAAACAACACACTCTGAGTCATAGCAGTCACACCATGCATCAGATTGAGGAACAGATGATCACTACATGTAGAAAATTACTTAAGGATAATTTTACTAAAGTACCAAAATAATATAAATTTGTTTTGTCAGTTTTGAGAATGTCACTTTTCTTTTTTACTAAAATTTATGTCAGTTTTCTATAAAAACACACACTTGGATTTATTCCAGTAACACAATGCCTTGGATTGAGTTATGTCTAATTCTTAAACATTAAAAATGACATATGGATCATTTTACTAATGTATCAAAACAATATGAATGTGTTTTCTATGTTTTGATTCTGTCACTTGTACTTTTTTAAAAAAAATTCATTTTAAACTGAAAAAACACAATTTTAGTCAAACCGGTCACATAATTTGTTAGTTTTACCTGATACTAATTCCAACCTATAAAAAATGAATAATGAAACCTTTTTATAAATTAAAAACATAATCCATGTCTATTTTCCTAGTTTTATCTGATTCAATCTTTTTGATCTGAAATGTACATTTTGACCTGATAAAAAAGAGTTTAAGTTATACCAGGCACATCATGTATCAGGCCGAGGTGAGCATGATTCCTACAAGTAAAAATGCCTCATTTATTTTTTTCCAAATTTATAAAAATAATGCTAATAATTTTTATTAGTTTTTTGTTGGTCTGTTATCTTTTTTACTAAAATTAATGTCAATTTTAAATAAAAATACACACTTGGAGTAATATTGGTCACACTATGCATTTGATTGAGGTGTGGATGATTCCAACATGTTCTTAATAACAAATGGATAATTTTAATAGACTATCAAAATAATCATAATTTTTTTCTTATTTTTGATTATGTTACTTGTGTTTTTGATATTAAAATGTTATTTTAAACTGTAAATATTCACTTTGAGTCATATCGGTCACATCCTATATCAGTTTTATATAAGAAAAATTCATACATATCACAACTAACTTATGAATCAATTTACTAATTTTTCAATAAAATTTAATAATTTTTTCATAGTTTTAACTAAGTGACACTTTTTGAACTAAAATGTTAATTTCAAAATGATAAAATACACTTTGAGTAATAATGGGAAGATCATGTATCATATTAAGATTCATATGATTCCTACATGTCACAAAAGAATGAATGATCCCTTTACTAATGTATCAAAAAAATTTGAATGTGGTTTTATAGTTTTGAGTATGTCATTTGTCTTGTTTATAAAATTAATGTTAATTTTTTAAAAAAGTCACTTTGAGTATTACATGTTACACCATATATTTGATTGAATTGTGGATAATTTATATACATCACAAATGAAATATGTATTCTCATTCTAAAGTATATAAACATCCTAATTTTTATTATTATTTTTGAGTATGTCACTTTTATTTTTTTACTAAAATGTAATTTTAAACTGGAAACATGCATTTAGAGTCATACCAGTTACATCATTCATTGGAATGATGTTAGGCTAATTCCAACTTGTCAACAATAACTTATGAGTCATTTTACTATATTATAAATACAATATGAGGATGTTTTCTTGGTTTTTAGTGAGTGGATCTTTTTGAACTAAAATTTCAATTTTATACTAATAACAGACACATTGTGTCGTGAACATCGTGCATCATAATTAGATGAGGCTTATTCCTACACATAAAAAATGACTTATAGATCATTTTTCAAAAGTATAAAAACAATATGAGTGTCTTTTCTATGTTTTTATTATTCCTGTTGTCTTTTTTACTAATATTGATGTAAATGTTTAATAAAAAGACACACTTTGGGTGACACTAGTCACACTGTGCGTCATGTTGAGGTGCGAAAAATTATTACATATCAAAAATGAATTATAGATCATTTTACAATGTTATCAAAACAATATGAATTTTTTTATTAGTTTTTAGTATATCACTAGTCCATTTTACTAAAATTAATTTTAATTTCTAATTAAACATGCACATTGGGTCAAACTGGACACATTGTTCATCAGTTTGAGGTTAAATTGATTCCTACACATAAAAAATGTTTGATGGACCATCTTAATAAAGTATCAAAATAATAAGAATATGTTTTCTTTATTTTGAGTTTCTCACATGTCTTTTTTAATAAAATTAATGTCAATTTTAAATAAAAATATGCACTTGGGGTCATAGAGGGCACACCGTGTATCATATTGAGGTGCAGCTGATTCCAAAAACATCAAAAATGACTTATTAATTGTTTTTATAAAGCCTCAAAACAAAAAAAAAGTGTTTTCTTTGATTTTATTATATATGTTTTTTTTTTTTGAAAATGAAAATTTAAAATAAAAATACTCACTTGGAGTCATACCAGTCACATTGTGTATCGTATTGAGGTGTGGATGATTTCTACAAGTCACAAATGAATTATGGATTGATTTCCAAATGTATTAATACAATTTTAATGTGTTTTGTTATTTTTGAATATGTGTTGCCTGTATTTAATGAAAATAAGAATTATAAACTAAAAACATACAGTATTAGTCATACTTATAACACTCTGTATCAGATTGAGGTGCAGCTGATTGAGTATGTCATCTGAATTTTTCTGATAACTATCTAAAAAAAGACAGATAAATAGAGAACATGTTTTATTATGATGGAAAAAGAAATCACATTTCCATGGAACTTGGACATCCCCAAGATCTTGTACGAAAACCAACTAGATTCCTCACTCAAATAATATCCAATTACATCCTTCCCACAAACATCCATATAAATATAGAATGTTTCGGAGCCTTTAAGGACTAAGAGTTTTTATAAAAACTCAAGATTTGTCTGTTATATTCCGAACCCTAATAGATATAATTAGATTTCAAGAGTATTTTAGAGAACCTCATCACCATACCACCTCTCCATGTAATCAGGAGTGACATCATACTGCCTCTAACAATTCTCGTTCTATAAATCTTGGGGTTTCCTCTTCCATTATAAAGGAACGCGTTCCTTTGAAACCTTCATGAGCAAGAATGACTTTAAAAAAACACCCCAAATCAAACATAAGAATCCTACTATATAAGAAAAAAAATCTTATGTTACTAATACTATAACGAAATAAATTAAACATAAATATGAAACAATTAATTCCCAGTCCCATTTTTTAAACTATGGTTACAAACTATATCATTTATTATTCACCCACAGTGGATAAATATCAGATATTTTAGAATCTTAATCAAAAAAATATGATATATTAAAAACATTACAATAATAAAAAATTCACATATTATAATAAATTCCCATAAGAACAATTATCTTTTTTGTTTGGTGTAAAAATCATATATAAACATTTTCCTTCTTATTTACTACTAAAACAATAGGCATAACACATTATATATTCTTATATTATACCAAATATTAGTTTGTCCCATTATTTATTTCTAGAAAACACTAACCATCAGTGTATATCTATTAACATTCACTTATTGAACTAAATAAATATTTTCATTTGAGTTTTTATAGAACATATTAAAATATATCATTCCCTTTCACAATCATAGAGAGTACAAACTCTTTGATAAACTATTTACCTTCTTTGATAGAAAATCCTCACTGTTACCCATTATTTATTTTTTTCTATCACATCCACTAATTTTTCTTGGATAGTGCTATAGGTTAGTATGTCTTTTTCAATATTCTAGGTGATGATAAAATCTAAAAAACACCATCATTACTTTTTCATCAAAATGGTAACATCCCTTTTGTCATTTATTTTATATTGAGAATCATGATGAGTTCTTTATTAATGAGCTTCTGAACAAGGATAATTTTATATAGTGACTGTACATATGCTTATTATTGATGAACCAGTTAAAACATTTTTTTGGTCAGTTGGTTAATAGATATCAATATACATAATAAAGATAGGTTAAACACATCTAATTGTGTAATGATTTATAGATTCTATGTTATATATTGGATGGATGATTTAATTTCACATCATTTTTATTCAAAAGAAAGAGTTTTAGTCAATCCATTTCACAAATGTAAACTATATGTGTCACTTGTATTGATTTCACAAGCATTTTTTATTTTATATCATCCACGTAGTTGATGCTTAAATGGACTAAATAATTCCACCACAAAACTAAGTGAAACCACTATATTGTTATTTCCTTCTATCATTTACCACCAGACAAGATGAAACCCTAGATATTGAATTAGTAAAATTGTATTCTAAAAATGATATAGAAATTAACTAAAAAATATAAAAAATGATTACAAAGTTAAATAAATAAAAGTAATAAGTCACCTCTTCATGATGCCTATATACATTCTTTTACCATTTTTCTACTCGTTTCTAACAAAATTGGTTTCCTCCGTTAAACTACACTTTTATAAAAAAATAAAAAATAACATATAAGAATTTTGATATTAATGATTCACACCCCAAATATGTTTCTAAGGTCATATCCCACACATCAATATAAACATAGTAGGTAATAACCTATATTTATTTTCAAAAAGCATTCTCACAATATGTATGCATCACACTCATCTCTAAACCTTTTTACTTATTCTTTTGATTACAATGGTTGTCTAGGAACATGGTAGTAGTGAGAAAATAATTACAAACAAACAATTAAGAAATATTTTTAATGAAATTTAATTTACCTATTGAATTTACCTGTTCTGGGGTGCTGGTCGTTTCATGCTATATGATATCTCTCATAAATTTTCAAAAATAAATATCCTCAATCATTGCCATTATCTTTTTTTGGACACTGCCGAAACATTGACCAAAATAAGAAAATTATTTTGAAATATTTTTTATATTTAATTAATTCTTTATATTTCTTAATCTATTTCAATTTAAGGTCATTCCCAAGATTTTTATGTTCAGTTACTGAATTTATTATGTGATTTCACTTATATTTTTTAGATCACATTATCATAAAAAAATATTTTTAAAACACATAGTGAAACAAATTATTGATCTTTTATCTATAAAACATTGATTTCAATGTATTAAAAATCCACAATACACATCATGTGGGATCAGTCTCTTTTATATCGATCCATTGGATCTAAAAAATAAATATTTGGGGTATCCATATTTAGTTTGATAAACATCTAGTGCTTCCAAAGAAAATAAATATTTAATGAAAATTTATATATATTATATTATTATATTGTCTAATTTTACCTCTTTATTATATGTATCAAAATGTTTTTCTCCTGTTTTCTTCCTCAAATGCATTGTATTACTCGTCTTTATTCATATAATTTTCTTCATTATCCAAATAAATCCCATTGAAATAATATAGTGATTAATGCACACAAATCAAAGTTCGCACAATTTTACCTTTATATAGTTGTAATATAAATTCCTGTAGAAAATGTGAATAGTTTTTTACTTTAATGAACAAATTATATCACTATTTGGATATATGTATTATGAAAATTTACATTATATATATATTCACAACTAAGACTCCCAACCATTAAATCTTGAGAATCCAATTTATACCCTCGAAACCAACTACCTATATAATAGAATTTCAACATATTTCTTCTTCATATAGAATGTAAAACATATTTTCATATTTATATGTGGAATATTCATGATGTTTTAATGATAATAAATGTTTATGTGGAACTAGCCAGTAGAATGTACACCCAAAAGGTCCTTTTGATTTCTTGGTCAACAAACTATATTGTCTTGATCTGACCTTATGTTCACCAATCACATTATCTAACATTAATATTATACCACACTACATTCCTTTACTCATCAACTATTATAGCTTTTTCTCAAAAATAATTTTTAAATACATACCTCATGTATATTTATAATATTACAAGATCATTCGATGAAAGTTCCAATAGCATCATTGACCATTATAATATCCAAATCAAAAATTAGAACATGAAACTTATTATTCAATACTTGATCTACCTTAATCCCTACTCTCATGTGATCTTTTGGGATTTATTTATTGTATAGCTTGTCTCCAAGGATATTATACAACATACCCCTCACAACATGGTATTATGTGGGTAATGATAGATATAAATGACATATAATTTTACCTGATAGAATTTTTGTAATATAAACATACCAGAAGTTATTTCTATCATATTTAAGAGAAGGAATAATAAAGAAATTGATTACCTCAAGTAAGGTATGTGGTTGTTGGGAATGAATAGCCTCAATTGTAGTGGTGTTATTTGGTTTTTCATGTGCATATCTTTATTCCACCACTACATTTCTTTGATCCTTTCCCATATACTGGCCTACCAAACCAGACTAGAAAATAATTTCTTACATTGATTTTTTTGTGTTTATAATAATTTCATCTTATTATGTGTATCTTCTTGTGATTTTATCTAACCAGAATATTTTTTAAGAGACACTCCAAAACCTACTCCCTTAATAAAACCATATTGTTTTGTTTAATTCAAATCTACTGAATGTAGATTTTATTTTGGTATATTTGATGTCAATTCATATTTCTAAACCTTATAAAAACATATTAACATAAATAGATATTTTTATGTAAAAATGTTTTAAATCAAAACAAATTAATATTGTGTTATACTTACACATGATTCTCATACTATTTTTGGGGTTTAATTAACTAGTTTACCCTCTTTATTTACACGAGCATACTTCCATAGCACATGTAGTGGGATGAATGTGGATTCATATTTTGATTCATGCATCTTAATATAAATAAATAAACATATGGTATTTAATACCATATAATACTTTTGTTTTTGATTTAAAATTCATACCAATTTATTATTTAGCCAAGCATACGCCATCCTTTCTTTGTGATAGGGGATAATAGTTTTGATGGAGATTACTTATTTTATGAATCTCTTTTGTTATCTCATAAATTAATAATACTGAGTAAAATAGGATAAAGTATATAATTTAAATTAATATATTATTAACTACAATCCACCTAAAATAATTTCTCATCATGAAAATTTATGAATTTATTCCATGTTTCCGACTTTATAATGTGATCATAACTGACTGGTGGGTGTGAATTTAATTTCCCATCATAATCTTTTATATATAACTTGGTACGTAGAGTTTGGAATCCTCGATGGTCATTTCTATTGGTCATTAAGACATATTTCATACAACAAATGTTCTAAAATTAATTAACTCAACCAAGAATAATTAAAATTTAACAAACATTTCATTATATAATAGATAATGTATATCATACAATTACCTTTATATCTTCCCAAAGGGTTTCCTTCATTACCATCTAGATGTGGTGCCACAAATCTATATCAATCAGCACATTCGTCCTCAATATTTTTAACAACGCAATATTTTATGAATTATATCCTTTTAAATAAATTTAAATTATTTGATAACTTGTGGTAAACACAATGAATATTTTATCTTGAATTATACTCATAACCAACTTTTACTTGCATTGCATGTAACATTGTGTTTCTTCAATAACTTGTGTTACACAGTAGGACAAATCTTACTGCACAACAATATAGTATTAATATTATTTATTTAACATAATAGTTACCCCCTAGACATTAGAATAGAGAGAGTATATATGAATAACTAGATAATGAATTTATTTTTTATATATCTTTATCAAATTAATCATTTGGAGAATAATAAATTATACCTAAAAAATGAACTAAATATAAAGGTTGTGTTTCATGAAAAAACAATTTTTATTACCACATAAGTATTTTATCTTAATTAATTAAACTAATAGATATTAGGGAATAATATTAAATAAATTTATATGTTATTATTCATTCATGTTTTTTTATAATTTTCTAATATTTTTTATAGGCATAAGTTAAAAACAAATCAATATTTAGACATAAAAAGTTATAATTTTATAAATGGATGTTTTATCAAATATTGGTGGATGACATGTCTTAAAACTAATTTTTAACTCTTTTATAAATTTTATGTGACAAAATAATCTTTATTTTTTCAAAGAGGTTATTAAAAATTTTCCTTTAGTGTATTTCTTGAATTTTTTGTGTATTTTCATGTTTTGATGAATAGTGGAAAATGCTATATTTTAATTAAAAATTGCATTATATCTAAATAATTTGTATTGTAATGTTATATTTTCAATATATTTAAAGTGTAATTATAAAATATTTATATCATTTAATCTTATTTAGGTCATTGTAATCAATTTCACATAGCAGTTTTACATAAAAAACATTTCAAACTTTTGAACTCCTTAATTTAAAATCCAACTTTCTCATTCCATATATGGGATTAAGTTTATATTATATTCTCCAAAATCTTTAATTTGAATTTTGAAAAATTGAATCTATATTTTTAAACAAAATAATTTATAATTACTAGTATGTTCAACTAATTAGTTTGATGAAAAATATTATTAAAAGTAATTAAAATTAATTAGAGCGATTAAGGTAAAAATGAGGTTTATTAGTGGTTAAATTTAATATTAATGTTCCAAATGACCTATGTAGATTTCAAAAACCTATTTCATAGACATATTTACACCATATACCTAATTGTATTTAATTTTTTCATTATTTTAGGCACATGATGTTGGTTATACCTCCCAATAGTGTATACCTTTTTTTATTTACTAAAATGTTACACCTCATCTACTATAAAAAAGAACTCACTCCCCTCACTTTTCTCACAGTTATCAAGCTCTTTGTCTCACCAAATACCTGCCAAAATAAACTTCTAACTTAATTAATCTTATTAAAGAACACACACTTTGGAATGAAAGAAAACTAATTAATTCTTTTGGTTAAAACCAAAAATAATTACTCGAAGATGAGGTAATAATTTTCAAGAAGAAATTCTATTTTATTTATTTATGCTGCCATTAAATTATTATTATTCCCTAATTATATAATAAAAATTTTATCCTAAATATGAATATATTTTTTAATGTTGAGTTTTATATCTAAACATAAAAACTTCCATCAACTATATAAGAAATTCATCGTTCTTCTATACGACAAACTATCTCCAAGAGAAACGATTTCATTTGTTTTTTTACCATACCACCTCTTATATTAGGGATTTATGATGTTCATACTATTTCTATATGGTATATATGATATTTAGGGTTTATTTTTGTTTCTCTAATTTTTACATAACTCATACCGCCATTTTTTCCGTTTTTCGATAATATGATGATATTGCTTGTGGACATGTGGACAAAGCCTCCTCAAAGTGAGGTGATTCATTCTTGCTTTAAATGGAAGGTATTAAGGGTGGGATTAATAAAAATATAGAAATTAAATTAAATATTTCAAGTATTCATGAAAAAATTATCTATCTGGAAATATAAAATATCATTATATTCTTTCCATTTCACACATTGAAAATTTGATAACATTGTTCATGGACAGGTGGACTACCGCCTCCTCGAAGTGATGTAATTATTTATTTTTCGTCACCACTTCACATGAATGATATATATATGAATATATAATTAAATAATATTGTATTTATGATATAATTTTACTTCATGAAAGATAAATTTCTTTATCTTCATTCCAAATTGATAATTGAAAAATGGGAATGTTACTTATAGATGAGTATGACCTTACATTTCCATGATTGTAACGTTAGTTCATTTTTCATAACCATAATTTTTTTATGATTTTAAAAGTATGATTTATATAAAATTTTAATGATTATTTCATGGTTATTATTTGTGATATGTTTAAATAATGACCTCTTTGACCCTAGGCAACATATCAATGTCATTTTTGAAACATAAATTGAATATGGTCAAAACAACTGACATAAATATTATTGATTAATTAATTGTATATAGACTTTTCATAAATCAAATAAAATGAAAAATAAACTTTTAAAATTTTATTAATAAATTATATAATTAACATAATTTTATTATTCAAGATAATTGAGGACAAGCATGAAAAACCAGGATCGTGGTATGGGGTTTCATCTCATTTATATTCAATTAAGGCTAATTTGATAATATGCACCTAATTACTTTTATATAGTCTATATAAATAAAATTTAAATTTTATATAATGACTGTAATTTATTTAATTTTATTATATGTTTTCGTTTATTTTATTCTTTCATGGATCTCCTGATTCAAAAGTTACATAAGTAGTAAGGGGTTTTCCTCTCGCTTTTTCTAACTGTGAGATAATGTCATATTTGATAATTTATTATATTATGTGGTGTCTATAATACCCATTTTGAAATATTATACCATGATTTATTTAATCCATATTTTTTTAAAATGTTTCATTTGATGATTATTAATTTTTTGGTTTCTGATTCAGATGTTACCACAGTTGTAAGGGGACTTCTAGTCTCACATTTATTTCCGTGAGACATACTTCATATTCACCACTAATTTCATCTTTTTTGGTTTATATAAATTTATTATGAAATAAAATAACATGAATTTATCAATTTGAATTCTATTTAATGTTTTATTAAATGTTATTTCATCATGGGGATTATGATTCAAAATGATTTAAAGTGGTATGTGACACTTTCAATGTTTAATGATTATCTTCCTCAAGAATGTTTTTAATATCATTTTAAGGGAATTTCCATTCATCAACGTTAACATCCCTTGTTGTCACTTATCATAAAATGGGTTATTTTTTATTGAGAAAATTCTCCTTATTTATTTATGTAGATTATGATTTTTTTAAGGATATTGTTACAGAACCCATTTAATTTCCACGGGTTAATCATGACTCAAACATATTATAATGAAACCCATTTATTTTACATGGGTTACTCATGACTAAATGATATTTTTAGAAAAATCATTTATTTATATGGGTTAATACTCCTTTAAATGGATTTACATTAAACCCATTTCATTTATATGAGTTTATCATGTTATAAATGAATAATGACTATTTCTTTGATTTATATGTTGAAAGTGTATTATTCTTAAAATGTAACTTGCGAATTATAAAAACCAAGTGAGCCTAATAGAATAAATATGAAGGCTTAAGCTCCAATATAGATCATGGGAGATCCCAATATAGCTTATATAAAGGGTTGATCCTCATTATAGCTCATGAAGAATGGGTGAGCATGATATAGCTTATATGAAAGAAAAAAAAATTATAGCTCTCCAATTTATTGGGTATTGATAATGTTGAAAAATGACCATATGGTTATTATAAAAACATTGTTCTTTATTTCCGATTAATACATGATTTATTTCATAAGATTACACTTAATATAACCTAAACTATTGAGAGGAATAGTGTAATTCGGAATTAGGTAAATTAAATAACAACTTAAAACATTAAATGTAACATCCCAGGTAAATAATGAAAATGAAAATTTTCATATTTATCAATATTTGTGAATTAAATATTAATTTTACTTTTAAGGGGATGTTTTTTCTAATAGAGTACTCAACACGCAACAATGGGTTTCTTTGAAATCTTACGTTGCACAAAACGTTGAGTTATACCGAAAAATAATGTAATAATATTAGTGTTTTAAATGGTAGTTAATGTCTACACATTGTATTGGAGGGAATGAACAGAACAAACTAAAATATTATTACACATGTTTGTTAAATTTGTTTACTTTTATCCAACAATTCATAGACTCTTAAAATAAGAATGAATCTATTTTTAAGCATGAAATACTTTAATATTCATTAAAAGGCTGATTTACTGTCTTTTGATGGAGAACTCTTTTTAAATATGGTTTTTGTCACTTTTATATGTACCATTTAAAAATTATAATTCTTATTTATAATAGGGGTATCAAATAAAATAGGGCAAATTTTTTGTATTTTTTTCTGAAAAAGTTCATTTTCCAATGAATAGATAAAAATACCGCATTTTAAGTCAAAATTTTCTTTTCATAAAATTTATTTATATTGTTAGATTATCTTTTTAATTGGGTTTAAAGTTTATTTTTATTATATTTGTATCATTTAATCCAATTTTGTTTATTAGATGTAATTTTACATTGAAATTGGACATAAACAAATTTCAATCTTTTGAAATTTATTATTTCATAAAAACATGCTTTTTTTTACAACGAGAATTAATTTTAAATTAATTTGTTCAACTTCTTTATTTTGAATTTAGAAAAATGGATTCCGTATTTTAAATCAGGAGGTATAAACTGTGTAAATAGGTAACTTTAATTATTACAAATTTCGAATAGTAATTTCAGTAAATATTTTATTTAATGTGATTAAAGGGTAAATCTAGTAAATATGGGTAAAAAATAATATTTTAATTACCCTAAAACTTGTCCTAACCCTATTTAATGATAACTATTCAACCATGGTAATCTAAGGATATATTTTGGGACACCAAGGAGACACTTGTAAGTGAAAATGACACTTTATAAAAATTAATATAATGTTAAGGAAAATATAACACAAACATTTTTCTATTAGTAAAAAAAAATTATAATGTGTTATATAAGTGATATATTTGACTATAAATAGTCATCAAAAGTATAAAAATATTTCCTATATCATGGTATTTTATTTATAATTTTCAGACATCATATAAATAAAGTTATTTATGATACAGTGATGATGTAATGATTACCTCACTAATGAATGTATTAAATAAATTAGTTTATAAATACTAAAATAAATTTATTTTTAAACTTTTTATGTCACCCACGAATTTTAAGGATAAGGGTAACATTTTATCATTGAATTAATGTATGTTTTTTGAAAGAATCAAGTTGTTAAAGAAAATTTAAAAGTCTTGATATGAATAATTTAAATATTGAAATAAATGAGTTTCTAAAATTAATACTATTTTAATAAATGATAAAATTATCCTAAAAATCTAAGATTCGTCAAACTGACATATATGATGATAAAAATGTCATTACTAACCCATTTTTGGGTCGCTTATAATTTTATAGTAAATATATTGACCATATATTATAAATATATAAGGGGTCCTGGTAAAAGTTAAATTCATTAACTAAAGGTTAATTCCAAAGGATAAGGTTAATTGTTTGCCCTAAAATTGTCTAAAACTCATTGGTTGAGAGGATTTAGTATAATAGTCATCTTATCTTTGAATTGAATTATTTTGGGTCCTTTTGAAACCGAAATTTAGTTTATAATAAAATAATATTTTCAATCATTTTTAAAGAACCCCTCCTCCACCTTAAAAATAGTTGTCACATCTAACCCATTACACACAGATCTCAAGCCCCTTGGCTCATCCAAACTCTACTCCAATAATCTACCAAGATCTGTCTATTCCCCCTTATAAAAATCCATCACCTCTAACCCATACTCACACCTCTCAAGCCCATTGAATCCTCCAACCTCTACCCAAATAAGTTCCTGACATCCCTATCTTAATCCTAGAAGTAATCCCCTATGTAGAAGGAAATTCAAGAGAGCCCTTTGGCTCAAATCGAAAGAAATTACCCGATTTAAAGGTAATGCCTTCCATTAAGTTCTCTTATTTTATTGTACACTCTCACACCTGATTCAGTTCTTATAATTTGTTTATATAACAACACAAGAATCCTAAATATACTATGTTGTTGTTGTGAGAGGATTCTAGCTACACTTACACACACAACCATCTAATTGATACGAACATACTTTTTCTTTGTACGATGAACTGCTACCTCACGAAATGATGATTATCCGATTTTCTCCTAACAACACTCATGGTGGCCTTTATGATGGCACTATAATTAAATGTGATATTTATTATATTTATTTTAACTTTATTCTTCTGTAATTATCATTTAGAACATACCTTTATGCTTTTCTTGTTATATATATATGATAATTTCATTTGAGGAAGTGCAGACTAACGCCCCTTCAATGTGATATGACTTATTTATACCATACCTGGAACATATAAAAAATGGAGTTAATTAAAATAAGTAACTTATATAAAATATCATATTATACTGGAATAATAATATACCTATGGATCATTTTGGTTTCATTCCCCTAAAAATAAAAAAATGAAACGGACGTAGAGTTCGTGTGTACGTACGATATACCGTCTCCATGAATGGTGCAATTCATTTTCATATATCCAAATAATATGGACTATTATAACAAGATTAATACTAGATATATTTGATATATATGATATATAAATCATGAATATCATTCTGGAGAAAATGTAATTCTGACCACACAGACAATTAGTAATTATAACAAGTTCATTTTTTACTGAAGTTTCGAATATGGACCAAATGTCTGATACGAACTCAAATAATTAACTAATAGTTATATCAAGGTAATAAATGAAATAAATTGAATAATTAAATTAAAAAAATTTATTAAGCAAGTAGAAATTAACTTAAGTTTATTATTCAGGAAATTAAAGAACGAACGAGTCATGTCAGACACGAGGTAATGGACTTCATCTCAATCTCCTTTCATTTAGGCATGTTTTGATAATAGACACCACCATATTTTATATGGTATATAATAAAATCCTTTGACTTTTATTTTCATTCAAAGGGAATATTTTTATATGAAGCATTTTACTAAATGACAAATGGAATGTTTTTAAAGTTTTTTTCGACAATGACCTCTCCTCTGCCTTAATCGTTTTTTGGATTCCTCTATATGTCATAATGTTTTTTTAAATGAAAAAAAACACATTATTTTATGTGTTATGATTTTATAATGGTACTTGAACATTTTATGGGTGGTTATGTGATAATCCAAATGAAGGGTCATGCCGTGATAAACCTAGATGGGTTGTTATGTTATAACCTCTAATTTATTGGGTATGAATTTTAGTCATATGACTATTCCATTTAGTGATATGTGTGGAAGTTGACTGTATGGTTATTCCATTTATGTATGTTCATGTCCCACGTTAACTTTTTATTCTTTCTATAGGTTTTATGGAAATATTTTGGTTACAAAAGGGTAAGAAATTATATTTTATTCATTGAATTGTATTTACTACTTCTTTAGGGTGAAATGTATTTCTTATGATTAAGTATTCATGGTTTACTTATTGTTTTAAAAAACTAACAGTTTTCCTTCTTTGTGTATCCCTTATAGAGATTTTTATGCTCATATCATGTTTTTTAAATGTTTTTCATATGTCATATAGAAAGGGTAATAGAAATGAAGAATTCAAGATGATTTATATCACGAAAATAATTATTGTTTAATTTTAAGAATTTTTATTTTATGAAAAATGGATATTGAGTGGAAGTGTCGACTTTGTAATATTTCAGGTGTAAGGTAATAGTTATGGAATAATTCTCTAAAAATCTAAACATGAAAATATCCTCATTGTGAATTATTAACTTAATTCATGATTATGTAATTTTTAAGGTCGAGGCATTACAATTGGTATCAGAGGTCAGTTTAGATAAATTTAGAGGTTAGGGTGTTATTTAAGCATAAGTGACATAACCATAATGGTTAGAATATTAAAAATAATCATAGTTATTTTAGATAAATTTAATGGGTTTAAGATAACATGAATAATTATATATTAGTGTTTACCCTCTTCATTGGATATTATATGATGATTTTATTGATATACACACACACTGACCTATTTGGTTTTAGTAATGGCTAGATCCAGCAGGCACCAAAGTAATAGTAGACGTGAATGAAACTATGGTGGTTTCCTAAATGAGAAACCAAATTAAATGGAAGCTGTAATGAGAACACAGGTGGTCATTCTTAACCAACTATCTAGAGTCTTGATTGACCACCTGAACCTTGGTTATTTTTATAATGCATCATATATGTGAGAAACAAATCTCTATGGAATTTTAGGTAATAATCATAAAGGTAAGTATATTCGGAATCCTACATGTCAATGTTGTGGAATGAAACACCTAATAATATGCATCAAAAGTACAGGAAGATGCTATATATTTGGTAATTAAGGTTCTAAAGAAACAACATTCCATGGAAAAAAGAAGCGTCCAATTGACTCCAGGAAAGGGAAAGAAGTTCTCTCCGAAGGATCCACTGAATGTTTTAAATGTGCTGCACATGGTCTTTATACAAATAGACTTCCTATAAAATAGGTTCAGGAATGGGATCTGCAGGACCATACAAATATATTTTCACCAATACCTAATTCAATTTCAATTGAGGATGAAGAAACTGACAATTACCAATGACATTAATGGATTATTTCATAACTGATGTTTTGACATTATTTAATCTTATGATATGATTCATGATTTTGTTTGTAGGAAAGAAGTATTATGGAATAAGTTGAAAAATAATTGTTAATGGATCATGAAGAACATTGAACGAGTAAGAAGTATACATATAAGGGATTTAAGAGTTATGGAAAATTTTAGGATTATGAAATTCTTAAAATTATTAAGGATCTTTTGATGGTGGGATTATATTGGAAGACTTTTTATAATATGGGTAACCCTAATGTTTTATATGTGAAAATGCTATTTAATGAAGAATTGTAAATTCTTTTATAAATATAGTTATAAAGAACTATTTGGGTTTATATGATCTTTTAATTTGAGGCAATTACTAGTTATGACTTTTTGTGATAAAAATTCGAGGTACGAGACAAGATTTGTGGTTAAAAGATGATATTGTTAGTTTTGAGGAATTTATCTCATTATTGGGAATGTTATAATACTATTTAGTTTTTAAAAAAAGAATAAAATGCAGATCATGTGACCACCTGTCGCATTGGAAAAAGTTGTGTGAATCAAACCCACGACCCAAGTGCGATTGTGATTTATTTTCTATGATTCACCTACATGAAGTCTATATTTAGTAAAACTAATTATTTTAGTTAAATGAATTTATGGATCGAGAATAAGTTGATTTTTTGGATTTAATGTTTTATAAAATGGATATCCGTAGTATAGGAAGTTTATTTGGTGATTAAGTGAAAATGTTTATTTTGGAAGAAATTTAATATTTTGGGGAAACACTATATGGCTAAGGAAAATTGAATACTATAGGATTTTATTTGTTAACTAATGATTGATTTTTTTTGAATAATATATGTTTTTATTATGGACATATTAAAATTTGGGTTATCTATTGAAAATATTATCATAGATAATATGTTATTTGGTTAATTACACTTATATATGAGACTTTAAGTGTAGTCGATGTTATATGGAGATAAATTTTAAAATATACTATGGAACAATATGTGATTAAGTTATTCTGATTTCTGGGTTTCAATCTTAGTTTGAAATATATTGAAGGTTTTTAAGGACATTGTTTTATTGAATGGTTTTTTTTGAACTTTGGGTATTGTTTTTTCAATTTTGGATATTAAGAGTAGTATTAATTTTTATAAAAGATTATACTTTTTGGGGATTATCTAATCTTGTACAAAAATTTTTGTTTTGGGATAATTTCTAAAGATAGGGAAAATATATAGTTCATCTTTTGTGGATTATGTGATTATCTAGAATTTGATTCTAGTAATTCAGGTGTGGCCAAGTCATCTTGAATATGTATCATTTTGGGAAAAGGTGAGTTCTTGGTAGAAACTTACTAAAGGATGAAAATATACATGAAAATTATGTATATTTCCCTATGTCTTTAGTCAATATCTTAAATAAATTCTCTAACTTATAAGAAATTGAACAAAAAACAAAAACATTGTCCATTTACTTTTCCTACTGGGAAACCAAAGACCGTTTAACCTATCACAAGTTTTTAGTTTTCTTGTGGTTATATTTATTCTAATCATGTTTTCTATCACTCTCCATCAGAACTTGATACTTAGTTTCTCCTCCATATCCATGTTTTCCTACATGAAATCCTAGTATGGCTTATTTCGAGTGAATTTTTTACTTCTCTTTATTTCTTTTAAAGTGATTGTTCTATTGACAATTTTTCTAATGTGGTACTTTTAATGACATTTCCGAGCTTAATTTTAAAATTGGGAGGACACAATCCCCAAAAGGGTGGAAGGATGTAACAAACTAGGTAAATAAAGAAAATGAAATTTTCATATTTATTAATATTTTTTAATTAAATATAAATTTTACTTTTAAGGAGATGTTGTGTCTGATAGAGTACTCAAAACACAACTACAGGTTTCTCTGAAATCTTATGTTTCACACAACGTTGAGTTATACAGAAAAATAATATTATAATATTTTTATTTTAAATGGTATTTAACGCCTAGCCATTGTATTAGAGGGAATATAAAAAACTAACTACAATATGATTAACCATGTTTGTTAATTTTCTTTAATTTTATCCAATAGTTTTAAAGGCTTAAAATAATAATGAATTTGTTTTTAGGCATGAAATACTTTATTATTCTATAAATGGTCGATTTACCACCTTTTGATGGAGAACCCTTTTTAAATATATTTTTTGTCACTTTTATATATTATATTTGTCAAAATAAAACACCTATTTAGAATAGAAAAATAAAAATTAATTTGGGTAATTATTTGGTATTTTTATGAAAAAATTCATTTTTAATGAATAATGAAACATACAATATTTTATGTCAAACCCATCTTTTAATCTAACTTATTTATATGGTTGGATTATATTTTTAATTGTTTTTAAAGTGTAATTGGATTATATTTTTATCTTATAATCAAATTTTTTTCCCTATAAATAATTTAATTTTTAAATTGGACATAAAAAATTTCAATCTTTTGATAATTACTATTTTCTAAAAACACACTTTTTTGACAATGAGAATTAATTTTAAATTAATTTCTACAAATCGTTTGTTTTGAATTTGTAAAAATGGATTCCATATTTTTAATCAGGAGTTCAAAAATTTTTAAATTTGTAGATTTTATTTTTAGACATTATGAATAGTTACTTCAGTAAATATTTTATTTACCGTGGTTAACGGGTAAATCTGGTAAATAAGGGTAAAAAATAATATTATAATAATATTAAAATTACCCTAACATGTGTCCTAACCCTATTGGATGATACATGTACGACCATGGGCATCCTTGGGTCGATTTTCGGACCCTATGGACCCACTTGTAAATGAAAATGACACTTTAGAAAAATTAATTTAAAGTTATGGAAAATATAATATAAACATTTATCTCTTAGTAAAACAATTTTTATAATGGGTTATATAAGTGATAATTTTTACTATAAATAGTAATTAGAAATATAAAAATATTTCCTACATCATGGTATTTTATTTATAATTATTAGACATCACATAAATAAATTTATTTATCACACAATCATGATGTAATGATTACCTCATTAAGGAATGTTTTAATTAAATGAGATTATAAATATTATAATTAATTTATTTTGAATCATTTTAGGCCATCCACGAATTTTATGGATAAGGATAACATGTTTTATTTTAATTAATGTAGATATTTAGAAATAATATATTTGTTATATATTTTTTAAAAGTCTTGATATGAATAGTTTATAAATTGACATAAATGAGTTTTTAAAATGAATAATATTTTAATAAATGATAAAATAATTCAAAAAATCTAAGATTATGAAAACTAACATATATGATGTCTAAAATGTCATTAATGATCCATTTTTGGGTCTCTTGGAGTTTTATAGTAAATATATTAACCATATATAATGAATATACAAGAGGACATGGTCAAAGTTAAATAAGTCAACTAAGGGTTAATGATAAAAGATAAGGTAAATTTTATATCCTAAACCTGTCTAAAACCATTGGTTGAGAAGATTACTAACAATAGTTATCTTATATTCGAATTTAATGAGTTTGGGAACTTTTGAAACCAAAATTTAATTTAAAATAAAATAACATTTACAAACTTTCCTAAAGTGCCCAACCTCTCCCTTATAAAAAGAAATCAACTATAACCCATTACACACACCTCTCCAGCCCCGTGGCTTGTCCAAACACTACTCCAATAAATCCCAAGATCCACCTCTTCCCCCTTATAAAAACCCATCACCTTTAACTCTTATTCACACCTCTCAAGCCCCTTGGATCATCTATCCTCTTCCCAAATAAGCTACCAAAATCCCTCTCTTCATCTTAGAATCCTTCCTATAAGCATAAGGAAATTCTAGAGAGCCCTTTGGCTCAAATCGAAAGAAGTTTCCAGTTCTAAAGGTAATGTTTTCCCTCATGTTATCTTCTTTTATTTTACTTCTTCACTCCATATGCCATTATTATTCTTTGTTTATATAACAACACTAGTATCCTCAATATACTAGGATGTTGTTATGAGAAGTATTTGAACTACACTTACACACAACACCATCTTATGTATACGAACATACTATTTTTGTGTATGGTGAAGTGAGGCCTCATGAAATGTTTATTGTTCAATTTTAACCTACCATATCTCATAGTGGTCATTATGATTACATTGTAATTATATGTGATATTTTTTATATTTATTTTATCTCTATTTTTCTGTAATTTTCTTTTAGAACATACCTTTAGGCTTTTCATGTTCTATATATAGGTTAATTTTATTTGAGGAAGTGTGGACTACCACCCCGTCAAAGTGTTATGACTCGTTCATACCATAAATGGAACGTAAAAATGATGGTGTTAATGAACTTAAGTAAAATTTATAAAGTATTATATTATACTAGAATAATAATATTCCTATGTATAATTTGGTTTTCATTCTCTTAAAAATGAAAAAATGAAATGGAAGTAGCGTTCATGCGTATGTACGATATACCATCTCTATGAATAGTGCATTTCATTTTCATATATCCAAATGACATAGACTATTAAAAATACATATATACTAGATATATGTGATATATTTGATATTTCAATTATGTATATCATTCTCGAGATAATGTAATTATAACCACATGAACAATTTTTAATTATTACATGTTCATTTTTTGACTCAGGTTCTGAATATCGACAAAATGTCTGATGTGAATGAAAATAATTAACTAATTGTTATAGAAAGGCAATGAGTGACATAAATCGAAAAATAAACTTTAAAACTTTTATTAAGAAAGTATAAATTAACTCATAATTATTATCAAGAAAATTAATGAATGAACGGGTCATGTTGGACATGAGGTAAGGGGCTTCGTCTCAATATCATTTCATTGAGGCATGTTTTGATAATATACAACTCCTTATTTTTTATGATATTTAATAAACCCCTTTGACTTTTATTTTCATTCAAATGAAATCTTTTTTCTACGAAGAGTTTTACTAAATGAAAAAAGTAATGTTTATAACATTTGTGAGGACAATGACCTCTCTGCCGCCATAATCGTTATTTGGCTTCCTCTATTTACCATAATGTTTTTTTAATGAAAAAGATGCCCCTTATTCGGTTTTTGGGTGTTTTGGTATTGAATATTTTTTTGAAATAGATTGATTATTTTAATATCTTGAAATAATTTCATGTTTTTGAAAATGAATTATATTTATTGAAATATTTATATTTAAAAATAATTTATGTTTTATGATTTTATAATGGTAAATGGAAATTTGACGAGTGGTTATGTGATAAACCAAATGATAGGTGGTTATAATCCTGGAAGGGTGGTTATGTTATAACCTCTAATGCATTGGGTATGGAAGTCATTTGTATGGCTATTCCATTTAGTGATAAGTGTGGTAGTTGAACATATGGTTATTACATTTAAGTATGTTTATGTCCTAATTTAACATTATATGTTATTGTTCTTTATATTGTTTTTATTGTAATATTTTGGTTACAAAAGGGTAACCAATGATCTTTTATTCCATGAAGAGTATTTACTACTTCATAAGGGTGAAATGTATTAGTTATGAAAATGTATTCCTAGTTTACTTATTGTTTTGAAAAATTAATAGGTTTTCTTTATTTGTGTATCCATTACTGAGCTTTTTAGGCTCATCCCATGTTTTTGAAATGTTTTTAATAGGGTATAAGGAAGGGTAAGAGAAATAAATAATTCCGGAAGACTTATATCTAGAAAATAACTATTGTTTTCTTTTGAAAATTTTTATTTTATGAAAAAATGGTTACAAAGTAGAAGTGTCTACCTTGTAATATTTTACATATAATTTAATATTTATGGATTAATTCTCTAAAAATAAAAACCTAAAAATATCCTAAATGTGAATTATTAACTTAATTAAAGATTATGTAATGTTTATGGTCAGGGCCTTACAGTTGGTATCAAAGGTCGGTTTAGATAACTTTAGAGGTTAGGGTGTTATTTAAAAGCATAAGTGACATAACCATAATGGTTAGAAAATTATAAATAGTCAGAGCTATTTTAGATAAATTGAAAGGGTTTAATATAACCATAATAAGTCTATCTTAGTTTTTACCCTCTTAATAAGATATTTTATGATGATCTTACTGATATACTCACACTGACCTTTTTGGTTTTAGTAAATGGCTGGATCTAGAAGGCACCAAAGTCACAATGGATGTGAAAGAAACTGTGGGAGTATTCTAAATGAGAAACCAAATGAAATGGAATCTACAATGATAAATCTTGTGCTCATTATTAAAAAACTATCTAGAGTCATTATTTACAACCGGAACATTGGTGATTTTTATAAGGCTTCGTATATGAGAGGAACAAATCCTTACGGACGTTCAGGTAATTATCATAAAGGTAAGTATATTAAAAAAACTATGTGTCATGGATGTGCAAATAAACACCTAGGAAAATGAATCAAAGGTACAGTAAGATTCTATATATGTGGTAATGAATGTCATAAAGCAACAATCTACCATGGAAAATGGAAGCATCCAGTTGACTCCAGGAAAGGGAAAAAAGTATTGTCTGAAGGATCAATTGAATGTTTTAATTGTGGGTTACATGGTCATTATACGAATAGATTTCCTATGAAAAAGGTTCGGGAATGGGATCAGCAGGACCGTACAACTATATGTTTACCAGTACCTAATGTCATTCTAATTGAGGATAAGGAAACAGAAAATGACCAATGAAATGTATGGATTATTTCTTAGCTAATTTTTTGACATTATTGAATCATAGGATATGATAAATGATTTTTTTGAAGGAAAGAAGTATTATGGAATAAGTTGGAAAATAATGGTTAATGGATCACTAAGAACATTGAATGAGTTAGATGTATACATATAAGGGAATCATGTGTTATGGTAGATTTTAGTGTGATGAAATTCTTAAAAGTATTAAGGCCCTTTTGATGATGGGATTAATTTGGAAGACTTTCTAGTATGTGTAACCATAAAGTTTGATATGTGAAGGTTTAATTCAAGGAAGAATTGTCTTTTATTTTGTGGATATAGTTATGAATAACCATTTGGGATTATATGATCCTTGAATTTGAGGCAACTACCGATTATTACTTTTTGTGTTGAAAATATGAGGTATGAGATAACATTTTTGGTTAAAATATGTTTTGTTTATTTTTGAGGAATTTATCGAATTTTTGGGAATGTTATAAAATTATTTTGTTTTTAAAAAATGAAAACACACAGACTGTTTGACAACCAATAATTTTGGACAAATCTGTTGGAATTTAACCAACAACGAATGTGTGATTTTGATTTATCACCTACCACTGGCCTACGTGAAGTCCCTGGTTAGTATGACTAATTATTTTTAGTTAAATTAATTTATAGATCAAGAATAATTTGATTTTGTGATCTTATGTTTTATCAAATGGATATTTGTAGTATAGGAAGATGATTTGGTGATTAAGTGATAAAAGTAATTTTGGAAGACATTTTTTCTTTTCGAGAAACACTACATGCCTAAGGAAAAAAGAATACTATGGGATTTCATTTGTAGGGTAATGATTGAAATTTTATTTTTGGAAGAATCTGTGTTTGTTTTGGACACATGAAAATTTGGTTTATTTATGGAAATTATTAACATGTCATAGAGAATATATTATTTGGTTAATTACTCTTAAGTATGAGACTTTAAGGGTAATCGATGTTATTTGAAGATAACTATTATAATTTACTGTGGAAGAATATTTGATAAAATTCATCTGAGTTCTGGGTTTCAATCTTAGTTTGGATTATTTTGAAGGATTTTAAAGTGAATTTTTTATTGAATGGTCTTTGTTGTACTTTGGGTATTTTTTGTTCAATTTTGGATACTAAGAGTAGAATTCCTTTTTATAAAAGATTATTATTTTTGGTGATAATCTGATCTTATACTAACCATTTTGGTTTGAGGTAATGTCTAAATATAAGGTAAATATATAGTTCATATTTTATGGATTATATGATTATATAGATGTTTATTCTAGTGTTTCTGGTGTGACTAAGTCATCATAAATACTCATCATTTGGAGCAAAGGTGATTTTTTTGGAAGAATCTTATTGAAGTATGAAACTCTACTAGAAAAGTAAGTATATTTCCTTATGTCCTTAGTCAATATCATAAATAAATTCTCCTACTTTATGAAATGGAACTTAAAACAAAAACATTTTCTGTTTAATTTTCCTACAGGGAAACAAAACACCATTTAACTCATCACATGTTCGTAGTTTTCTGGTTGTTAACTTTCTCCTGATCATTTTTCTATCACTCTCCATCAGTACATGACACTTAGTTTCTCCTCAATATACAGGTTTTCTTACATGGAATCCAAGTATGGGTTATCACAGTTGACCTTTTTACTTCTCTTTATTTCTTTTAATGTAGTAGTTTTATTGACTCTTTTTCCAACGTGGGACTTTTAATGATGTTTCAGAGCATAATTTTAATATTGTGATTACGCAATTCCCAAAAGGGGGAAGGATGTAACAACCCAGTTAAATAAAGGAAATGGAATTTTCATATTTATTAATATTTTTGAATTAAATATTAATTTTACTTTAACGGTATATTGTGTCTGATAGAGTACTTAACAGGAAAAACGGGTTTCTTTTAAATCTTATGTTGCACACAACGTTGAGTTATACAAAATAATAATATAATATTATTATTATTTTAAATGGTAGTTAATTCCTATCCATTGTATTTGAGGGATTAAATAGATCTAACTACAATATTATTATTCATGTGTGTTAATTTTTTTTACTTTTATCCAATAAATTTTAGAGGCTTAATATAAGAATGATTATATTTATAAGCATTAAATACTTTAATATTCTTTAAAAGGTCGATTTACTGCCTTTTAATGGAGAATCCTTCATAAATATAGTTTTTTCAATTTTATATGTTCTATTTGACAAAATAAAATTCTTATTTAGAATCGGGATATCAAAATTTACATTGGGTAAATTTTTGGTATTTTTCAAAAAAAGATCATTTTTTAATCAATAGTAAAAATACTGCATTTTACGTCAAAGCTATAATTTTATATAATTAATTTATATGGTTAGATTGTCTTTTGAGTTGGTTTTAAATTTTAATTAGATTATATTTTTATCATTTAATCCAAGGTTGGTCACTGGATGAAATTTCACTTGGAAATTAGACATAAACAAACGTCAATCTTTTGATAGTTATTATTTCCTAAAAACATGTTTTTTCGTTTGACAGTGAGAATTAATTTGAAATTAATTTCTGAACCTTTTATGTATTGAATTGGTAAAAATGGGTTCCATATATGGAATTAGGAGGTCTAAATTATGTAAATAGTTAACTTTTATTTTGAGATACTATAAATAGAAACTTTGGTAATTATTTTATTTATCGTGGTTAAGAGGTAAATCTTGTAAATAAGGGTAAAAAATAATATTATAATTATATTAAAATTACTATTACATGTGTCCTAACCCTATTTTTTGATACATGTACGACCATGGGATTCCTTGGGTTGATTTTGGGACCCCATGGTGCCACTTGTAAGTGAAAATGACACATTATAAAAATTAATATAAATTTAAGGAAAATATAATATAAACTTATATCTCTTAGTAAAACAATTTTTATAATGGGTTATATAAGTTATATTTTCGACTATAAATTGTCTTTAGAAATCTAAAAATATTTCCAACATCATGGTTTTTTATTTATAATTTTATGATATCAAATAAATTTATTTATTTATCACACTAGGATGATGTAATGATTACCTCATTAATAAATTTTTTAAATAAATGAGATTGTAAATATTAAAATAAATTTATTTTGAAACTTTTCATGTCATCCACTAATTTTATGGATAATTTTTAATTTTTAGATTTGAATTAACATAGGTTTTTTGAAATAATCATGTTGTTATATATTTTTTAAAAATCTTGATATGAATAGTTTATAAATTGACCTAAATGAGTTTTTAAATGAATACTATTTTATTAAATGATTAAATAATCCGAAAAAACTATGATTCTGTCAACTTACATATATGATGTTAAAAATGTCATCAATGATCCATTTTTGGATCTCATGGAATTTTCTAGTAAATATATTAACCATATAGTATGAATATATAAGAGGACATGGTAAAAGTTAAATTATTTAACTAAATGTCAATACAAAAAGATAAGGTTAATTTTAGGCCCTAAACTAGTCTAAAACCCATTGGTTGGGAGGATTTCGAATAATAGTAATCTTATCTTAAAATTGAATGAGTTTAGGACCTTTTGAATCCCAAATTGATTTTAAAATAAAATAATACTTTCAAACTCTCATAAAGAGACTATCCTCTCACTTATAAAAATATATCACTTCTATCCCATTACACACACCACTCAACCACCTTGGATCATCTTAACTCTTCTCTAATAATCTCCCAATATCCATTTATTCCCCCTTATAAAAATCCATCACCTCTAACCCTTAATCACCCATCTCAAGCCCCTTGGCTCATCCAACCACTACCAAAACAAGCTCCCAACATTCATCTCTTCATACTAGAAGCCATCCCCTAGGCACGATGCAATTCAAGAGAGCCCTTTGGCTCAAATAAAAATAAGTTACCTGACTAAAAGGTTATGCCTTCCCTATGGTCTTATTATTCTTTTTTTGTATAACAACACCCGTATCCTCAATATACTAGGTTGTTGTTATGAGAAGGATTTAAACTACACTTAAACACACCACCATCTAAATGATACGAACCTCTTGTTTCATTGTACGGTGAACTGCTGCCTCACAAAATGATGATTGTTCAATTTTCCCCTACCACCTCTCACAGTGTACATTATGATGGAACTGTAATTATATGTGATATTTATGATATTTATTTTATCTCTATTCTTCATTAATTCTCTTTTAGAACACACCTTTATGCTTTTAATGTTGTATATATACGATAGTTTTATTTGAGGAAGTGGGGACTACCACCCCCTCAAAGTGATATAACTCATTAAAATAATACATGGAACATAAAAAAGTATGGTGTTAATATACTTAAGTGACACATATAAAATATGATATTATAGTGGAATAATAATATACCTATGTATCACTTGGTTTTCATTCCCTGAAAAATGAAAAACTGAAATGGAAGTAGCGTTCATGCGTACGTATGGCTTACGGTCTCCATGAATGGTGCATTTAATTTTCATATATCCAAAAGATATAGACTATTCTAAATACATATATTCAAGATATATGTGATATATATGATATATAAATCATGAATATCATACTGAAGATAGTGGAATTATGACCACATGGACAATTTGTAATTATAACAAGTTCATTTTTGACTTAAGTTCCGAATATCGACAAAATGTCCGATATGAACTCAAATAATTAACTAATTGTTATATCAATGTAATAAGTGACATAAATTGAATAATAATACTGAATATTATATTAATAATGTTGAAATTAACTTAGGTTTTTTAATCATTATATTAAAGAATGAAGGAGTCAAGTCAGACATGAGGTAAGGGACTTCGTATCAATATCTTTTAATTGAGGTATGTCTTGATGATATAAACCTCATTATTGTATACAGTATATAATAAAACCATTTAAATTTTATTTTCTTTCAAATATAATCTTTTTTCTATGATGCATTTTACTAAATGACAAATGGAATGTTTTTAACATTTGCGGTGATAATGACCTCCTGGACACTGTAATCGTTATTTGGATTCCTCTATAAGCTTTATTGTTTTTTTAAAATGAAAAAAACCCTTATACTGTTTTTGGGAGTTTTGGTATTGAAAATGTTTTTGAAATTTGTTGATTCTTTTAATATTATTAAATTATTTTTTGTGATTGAAAATGAAATGTTATCAGTGAAATGTTTCTATTTGTAAATATTTTATGTGTTATGGTTTTATAATGGTACTTGGATATATGAAGGGTTGTTACGTGATAAACCAACTTATGGGTGGTGTTATGATAAACTAGGAAGGGTGGTTATGTTATAACCATCAATTCATTGGATATTTAATTCATCCACACTGATATTCCATTTAGTGATATGTGTGGAACTCTACCATATGGTTATTACATTTAAGTATATTTATCTCACATGTTAACTTTATATGTTATGGGTGCTTTCTATGGGTTTTATCATAATATTTTGGTTAAAAAATGGTAATCAATGATCTTTTATTCAGTGAAGATTATTTACTACTTCATAATAGTGAAAAGTATTACTTATGATAAAGTATTCATGGTTTACCTGTTGTTTTGAAAAAATATCAGTTTTCTTTTTTTGTGTATCCGTTAATTAGATTTTTATGCTCATCCCAAGTTTCAAAAATGTTTTTACATAGGGTATAAGGAAGTGTATGAAAAAATAAGAATTCAAGAATATTTATATCAAGAATATAATTGTTGTTTTATTTTAAGAATTTTTATTTTATAAAAAAATGGATACTGGGTAAAAGTGTCTACTCTGTAATATTTTAGATGTAATGTAATAGTTATGGCCTAATTATCTAAAACTATAAAACTGAAAAAATCTTCAATGTGAATTATTAACTAAATTCAAGATTATGTAATGTTTAAGGCTAGGCCCTTATATTAAATACATCATCTTTATTCAAACCCGCCTTAATATGTTCATAATATTCCTATATATTTAAAACTGCATGGGATAACTTAGGGACAAGCATAAGAAATGGGTGACATATAAATCCTAGTAAGAGAATAAAAATAGAATAACATGGTTAAGATAATATATGTTAAAAAATTGGTATATCAATGAAGAATAAAAAATGTATGAATCATAACCATAAACAAATATATACGATATAGCATGATAATGATAACATGGGAAATTTTGTAACAACTTAAAACATTAAATCATAATCATATTCCATGAAAAAACCCTCCAAGACATCATGGTGGACAAAGTCCCATAAAAGAATCTGATTCACTCCCAATCCCAACATGATGTATCATGATAATAGATTTTACTCAATGCATTGGAGAGCTATCTGGGAACACCAATCATATTCATATCATACTCATACTTAAGTGTTCAACATAGATCATACAACATGGATTCATTCACCATAAAAAAATCATGATCAAGGAATTTAGAAGGAATATATGTAACTCCAATATCAATAAATATATGTGTATAATGTTTAATTCCTATGAAAGGAAAATGGGTATGATATTCACTAAACAATTGTTTTGGCATGGAAAATCCTGGTGAAATTTCGATAGTATAACAACGTCACATAAAAATTAATAAAATGGGTTTATGAGATAGAAAGGAGTCTCTAATCATTTAGAATTTAAAGTTTAAGTAATAGGTAAATGTGAAGACATGTCCCAACATGGTTAATTTTAAATTGAAGGAATACACTGTTGAATCTTTATTGAAGAAGAGAATAAAAAGAATCCTTACAAAATTTAAGCTTGGAAATAGTTTTACATAAGAGATCATAGGAGTTAAAAATGAGAGTTAAAGGGGATAAAAATAATTTGTACATAAAATGGGAGATAAGTGGAATAATAAGAACATATCCCAAGACAAGAATAATTAAACTAAAAGACATAACATAAAAGGAGTGCTTGATAAAATAGGAGAGTGGGGGATACCTTACTTGATTTCGTGGCTCCAAAGTCATGGGAGGGGCTTTTTGAGAGATTTGGAACCTTGGGAGGACATTAGGGAGTTGAGGGAATAGTGTGGTCATGCTACAAGGAGTTTTAGAGAAGTGAAATGGGATTTTGGGTGGTCTTATATTGAAATAGAGGAGGATTTTTTTATTTACTAATTAATTATTTCTGTTTTTACGCATGGTTTTTGAAAAATTATTGTGGTTTTTATTCTTTTATAAGTCCAAGGGATGAACTTATTAATGCAATTACCTTGATTATGTGTAGGTGAGTAATAGTCTTATGGAAATAATTTTTAAAATTTAAATTATATTATAGGTTTTGGAGGATTCATAATACCTTTAAAAAATAAATCAAATAGACAAAAAATAAAAATATATTAAAGTAAAGACATTGATTTGGTAGTGGATCACATTTATTGTAATTATAACATTAATTGTTTCTCATTAAGATGTCATATAAGAAAAATAATATTTATACGTTATTAAATTTTTACCCAAAAATTTGGTTGTATCATAAAATTATGAAAAATTCACCAATAGATAATTTTGACACTCTTATTAAAAAATAATATACATTTTATATAAATAAAATTTTAAATATGTGAAAATTTACTTTTAAAATTAAATCAACATTTGTTATTAAATGTTGGGTTTTTTTGACAATAATATTTTTCCAACATTTATAAAAAGTACATTTGGTTATATGATCATTTATATCTGATAATCATTATTTAATAAAATAAATTATTAATATTTCTATTATTTCAAAAATTTATTAATTTAATAAAGTTATATATTATATTTTAATATTAACCAAAAATACAATTTTCACTTTATTGTGTCAAAATAAAAAACATTTACAAAGTTACAATAATAGGTTGAAAATATTTTCATTATTATATACAAAATAATATAAATATTTCTATTTCTCGATTTTTTGAAACATGGCCATTTAATATTCGAGCATATCCCTTAAAATTGTGGTGTTTGATAGTGGTCCATTCATGTAGTGGTTCAATGAATATGGTTTGGTACATGATATCAATGATCTTGAAAATAACCAATAAAAGGTTTAACTATTGATTAAATTGTTGGATCTCAGCTTGGGCTTGGTCAATGAAAAATCCCAGCTATGATATCTCCCTTGTCAGCTCTAATAAATTGGCCTCCTAAGATAAGTGCCAACTAGTTTAGGTCGTCACCTCTTTTATTTTTGTCAATTGGATTGTTAAAACCAAATATTTATACTAACCGTGTGATCACTATTCAATGATTATAGTATCAACAATAATGATACATAATATTATTTTAAATCCAACTAGATATAAAAAAACTGTTCACACATTCTCTATAACCATACTACATAATAATCCATATAATTAGATCAAAAGTTGGATTTTATTTATAACTATTTGGGTCGTTACAATCTTCCACCCTGATGAAATATCACCCTCAAAATTTTTTTTCTCATATTAAAATAATTGGGGGTAACTTTGTTTCATCACCTCCTCTGGTTCCCACATTTCTAGTTCAAACTTAAGGTTTGTCTACAACACATTAACAAGGTGCATTATCTTATTCTATATAACCTTTTATCTATGATATAATATGTTTACCAGCTCCTCCTAATAGGAATTATCATTCTCTAATAGTATCACCATAGGATTGAGTACTTGTGAGGGATCTGGTATATACTTTCCCAAAAGAGAAAACATGGAACACATCATGTACGTGAGATATGTTCGGTGGTAGTTTTAGTCGATAAGAAACTAATCCAATGTGATCAATGATATAACAACTGCCTATGTACATTGACATAAGTTTTCTCTTCTTCTCAAATATCATCACATTCTTCCATAGAATGATTTGGAGGAATACTAGTCTCCAAAATCAAACTCAGGGTCTCATCAATGATATTAATCATTTCACTTTTACCGAATCTTATTAGACTTTATGTGCTACTAAATGGTCTAAACCTTTTCCACCATTTCCTTAACCATTTCAGGACTTATTAGTTTTTTTTCACTAACTTCATCCGAACAAGAAGGTGTTCTTAACCTCTTCCCATAAAAGGGTTTTATAGGGAGACATTTGGATGCTCGAGTGAAAACTGTTATTGTAAGAGAACTCAACTGTAGGAAGATGTTGTTCCCATCCTCCATTGAATCCAATTGATAATACTCTCAATATGTACTCAAGTGTTTATAGAGTCCACTAAAATTATCCATCTGTTTGGGGATGGTAGGCTGTAATTAAGTTCATCTCATTTTTTAGAGCATTTTGGAGAATTTTCTAGAACATGGAGGTGAATATCGAAACTTTATCAGATACAACTGATAGTGGGGCTCCATGAAGTTTTACCACTTCTCTGATGTATATCCTTTCGAGATGACCTAGTGTGAAATCCTCTAAAATTTCAAAGAAGTGTGTATTCTTTTTAAGACAATCCACCACAATCCAGATAGAAATGTATCTCCTAGATTTATTCATAAGTCTGGTGAAAAATTCCATGGTGATTTTCTCCAATTTCCATGTAGGTATTGGTAATGGTTTCATCATACCCTTAGACTATTGTATTTCATCCTTCACTTTCTAAGATACATGAAATCATGATATATATTCTGAAATATTCTTCTTCATATTTTCCCACCTATGAATTTCTCAGAGATCCTAATACATCTTTGTGCTTCTAGGATAGTTAGGGAATGCAGAACTATGTGCATTAGCCAAAATATCATTCTTTATCTCATGATTTTAGGGTACACATAATCGTGAACAAAATCTTACAAATACTTCATTAACATTGAACTCTAATTATTTCCAATTTCCTATAATCTCCACATTATTCTGAATTCCCACATCATCTTTTTTATCATCCTTTAACATTTTAAGACGATATGGTTGAGAAATTTTTTTGAAAGGATTGATGATGTTCCTTGCTTTTGTATTCTCATGTCCATCTTCTTGAATTATAATAATATTAGATCCTTCTCAATTATCCTAAATGAAAAAATTGATCGACCCTTTCCACTCAGAGCATCCTTTACTTTATTCGTGTTACTAGGATGGTAGTGAATTGGGTATTCAAAGTCCCAGATCATATATATCCCCATTTTTTGGCACATATTAATCTCTTTCTATGTGAATACATATTTTAGGCTTTTTGGATAATTATATATTTCACAGTTCTTCCCAAAGTGATAAATCCACCATATTTTCAACTGAATATTATTGCATCAAAATCCAAATAATGAATTGGATAGTTCTGTTCATGAACCTTTAACTTCCTTGAATCATAGGCTGCAACTTTGTTATTTTTCATAAACACACTATGAAATACCTTCACAGAATCATTGATGAATATTGTGAAACGTTATCTAATAGAGGGTAGTTTGAGAACATGGGCAGTGATAACCCTCATTTTCTACTCATTGAATCGTTCTTGATATTCATAATTCCATGTAAAATATGCTCCCATCCGAATTAGCATAGTAAGAGGGTTTGAAAATTGTGAAAAATTTCCTAGAAATTAGTGATAACATCCAGCTATCCCAAGGAAACTAGAAATATATGTCATGAATATTGGCATTGTATATCCTTCAATTTCTTCCATCATTGAAGGGTCTAAAAATATCCAATTTTTTGTTGTGATATTCCCCAAGAAAGATACTTCATTCTATGATAAATATCATTTTTATACTTTGAATAAAGCTTCTCATTTCGAATGGACATTATAATAGTAATTAGATACTCCTCATGCTCCTCCATTATTTATTAGTATTATAGAATAAAGTCTATAAAGACAATATTCATCAAGTCCATGAAGTTTTTTAGCGAATTATTTAGTCCAAATTGAATTAATATGAATTCATAGAGCCCATAAATTGTACCAAAAAGCAGTCATGGGGATATCCTCATTCTTCACCTAAGCTTGGTAATATACTAACCAAAAATCCTCCTTGGAAATGTATTTGACTCCACATAGTTGATTGAACATGCCATCAATCCATGGTGGAGGATACTTTTCCTTTATCATGATCTCTTTGTTCTCGTGATAATTGATTCGAAGGCACATTGACCTATCCTTCTTCATGATGAAGAGGACCGGTGCACCCCATAGTGAAGAACATTCACATATGAACCCTTTATCCATATTCTCTTGTAGTTGTTTCTTCAGCTCTATAGGTTCCACAACAGCCATTCTATATGGAGTCTTGGATAATGGAAACACCCCAAGTACAAGATCAATTGACAATTTAACCTCCCGGTTAGGAGGAAAATAGGGAAATTCTTCAAGAAACACATCATCATATTCCCCCACAATATGCCTATCTCTGAGAATGCTTTTTTCCTTATAAACAATCAATTAAGATAAATATCCATTATTATAAGGAAATAATATCCATTATTGGGATGATACTTCTAAATATGATTCATCCTTCTCTTTGAACCTATATATAATAAGAGGTCGATTTTCAATTCGGATAGTGATTTCATTCTCCTATAAATTTATGTTGGATCTATATAGAGAAAAACTAATCCATGCATAGAATTGAATAAAATTATATCAAAGGGTGTATGACAAGATTCACTAATATGTTCATCCAACAAACCTTGATAGGAGATGATTTATATACTTACTATGAAATAATTACCCTATTTTCCATTTTAACTGACATCTCTACCTCCATGCTTCTAGGTGGGGTTTGAATAGTTCTATTAAACATTCTTGATATGATAGAATGAATAGAACTAGAATAAAAATAATGTTTTATATTCTTGAATGAATGATGATTTTACAGATCACCACTTCATTTTTAGGATCCACCTCAGTGGTTGTGATTGAAAAATCCCACCCTGTCTTCCTTGGAATTTGATTGTTTTATGTAAAAACCCTTCTCTTTGTGCATTTGTTTTCAAAGTTCCCTAGTTACTTGTAGATGTAGTAATGAAAAATGCACTGAGGGTTCACTATAGAATTCCTTTCCTCTATCATAGTAGTGGGTTTCTCCAGTCTATATAAATTATCTTGGTGTTTTTTCTTTCCACAACAAATTCATTTATTATTCCTATTTATTAAATTTTTGCAGTGCTTATTTCAAAATGAATTATAAGTGGGATATTGTAATTTCTTAGCACAATTGTATTTTTCTATTGGACCACCTAATTTAAAGTCCACTATTCTTATCCCTGTGATACCCTTGAGATTATCCAATCATCATATTGACTTCAATGGTAAAACGTACAATTTCCTCAATGCTATCAATGTCACAGATCCCAAATGCTTTGTGTAGACTAGTTTTTAGCCCACCAAAGAAGCAGTCGACATGGTATTTTGGGGTAACGACAAAACCAGAGGTGTATCATGCATGTCTTGTGAATTTATGATCATATTTACCAATATATTCATCATATTTTTTACTTTAGTGCATGGAAATCCCTTTCTATATTATGATTTAGGGTGCGATGAAAATATTTATCGAAAAACATTTTCCAAAATTCCTTTCACTCCATTTCATCGATCTCTTTCTCTGGCTTCGTATTCTTGATCAATATCCACCACTTATCAACTTCTCAATTTATATACATTGAATCCAAAAGTATCTTATCTTGTTTAGAAAATTGAAGGATAAAGAAGATATTCTAAATTTATTTTGTCCATTGTTTCATAATTAAGGGATCGAATGGTCCATTAAAAGTAGAAGGCCTTTATCGCATGAAGATCTTAATTGCAGATTGATCTCTCTTATGGGGGTTTGGGCACTCCTCCAGATCTAGGTTTATATTTAAAACTAGATTCAAGTTAGATATTATTATCATGATATTGATGAATCCTACTCTCATCTGTTTTGGCATCCCATTGGTGATGTCAACACATTGACCATCATATTGATTTATTACATGATTCCTCCTATTTCCTACTATTGGATAGAATAAAATAAAAACTATGGGTGAGTATTTTAAAACTCTTGAACTCATAAAATAGAATCCAATGACATTAAATGGATAACTTATTTATTATGTTTATTTCCTTAACTTATGAATTTTTAGACTTCAATATATGATATCTATGATATATTTCTAACATGGATTCTTATTGGAATTGTTTTGTTCCCATGATAATGGTTCGTAATGAGAATTTTAATTTACTAAATATTAACCCCAAGGAGTGTAAAAAAAAGATTGAAATAAGGCCTATTATCATGTACCAGGTTACCTTGAGTCAGACCTATAATACCTTGCCAGATTCGTTACTCCTAGGTACATCTATGTTGGAACCACTTCTGTTTTTTGTATCCATACATGGATGTATTTTCATCATATAAAAATTACACTATACTCCAAAAAAAAATTAGGGATGTTTACTTATACCTAGTTCTATCTATAAGTATTTTTACCAGAGTTTTCTAATCGTAATCCCAAAAAACATAACATTTCCTCTAATACCAACTATAATAACCTTTTTCAATATTTAACATTAATACCTGATTTATATCATAATATTACGCTTATTAAAACCCAATACATCTATAATTATAGTATTTTTTGAATTAGGTACATTATATAACAACATAAAACATTAAATACAACGTCTTTATTGAAAACCCCCTTAACATATTTATAACGTAGCTTCGTACTTAAAACTACATGGGATAACTTAGGAAAAACATAAGTAGGGAGCTATAAAGGCCAGTAAGGGAGTAAACATGGAATAATGTAGAGAATATAATAAATTTTAAACAATAGGTATATCAATGAGGCATAAAATTCATTGGAATCATAAACATAAACAACTAGATATGACATAACAAGATAATCATATCATGGGAAATGTGGAAACAATTAAAAAACATTGGATCGCCAACATATGTCATGGCTAAACATGCCAAGACATCATTGTGATCAAATTCCCATTAAGGTCTTAGGTTCGCTCCCTATCCCAACTGGATGCATCATGATACTAAACATTACTCAATGCATTGGTGCATTATTAAGGTGCACCCATCATATTCATTTCGTACTCATGCTAAAGTGTGCCCCATGGATCATACAAAATGGATTCATTCATCATCATAAATTATTCAATGGTCAAGGAATGTGGCATAAATACATGTATTTACCCAATCAATATGTCTATGTTCATAAAGGTTAATACCTTTTGAAGATAATAGATATGGTATTCACTACATAATTGTTTTGGTATGGAAAATCACTGTGAAATTTTGATAGCATAACTAAATCACATAAATAATCATAAAATGGGTAGATGAAAGATAAAGGGGTCCCTAATCAATTTGAAATGAAATTAAAAGTATTGGGGACATGGAAAGACATGTCCTCACATGATTTAATGGAAATATATGTCATTATTGGTCCTACTATTTATTTTTCCGGAATTCCATTAATGATGGGTATCTCCAAATAAGATCAAATTATCATTAACATAAAATGGAATTAATTAATTAATGTAAGTTTTTTTATCTTAAATAATAAAAGAATGAATAAATGAATGTTGGTTGTTTATTTTTGTGTATTTGTTTAATTAGTGACTATTAGTGAGGTTGACCAAGACCTATATATGTGTTGGTATATACTTAATTCAATATATTTCATGGGTTTTCAATTATTTTTTGTTAAATTAAAGTATAGCCTAAGATTCATCCCTCCCTCCATTATTATGTAGGACCTATGTGTCCAAGGATATTTATGTAATTTCTTTTAATGAATACTTTGGTCACCTCACATGTGTGTGGGTAAGAAATAATTTTAATTATTGGTGAATCCCAAGGCATGTGTGGATGGTTCAAGACGGAACCATTAGGTGGACACAAGGAATCTTGTAGCAAATTCCATGTTTGGAATAAGGAGTAATTTCACCTTGGTCATAGGTAGATATAATTTTCTATCATTTAATCAATCCATTAGATAATATTATGATTGATTCATTTAATTTTTAATTTATATTTTTTCTAATTAATTAATATTATATTTATTGATACAAGACCATGATCACATAAATGAATGAAATAATATGAAAAAGAGACAATTAAAATTAAAATTGTTATGTATAAATGATTTATCCAAAAAAGGTTAGTTAATTAATTAATCATCAACCAAAAAATTAACAAGACATGTAACAGATATAAAAGATACAAATTTATTCATAATAAAATAAAATCCATCATTTTAATATTTAGTTATAACAATAATTATTTTACTTTATTAGACAAAAAAACAATAGAACTATATGTTTTTCCAACCCTTGTTGGGATACCTACATTTATAAGTGGAGTTAATATGAATGTTTTAGGTTGAATTAACCATTTTACATGAAGAGGATTATCCATTGTTGGAAATGGTTTAACATTGAGGGAGGTGTTGAGAAAATCCATGTCACGATTTTTACATTGGGAATTCAACTCAATGGATCAAGGAGATTTAATCCTTCAGTTGTAAAAGGCATGCCTACCTACAATCCGTCAAAATATCTTGACCCATCGGGGTTATAAAAATGGGAATATCGATCATTTTCACTAGTATTTACATGAAACTAGTCATTCCAAGTATTTTTGTGAGGGATATTAGGAATTATTAAAATAGTGGAATATTTAAAAAAATCAATTAATTATTTCTCAAAAAATCGATAATAATGAACAATATTAATAATATTCTCTTTTAAATTGTAGAAAAAATATACAATATCACAATCCCTATGATCAATATTGGATAAAGATAATCTCCTCACTAGTAGTAACTTCTCTGAGCTGTTTGGACACCTTGAGGTTGTTCTACGCCATGAATAGAAATATTACATGCTAGACTTCTCAATGCTTTATATGCCTACTCAAGAGGAATGTGATGAAGAGTTCATAGTCTATAAAAAACATATGAATGATGTGATCAACATTCAAAGTCTGATTCTTTCATCTATTTCTAATGAACTCATGATGAATCAAGAAAACAAGGATGTGTATAGAATGCTTGAGCACCAATGTGGTCATTACTATGAGAGATCTAGACAGGACTAGTTTGATATTTCCAAAGTGATCTTTTAGTGTATGCTTGTAGAGGGTTCCCCAGATGGGCATCACCTAGTCAAGCTCATTGTCTACATTAAGTGCCCATATGTTCTATGGTTTAAACTCCCCAAATAACTCGGCACTGGTCTCATTTTTTCATCACTCTCTCAGAGAATCTCTGGTTTTGTTTCTAAGTTTAATATAAACTTTATTTGTTAATCTTTTCTAGATATTCTTTTCCTCCTTCAGTTATCAGATAAAGATATGAAGTTAAAAAATAATTCTGTCCTTATGGTGAACAAATGGAAGGGAAAAAAAGAGATTTAAGCCCAAATATTTTTTATGCCCTTCCAAGAAGAATAATATCATAAGGGAAGAAATGTAATATTATAATATTCATTTTGTATGTGGAAGGAAGGGCCATTGGAAGAAAAACTGCACCCATCTAAAGAAGCAAGGGGGAGCTTTAGGTGTGTTTTTTTTCGAGTGTTATTTATCTATTTCTAAAAATTGGGTATTCGATATAGATTATGGTGCTCACATATGTATTCAAATACAAAAACCAAGTATATTAATAAAAATTGACTGAAGGGAGGTAGATCAATGAGTATCCAATGAAGATAAACTTTCAATTGTAACTACCGAGCACTACAACATAACTTTTCCGACTGGAATGATATTGGTTTTAAAGTGTTTTTATTATATGAATTCAATTACCAAAAACATTATTTATAAATCTAGACTACATATAGATACATTCAATTTCAAATTTGGAAAAAAAATTAGATTATTTTATAAATATTTCATTTTTTATGCTAAGAAAAATTTACATAACGGTCTTCACGTGTTGGATTGCATCATCCAAGTAAAGGTAATTGATAAAAAAGTTGCTTCACGTGACTCATACCACAGCCAACTATTGGATGGGTAATTTAAATGAAAAACACTTGAAAATTTCTGTCAATATGGATATTTAGATTCATTCTAAATAAAACCACTTGGTGTATGTCACACATGTTTACAAGGAAAAATGTCCAAATACCCATTTATTGGGAACGGTGAAAGGAACAAAGAGCTTCTTGAATTAGTCTATACTGATGTGTGTGGACCATTTCTTATTGAAGCAAGGGGTGGGTACTCATACTTTAGATAATTTACTAATGATTTTAGTAGATATAGATATAATTACTTAATGAGGTATACATTGGATTATTTAGATAAATTCAAGGAATACAAGAATGAAGTAGTGAACCATCTTGGTTGAAATATTAATAAAACTTGCTCAGACTTAGGAGGATAATATCTTAATTAACACTTCGTTGATTACTTATGGGATTTTGGGATCCTATCCCAACTCACTCCTCCTTACACACATCAGTGGAATGATGTAAGAGAAAGTAGGAACCACACATTTTTGAACATGTGGAGATCAATGATGTGTCTTAGAATTCTTACATTATACTTTTAGTGATATGTGTAACAAACAGAGACACACATACTAAACCAAGTACCAACTAAATTGATAAATGGTATTCCATTTGAATTTTTTAGTGGGATAAAACCCATGTTATGAATTTACATGTGTGGGGAAGAAAATATTTTGTTAGGCTCTCTTTATATAACAAACTTTCACCTCAAGGCACAATGTGTACCTTTACAGAATACCCCCAAGGAATCAAGGGGATATTACCTATATGACCCCTTAGAAAAAAGTATTATAATGTAAAGACACACTATATTCCTTGAGAGGGAGAAAATCTCCAAAAGGAATAGTTGGAGGAGGATAAACTTCGATGAAGTTGAGGCTCATGGAACACAAGAGTCGGTATTGGATCAGATTCCACAAAGCCCCATGGAAGAAAAAATTGTTTCATTGATAGAGGAACTACATTGAAGTACAAGAGAGGATAGAGAACCAGAACAGTATGGTTTTCTATTTTCTGAAGATAGTGACTCACTATTAGTTGATAATAATGATCCTCTGACATATAAGGAAGCATTAAGTGGCACAGATGTTTCAAAGTGGAAAAAATCCCTGAATTCTAAATTAAATTCCATGTACCCAAACTATGTTTGGATTTTGGTAGATTCTTTAGTGGATGTAAATCCTATTGGTTTCAATTGGGCATTCAAGAAGAAACTGGTCATGGAAGGACAAGTTAGTACCTATAAGAATTGAAAGGTTGCTAAAGGGTTTAAACATCACCAAGTTATTGACTATGGTGAAAGCTTTTAACGAGTTAAAATACTAAAATCCATAATCACTACTAGAAATTTAAGCTATATCCAGAGACCTATTTCCACAGTTCTATAGGTCTGTGGCTATAGGTTGTTTATAGCCACATTTTAATTTTTATCTGTGGCTACACAATTCCCCCCCCTTCATTTTTTGATTCTTTTCAGGATCCTCCTCCATCCCTGATATGCATCCCCCCATTTTTCTTCGATTCTCATTAGGCTCCTCCTCCCCCAATACGCGACCCTCTCACCATGGTTCCCTTCTCCCTCAACGACCTCTCCCCCCCCCCCCCGACGACCTATATCACCGTGCCCTCCTCTCTTCCCTCATGGATTTCCTCTCTTTCCCGCATTGATATCCTATAATGTTCATCATCACTGGCTTTAGTTCCTCCATCCCTCGTCATGGTTCCTTTATTCATGGCATGGATTATCCAATCACGGCTTGACTTATCCATTCATGGATGCTCCATCCCTCAAGCGGTACTCCCCTCCTCCACACAATTCGTTGTTTGTTCATCATCTATTATGTGTGTTGGTAGAAGGGTTCCTCCCTTCATACACTTCTTCGGGCCTTCCTCCTCTATACGGTGCGTTGGCCCAACTAATTTACTTAATTTTATTATGTGGCTGCTATTTGTCGTTTTGGTCCTAGTCTAATGAGTAAACGAAGTGTTCCATATAACTTGGAACTTTCCAGTTGATCCATGAATCATAGTTGAGTTAAATTTAATGAATCATGCCAATACCAGTTGATAAATTCTTAGAAAGTTTGAATTTTGGTTTTCCAAGGATGTGGTAATTTTTAGAACCATTATTTGGTTAAGAGAATATATATTTGGAAAATTCTCAATAATATTTTCAGTTATGTGAATTGTGGCTTGAGGGTGATATAGGCTCTCGGGTGTGTGTCTGAGCATTGATGAGTGGACATGTAACCATTTTAAGCTTTAGGTTTTCCACCATGGGGACTCCATGGAGTAGATCTCCATGAGTTGGAGGAAAAATACCCAGGTGGAGTGATCATTCCTTATTGTTGGGAAATTTGGTTTTACTTGTCTACTTATAGTAAAATATCAGTTTACCAAGTCCATGGTTTTGGTTGTTTCGCCTCTTCTTGGGTGAGGTGGTTAGGTGTTTTGGAGGGACTGTAACATGGGATTATCCCTATTAAAAAAAGAAATAAAAATACCATTTTTTACTGGTTTGGCATGGTGGAAAATTGTGATCGTTGAGATGTCTTTTTTTGGTTCCCATTTTTAGTATGATTGGATATGTATGGTTCCCTATATTCACACCAATATAAACATCAAGTCAAAATTCACTATTTAACACCCCAAGCTTCTATGGTACGCTTCTCTTTGATTAATGTGATAGCTTGTGTTGTACGCAACACCGAGTTCTAACACACCATAACCAATCAAACTAGCTGTTATGAATAGTAATACCTACTTTTTGAAATTATATGTATTTTATATTTTAAAATGGACTTCATTTTTGGATTTGGAATATCGAATTTAGCCTAAGTTGAAATTTTGGTACTTTTCGGATAACTTTCATATTTTGATGAATAGTGAAAATTACAAAATTTTAATTAAAAACAACTTTTTTAATCAAAATAATTAATAGTGATAAATTATGAATTTGAGTGGTTTTAAAGTATATTTAGAATATATTTTTACCATCTAATATAATTTTGGTCATTTTACACAATTTTACAATTAAACTGAACATAAATAAGTGTCAATCTTTTGATAGTTATTATCTCTTAAAAACACGTTTTTTGTTTTGACAGCGGAAATTAATTTTAAATTAATTTCTGCCACTTTGTGTTTTGAATGTAGAAAAATGGATTCCATATTTTGAACCAGGATGTCCAAATTGTGTAAATAGGTAACTTTTATTTTTAGACATTTTGAATAATTACTGTGGTAAATATTTTATTTACCATGGTTAAGGGTAAATCCGGTAAATAAGGATTAAAAAATAATATTATAATAATACTAAATTACCCTAAAACGTGTCCTAGAATTATTGGTTGATACATTTTCGACCATAGGCATCTTTGGGTCGATTTTGGGACCCCATGGTGCCACTTGTAGGTGATAGGGACACTTTGTTTTAATTAAGTTAAAATGAATACAAAAATGACACAAGCATATATCTTTTAGCAATACAATTATTACATAGGGTTATATATGTTGGAATTTAGATTATAAATATTCATTAGAAATATAAAAATCTTTCCTATATAATTATTTTTTATTTATAATTTTTAGACATTAAAGAATTTAATTTATTTATGACACAATGATGATGTAGTAATTACTATAATAGTGAAAAATTAAAATAATTGATATTATAAATACCAAAATAAATATAATATGAAACTTTTAATGAATTAAACTAATTTTCTAGGATAATATGATATATTAGGATTGATTTAATTGACTTATTTTGAATTAATCAATCTGTTTTGAGTTTCAAAAAAATCAACTATTGAATAGTGTCAAAATTGACATAAAAGAGTTCTTAAAACAAATATTATATTATTAATTGATATTAAATTCCTAAAAATCTAAGGTTCGTCCAAGGGACTTATATCATGATAGTTTCATCATTAAGGGACCACTTGGGGGTCGCTTGGATGTATATAGTATGTTTATTAACCATATTATATAAAAATACAAAGAGACATTGTAAAAGTGAAACTAATTAACTTAGAGTTAATACTTAAATATAAGGTTAATATAAGTACCCAAACCTGTCTAAATTATATTGGTTGAGTTGTTTTCGACCTATAACCACCTTAACATTTAAATAATCAACTTTGGAGCCATTGGAAACCGAATATGAATTTATTATAAACTAATATCTCTAGCTTTTCCAAAGGTGCCCCTCACCCCTCTTATAAAAGGGCACTCCTCCTTATCATTTCTTCAAACCTTAAAAGCCTTTTGGTTCGGCCAAAATCTGCCCACATACTCTCACAACTTCTCTCACTACAACCTAGAGGCCTTATTTTGATCAGAAAGCCAACCTAAGGATCCTTTTTGATCAAATCAAAAGGAAGAAACCGAAGAAGAGGTAATGATTTCACCACCCTTTTCCAAGTTCCTTTCTTCTTCCACTTCTTCTTCCTTTTTTGATACCATTATAAAATAATAACTCCAGTATCATATATATACTGTGATGTTATTATAAATATGGTACAACCATATTCAGTATTCTATCCACCCTTTGAATAACTTGTCACCATACGTGCGTACGTACGGCTTACCGTCTCCACGTCGTGGTGTAATTGTTATTCAATATAATATTATTTGGATGGGTATAATAATGATGTGTAACTCATGTAAATATTAAATATAACATGTTAATGATTCTTTATATATGATATACCATCCATTTATATATTATTTTAATATCAAAAGAATGATATTGTCGCTCATGCGTACGTACGGACTACCGTCTCCACGAACGTGATGAGATTCATTCTCCATCGTATCCATTCAAGTATAATTATCATTTGATGATTTAAAAAATGATGTTTAAGGACTTGATATCATTCTGGATATGAATAATATACAACCTATCCTTTACAAACATGTCTTATGTAACAAAACATATAAAAGAAAACAAGTAAGTTAACACCCGAAACAACGATAATACTAAGATATTATTATCAAATCAATATTAAAAGATCATATATGATATCATATTAATGTATATGATTCTTGTATAATTTAATAACAATTATTTCACCATTATACAGGAGGTTAAACTACCCCAACCAAGTAAAAGTACAAGGTACGGGTTATTTCACAATCTCTTCATTATCCGAGGTTGTTTATATGTAAAAATCTACTGGGATCTCTTTACCATCCACATACATGTTTTCTTAAAAATGTATTTCAAAACATTTTTATTATTTACAAGAATATGGGTTAAAGTCATTTATCCCTTGTTTTATTTTTTATAAGATAAATCTTTCCGTCGTTTTCAAAATAAGGTCCTTTTTAACCTTTTCGACAGAATTAAGGTAAGAATGTTTTTTTTACTTATACGGCGGGTGCGGTTATTTTCTGCCGTTATAAAATCTTCAAAGATTTCCTTACAAGATTATAAGATTATTTTCAAATAAAATGTTTTATTTTATATGGCTCTTAAATGATTTCAAAAATGGAAAGAGATATTTCTCTAAAAAGTGTTTTGATTTCATCTATGTCAATATCCTTTGATGGATTTTTCGCTTATTTGAAGTTGATTTATTATGATACAAAACTTCTATATTGTATTGAAGGTTTTTTGATATGTTTGACTGTGGATGTGCTATTTTTATACCATTCATAGTTTATGGTGAAATTATTGACATTTCGTATGCTAGTTTTAATACAAATGTTTATGGTATGTTTAAACCTTTTCATATGGGAATGCATTGGACTTAATATGTGATGGGTGGAGCCCGCTATAGCTCCTCGATTCATCGGTAGGTCTCATGAGACAATCTAGTGTCTTGGCACAAGGCCTTGACAAAATCTTATTTTTAGTCTTGGCATGAGGCCTTGGCTATGTGGTTATGATAGTCTGGAATTATGCATTCCAACATTTTGAAAGTTGTTATTGATTTTTCATGTGATTATTCGATTAGTAGAATATCCATGTGAATAAGTAAATGGAATTATTTCATTTTATTTATGCCATACCATGTTGAATGTTCAAGGTTGAAAGGCTTTTTTTTAGTTATACATTGCCTTAAATGTTTATTCTTATTTATGAAAGTTTCCGCTATATTGTTATCCTTACTGGGCATTTGAGCTCACCCCTTTTCTATGTTTTATTTTTCCCAGGAAGTGAAAAAGTAAATTATGAATGACCTGCAGGGATTTTATGTGGGGATATGAGTGTGGATTATAGAGAAAATATTTTTTTGTAGTAGTTTTTCATTTTATGATGTAATGTAAGACTTATGAATATATCTAGTGTTTCCAAGGCTACTAAACCAATCGGTCTTTCGAGATTTGATCTTTCTTGTGATCATGCCAATGTTATGTAATAATGCACCGACTCTGGGTAACTAGGGTCGGGGCGTTACAATTGGTATCAGAGGAAGGTTTAGTACAAACCTTGGAAGCTATATTTAGATAAACTCTGATTAGAGCACGTAGATCTAAGATGAACTTTGAGGATTAGTAAGAAGAACTTCCTATAATTTTGGTATTGTAGAAATTTTGTGAGTTTTCCGAGCAATACATCCCTGTCTGGATACGAGCAGGTAGAGGCAGCTCTGGCATAGATGTACTTAGGGGTAAAACCCAAAAACACCGCTCTGAGCTAGACTCGAACGGGAACTGGTGCACGACAACGGGCCTTGCTGCACTCTTGGTTACGACACTCCCGGGGGATATGCTTAGGATAACTCTCATTTTCATTACAAATCATTATGAAGGGTTTATGAGTATATAATTCCTTAAAGAAAATATTTTTATGATTATGGATTATATCCATAAATAGTTCAATTTATGTTAAGTGTTTTATAAGTATGGGATTATGTATTTTGATTCATAAAATGATCTAGTTTATGCCATTGTTTAGAAATGGTGCCTAGTGGAAGAAATGGAAGCCGTATCAATGTACGCACTCCATGTAGGGATTTCCCTCCTGCTCAAGATAATTATAGTGGAGCTGGTGATGCAACTGGTGTCGATTAGCTAATCACCATACTGGGACAACTTACTCAAGTTATGAATAATAACATTACCCGTATGGAACAACCTGATCCACAGCGTAGAGGATCAAAGTTATATCGATTCATGAGGAAAAAACCACCAATGTTCAATGGGAGTACAAATCCCTTAGTAGCTGAGCAATGGATAAATTCCCTAGAGAAAATATTTCAGGCTTTGGGGAGCAGTGAAAAGGAAAAAGTTATCATGGCAGTTTACCGCCTCACTGGAGATGCTGATCAATGGTGGTCATTGATTCAAATCATGAAGGAAGATGATGAAGTATCAATTATGGAATGGAGGGAGTTCAAAGATCTGTTTTTAGAAAAATACTTTCCTCGCGACCATCGAGCAGATATGGAAATGAAATTTCTGAGTCTGAGACAAAAGGAGGATGAGAATGTCACAATGTATGAGGCTAACTTTACAAGGTTAACAAGGTATGCTGGAGATTATATACGTAACCCAAGAAGTAAGATTGATCGTTTCTTTGATGGGTTAAAACCATTTCTTTGTCGAGCATTAGTCTCACAATCCTTTTCATCGTACAAAGACATTGTCTCATGTGCTATCAAGATTGAAAAGGAATTCTCTAAGTCTTATGACTTTAAAGCAAAGCAAGAGAAGAAGAGACCTGCTGATCAATCTGGGAATGGAAATAAGGGGAAGAAGGGAAAGGTTGAATATCCATCTTGTGGTAAATGCAGGAAGAAACATCCTGGTACTTGCTTGAAGGGAATGAGAGTCTGTTACAAGTGTGGTGAAAAAGGCCACCAAGCTCATGATTGCAAGGGGAAGAAGGAAGCTACCAACGTTCAGTGCTACAATTGCAGGGATATGGGGCATTATGCAAATGAATCTCCTAAGCGTCAGGAGAACTTAACTCTGAAAAGGCCAAGGGATCAAGGCCAGGCTTATGCTATCACTACTGCTCAGGTAGAAGCTCCGAAAGACGTGGTGGCAGGTAATTTAATGGTTTCCTCAAGTTTAGCAAATGCATTATTTGACTCTGGATCATCGCATTGTTTCATATCTTCCCAGTTTTCTAAGAAAATTAGATATTTCCAATTTGATTTAATAAGGGAGTTGTCAGTTAAAACTCCTAAGGGAAGTATCATTGCAACAATGTTTTGTGAATCAGTCCCCATTAGAGCACATAAATGTTCTTTATCTGCTGATCTCATCGTCATACCTATGATTGAGTTTGATATAATCCTTGGTATGGACTGGATTTCGTACTATGATGCTAAGATTTATTGTAAGAAGAAAGAGGTTACGATTCTTGATGATAATGATAAGGAACACCTTATCTTTAGAGCAGAATCGTCACCACCTAATTCTTATTTAGATCCACCCCCAGTAGCTCAACGTAATTCAATTATTGGGGAGGAAGAGAATGAAATAACTATCGGTGAGGAAAGAAATGTTCAAATAGAGGATGTACCTGTTGTGAAAGAATTTGTAGATGTATTTCTGGAAGATTTACCTGGACATACTCCAGAAGGAGAAGTTGAGTTTTCCATTGATTTGATTCTTGGATCAAGGCCTATATCGAAGACCCCTTATAGAATGGCCACAGTAGAATTAGTTAAACTAAAGAAACAACTAGAGGAATTGAGTAATAAGGGATTTATTCGCCCTACTGTTTCTCCATGGGGAGACCCTGTTCTTTTTGTTAAAAAGAAAGATGGATCTATGAGGTTATGTATCGACTACAGGGAGATCAATGCTATAACGATAAAGAACAAGTATCCCCTACCTTGTATTGGTGATTTATTTGACCAACTGCATGGAGATCAATAATTTTCAAAGATTGACCTTCGATCTGGATACCATCAGTTGTTTGTGAAGAAGGAAGACATTCCTAAGAGAGCATTTCGAACCGGGTACGGGCATTACGAGTTTACTGTAATGTCGTTTGGATTGACTAATGCACCCTCTGTATTCATGGATCTGATGAATAGAGTTTTCAAGGAGTATCTCGATGAATTTGTGGTGGTATTTATTGATGATATCTTGGTATACTCCAAAACCTACGAAGATCATGAAAATCACTTGCGCATTATCTTGAAGACTCTGAGGAGGCATGAATTATATGGGAAGTTTAGCAAGTGTGAATTCTGGCTTCATGAGATTTATTTTCTTAGACATATTGTCTCTAAATATGGAATCTCTATTGATCCTTCTAAGACCAAGGCAATCCAAGAATGGCCCGCAACTACGAGTATAACTGAGGTACGTAGTTTTATTGGTTTGGAAAGTTATTATCGATGTTTCGTCCAGAATTTTGCCCGATTGGCTAACCCATTAACGAAGCTCACACGTAAAGGGGTTAAATTTGTTTGGACAAAATAGTGTGAAGAATGTTTCGAAGAACTGAAGAGAAGATTAGTCAATTATCCTATATTGACTCTACCATCGGGGAATGATGAGTTCGTTATTTATAGTGATGCATCAAAGAAAGGACTTGGTTGTGTCCTTATGCAGAATGATAGAGATATTGCCTATGCATCACGATAGTTGAAAATTCATGAACAAAACTATCCTACTCATGATCTCGAGTTAGCAGCTGTGATCTTTGCTTTGAAGATATGAAGGCACTACCTCTATGGTGAAAAATGTGAGATTTATACTGATCACAAGAGTTTGAAGTATATTTTCTCACAAAAAGAACTCAACATGAGGAAAAGGAGATGGCTTGAATTACTCATGGATTATGATTGCACGATACACTACCACCCGGGGAAAGCAAACAAGGTGGCAGATGCTTTGAGTAGAAAAGACCATGGAGTTTTGAACAATATGAGAATTGAAAGGGATCCAATTTTCATGGATCTAGTGAAGATGGACATGGGAATAACCAGGGAAGGTGAAACATCAATGCATTTTCAAATGGATGCCAAACCATCTTTACTCAAAAGGATTAAGAGTTCTCAGACCGATGATGAAGAATTTCAAAAGAAGATTAAAGCTTTGAATGATGGGAGATTGAGAGACTTTGTGTATGAAGATGGAATTTTGAGATTCTGGAAGAGACTTTGTGTTCCCGATATACCTGATCTAAAAAGGGAATTATTGGATGATGCTCATAGTTCCAATTTCTCTATACACCCTGGGAGCACCAAAATGTATAGAGATTTGAAAGAACATTTTTGGTGGGACAACATGAAGAGGGAGATTGCTGATTTTGTGTCAAGATGTATGGTTTGTCAACAAGTGAAAGCTGGAAGGCAACAGCCTGGAGGAGTCATGCAACCTCTTCCCATACCGGAGTGGAAATGGGACAATATTACGATGGACTTTTTCATGGGGCTACCAAAGACTCCTAGAAGGAACGATGCAATATGGGTTATTGTTGATCGTCTTACAAAGTCAACACATTTTCTTGCTATAAGAGAAGATCTACCCCTGGAACGTCTAGCAAGAATATATATTAATGAAGTTGTGAGACTTCATGGAGTACCCCTATCGATTGTTTCTGATCGTGATCCCTGTTTTACTTCAAGATTTTAGAAAAGTCTTCAGAAATCCCTGGATACTGAACTTCATTTGAGCACTGCTTACCACCATCAGACAGACGGACAATCAGAACTGACTATTCAGAGAATAAAAGACATGTTGAGATCTTCCTCACTTGACTTTCAGGGTATGTGGGATCAATATTTACCACTGGTAGAATTTTCCTATAACAGTAGCTTCACATCGAGTATTCAGATGGCACCATATGAAGCGTTATACGGAAAGAGATGTCGTACACCAACCTGTTGGGATGACGTTGGTGAAAGAAAACTTGTTGGCCTAGAACTGGTGGAGGAAACGGTGGAAAAGGTGAAGGTAATCCAAAATCACATCAAAGCAGCTCAAAGTAGGTAGAAGAGATATGCCGATAATCGAAGGAAAGATTTGGAATTTCAAGTCGGTGATCATGTTTTCCTGAAGGTATCACCATGGAAGGGAGTCATACGTTTTGGTAAGAAAGGTAAATTGAGTCCCAGGTACATTGGACCTTTCGAAATTCTAGAACGAATTGGGGCTGTGGCTTACCGATTGGCAATGCCGCCAAGTCTCTCCAAAGTTCATGATGTGTTCCACGTATCTCTGTTGAGGAAATACATGCCTGACCCAACGCATGTACTCACCTATGAGGAATTAGAACTAGAACCCGCTCTTTCCATTTGTGAAGAGCCCGTCAGGATTCTTGATACGAGAGAACAAGTACTGAGAAACCGGACGACGCGTCTGGTAAAAGTTTTGTAGAGAAACCATAAGATGGAAGAGGCAACATGGGAACCCGAGGAACTTATGATGAGGAACCACCTGAGTCTTTTCATGCGGTAGTATTCTAGAAATTTCAAAGATGAAATTATTTGAAGGAGGGGATAATGTAACACCCCAAGCTTCTATGGTACGCTTCTCTTTGAATAATGTGATAACGTGTGTTGTACGCAACACCGAGTTCTAACACACCATAACCAATCAAACTAGCCGTTATGAATAGTAATACCTATCTTTTGAAATTATATATATTTTATATTTTAAAATGGACTTCATTTTTTGATTTGGAATATCTAATTTAGCCTAAGGTGAAATTTTGGTACTTTTCGGATAACTTTCATATTTTGATGAATAGTGAAAATTACTAAATTTTAATTAAAAACAACATTTTTAATCAAAATAATTAATAGTGATAAATTATAAATTTGAGTGGTTTTAAAGTATATTTAGAATATGTTTTTACCATTTAATATAATTTTGGTCATTGGACACAATTTTACAATTAAACTGAACATAAACAAGTGTCAATCTTTTGATAGTTATTATCTCTTAAAAACACGCTTTTTGTTTTGACAGCGGGAATTAATTTTAAATTAATTTCTGCCACTTATATGTTTTGAATTTAGAAAAATGGATTCTATATTTGGAATCAGGATTTCCAAATTGCGTAAATAGGTAACTTTTATTTTTATACATTTTGAATAATTACTGTGGTAAATATTTTATTTACCATGGTTATGGGTAAATCCGGTAAATAAGGGTTAAAAATAATATTATAATAATAATAAATTACCCTAAAACGTGTCCTAGACTTATTGGTTGATACATGTTCGAGCATAGGCATCTTTGGGACGATTTTGGGACCCCATGGGGCCACTTGTAGGTGATAGGGACACTTTTGTTTAATTAAGTTAAAATGAATAAAAAAATGACACAATCATATATCTTTTAGAAAAACAATTATTACATAGGGTTATGTATGTTGGATTTTAGATTATAAATATTCATTAGAAAGATATAAGGATTTCCTACATAATGATATTTTATTTATAATTTTTAGACATTAAATAATTTAATTTATTTATGACACAATGATTATGTAGTAATTACTATAATAGTGAAAAATTAAAATAATTGATATTATAAATACCCAAATAAATATAATATGAAATTTTTAATACATTAAACTAATTTTATAGGATAATATGATATATTAAAATTGATTTAATTGACTTTTTCCGAATTAATCAATCTGTTATGAGTTTCAAAAAAATCAACTATTGAATAGTGTCAAAATTGACATAAAAGAGTTCTTAAAACAAATATTATATTATTAATTGATATTAAATTCCTAAAAATATAAGGTTCGAACAAGAGACTTATATAATGATAGGTTCATCATTAATGGACCACTTGGGGGTTTCTTGGATGTATATATTATGTTTAGTAACCATATTATATAAAAATACAAAGAGACATTGTAAAAGTGAAACTAATTAACTTAGAGTTAATACTTAATGATAAGGTTAATATAAGTACCCAAACCTGTCTAAATTCTATTGGTTGAGTTTTTTTCGACCTATCCCAACCTTAAAATTTAAATAATCAACTTTGGAGCCATTGGAAAACGAATATGAATTTATTATAAACTAATATCTCTAGCTTTTCCAAAGGTGCCCCTCACCCCTCTTATAAAAAGGCACTCCTCCTTCTAATTTCTTCACACCTTAAAAGCCTTTTGGTTCGTCCAAAATATGCCCAAATACTCTCCTAACGTCCCTCACTACAACCTATAGTCCTTAGTTGGATCCGAAAGCCAACCTAAGGAGCCCTTTTGATCAAATGAAAAGGAAGAAACCGAAGAAGAGGTAATGATTTCACCACCCTTTTCCAAGTTCCTTTCTTCTTCCACTTCTTCTTCCTTTTTTGTTACCATTATAAAATAATAACTCTAGTATCATATACATACTATGATGTTATTATAAATATGGTATAACCATATTCAGTATTATATCCACCCTTTGAATAGCATGTCACCATACGTGCGTACGTACGGCTTACCGTCTCCACGTTGTGGTGTAATTGTTATTCAATATAATATTATTTGGATGGGTATAATAATGATGTGTAACTCATGTAAATAATAAATATAACATGTTAATGATTCTGTATATATGATATACCATCCATTTATATATTATTTTAATATCAAAAGAATGATATTGTCGCTCGTGCGTACGTACGGACTACCGTCTCCACGAACGCGATGAGATTCATTCTCCATCGTATCCATTCAAGTATAATTATCATTTGACGATTTAAAAAATTATGTTTAAGTACTTTATATCATTCTGGATATGAATAATATACAACCTATCCTTTACAAACATGTCTTACATAACAAAACATATAAAAGAAAACAAGTAAGTTAACACCCGAAACAACAATAATACTAAGATATTATTATCAAATCAATATTAAAAGATCATATATGATATCATATTAATGTATATGATTCTTGTATAATTTAATAACAATTATTTCACCATTATACAGGAGGTTAACCTACCCAAACCAAGGAAAAGTACAAGGTAAGGGTTATTTCACAATCTCTTCATTATCCGAGGTTGTTTATATGTAATAATCTACTGGGATCTATTTACCATCCACATCCATGTTTTCTTAAAATTGTATTTCAAAACATTTTTATTATTTACAATAATATGGGTTAAAGTCATTTATACCCTTGTTTGAATTTTTATAAGAGGAATATTTCCGTCGTTTTCAAAACAAGGTCCTTTTTAACCTTTTCGACAGAATTAAGGTAAGAATGTTTTTTTAACTTATACGGCGGGTGCAGTTATTTTCCGCCGTTAGAAAATATTCAAAGCATTCCTTACAAGCTTATAAGAATATTTTCAAAGAAAATTTTTTATTTTATATGGCTCTTAAATGATTTCAAAAATAGAAAGAGATATTTCTCTAAAAAGTGTTTTGATTTCATCTTTGTCAATATCCTTTGATGGATTTTAAGATTATTTGAAGTTGATTTATTATGATACAAAACATCTATATTGTATTGAAGGTTTTGTGATATGTTTGACTATGGATGTTCAATTTTTATACCATTCATAGTTTATGGTGAATTATTGACATTTCGTATGCTAGTTTTAATACGAATGTTTATGTTATGTTTAAACCTTTTCATATGAGAATCCATTGGACTTAATATGTGACGGGTGGAGCCCGATATAGCTCCTCGAGGCATCGGTAGGTCTCATGAGAGAAACTAGTGTCTTGGCACAAGGCCTTGACAAAATCTTATTTGTAGTCTTGGCACGAGGCGTTGGCTATGTGGTTATGATAGTCTGACATTATGCATTTCAACATTATGAAAGTGATTATTGATTTTGCATGTGATTATTCGATTAGTAGAATATCTATGTGAATAAGTAAATGGCATTATTTCATTTTATTTATCCCATACCATGTTGAAAGTTCAAGTTTGAATGGCTTTTGTTTTAGTTATACATTGCCTTAAATGTTTATTCTTATTTATGAAAGTTTTTGCTATATTGTTATCCTTACTGGGCATTTGAGCTCACCCCTTTTCTATGTTTTATTTTTCCCAGGAAGTGAGGAAGTAAATTATGAATGACATGCAGGGATTTTATATGGGGATATGAGTGTGTATTATATAGACAATATGTTGTTGTAGTAGTTTTTCATTTTTTGATGTAATGTAAGACTTATGAATATATCTAGTGTTTCCAAGGCTGCTAAAACAATCGGTCTTTCGAGATTTGATCTTTCTTGTGATCATGCCAATGTTATGTAATAATTCACCGACTCTGGGTAACTATGGTCGGGGCGTTACACACTAGATGGGAAATTTAGGTGAGAGTAGTGATTCTTGGGAAATACAACCATGATATAGCACCTTATATTTGGGAATTTTTTAAAGAGTTATAGATGAGGGGTTTCATTAGTTCTCATTTGAAAAATGATTAGAATGGGTTGAGGTATTTGTATGGTCCTTAGTTTGTATAGAGCTTGGGTGTTTTATTGGATAGGTCCTTGACATCATAGCGGAATGGACCTGTGTTATTCTTGTTTGGTACTTCTGAGGATTCTCCCTAGGAAATGGAGAGCACCACCACAAAAAAATGAATATTTTAATGGATGTTGAATTGATGGGGGTGGAGGATCACTCAAAGAAAGTTAAATAAACATTTATCCACTTTGAGTTTTTAAACAACTCACCCTCCTCTCTTCCTCCCACACATGTGCGAATTAGGGGCGGTTAAGAGAGCTTCATCCCTTATTCACCTTCATTTTCACCTTTAAATGTGGTGGTTTTTATGGATCTCCATGGTGATTCAAAGTGTGATCTCATCTTCCTTTCATTATAGTTTCCCATTTCTCTTCTAACTAATTTAGTGAAAATGAGAACAAAGTTGGAGATGATTTCCACTAGATTATGGTGGAAATCATTCAATATCACGGTTTTTTTGGAATCAATAGTGAGAGTATAAAAATGATAAAACATTGTATTTCCATTTATTTTCATTGAGGATCATCATTGTATTCTTTTATTTATATTTTTTTATTAAATTGTGTTTAAAAAGTATTTGAATCAATGTTTTTTATTACGGGTTGAAATTCAGAATGTATTGGAATATGATATGGACCTTCCACTAGTAGTTGGTCACCATAGTAGTTTGAATAGGATATATGATGATATTATAGAGAATTCATCCATTTTTTATAAATTGGAAAAAATATATATATATTAGTTAATAAATTTTAATTTTTTATATTTAATTTATTTAATTTTTAAGGTGTTAGTTATAGAACTATGTGGAAAGAAAAAACCCAATTGTACTTGGATATTCCAGGGTGAGAGTATGCATGTTATGCTTAAAGGATGTATCTCCATATTCAATTAGGAGTTCTCCCCAACATTCCCCTTTACTAACTATTTTTTATCTGTGAATTTTTATGAGGTGTATACACTAATGATAATTAATATTTCATTCTTAATAATTAATCTTATTTAAATTGTATGAATGGATTTCAAAAAGTGTTAAAGGCCATTATGGACCCTCGGTAAACTAGCCTGATTCAATGGTCTCTGGCGTTGAGATCATAATATTTAATGTGTCCCTTGAGATTTATGGATCATGGGGTGAAATTTACATAAGTTAATTGAATATAATGACCCTTAGTATAGGTTCCCAAGTGACCTATGATTTTAAGAATGTAATTTTTTGGCGTAATTGTCCCTAGTAGTCTTTTAGGTTCACTTGAGATACCATTAAAACCTTCAAGGATGTTTGGATGAATATGGGGTAAGTGTTATTCACCCACTAGGATGTGATTTTCATCAGAAATATTACCTCGGTAATATCTATATATGTATATGTGTTGAGCACATAAGGACAAACCTAGGATGTCTTGGTAATTGAGATGGGATTTATGCCACCTCTCTTGAATGATTCCATTTTTTCTTGTTTCTCTATATATGTGAGGTTTTAAGATGATCATGATAATGCTAGGGAATGTTATACCCATTTTTTTTTGAGTGAGGACTCTATATGGGAGTTTTCGATTGATCAACCCATTAAGGGATTCAAAACCTGATGAGATCTATGGGAACCTGATGTATATTCTAATTATTGTGTTAACCACTAATAAGATGTGTGCATTAATGTGTTATGACAAGTTTTGGAGTAACCTTAGTACTTGAATTGATGATTTAATCCACATTTTTACATAGTGAAAACTTTAGGTTGTTTCCATGAGAGGATAACCATAGGGAAATGAGACATTTTTGGTGGATGGTTAACAAATATTATTTCTGTCATGAAATGATGTTAAAGTGGGATGCACTGCCCATAATAAATTATATGGAATTCACATGTGGTAACATAATTCTCAACTATTTTGTCTAATTGTAATACCTATTGTGGGTCTCATTTTATTTTTCCGGTGAACCTGATATTATTTGATGACATGGTCATGCTCTTAGAATCTAGTTATTGAGCATAGTACAATATGAATGTTTTGGTTAATCCCCTTGTATTCATTCTTTTGGACTCTATATAATTTTTAAGATGATGGTATTCATCCTTCTTCACTATATGATTTCCTATGTCTTATACTATAGAATTTGTTTAATACCTAAAAAAGTTTTTCCTAGTATTTTCTCCTCGGAATAAGTTTCGGTAATAATGATATTATATTTTTTAAGGTCATCCCCCAAGGAAATTGTTCTTTCACATACTACTAAATGTCAATTGGGTATTTTGTTGGTTGTTTATGGTTATATGATGTTCTTGAAGACCCAGTGACACTGGTTGAAGTGGGTATAGTCTATCTTGATGGTCACATAAGAACCTAGGATCTATAATAGTTATTTGTTTATACATCTACACATTATTTATTCATTCATTTGATAATTTTAGTGAATATTAAAAAAAATTATGTGTCATATAAAGGATAGCATTGGTGGTTCCCTACTAAGTTTTACACATTGCCTGCTCAGCTGTTTTTGGCACTTAGGTACCCTATAAGGTCATTATTAATCCCAAGATTAGGTTTAGCAGAGTCCCAGAGTCGGTGCATTACTTCGTAACATTGGCATGATCACAAGAAAGATCAAATATCGAAAGACCGATTGGTTTAGTAGCCTTGGAAACACTAGATATATTCATAAGTTTTACATTACATCATAAAATGAAAAACTACTACAACAACATAATGTTTCCACAGTCCACACTATAATCCCCTCATAATATCCCTGCAGGTCATTCATAACTTACATCTTCACATCCTGGGAAAAATAAAACATAGAAAAGGGGTGAGCTCAAATGCCCAGTAAGGATAACAATATAGCGGAACATTCAAAAATAAGCATAAACATTTAAGGAAATGAATTACTAAAACAAAAGCCTTTTAAACTTGAACTTCAACATAGTATGGCAAAAGTAAAATGAAAAAAATGCCATTTACTTGTTCACATGGATATTCTACTAATCGAATAATCACATGCAAAATCAATAAACACTTTTATAATGTTGGAATGCATAATGCCAGACTATCATAACCACATAGCCAAGGCCTCGTGCCAAGACTACAAATAAGATTTTGTCAAGGCCTTGTGCCAAGACACTAGTTTGTCTCATGAGACCTACCGATGCATCGAGGAGCTATAGCGGGCTCAACCCATCACTTATTAAGTCCAATGCATTCCCATATGAAAAGGTTTATATATAACATAAACATTCGTATTAAAACTAGCATACGAAATGTCAATACTTTCACCATAAACTATGAATGGTATAAAAATAGCACATCCACAGTCAAACATATCACAAAACCTTCAATACAATATAGAAGTTTTGTATCATAATAAATCAACTTCAAATAATCTTAAAATCCATCAAAGGATGTTGACATAGATGAAATCAAAATTATTTTTAAAGAAATATCTTCTTTGATTTTGAAATCATTTAAGATCCATATAAAATAAAACATTTTCTTTAAAAATAATCTTATAAGCTTGTAAGGAAACCTTTGAAGATTTTATAACGACGTAAAATAACCGCACCCGCCGTATAAGTTAAAAAAACATTCTTACCTCAATTCTGTCGAAAAGGTTAAAAAGGACCTTGTTTTGAAAACGACAGAAAGATTCCTTTATAAACCTCTTATAAAAAGTCAAACAAGGGTATAAATGACTTTAACCCATATTCTTGTAAATAGTAAAAATGTTTTGAAATACATTTTTAAGAAACATGGATGTGGATGATAAAGAGATCCTAGTAGATTATTACGTATAAACAACCTTGGATAATGAAGAGGTTGTAAAGTAAAGCCTTACCTTGTACTTTTCCTTGGTTGGGGTAGGTTAAACTCCTTTATAATGGTGAAATAGTTGTTATTAAATTATACAAGAATCATATATATTAATATGATATCATATATGATCTTTTAACATTGATTTGTTAATAATATCTTAGAATTATCGTCGTTTCGGGAGTTAACTTACTCATTTTCTTTTATATGTTTTGTTACATAAGCCATGGTTGTTGTATCTTATTCATATCCAGAATGATATCTAGTCCTTAAACATCATTTTTAAATCATCAAATGATAATTATACTTGAATGGATATGATGGAGAATGAATCTCATCGCGTTCGTGGAGACGGTAGTCCGTACGTACGCACGAGCGACAATATCATTCTTTTGATATTAAAATAATATATAAATGGATGGTATATCATATATACAGAATCATTAACATGTTATATTTATTATTTACATGAGTTACACATCATTATTATACCCATCCAAATAATATTATATTGAATAACAATTACACCACGACGTGGAGACGGTAAGCCGTACGTACGCACGTATGGTGACATGTTATTCAAAGGGTGGATAGAATACTGAATATGGTTGTACCATATTTATAATAACATCACAGTATATGTGAGATACTGGAGTTATTATTTTATAATGGTAAGAACAAAGGAAGAAGAAGTGGAAGAAGAAATGAACTTGGAGAAGGGTGGTGAAATCATTACCTCTTCTTCGGGTTCTTCCTTTTTATTTGATCAAAAGGGCTCCTTAGGTTGTCTTTCTGATCATAATAAGGCCTCTAGGTTGTAGTGAGGGATGTTGGGAGAGTATTTGGGCAGAGTGTGGCCGAACCAAAAGGCTTTTAAGGTGTGAAGAAATGAGAAGGAGGAGTGCCCTTTTATAAGAGGGGTGAGGGGCACCTTTGGAAAAGTTAGAAATATTAATTTATAATAAATTCATATTCGGTTTCTAATGGCTCCAAAGCTTATTATTCAAAGGTTAAGGTGGGGATAGGTCGAAAACCACTCAACCAATAGAATTTAGACAGGTTTGGGTTCTTATATTAACCTTATCTTTAAGTATTAACTCTAAGTTAATTAGTTTCACTTTTACAATGTCTCTTTGTATTTTTATATAATATGGTTAATAAACTTACTATATACATCCAAGAGACCCCCAAGTGGTACATTAATGATGAACCTATCATGATATAAGTCTCTTGGCCGAACCTTAGATTTTTAGGAATTTAATATCAATTAATAATATATTATTTGTTTTAAGAACTCTTTTATGTCAATTTTGACACTATTCAATAGTTGATTTTTGTGAAACTCATAACAGATTTATTACTTCAAACAAAGTCAATTAAATCAATCCTAATATATCATATTATCCTATAAAATTAGTTTAATTAATTAAAAGTTTCATATTATATTTATTTGGGTATTTATAATATCAATTATTTTAATTTTTCACTATTATCGTAATTACTGCATCATCATTGTGTCATAAATAAAATAAATTATTTAATGTCTAAAAATTATAAATAAACTATCATTATGTAGGAACTCTTTTTAGCTTTCTAATGAATATTTATAATCTAAAATCCAACATATATAACCCTATGTAACAATTGTTTTTCTAAAAGATATATGCTTGTGTCATTTTTGTATTCATTTTAACTTAATTAAAATAAAGTGTCATTATCACTTACAAGTGGATCCATGGGGTCCCAAAATAGACCCAAAGATTCCCTTGGTCGACCATGTATCAAAAAATAGGGTTAAGACACGTTTTAGGGTAATTTAGTATTATTATAATATTATTTGTTAACCCTTATTTACCGGATTTACCCTTAACCATAGTAAATAAAATATTTACCGTAGTAATTATTCAAAATGTCTAAAAATAAAAGTTACCTATTTACACAATTTGAACATCCTTATTCCAAATATTGAATCCATTTTTCTAAATTCAAAACACAGAAGTGGCAGAAATTAATTTAAAATTAATTCCCGCTGTCAAAATAAAAAAGCGTGTTTTTAAGAGATAATAACTATCAAAAGATTGACACTTGTTTATGTTCGGTTTAATTGTAAAATTTTGTCTAATGACCAACATTATATTAAATTGTAAAAATATATTCTAAATATACTTTAAAACCACTCAAATTCATAATTTATCACTATTAATTATTTTTATTAAAAAAGTTGTTTTTAATTAAAATTTAGTAATATTCGCTATTCATCAAAATATGAAAGTTATCCGAAAAGTACCAAAATTTCACCTTAGGCTAAATTCGATATTCCGAATCCAAAAATGAAATCCATTTCAAAATATAAAATATATATTATTTCAAAATTTAGGTATTACTATTCATAACGGCCAGTTTGATTGGTTGTGGTGTGTGTTAAAACTCAAAGTTGCGTACAACACACGCTACTGTTTTATTCAAAGGAAAGCGTACCGTGGAAGCTTGGGAAGTTTCATTTTAAATTTTTTGATGTCTCCATTTAGTCAAAAAGTTTAAAATATTGTATTTAAAAAGGTTTCACTAAAAGTTGATAAAAGTGCAATACTGAAAATGAATCTGTTCTTGCATTATGACTAAGAAACTCATAATATGAATTCTAAAATTATAAAGTTTAAAATTTAGTTAATACAATTCATGACCTCTTTTAATGGCTTTTTTTTTGGTAATTCATGGTGCAATTGAACTCGGTGTTGCGTTTAGTGCAAGTTATTGAATTATTTTGAAGAAATAACACACTATGAAATCTTGGGGTGTTACATTCTCCCCTCCTTCATTAAATTGCGTCCTCGCAATTTGAAATTGTTCTTCGAAAATAAAAGGTTGAAAGTAGAAAATATATTTGTGGTAAAACCCACATCGGAAATTGGGTTACTAAAATTTAGTCTTAATATGGGGAAAAGAGAAATCAAAGGGTCACCACCAAATTATGATCTCGATTAGGAGAACATTGGTGGAAATTGGAGACATATAATCGGATGAAAAACGTAAATATTTATAGGTAGTGATTGAGGTCATCAATCACAAACAAGTATAAAATTGAGTTCCTTAAATTCATCAATCTATGATGAATTGAAATACCATCGGTTCAACAAAACATAGGGTATTAGGATAACACATTTTTGACGTTTCAAAATATCCTAGTTGAAATCCCACATCGAAAAATGAATTAATGAGGCCTCTATTTAAAATAAAGAGTCGAAAGTATGAAGATTACCGAAAATAACACATACTAGGGTTTCATGTAGGAAAATATGGATATGGAAGAAAAATCTAACCATCAATTATCTGATGGAGAGTGGTAGAGAACATGGCTATAAAAAGGCCAACAATCCCAAAGCCATAAATTAGTGATGATTTAAGGTACCATCTAGGAAAACATTTTTGTTCAAAGTTGATTTTCTTAATATTGAGGAATTTATTTATGATATTGGCTAAGATCATAAGGAGATATACTTACTTTATAATTAGAGTTTTATCCATTAATAAATTTCTACCACAAACTCATATTTCACTCTAAAAGATAATAGAATGTAAAAAAAATTCTATTTACACTATTCGTATAGGGTTCCAAAATAAACGAATTTATAATTCATCTACCTGATCTTTTAATAAAAACTACATTATTTAATCCAGGACATCTCATGGTCCAGTGGTAGGTGATACACCCTTGTCGCCCTTCGGTTGTGGGTTCAAGTCTCGCAGCCTTGCCGGACGCGACGGGTTGCCGCCCGACCTCCGGGTTGTCCTTTTATGGCAATCCAAAATAATCCAAACTAGAACTATCCAAAATACTTCTGTCCAAACTCACAGTCTAACATTTATAAGGAAGGTAAACATAATATAGATCCTTTTTACCCCGTAATAGTATATTAATACCTTCATCATGTATTACCATATTCCTTATTGATTACATTCATGCTCCCTTATTCCATATAGAATGCTGGATATTTTTCATCAATCCAAAAGTGTTTTAAACCCCAAAAATGATGGAATATACAAATCATTAATCAGTTCCAAGGTAGTCAAGAATATCCAATATATTTTTTCCAAAATAATCATGTATTATTCGAAAATCACTACCTCGGTATCAGAACTATATTTTGGTTTATCATTCTCTCAACCATATATTTTCCAAAAATTTATCCTGCTATTGAGTCACTTTTCTTTGTTCCACACAATCTCAAGTCCTTAATGAAATAGTACTGCAGTACAATCCTTATATACTCCATAATTATTATAACAAGTACATTGTTGATACAACACTCAATTGACATAATCAACATAAGAACTCTAATCATTCCTCTTCATCTGTGGTAGTATCATAACTTGATTATTATCCAATAGCATCATTTGCGTCATAGTCTGATGACTGGGACATAGGTTCGTGTAGTATCCAAACTCCTTGCAAATGAAGCATTGTACATTTGAAACCATTTTCTTACCCTTGCAGTCACGTACTTTGTGCCCTTTTCCTCCACACTTATAACAAACTCCCATTCCTTTCAGGCAAGTTCCAGGGTGTTTCTTTCCACAGTTACCACATATGGGAAAATTCTTCTTTTCCCTCTTCCCTTTATCCATCTTTCTCTCTTCTATCCTTTTCTTCTCTTGCTTCCCTTCAAATCCATAGGACTCAGTAATCTCTTTACTTATCTTATCAATACATGATATTATTTCTTCATATGATGATAATACATGGGAGACTATTTCTCTTATAAATTCTAGCTTAAGACCATGAAAGATATGATCCTTCATTCTCTTTGGATCATGTGCATTTCCGGAGTTCTCATTCCTTCTACTGGGCGCCATTTCTAAACAATGGCATAAACTAGATCAGTTTATGAATCAAAATACATAATCCCATACTTATAAAACACTTAACATAAATTGAACTATTTATGGATATAATCCATAATCATAAGAATGTTTTCTTTAAGGAAGTATATACTCATAAACCCTTCAAAATGATTTGTAAAGAAAATGAGAGTTATCCTAAGCATATCCCCCGGGAGTGTCGTAACCAAGAGTGCAGCAAGGCCCATTGTCGTGCACCAGTTCCCGTTCGATTCTAGCTCAAAGCGGTGTTTTCGGGTTTTACCCCTAGGTACATCTGTGCAAGAGCCGCCTCTACCTGCTCGTATCTAGACAGGGATGTATTGCTCGGAAAACTCACAAAATCTCTACAATACCAAAATTCTAGGAAGTTCTTCTATACTAATCCTCAAAGTTCATCTTAGGTCTACGTGCTCTAATCAGAGTTTATCTAAATCTAGCTTCCAAGGTTTGTACTAAACTTCCTCTGATACCAACTGTAACGCCCCGACCCCAGTTACCCAGATTCGGTGCATTACTTCGTAACATTGGCATGATCACAAGAAAGATCAAATCTTGAAAGATCGATTGGTTTAGTAGCCTTGGAAACACTAGATATATTCATAAGTTTTACATTACATCATAAAATGAAAAACTACTACAACAACATAATGTTTCCACAGTCCACACTATAATCCCCTCATAATATCCCTGCAGGTCATTCATAACTTACATCTTCACATCCTGGGAAAAATAAAACATAGAAAAGGGGTGAGCTCAAATGCCCAGTAAGGATAACAATATAGCGGAACATTCAAAAATAAGCATAAACATTTAAGGAAATGAATTACTAAAACAAAAGCCTTTTAAACTTGAACTTAAACATAGTATGGCAAAAGTAAAATGAAAAAAATGCCATTTACTTGTTCACATGGATATTCTACTAATCTAATAATCACATGCAAAATCAATAACCACTTTCATAATGTTGGAATGCATAATGCCAGACTATCATAACCACATATCCAAGGCCTCGTGCCAAGACTACAAATAAGATTTTGTCAAGGCCTTGTGCCAAGACACTAGTTTGTCTCATGAGACCTACCGATGCATCGAGGAGCTATAGCGGGCTCCACCCGTCACTTATTAAGTCCAATGCATTCCCATATGAAAAGGTTTAAATATAACATAAACATTCGTATTAAAACTAGCATACGAAATGTCAATACTTTCACCATAAACTATGAATGGTATAAAAATAGCACATCCACAGTCAAACATATCATAAAACCTTCAATACAATATAGAAGTTTTTTATCATTATAAATCAACTTCAAATAATCTTAAAATCCATCAAAGGATGTTGACATAGATGAAATCAAAATTCTTTTTAAAGAAATATCTCCTTTTATTTTGAAATCATTTAAGATCCATATAAAATAAAAAATTTTCTTTAAAAATAATCTTATAAGCTTGTAAGGAAAGCTTTGAAGATTTTATAACGGCGTAAAATAACCGCACCCGCCGTATAAGTTAAAAAAAAAATTCTTACCTCAATTCTGTCGAAAAGGTTAAAAAGGACCTTGTTTTGAAAACGACGGAAATATTCCTTTATAAACCTCTTATAAAAAGTCAAACAAGGTTATAAATGACTTTAACCCATATTCTTGTAAATAGTAAAAAAATTATGAAATACATTTTTAAGAAACATGGATGTGGATGATAAAGAGATCCCAGTAGATTATTACGTATAAACAACCTTGGATAATGAAGAGGTTGTAAAGTAAACCCTTACCTTGTACTTTTCCTTGGTTGGGGTAGGTTAACCTTCTGTATAATGGTGAAATAGTTGTTATTAAATTATACAAGAATCATATATATTAATATGATATCATATATGATCTTTTAACATTGATTTGTTAATAATATCTTAGAATTATCGTCGTTTCAGGAGTTGACTTACTCATTTTCTTTTATATGTTTTGTTACATAAGCCATGGTTGTTGTATCTTATTCATATCCAGAATGATATCTAGTCCTTAAACATCATTATTAAATCATCAAATGATAATTATACTTGAATGGATATGATGGAGAATGAATCTCATCACGTTCGTGGAGACGGTAGTCTGTACGTACGCACGAGCGACAATATCATTATTTTGATATTAAAATAATATATAAATGTATGGTATATCATATATACATAATCATTAACATGTTATATTTATTATTTACATGAGTTACACATCATTATTATACCCATCCAAATAATATTATATTGAATAACAATTACACCACGACGTGGAGACGGTAAGCCGTACGTACGCACGTATGGTGACATGTTATTCAAAGGGTGGATAGAATACTGAATATGGTTGTACCATATTTATAATAACATCACATTATATGTGAGATACTGGAGTTATTATTTTAGAATGGTAAGAACAAAGGAAGAAGAAGTGGAAGAAGAAATGAACTTGGAGAAGGGTGGTGAAATCATTACCTCTTCTTCGGGTTCTTCCTTTTGATTTGATCAAAAGGGCTCCTTAGGTTGGCTTTCTGATCAAAATAAGGCCTCTAGGTTGTATTGAGGGATGTTGGGAGAGTATTTGGGCAGAGTGTGGCCGAACCAAAAGGCTTTTAAGGTGTGAAGAAATGATAAAGAGGAGTGCCCTTTTATAAGAGGGGTGAGGGGCACCTTTGGAAAAGCTAGAAATATTAATTTATAATAAATTCATATTCGGTTTATAATGGCTCCAAATCTTATTATTCAAAGTTTAAGGTAGGGATAGGTCTAAAACCACTCAACCAATAGAATTTATACAGGTTTGGGTACTTATATTAACCTTATATTTAAGTATTAACTCTAAGTTAATTAGTTTCACTTTTACAATGTCTCTTTGTATTTTTATATAATATGGTTAATAAACTTACTATATACATCAAAGAGACCCCCAAGTGGTACATTAATGATGAAACTATCATGATATAAGTCTCTTGGCCGAACCTTATATTTTTAGGAATTTAATATCAATTAATAATATAATATTTGTTTTAAGAACTCTTTTATGTCAATTTTGACACTATTCAATAGTTGATTTTTGTGAAACTCATAACAGATTGATTACTTCTAACAAAGTCAATTAACTCAATCCTAATATATCATATTATCCTAGAAAATTAGTTTAATTCATTAAAAGTTTCATATTATATTTATTTGGGTATTTATAATATCAATTATTTTAATTTTTCACTATTATAGTAATTACTGCATCATCATTGTGTCATAAATAAAATAAATTATTTAATGTCTAAAAATTATAAATAAAATATCCTTATGTAGGAAATCTTTTTAGCTTTCTAATGAATATTTATAATATAAAAGCCAACATATATAACCCTATGTAACAATTGTTTTTCTAAAAGATATATGCTGTGTGTCATTTTTGTATTCATTTTAACTTAATTAAAATAAAGTGTCATTATCACTTACAAGTGGATCCATGGGGTCCCAAAATAGACCCAAAGATTCCCATGGTAGACCATGTATCAAACAATAGGGTTAAGACACGTTTTAGGGTAATTTAGTATTATTATAATATTATTTTTTAACCCTTATTTACCGGATTTACCCTTAACCATGGTAAATAAAATATTTACCGTAGTAATTATTCAAAATGTCTAAAAATAAAAGTTACCTATTTACACAATTTGAACATCCTGATTCCAAATATGGAATCCATTTTTCTAAATTCAAAACACAGAAGTGGCAGAAATTAATTTAAAATTAATTCCCGCTGTCAAAACAAAAAGCGTGTTTTTAAGAGATAATAACTATCAAAAGATTGACACTTGTTTATGTTCGGTTTAATTGTAAAATTTTGTCTAATGACCAACATTATATTAAATTGTAAAAATATATTCTAAATATACTTTAAAACCACTCAAATTCATAATCTATCACTATTAATTATTTTGATTAAAAAAGTTGTTTTTAATTAAAATTTAGTAATTTTCACTATTCATCAAAATATGAAAGTTATCCGAAAAGTACCAAAATTTCACCTTAGGCTAAATTCGATATTACGAATCCAAAAATGAAATCCATTTCAAAATATAAAATATATATTATTTCAAAATTTAGGTATTACTATTCATAACGGCCAGTTTGATTGGTTGTGGTGTGTGTTAAAACTCGAAGTTTCGTACAACACACGCTACTGTTTTATTCAAAGGAAAGCGTACCGTGGAAGCTTGGGAAGTTTCATTTTAGATTTTTTGATGTCTCCATTTAGTCAAAAAGTTTAAAATATTGTATTTAAAAAGGTTTCACTAAAAGTTGATAAAAGTGCAATACTGAAAATGAATCTGTTCTTGTATTATGACTAAGAAACTCATAATATGGATTCTAAAATTATAAAGTTTAAAATTTAGTTAATACTATTCATGACCTCTTTTAATGGATTTTTTTTGGTAAGTCATGGTGCAATTGAACTCGGTGTTGCGTGTAGTGCAAGTTATTGAATTATTTTGAAGAAATAACACACTATGAAATCTTGGGGTGTTACAGATTTTATACTTTAATATATTTTTTTCTAGATATTAAACCATATCAAACCACTATATGGTACCTAAAATGGTATCTGAAGGAGTTGGTTAGAGAGCCCTCCCTCTAAAATAGAATGGATCATCTAAACACATGTAAATTTTCTTGATAATATCTAACTTGAATAACTCAAGGATATCATAAGATTCATGTCTATATATTTGAGAAACTGATGGGGGACCATTGTTCAGGATTCCTTTAAAATATTCAATCAAACCTGAAGTGAATGTTTGAGGAGCACTAAACAAGGGTATAGGCTGAGTATTGAAGGAAGCATTTGGAAGGTCTGGATACAACTTCTTTAGAATTTGGTAACTGATCCATGGATGCTGACAAATCTTCAATTCATTCATTTTACATTAATTTCTATTTTAGTAGACCACTATTCCATAAATTGAGCTACCTTCTGTAGATAATTGGAAGAGTTTCGAGACATTATAGTACTAACATTGGAAATAACAGAATTCGATGTAATTGGAGAAAATATAGTAACTGGTTTCAAAGAATGGATAATAATGAAGGGCTTGTAAACCAAAATATCTTTTTATGTAGTAGAAACTGGAACTGGTGGAGTGTCATCAGATTCTGAGGAACTATAATCCTCTTCAAAGTACAACCATTCAACATCTTCAAAGACATTAATTAGTTGTTCTATAATTCTCTCATGATTTTTTATCACATAACTAATAGACATAGATATAATTCCATGAATATTTTAAGACAATTCCAAGATATCTTTCATAATATCCTTTTGTGAATTCATCTTACTGAGCTCAAATCCCCAAAATCTTATTAATATATTTTGACTAATAATCATTCAATATATCACTTTCATACTGAGACGTTACTCCTTGAGTATTCTTTAGTTTGTTAATAAATTTATTGAATCTATTAAAGTTTTTTAAGGGGTAATTGATATGATTTACACAGTTTATTTTCTTACATTATTTTCTTTAAATTATTTTCGTAACCCATCATGTATACAGTGCAACTTGATGATTTCTTTGTGATGATATTAAAAACATTAACCGATGAGAACTATAGTAAGAATGTAATCATAACATCAATATTCCTAATATGACAAATATATAATGATTTTTTATTTTCAAATATAATATTTTATGTCACCATTATGTTATCTTTGTTATTGGATCAACTTTGTGATATTAATATAAAAGTTTTATAATAATATAATAACATCTGTTATTTAATATATAGAATAATGAATGCATGATTAACTTCTCACAAAAATTGTTGTTAATAAAAATATATTATTACACTTACATATAAATATGAATATTTTTTGTTCATTGTTGGTTATGGAGTCATGTATCATTTATCATGTACAATTGACACACTGATCACATATATATAATAAGTCGTTATATATCACTTATTTTCTCATTATTTACATACAGGTGGTTTCATATGATGGGGTTTGTTCTATCTTCCACCATTGAATGTGGTGAGTTCGACATTGGATTCAGATACAGTTTATTCCATTTTTATTCTTTGGCCCAATTTTAATTAGGGATTTTTTTATTTTTGGGTACCTTATATTTTTGTAGTGCGTTTTGGATTTCATTGAGGTGGAATTGATTCATCATTTAGAAAGTCTTACATATGTATGCATAGGTAGGAATTTACATATATAAGTCCCCCCTTTATATATAGTCACTCATGGTAGTATGAATATATATATTGGGGATAGGTGTGCTTATATATAGATATGAAAAATGCATACATGTGTAAGTGTATAGGGGTATATGAAAATATAAACATATATCTAAGGACCCCCTTGTGCATATTTGTCCATGAAAATATGTACATTGGGGCTAGGTGTCCATATATATTTGTGAAGTTTCATATACGTGAATGTAAAAAAAGGATGATTCGAGTTGTCGTCAAAATCACACACTCATTGAGGTTGAGGTAGGTTCCCTCTACCTAAATCGTTAATTTGAATTCTGTAATTACATGATCGATTTGAATACTTGTTTCAATAATTTATTTATTGTTTTAGAAAATGGTTTTATAATAACCACTAACTTTTTCAAGGATGAACATGAATATAGCCCTTGAACTTATTTATAGACCTTATTGTTTTGATGATTTAAGAGCTTAATTCAACTAACAAAAATGATGGTATCATCCGCGAACATCTGTTGAGATTTTCCTGGTACAAGAAATCGGAACCTAAATGAAGATATGTTTCCTTCATGGATGTTCTTATTAATATTTCAATAATGGTTATCTTGATATAGGATGAATAAATTTAGGGATAGGGTATCTCCTTTCCTTGTCCCCATACATATTTGAATAATCTGGTTTTCTTCCCCAAGAAATAAATGGAAATCCATTGTAATCTAAAGCACCTAAAAAGAGTTTCAATAAATCCACTAGAAAAACCCATGCATGATAAGACCCTGATGATGAAAGACCATTTTACCCAATCATTGGATTTTTCTATGTTCAACATAATGGAAATATTGGATCCAGTCTCCCTTTGTTTCAAATAACCAATCATCTCTTGTGCAAACCTATAGCACCATGGATTGTCCTGCTATTCACAAACACATTTTGTTCATATAAAATCCATTGAGGTAGAATCTAGGATAGATGTGTGTAAACCACACCAGCCAAAACATTATAGTATAAGTTACGAAGGTTTATAGAACTCTGTTGACTCAAAGAAGAAGGATCTATAAGATTAGGTATATGAACCAGGGAGGTGGATCTGCCCATGCAGAGGATGATTCCACCCCAGAATATGTCATTCACCACTGCCACTATATATTTCTTAACCAGTTCTCCTGATTCAACATAGAAAAAACCATGATAACCTTGGGGACAGGGTGCGCTAGACTGGTAATGATAAAGCACTAACTCACGTATCTCATGCTCCTCTGAAACTAAAACCAAGTTGAAATTATAACTAATAGTCACTAATCTTGGTAAGGCTTCAAAGTTCTCTTTCTGACAACTCAGATAGCCACTAAGAAGGACTGGTCCCTATAAGAAGAGACTAAAATTCTCATCGGCCATACCAATAAATTCTTCGTGAACAATAGATAATGAACCATCCTCCCATAGAATATTGGGTGTGGTAATTTTCTACTTATTTTCAAGGAAATCGTGAAAAAATGGTGTGTTTTGTCTCCTTTTTCAAGCTAGGTGACCTAGGAATGCATGGGAGTTAAGCGTTCATGATCCAGGATCCTTTCCACTAATATATTCTTATTGTGAACCAGGTATTTAAAAATAACATCATTCCATCCATTCTTGGAAGGGGTTGGTAGGGGGAGGAAAAACTGGTAAGGGGGTGGTCTGCAGGGCAGGGGGTGGGGGAGGAGGGGAGGGTGGAGGGGGGCAGGGGCCAGTGGGAGGTATGCAGGGTAGTGGGTGGGGGTTGGGGGTAGGTGGCAGGGGGAGTGGGGGTCCTCAGGGGTGTGGTCTTTAGGGCAGGGGGAGGGTGTAGGGGGGGGGGGGGGTCTGCATTGTAGTGGGGAGGGTGTAGGTGTGGTGCAAAGGGGTGGGGCAGGGGAGTGAAAGGGGTGGGGAATGGGGTGCAAGGGGGTTCTGTAGGGTAGTGGGGATGGTGTAGGTGCGGGGTAAGGGGGAGGGGTGCAATGGGGTGGGGGAAAGGGGTGCAAGGGGGTGGGGTAGGGGGTGTAGTTAATCTCTATAGGTTTCTTTAATCTTAGATAAGGTTTAATAACCACTATAATCCATATCTAACTCCCCCATTTCGTCATGATTAGGTTTCTTCAAATATTCCCTCTTATTTACAACAGATTTCTTTCACTAAATCATGGCTTTATATCACTTGCCACATATTACTGTGCAGGGGGGGTCTGTCTAGGGGGGTGTCCAGGAAGGATGGGGGGCTGTCTGGGGTGTTTCCAAGTTAATAAGACACTAGATCATTGGTGTAAGTTTAGTTTATTCTAAATGGGGATTAAGAGATCACTACAAAAATAAATTACCAAGGGAAAATATGTAAATCACTACTATTAGTTATTCATGTTGGGATGAAATGTTAGGACATTTGGTAAGGAAGAGGGTGAACCAATAGTTTATGGAAACTGACCTATTGAAAAAAATGTCTCACAATTACTTGGGGTCAAATGTTAGGACATTTGGTAAGGAATAGGGTGAGCCAACAGTTTATGGCAACTACCCTATTGAAAAACATATCTAAAAATTACCTGGTATGGGCCACATGATATTGGAAAACCACACACAAACCATGTGACACATCTGAAAAAATAATAATAGAAACACACAGTTTATTTGGTGAGAAACATTGTTTTAAAAATCATGATAAAACCGTGAAAAAAACCTTAGAGCCTCGTAGTGCAATACTGGAATGTTACTACATAGTTATTACAAATTGTCGAAACATTCTATTTTCCTAAACAGTTTCTCCCAAAAATTCAAGGTTTCGTTCCACATTTTTATAAAATTTATAGAATTCTCCTATGGATCAACCAACATTAAATTATTATATAACTTTGTCCTTGAAGGAATCAAAATTCCCAACCAAAATGATTTATATACTTAGAAACTGATCAATATTGTAGAGTCACAATTAGAGAAGACCAATACATCCTCATCGATGATTCACACTCCCACATCCCATGGATATCCCATTTTCACTTCAACATTACAAAAACAAATGAAATTTTTTTACCATGTTGTAACATTTCATGGAGATCCATAATCTAAACCGGTCCAGTAATATTGGTGTTGGGGGCTGTCTCGGGGGTCCAGGGGGGGTGTCCAGTGGGGGTGTCTAGGGGGAGATGGTGTCCAGGGGGCTGTCCCGGGGGGGGGGGGTGTATCAGGTATGGTGTTTACGTAAAAAAATTTAATCATTATTTTATTCCACTTTGATTCATTCATGCTTTGTTTTTGAATGCCAAAGTAATGTTTCTGGAATCTGTATGAACTTATGTGTTTTCGTAGTCTATATGAACGTATTCATTATAAAGCTTTGAATTTATATTGAATAGTGATATTGACTCATGCCATATCTTCATTTAATCTTTATTCATCTATTTTTTTATTCAATTTCATGTTGTCAGGTATTCTATATAGTTGAAGGCTCTTCTCACCCTTGATTGGTCTCTATTCGTGCAATCTTTAAAAGCCACAACCCAACACTCTTGGCATTGACTTATGAAGGAAGACATTCAGATGATGGGGAAATGATGTTGCATCATAATTCTATGGACTTTGAAGCCAGTTCCACTCCTTTATTTATGTAACTCTAGTTTCCATTAGAAATATCTTGACATTTTTTTCAGATGTATACTCTAAATATCTTTTTTAATTGCCTTCATGAGTTCATGTTGATGTTTTTGGAAAGAAAATGGAATATATATATATATATATGGTTTGAATGAATATATAATAATGGAATATTTATATGATTTCAAATAAAATTTAACAGTCCCATGCATTTGCACGGGCGTAGTACTAGTTTGATTTATTTTCAGAAATATTAAGACTATTTGACATCTAGGGTCACCCAATCCCTTAATGTTTGTTTTAAAAACATTGATCGTTGGGATCTTGTTATCCCATCGTATAACTAGAGTTGTATACTCTCATGTATAAAATAGGAAATTATTGATATCTCATCTTAGAATTTCATTCAATTGATATAGCAGTGTTCATTTACAGAGGGGGGTTCTAGGGGGATGCTATCCAGTGGGTCTAGTAGGGGGGCTGTCCAGGGGGGTCCAGCAGAGGGGCTACTATCCAGGGGATCCAGCAGGGGGGCTGCTGTCCAGGGGGTTGTCCAGGGGGTCCAGTAGGGGGTGGGGGTTGCTGTCTAGGGGGGGGGGGTTGTCCAGGGGGGTCCACCATGGGCACTGCTATCAAGAATAGGGGGTGTCCAGGGGGTCCAACAGGGGGAGGGGGCTGCTGTCTATGGGGGCCCAGCAGGGGGGCTGCTTTCTTGGGGGTCCAATAGGGGGAGGGGTGTCGAGCAGGGGTGGTGCAAGGGGGTCCAATAGGGTGCGGGGAAAGGGGTGTGCAAGGGGACCTGGGGGTGCAAGGGATGTGTGTGTGTGGGGAGGGCTACTATCCATGGGGGTCCAGCAGGGGGTGTCCTGCAGGGGTGGTGCAAGGGGGTCCAGCAGGGGCAAGGGGTGTGTAAGGGGACCTGGGGTGCAAGGTATGTCTGTGTGGGGGGGGGGGGGCTACTATCCAGGGGCTACAAGAGGGTGTCTAGGGAGAGCAGGGGTGTTAGAAGGGGGTCCAATAGGGGGCTACTATCCAGGGGTTCACGGGGTCTGTCTGGGGGGGGCTATCCAGGGGTGCAAGGGGGTGTCCAATAAGGGGATGTTGTCCAGTGGTGGGAGGTCTATCCAGGGGGTCCAGTAGGGGGGGTCCAGCAAGGGGGGATACTGTCTTGGGGGTGCAGCTATCCAGTAGGGGGTGTCCAGGGGGGTCTAGCTGGGGGGTATCCAGGGGGTCCAGTAGGGGGGATGCTATCCAGGGGGTCTTGTAGGGGGGGTGTCTAGAAGGGGTGTGGGCTACTGTCTAAAGCGGTCCAAGAGGGGGGGGGTGTCTAGCAAGGGTGGTGCAAGGGGTTCCAGTAGCGTGAAAGGGGTGTGTAAGGAGACCTGGGGGTACAAGGGATGTGGGTGGGGGAGATGTCTTGGGGGTGTAGGGGGGTGTTCAAGAGGGAGAAGGGGTGTTGCAAGGGGTCCAGAAGGGGGCTGCTCTCCAGGGGGTGTCCAACAGTGGTGGTGGAAGGGGGTCCAGCAGGGGGGAAAGGGGTGTGCAAGGGATGTGCAAGCGGGGTGTGTAGAGGGGGTCTGCCCAAGGGTGCAGGGGGGATCCGTCTCGGGGGTGAGGCTGTCTAGGGGTGCAAGGGCGTCCTATGGAGTAAGGGGGTTCTGCAGGGGTGCAAGGGGGGTCTATCCATGGGTGATGCGGGCTCTACAGGGGTGCGGGGGGGGGGGGGGGGGGTCTATCCATAGGTGCATAGGGGGGTGGGGTGGATTTTTCTGAAATGGGGAAGGATATAGCCATGGTTCCATGAACCATGGTTATAGACTAGATTTCTAGGATTGAATAATAATACCTTCCACTATAGCTTACCATGACTATGAGATTTTGAAATGGATGTTAAAATAGCCCGCCATAACGACATGATTAAAGAGGATTTCTACATGACACAACCAAAAGGGTTTGTGACTTGAGGGGATTACAATAAGATATGAATGTTATAAAAATCAATTTATGCATTATAGTAAGAATTCATGTCATGGAACATTCATTTTGATGAAAAAATAATGGAATTTGGTTATATAAAGAACAAATGTCATCCTTTGGTCTACCAACAGTTTAGTGGGAGTGCATTCATTTTATTTATAGTATATGTTGATGACATATTGATTATTGGGAATGAAATACAAGTCATACAGTCAGTTAACACATGGCCAAATAAATTACTTTCCAGGAAATAATTTGGAGAGGCAACACATATTCGTGGGACCAAGATCCATCTTGATTGATCCAAGAGGTTTCTTAGCCTCTGTCAAAGTACATAAATTGAAAAGATAAAAAAGATATTCAGTTTTGAATAATCTAATAGGGGATTGTTTCTAGCATTACATGGCATTAATATTTTTAAGAAAATGATTCCCCATACCCATGATGAAAGAAATATATTTGAAAGGATTCCATACGCATCAGTGATTGGGCTAGTAATGTGTGATATGCTATATACTAGGACAGATGTCACCTATACATTAAATATGATAGAAAGATTTCAAGATGATCTAGGTGACCACCATTGGATTTCAGTCAAGACTATCCCTAAGTATTTAAGGTGTACTAAATATATGTTTCAAGTTCATTGAGGATATTAGGTACTACTCCTCAGAAGATATTCCAATGCTATTTTCCAAACTGATCGGGATGGCGCAAAGTCACAAATGGGATACATCATCACAATGAATGGAGGTATTGTGAGTTAGAAGAGTTCAAAGAATTCTATAGTTGCAGATTCTATAGAAAATTCGGTATATATTGCAGCTTCTCATCCACCTAAAGAATAATTTTGGAGGAGAAATTTAATTTAAGATCCTGATGTGGTACCCAGTATTAAAGATCCCAAAACACTCTATTGTGATAATACTATAGTAGTGGCTCTCGCAAAAGTGACATGGTCACATCAGCAGATGGACCACATACTTAAAAAGTTTCATATCTTGAGGTATTTTTCTCAGAGAGGTGAAGTTGCAGTAAGTAGTATTTCCATGGAAGAAAATGTGGTGGACCCCTTGACTAAATCATTAACTCAACAGAAACATGATATTAAAGTGATGTCTAGCAGACTAAAAGACATAGGCAGTAGGCTATAGTCCAAGTGTGATTTGTTTATAGTTGGTGTCCAATAACCAAATATTTGTGCATTGATTATATGAATATTTTATGTATTAAATGTTATGTTAACCATCATATTACACATTTTTCATTATTCTTCATGACCATAATGTAATAATTCCCTAGAGTATTTGTCATATTTATTGGGTTATATTAGTTTCCCTCTATGATGAGAACCTTGAAGTGCTATGAAAATATTAATAATATAGTTCTATGGATGGGTAGTATACTATGATGGGAGATGTAATATAAATACCATCAGGTGCGAGTACTCTTAAGTATATGAGACTTCTTCTCATGAAGTTCTCACTTGGTAATCTCTAGACTAGATATTATTAGAATAGACCTTATAGTAGGAATTCTACTTGTTTTTTGTCATTAGATATTTCTATATTTGAACATCTGTAATGTTACTTAGACTTTAATATTATCATTAATTCATGGAATGACTCATACAGTTAGATTTGTTGAAATATCATCACGTCATATGTTGGAGAGAAGTATGGTACATTGGTTGTGTAATGAAGGACATTTTATTAATAGATAAGTTAACAAAGGATGTGTCCATTCCAAATTTATGGAAGTTGATATCTCAACCATTTTATTGAAATAGAACGGTCAACCTAAATTCCATGTCCACTGTGTAATGATGAGTTTATTTAAAATAGTAAAAGAATAATATATCATGTATATAGGTTGATGAAACTATCAGGAAACCCATGTGATTGATATGATTAAGTGACAATGTGATTATCAAACATAGTGAGCATTCATATGTGGTTGTCTTCATTAATACATTAAGTTCTTTCTCTTGGTTTTCTCATCTGTTCCATGATAGTAATCTTGGACTTTAGGGAAGCCCACCTAATGGCAATAAGAAATAATCCTAGAGGGTCACACACAATGTCTTTATGGTGGTTTTGATTAAATTATATTTGAACTTAATTAATGGAATACATATTAATCTCAATAATGAAGATAATTATTATTTATGTTATATCAATCGCATAAATTAAATAATTATTTATTCACCAGGTTGTGAATAAAATACTTTTATTTATTTCATTGAATAATTAATCAATATTTATTTACATGTTTTTGAATAAAATATTTATATAATATAATAATATATTCTTTCGGGTGTTCAATAAAGACAAGAGGAGTTCAAATATACCATGACCATGTCCAGGTATAAAATAATTATTTACTAGTCGGTAAATATTATTTTTCCAATTTTCACAAGATATCGCAGCACATAATAATAATACTATTAATATTATTATGTGGAATTGGATTTAATTAATGGTTATAATTATATTTAATGGCTCTTATGAAATTATATTTTCTTAACCAAAATCCCAGACCTATGAATAGACGACTACATCTATTTTTTATTCATTTAAAACCAATTCCATGTTTGGGAATATAGAATTGTTGTGTACAATTATTTCTATCTTGACTCCTCATCCTCTATCCCTCTCAATAATAAGAAACCCAAGAGAGAATTTCATCAAGACTGAATAATGAGCTATCACTAAAAACCATGCAAGGGATTATATTAACCATGCTAGTACCCATAGAATGAGTGGCATTTCTCAGAGTCCATTGAAGCATGTGTGCATCACCACTAGTGGGATTATACCCTTAGATCCTCATAAGTGCAAAGTATGACATCTATAATGGCCCTTTTGGATGATCAAAAATCATCAAAAATTAATGTCCCTAATTGTAAGTATTTATTTATTCAAATATTTAATAAATTATTTATAAATTTGACATGAAAGATCCTCAATCTTGGTTTCAAGCAGCGATTATTAAAAGAAATTTTAATATATCACCCACCACAACAGGTTTTCAATACACTTGGAACCTATAGTATAAATCATAACATAATGAATACAGTAATATAAATATATTTATGTGTTATTTTTATTATTGGAGAACCATTTTCTATCTCCCTTCGCTCAAATGTGAAATGAAGGTATTTCTCGTGTATATGTGTAAACTACGGCCTCCACGCAGAGATATAGCTCATTTTCCAAAATTTACAAAATCAAAGGAATATAATGATGGATTTAAATGAAATATTATTTATATGATATAATTATGATTCTTTAATGATTAATATTTTTAATTTTCCTTTCTTATTTTCCTTAAAAATTTAGAACAACATTCATGCGTATGTATGGGCTACTATCTCCAAGAACTATTAAATAAAATTTTTAATATATGCCTTTTATAAATGGTTATAAATATCTATATAATGAATATATATGATATTTATAAAATTGTAAAAATTAAATATATTATGGATTCACGATCATGATGAAAGGACTATAACTTCCAAATCGAAATATACATTAAAAATGGAGCATTTTATAATAGAAATGATGACCATAATAATTATTATTAATTAATGGGTCCTAATATCATATAAATAAATCTTTAATAGTATAATAGGTATGAATATTGTTATATTGTTTTAATTATAATAAATTTAAATTTATTTTATAGGATGTTAATATCACTTGTGAATAATGTTTGTCATGAGAAACACGATTATCATCTCACTTTTGATTCTGTGAGAAATATACCATATTGACCACTTGTTTATTTTATGTGGAATATATTCTACTCGTTTGATATTTTATATCTTAATTACATATATATTTATTATATTTAATGTTTCATTTAGTGTTATCTCTTTCATGGGGGTTAGGATTCAAAAGTCACCAAAGAGGATAGGGTTTTATTATACAGTCCCACAATTTATCATGATTGTTTATGATTTAATTTCCAATAATTAAATTATATGATACATATCTCATAAGTATTTTATATTTTCATATCATATGATTATTTTTTTATATTACATGTTGTCCGTTCATTTTACTCTTTCGAAGAACTCATATGACAGAAATAATTTTTTATTGAAAACTCAATTTTTTTCCTATCCAGTCAAAAAAATTTCCTTCCGTTTACACATTTTATTTAAAATTTACTTGATATGATTTAATTTGTATACAATGATATATTAATTTCATTTTTACAGAATTTTTATTTTATAAAAAATTGAAAGGATTATTATTTTCATTTTTTGAATGAGGTACATTTTACCAAAGTTATAAATTGATTTTTTTAAACATATACCACACAAATAGATTTATTCACCATGATTACTACTATATTATTTGAAGCTTCATTTACTACTTTACATGGTTATTTTAAAATATTTCTTTCCCTAATATTCTAAACATATCTAGAATTTAAATAATTTATTTTAAAATGAAAAGGGTATTTTATTTATGAAATGTTTATGTGAACATTTAAAGTTATTTTCATCTATAATAAAATACCTTCATGTTTTCTTCAATTTACTACGGATATGGTCTAGTGTTTCCATAATTATTATTTTTCTTGGTGTTTATTTATTATGATGAAGAAATAATGATGAAACATATATTATTTATCATGGGTTAGGTTATGACGAATTATAACTGATTTCTTCTTCTTTTGGCATGCATATAAATGGATTATGCTTTTTTTAATGGTCATTCTATTATTTTAATGAACCAAACAATGTTGAGGCTCAAGCAACAACTACCCCAAGCCCACCTCCATAGGCCAAGGGGTGACAAAAAGCAATAAAGTCACAATAAACTCCTAGAGGCCATTTATTATAAACCTATATGCACACATGTAGCCAACGTAATGAAACAGTGTTGAGGTTAAGAAAAACAAGATAAAAACTACTATGAAAAGGAAACCAAACATGTGTCAACATCAATAAAGTATGCGTATAGAAAATTAAACTGAAAGGTAAAGGGAAAAAATGCATGCCCAAGTAAAAATGTGTCATAACATGGTAGTAGCTGAAATGTAAAATAGTAGAGAGATCCTTACTCTTGGGTCCCAAGCTATGACCCATGTATGCAGTTTAAGCACCTATATCACTAAGCTTCTATAAAGTCATGGACAACTTGTCTATTGTCTGTATAAGTAATGAAAAGTGCACACAAATCCCATATAGTGGTGAGTATAAATACTCTCAATAGGATTCCATGAACATTAAAAGGGAGGAAGTAAGAGATACCTTGAAGAGGAAAGCAGTAGATAGTAAAAGTTATAGTAAAAGAGAGTACAACTCAACCCAACAACAGAGTGTAGTAAACTCATACAAAACACAAGGACCTATAAACGATGTGAAGATGAACTTATCTTCGAGTATTTTCTACCTATAATAGGAGAGTAGACTCATCCCACCATGAGAAGTGAGACATAGAAAGCATGTGGCATACCCTACCTGTCTTCACCTCTATTGGAAAGAGAGTAACCAAAGCCCATGGAGTGGGTTATGAAATAGGAAACATATATATTCTTAGTCAAAGAATACAAAATGAGAGAGTAAGGGGATCTCCATCTCACAGTTCAACACATGAAAGGGGTCTCCAATCGAACTAGAAGTAACCACCAATGATGTCCAGCATCCAACACATCTTTTCTGAACATGCAAGTCAAAGGGACTCAATCACCACAACTTTATACTATCTTCTTTGGACGAAATTGCCTCACCATCACGAATTTTAGGTCCTATGGAGAGGATGAATCTCTGTGGTGAAAGAACCCATATTTCACATGAATAAAAATTAACGTCAAAGTGTGTCTCAACACTGATCTGTATAGCTAGATGGTGTAAATTTAAAGAAGAGGACCCACACCCTTGAATGTTAGGGGGATTACACTATAATAGTTGTCTTATAGGAACCACACCCAAGTGAATCAGGGGGATTCCACTCTACTTGTAGATGTAGAGTACCCACACCCATGTGCATCAGGGGATTCCAATCTCATAGCATTCATAGAGGACCCACACCATTGTGCGTCAAGGGGATTCCACTCTCATAGTACACGTAGAAGACCCAAACCCATGTTCACCAGGGAGATTCCAATATCATACTAGTCCTAGAGGACCCTCACCCATGCTGATTGGGATTCCACCCCAAAGGTATCAAGGAACTACACTGGTTATTTCTATTGGATGGTACCTCTCAGAAAGCACTGACATGTCAGCGCCTGATCACTACTGTCATCAGACATCACCTAAAAAGGTGTCATTCTCAAAAAGTATCACATTCGAAAACCATAGTCCCAATGATGGGTAAATGATTAGTATAATATTCCTTATGTGGTACATGGAATGTGTTGGGACCACATGGCGTGTGACCCATCATCATTCACTGGTCGTCCAGATATCCATACTCGAGTACTAAACTATAAACAAGTACCCCAAATTTTACAAGTGTACTCCCAGAGAAAATACATATGTATCCAAAAGGCTAATGAGCACACTGTGCTCGTATTTGATATGAATGGTGAAAATGTAATTCACTCACATTCCTCCTAATACAACCCTAAAAAAATGACTGAATCTCTTCTTGCATATTCTTCACTCTCAAAAGAGTCGATGCTATCCTAAGCCACCAGTTATATTCAAAAAGAGCGGAAGGATCATCCACCAAATCTCCTATCATTTTAAAACAATTAATGAGATCATGAATAATTATATGGACATCTAAACATATCACATCGTCGTGATCCTTGAGAAAAACCTACAAGATCGACTATTTATGCACCCTGATCAAACATTTGACAGAAAATTCATATGTCACTGTATTTCACTTGAATGTTGTCCCGTGGGGCCTGTACCTCGATCCAGAAACAATTATATAAATTACTCCATTTCTATCCTCACAAAAAAATGCACAGAATCGACTACTCATTCATCAAAAATGGATACCCAGTGAAAAAGATTTATTTCACCGCAACACATACGAACTGGGACTCATGGGGCCCACACCTAGACTCTGGTTTAAACACCCAATAATAATCTTGAAGATTTATACCATAGACCAAGGTCACACTGTCACTGACGATGCATTAATCGGACACCGCATGTTGGTGCGACGTCCAAAATAAGAATCATTGATAATAATAATGTTGTTATTATTAATTTCATTTGTTTTAGAGAATTGAACAGAAAAAAAAACTACAAATAACCAAACAGGGCTAAAAAGGTCCATCTTGAAGACAAGGACTCGTGGCCGCCTACAACACATCAATCGAACACCTGATTTAAGTGAAAAGTTCATTTAAAGGGTCTCAACCAAATATGGGATGCTCCAACCCATTCTAGCCAAACCACTCTTCCTTGGCTGGCCCGCCCCTGCCAGTCCAGTCCAATTCGTTGGCCCACAACCCACCTGTTGCTATCCTGGCCCATCTACCGCCAACCCAGCCTACCCACAGCTGGCCCTCCACCTCACTGGTGCTCCATCTCAATGTCTAGCTGACCGCCTCCATGCAGTTACCCGCGTAACCCGACCTCCTATCGCCCCTGATCAGCCCGCCTGATCATGACGCTACTCTTCCTCCAAGATGAATTCCTTCACCTACTCTCCATATCCCTAGCTCCACCGTCTCCCAGTTCCTCTCTACCATCCCCTCTCCACGTCGTCCTCTCTCCACCAAGCGCGCCGCAGACTCGCTATAGCCGCACCACTTGTGGTCCCTTCCAAAGGCCATCAGACTCCATCCATTCACTTGATCATAATATTATCAGTAGATCAGGGACCCTCATGATTAGATCTTCATAGCGCTGACATTTTATCAATGATCTGCCAGTGGTTTGATGTGTCCAAAAGTGGATGGTGGGTATCCCTAAAGGATGAATGAAGAATGTGGTTTTAAACAAATATCGATGGTCGTGTTCATGCAGCCATTGATATTTTAATGTCTAAATGGATAATCTAAGAAGAATAGTATAAATATTCAATTTAAAACATGAATCATAACTCAAAAATAGAATAAATCATACTTTGAAATGATCGTTCATCATTGACGATGTGTCTGTTGCACTCCTACTTCAATCTGCTGATGTTTCAGTGGTGGTTTCTCCATGATTCATTGAATAATGGATTATAGAGGGAGAGGAGAGATATTGGTGTGGATAAGGGTATAACCCTAATCAAAACCCTTAAATGCACATTTATTGGAAATCACCAACATCTCTACCAACGATCGATGAATCTGCAAATCTCATGCCCTCTAATTTTCTATCACACAAAGTTTAAAAACACCATTCTAAAATAAATGAAGGTATCATATTTATAATCCAAGACATCGATAAAAATTTATTTGATAAGTCATCCAGGGTAAAATAATTAAGTTAAACTATTTTAATTATGATATTCTCATGTGTGAATTTTTCCATAGAAACCCCATGTTGACAAAATTGTTGTCCCACATAGGGTAAACGCCACATTTCAAATTCAAATATTCCCTCATATTTGTGATCTAGGATACTATTTATGATTTATCCCATTTACTTTCCATTCATAGTATAAAATATAGTATTATTTTTGATAAAATTAATTCCAGGCACACCGTGCCTCAAAATTGCATGTTGTTTTAGTTCCCAACACTAGAATATATATATGTATATATATATATATCAATGTATTAATAGGTGAAAATGATCTATAAATCATTCCCTCTATCAATCTTTACATCCCTAAAAAGAAAAAACTAGGAAAACAACTCGGGATACAAAGCCCATATCTGGCTCTGTCATTCCAGAGAACATTCCTACACATTTCTATGCTACCACGACATGAAAAAAACGGGATGGACCACCCAAATATGGTTCTATCCTTTCAGTCCTCGATCATCAGTAGGTGCTCTAAAAAGGTTCCTCTATCTTCACTTTCCAACATTCCCAAGTCTATGACGTGCATAGGATCATGAACATGCCTCTTTATTTGTGACACAAAGAAGACATCCTGAATCTAATATAGCAATTGGGGTAGGAAAAGAAGGTAGGAAAGCAAACCATCCTCCCCACATGATCTCTAAAAGCCCAATGATCCTTGGGGTTTTATTTCCCTTCTGGTCAAAATCGAACACGGAATCCCTTAATATATCCTATAACACCTAGATAGTGCACTCAGTATTCCCGTTGGTCTGGGGTGAAAGGATGTATTCATCCATAGCTGGGTACCGAATTCCTCATGTCATCCTTTCCACAATCATGATGTAAACCGCACATCATGATCAGAGACAACATCGAGGGTACCCCGTGAAGGCGGACGATCTCCCTCATGTAAAACTACTCCAAACACTCAACTGAACTCTGCTCCCTGATAGCAAGTGCACCGACATATTGAGATGGTATATTATCACATGGATGGAGTCAGGGAACTTCTCTCTACATGGAATACCTATGAAAAATATCATGGAGATTCCATCCTGGTATTTCAAGAGGTTGTGACAACCCACCAATACTCAATGCTCGGCCTTCACTTGTTGATAGGTGAGGCATCATGAGACGAACTCAGTTGTGCTTCATCTCATACTGGACCACCCAAAACAGCTACTAATGATCCCTTTACTTCATCCTTAAACTGGGATTTACTGTAAAAGGAGATGTGTGGTACTCCTACAATGTTATTGGTACCATTGTTCATCCCTGTAATAGGATCTAATGATTCCCTCTATTAGAATATCCATATGGTGATTCGCCAAATGATATTTGTTCATGTATGATTTCACCATTTATGGTTTACCACCAAGACTATATTACATGCTTGATAAGTGATGGATTCAACACCATCGAATGAAGTAAAATTGAACCCTCCTACTCTAGTAGGGTCAGCAGTAGGGAAGCTATCTACTCAAAAACATTTCGTACTGTGCGAGTTATAGACTTCCTACTAAGGGAATCTTCTAAAACGTTGCCCTTTCCTAGAGTATAATCTATCTCAAATTCATAGTCCTACAATAATTTCAACCTTTGTAATTGAATGAAGATCAAGTCTCTCTGAGTGAAGATGTACCTGAGACTATGGTGGTATATGTAAACCCCAAAGCGCTTTCCCAAAAAGTTGTTCCTCCACATCCTTAAGGAGAAGACTACCACAACTAGAACTAGATAGTGAGTGTTGTAGTCATGTTCGTGGGGTCTCTATCACATCAACTTGTACTTTATAAATTATGTATCAAGGCTGATGTTGAACACACAAAGGTATTGATGAATAGGGTAGGTGACTAAACTCATTCAACTTCAAGAAACTAGACACGGAAAGCATATGGCATAACCTGTGTGCCTTCACCTATCTTAGAAAAGTGAGTGACCCCAAACAAGAAACTCTTTAACTCTCACTAGTGGTAATCCAAGATAATGGAGTTCATGAAAAAAAATGCACTGGAAAAGCCATCACCTACTCCGACATTTCACTATATAACCCCACCCATGAATGCCCAATTTAGAGGGACTCATCCACCACACCTCGATACTATCTAATTTTCGTGGCATTGACAGACCCTTACTATTTTCTCACATCACAATGATGAATCACTAAGGGGGAAGGACCCCTCTACCTCAATCATTCAATGCTACATTTAATAACACTAACATTGGGTTACACTGATTCCCTGCTTTAACTCGGTAAAACCCAAATAAAGAAGTAGGGAGAAAAGAGTACGCCATACAGTGTCTAAAAAGTTCTACTATAAAAGGTAAAAAAGACATAGATTATACCTATTGTTATCTCACATGCTACAGGATAGTATTCATCCATAACATGAAAATTCTCCCAACCCTGACCACTTTCTAACGATCCCTAATGTGGACCACCTAGGGGTAGTGGAAGGATCTCTTAGAGTCATAAACCAACCAAAACTCCTCTTTCTCCCCTTCCAGTACTACCTCTCAGAGTACCACCATATCCCTACCTTGGAGATCCTTGATCATAACACTGTCTCTACCTTGGTGGTTCATTTAATATCTTCCTCGGTAGCTCAGAACATCTGGTCAGTCATCCTTGTGCCATGTGGTTTCACCCATCATAAACATAACACTGACCCTCCCTGGCCGGCACCAGTTCTCTACGTTGTCCCACACCATGTTCATTTCTAATCATTGGAAGGCCTCGTAGGTTGAGGTCGTCCCAACTAATGTCTATGTGTTGTGGAATACATCTCATCTATGACATTCTAACTGCCAAAACTAGATAACTGGAATTCCACATAAACAAATATCTCTTTCACCAATGCCTGCTCTAGCACCCCGACATAGTTGGGGATCCACAAGGCCACTTCATCAACATGGATCTCTCTGTAGAGTCAATGATCACACATATATTCTCAAAAGTAGTAATTTTGGATCTTGTCTGGAGAGTAGCATGTAAGGTCTGCGAACCAAGTCGCATACTCATCCACTGTCATCCCGCCCTGGTGAAGTTAAGGAAGATCCTAAATCCAAATTAAGCAAGAGGGGTTGTACACCTCACGAAACAGCTGCTAGAAGTCATCCCATGAGATTACTGACTCATCGTTCATCTGAGTAACCAGAATCCACCAACATCCAACTGATCCATGGGAATGTCTAGCTGCCAATGTCACCATTTGATCCATCGGTGTCTGGAAAAACCTGAATAATCGGACCACCAAATCTAACCAAAACTATGATGCCTACGGATTTGGATCACTGCGAAATCTCAATAGTCTCTGATACTGGAACTCTCAGAGCACGCTCAGCCTGCACAGGTCCTTATCCCACTTTTTTGGGGCTAAATATTACTCAACAAGTAAAAGTTCTACTATATACCCATAAGGAGGAAGCAGTTCACAAGATGGACCCTCAACTGAGTCGTTATCACTCATAGGGTCTTCATCACAAACTAAAGCTAATATCTTGGCCTACTTTCATCACATAGGCTTTTTGAAACTTATCAAGGCATACCATGATCAAATGAGAACATATATATGTATCAACCACAAATGGGAGATAAATCAAGGATAGGGAAGTACTCAATCCTACATGATGGGTGTAACAAAGTTCCCTAAAATAAATGTATCATTATGTCGAGTTGAAAAGAGGATAATCAGGGTCCTTGTAAATTGATATGTTGACTGCCTCACCATCCCTAGAGTCCCTAGCATGATAGACACTCTTGTAACACATTGACACTATTTACCTTTACACAAAATACCTTTTTAGGGAAACATCTGAACAACGTCCCAATGGGTGAACCACTTTTTATACCACTTTGTCATGACCTGACCCATGTCGAGGCTTGAGCTGCAACTACCCCAAGCTCTCCTCCATAAGCTAGGGTGTGGCAACAAGCACCTAAGGTACAACAATCTTGGGAAGGCCTTTTCCTAAGAAGTTGTATGCACACACATAGCCAACTCATTGAAAAAGTGTAGAGGGAATGAAAAAACAATATAAAAATTTCTATCAAAAGGAAAACAAACATGATTCATCCTCTAAATGGAACACTTATAGAAAATTAAACTGAAAGGGGAATGGGAAAAAATACACACCCAAGCATAAATTTTCCACAACTTGGGAGTAACAAAAAATTAAATAGCTGAGAGATCCCTACTCATGGGTCCGAAGTTATGACCACCATGGATGGCCCAAGAACCTGTTTTCCTAAGATCCTCTGATGTCATGATCATCCTGTCATTTGTCTGTATATGGCATAACATGTGTGGGAAAATACCATGAAGGGGTGAGTATATAAATAATTAGTAGGAGGCCCAAAAAAGGTGAAGGGGGAGAATTAAGAGATACACTAAAGATGAAAGTAATAGAAAAAAAGAGTTATAGTAAAAGGGAGTACAACTCAACCCAATAAGAGTGTGAAGTAAACTCATCCAAAACACTAGGAGAGCTAAACGGTGAGAAGATGAACTTCTCATTGAGTCATAGCTACCTATAGTTGGAGAGTAGACTCATCCATCCATGAGAATCTCGACATAGAAATCACATGACATACCCTGCATGTCTTCTCCTCTCCTGGAAAGAGAGTAATCAAAACCCAAGGAGTCGATTCTAAAATAGGACACATCTATATTCTCAGTCAGTGAAGCCCAAATGTGAGAGTGATGGGATATCTGTCTCATAGCTTAGCCCCGGGAAAGTGTCACCATCAGTTCATGAAGTAGCAACCAACGATGCCCAGCATCCCACACATATGCCCTGAACATACAAGTAAAAGGGACTCAATCACCACACATGGATACTATCAGCTTTGGGCATTTTTGTCTCACCCTCGTGGTTTTTTAGGTCGAGTCACAAGGATGATTCTCGATGGGGAATGTTCCACTCGTACTAGTGAGTCCAAAGTAACTTCAATGTATGTCTCACTAATAATCCATATAGCCGACTAGTGTAAACTTGATGAATATGACTCATACCCTAGTATGTCAAGGGGATTACTCTTTCATAGTAGTCTTAGAGGACCCACACCATAGAGTGTCAGGGGTATTCTACTGTCATAGTAGTCTTAGAGGACCCACACCGTAGTTCGTTCGTGGGATTCCACTCTCATAGTTATCGTAGAGGACCCACACCATAGTGTGTCAGGGCGATTCCACTCTCATAATAGTCATAGTGAACCCACACCTCTGTGTGTCATGTGGATTCTACTCCTATAGATGCCATATATGACACAATCCCTTGGGCATAAGAGGGATTCCACTATCATTGTTGTTTTAGGGGACCCACACCCATATGCATTAGGGGTATTCCATTCTCATTGTAGTTTTAGGGGACCCAAACTCATGAAAATGGGGGATTCCCCTTGGAAGGTATTGAGGAACTATATTTCCCATTCATTATGGAGGGTGACTCATATAAAGAACTGACATACCAGCACCTGATCACTATTTTCATTGGACATTGCCTAAAAAAGCATCATGCCTGGAACATCCTACATTCCAAAATATGAGTCCAAAAGAAAGGGACACGAGAAGTAGAAGATTCTTAAAGTGGTACACGACACATGTGTGGACCATAATATGTGTGACCCTGCCTCATCACTTGTCCATGTACATAACCATACTCAAGTACTAAACTTTGAAAAAGTACCCCCTAGGCATGCTAGTGTACTCTCAGAGTACATGACATATCTTCTCAAAAGGCTAAAGAGTGCACTATGATCATTATTGATATGAAGGGATAAAACATAATTCATTGACATACCTCCTCAAACGGCCCCAAAACAATTGACTGCATATCTTACTACATCTATTACACTATTAAAAGAGTCGATGATGGCCTAAGTCATTGGTTCTCTTCAAACACTGTAGAAGGATCTTCCACTGATAATCCTTTCATGTTTCCACAATTAACGTTATCACAAATAAGGCTCCATACATACAAAAAGATCCCATAATTGTGATCCTTGAAAAAAAATCAAGTTCAACTATTTATTCACCCTAGTCTCACATTCGTTGGAAGAGTCATATTTCTCCGCAGTGCATTCTAATAGAATCCCATGGGGGAAATTACTAGATCTGGAAACTATTATGCGGATCATTCTATTTCAATCCTAATAGAAAAAACCAGAAATCAACTACTCATTCATTCAAAATGGATACTTGGTGAAAACGTTGCATTTCACCATGACACGTGAAAACCAGACCTCATGGGGACCACACCATGAAATTGGTTTAAACACCTGAAAATCATCTTGAAAGGTTCTCATAGGGATCATGGTCATTCCACTGCTAACGACACGTTAATCAGACACCGTATGTAGGCACCACATTCAAGATAAGAAGCCCAGATAATATTATCAATATAAATATTAAACTAAGGTGTTTCAAGGAATCGATCCACAAAACCAAAACAAAAAATATCAAAAAGTTTTAAACAATCCGTCTTGAATAGAGGGACCAGTGGCCACAGAAAACGCATTAATCGGATACTTTGTATAGGAGAAAAGGTCATTTAGAGGGTCTTGACACAATCAGGTCCAGTCTAGCCTATTCTGGCTAGACCCCTATGCCTGGCCCAGTGTACTTCGGCCATCCTGGACCACTTCGAATTTCTGCGGCCCACCTACTGCCAGCATGTCCCATCTATCGCCGGACATTAACCTCGTTGGCCCATCGACCACCTCCATGTGGTGACCCACCCAACCCGGCCTCTAGTCGCCAATGGACGCCACCCATGGTCACGTGGCTACTCTTCCACCATGACACACAGCCACACCGGTTCTCTGCCACCCCATCTCTGTCGTCTCCTGATTATACTCTATCGTCCCCTCACCACGCTGACCATGCTCCACCTAGCGCGTCACCATTGCTGGTTCTCCAGTGGTCCCTTCCACATATTACCAGACTCCATCCATTCACTCGATCATGGAATAGTCAGTAGATAGAGGTTCCTCGTGATAAGGGCTTCACAATGCCAGCCTTTTCCCAATGATCCTCCTGTGGGTTGATGCTTCCAAATGTGGATGGATGGTATCCACGAAGAACAGATGAAGAATGGGGTTTTAAACGCTGATAGATGGCTGGGTTCATGTGAATATCAATGATTTGAGGATTAAAAGGACAAACTAGGATTAAAAGAACAAATAATCAATTTAAAACATGAATCATAACTCAAAAATAGATGAAATCCTACTTCGAATTGATAGTTCTTCTTTAACAATGCGTCGGTTTCACTCCCTCTTCAATCCACTGAAGTTTCGATGGTGGATCCTACTTGATCCATTGAAGAAAGTATGAGAGAGGGAGAGGAGATAGCTTGGTGGAGATTAGGTTATAACTCTAATAAAAACCCTCAAACACTTATTTATATAAAAACACTAAAACCTCCTCCAACAGTGGCTGAATATGAAACATCCGTGCCTACTCAGTTTATGTTGCGCCTAGGTAAAACACCCCATTTCAAACTCATTGGCTATCTCAGATTTTCAATATGAGACATAGATAAAATGTTATTCGATAATAAATTAGGGGTCAAATAATTATGTTTAATAATTTTAATTATTATTTCCCCTTGTTTATATTTTTCCACAAAAACCATGTGCCAACAAAATTTATGTCCGGTATAGGGTAAACACCAAGTTCCAGATTCAACTGTGCCCTCAGATTTCTAATTTGGGATAATTTTTAATAGTTATCCCATTTAATTTTCATATATGGTATTAAATATACTATTAATTTTTATATAATTACTTTTGGACACACTGGACCTCGTAATTACCTATCGTCTCAGCACCCAACTCTGGAAATATATATAGGTATATTTTAAATTATTACATGGGGAAAACTGAATATCTATAATTATATCACTCTAATGAATTGGTTAATGTTTAATTATCATGAGCTAAATATATATAACACACTGATATTTAATGAAATATTTTTTCTCAATAAGATTAATTTTTTGAATTCTTTCTTTTCACACATCATCGAGTTCAAATGAATTGTGATATACTATTAAAATATTATTAGTTAATGTGATAATTATTAACTAGTTATTAGACTGGAGGATAGGAAATATATTATCAATTTCATAATGTTTTAAATTTTATAATTTAAAATAATCGGATATCAATCAATTATAAATAAAAATGAAAAACATTTGAAAGTTAAAAAAAGTTTTCTAAGAAATAGATTTTATGCAAGAAAAGTTATTTATCATAACAAATTAAATTAATATCTATTATAGAATTATTTGAATTATTATAGTATATTATATACTCAAAAAAAATTAATAATTAATTTAATAATTTTTTAGGAATGTGATATGAAAAAATAGAATTTTATTATTAAAAATAGTATTTTACCTAAATAATTATTTCGTCGCATTTTTTAAACTTATTTACAAATATATTTTTAAAAAATTTAGAAATTTTATTTTAAAAATATAAGTTCTTATTTGAAATTAATATATTGAAATTGTCTTCCACTGTTTTTTTATAAAATTCTGAAAAGATTATGTTTTTCAATGAATAGTTAAAAATACTGATTATCAATGATAATTGGATTTGTGTTTAAATAATTTTAAGAGATTAACTTTTTAAAAATGGTTTTAAAGTAAAATTATTTTAATTATATTACGATCAATTAAATTTATTTTATTTGAAATAAATTTTATTATTAACTTTGATATACTTATTTTTACAATTTTGAAGACTTTTCTTTGGAAAACAGTTTTTTCATCACATTTGAGGGTTTAATTTTTAAATAAATTCTACCACTTATGTGAATTGAATTTGGAACAAAAAACCATATTTAGAATCATAAAAATTAATATTTTTTCATACGTTAAATTTAATTTTAATCAAAATTTAATAGTAAAATGAAATAATTAATTATTGTAGTTAACGTTAAAATAATGTTTTGTGCATTACATTCTCTAGTGTTAAAATTAATTTTCCACCCACTTAGAATTTTTATTTTATAAAATAGGTTTAAAATTTATAATCAGTTTGTTTAAATTATCTAAAATTATTAAATTTATTTAATGGATAAAAGGATAATTTAACGTTGTAAATAAAAAAACTAGTTACCGTAATGAAAAAAAAAATGGAAAAAATTGATTAAAATCAAAGGCTAAGAGATTAACATGTTTAAAACATGTTTTTATTGTTGTTAAGTTTCAGTTCAACCATTTATTCCCTTCAATCCATTATTTATCAATTATTGTGGAACATTTCATGTGAGTCTGCTCCCATTATTGAATTATTTTGGGTATTTACCAAAATGTTGGTCCTGCTCAATTATAAAACAGTATCTCATCCCCTCCCTTTTTCACACATAATAAGACATTTTTATATACCAAAAAAATAAAAAATATCTACCCAAAATAATTATTCATATTTTATATATTCTTGTATTCCCAAAAATTCAAATCCCAAGGTCCTTAAAAAGAGATCTAAAAAAGGTTATTCTATGTAGTGATAATTGTCTTTACTTACCTCTTTATTTTTACTCCTTATCTAAAAACATTAATTAATGCATTAATAATTGAAATATTATAATAGTTGTATATTCCATATAATAATATTTTATTATGTTGATTTAATAACCTATATCGATCTCCTCTTCTATCAAATGAGAAATGAAACTGTTTATTGATTGTATAGAGGTCTACCACATCGCGAACCGATGTAACTTGTTTCCCTCAGCATCCCTCAATGATGGATACAATGAAAAGTATAACATATGTATATTATATCTACAATATAATTATACTATTACAATTATGATATAACATATACCTTCTTATCTTACAATTCTTTATAAAATGATAATTTCGTTCGTGCTTATATGTGTACTACAGCCTCGAAGAAGTGATTTGATGCATTTTTCATTTTATATTGACAAGGTTAGTAACAAAGTTATATTTAATTAATATATATTATACATATTAAATAATAATTATTCATTAAATTTAAAATAATATGTACCTTGATTTCAATCTATCGATCAAGAAAATGGAAACAATGTTCTTGAGTATGTACGACCAACCATCTCCATTAACAGTGTAATTAATTTTATATCTTTAACATTCTTTGATTAATATAAAAAATAAATAATGAATATATAATTTATTTATATCATGATTAGAATTGTGAATATTGTGGAATCATATTCAAATTACAAGGACTAAAACTACCCAACAAAAGTCTACATGAAAAATGAAGCAGTTATCACCTAAAACATGATTTTAACATGTAATTGTAAATAAATAGGTTATAATAGGTATTTAGTAAATTATATATGATATGATATATATTATTAGGATTATATAATATATGTTTAATAAAATTATATTTATACATGATTTTTGAACGTATATTAGGGAAGTTGAGGCTTGAGATAAGGGATTTCTAGTCACTCTTTTATTTCTAAGAGATAAATACAATATTCACCACTAATTTATTTTGGGTGGTGTATGTAATGACCCTATGAAATGTTATAACATGAATATATTTATTTTTATGTTATTTAAATTTTTATTTTATGTTATTCTATAATGGTTCTTAGGATTAAAATGTTTCTATTATGATGAGGATATTTTCATCTCACCTTTATTTTGGTTGGATGCATTCAATAGTCAACACCTATTTATTTATTTTGCTGTATTTTTTCCCATAAATGTATTTTATGATTATTATTATTATTATTATTATTATTATTATTATTTACATATCTATATAAGTTTATTTATTTCATGGGTCTTATGATTCAAATATTACCAAAGTGGTAATCGTATCATGCTGTAATCTCATTGTTTATTTGGATTGTTTATGATTATTCTTATGATGATTAAATATTATGAAATTTCTCTTTATAATTTCATTAATTATCTTATACTCTATTTATTTATACATAAAACACATTTCTATTTCATTTTACTCTCTTTAGGTACTCAATTGACTGAAGGAAAATTTTTAAGAAGAAACTAAATTATTCTTCTCGTCGGTTAAAAATATTTTTTCTTTCGTGTCCCTATTTTACAAAAATAATTCATAATATATTTAAAAATTATCATATAATTTTTTATGGAAACCTTTAAAAATTTATTTTTAATTAATGGGTTTAATGTAATATTTTTGTCATTTTCTGAACAATGCCCTTCTGAATTTTTACTAAAAATGTGAAATGAATACTCATCTAAATGTATATAGAATGAATGGTATTTTCCAATATCATTTACATTAAATGACTTAATGATTTATTTACATGTTTAAAATATTACTTTTAATTAAAATTAATTCTTTAATATTTTATAAATTTTTAGATTATAAATAAGAATTTTCAAATAGGAAATGTTATTTTCCTCAAGAATGGTTCCAAGTGATATTTTAATATCATTGTCCATATAAGATGAAATCATTTTATGTTACTTAGGTTTTAATGGGGATATTATCCAATGATATCATACTTATTATTTATATGAATGATTTTTTATTATTATGAAAAATATTTAGGAAACTCGTTTCTCTCTCACAGGATACGCTATGATGAAATGATTATGAAACTTGTTTCACTTTCATTTGTTATGAAATCATGAAATTTTTATGGTATTATGGAGCCACAAATTAAGTATCATGTTATGTGTGGAACATATATCATTCTCTAATTAATTTGGATATGATTAATATTCTATAAGATTTAAGTGTACATTGATTTTTATTCACAACTTGAAAGTTGGTATACAAGATGCCATCCTAAGATCGAAAGAGGGTACATTTGTGGTTATACCAAGACTGAAAAAGATTTTACATGGGTGTTCACCCTAGTCCAAAAAATAGGGTACATATGTGTTTATCACAATCTTGAAAGTTTTTCCCAAGCCCAAAGCTGGTACACTAGTGGTTAGGCCAATCCTAATAAGTTATGAATGTCTTGGTGGGTAACCTTAACATAAATTTTTTTATTCTGATGTGCGTGAAATAAATATATGCCTTATGAAAAGGTTATGATCTCATAGATTTGGTTCTTTTATTACATTATTATTCCTACCTTTTGAACTACTGTAATTTATTTCATGTCCAAAGGTTAGGAATTTTGATATGTAGGGTACGGTTTTAAAATTTTAATCTCATTTTCTACTACCATTATGCTAATGTTATGTAAATATCTCTATTGAATACCCTTACTAATAATCTGAGAACACACAATATATTATTTCCTTTTCCCAAGCTATGAAGAAAGGTGTTGTGTATTATATGTCTAAAAAAGAACCTATTTATGAAAATTTTAGTTAGATGTGATCTTTTTCAATTATAAACCATTTGATTATGTTTCCATGTTTCCAAAGTCACTAGATGTAAGACAAATATAGCATGGATGGCCTTGTTATGTAATGAATATTAATATTCTATGATGTATTATCTATGTATGAAAATGGTGGGTCTCTATTATTATTAGAGTTAGATAATGTTTCAGTTAACCTTTGGAAACTAGGATGAGAAAACATTAGTGAGGTCCCTATTGATAGCTCTAACGATATGTGTAAGGATATGTCTATGTATTGGGAAATAACAAGGATTTTTTGTAAAGGAAGGGGTGAGTGTTTAAAATGAAATTAAATCCCTATGGATTTCTCTAATAATTTTCTTGATTATATTGTTTTCCACTATAAATATTATTTATCACCCAATGATTTTTGGTTTTATTCAATGGATGGAACCATAAAAAACCGGGTTAACATTTTATGTGATAGAAAATGTTTTTAAGAGAAACCAAATTGGATGAAGACTAGATTAAATTATATTATTATTATATGTAATCATTTTTCATTATATATGATTAAACATTACACCTTAATCAACTATCAAACTCACCAAATAACAGAAGGATAGATTTCTCTAAGATCCAGGGAGGTAGAGGCCATTGTAAAAAAGAAGATTCAGTTTCATATATATTGATAATGTGGGGAGATTCACTCAAGTGGATGTTTAAAAGTAATTAGAATATATTTTATGTATGGAGAAAAAGGGAATCGAGTAACAAATTTTTGAGTAAAAATGAAATGTATAGTTAACTAAATTTAATAGAATATTGTTTTTCACAAGGAATAATCAATAGTTGGATGTCTTAAATGTGGAAAGTATAAGAATTATTCAAATCAATGTTATTGGGGGGAAGACCAATAGTCTATCGAAATGGTTATATGAGTAATGGTTTTTCTCTTTATGATGAAGAAGCTTCAAATGATGTATGAAAGGAAAGAGGTATTAAGGAATAAAATGATGATGTTCATTTAAATAATTAAAAATTAATTTGAATGAATGAAATATTTATGTGTTAGAACTAAAGAATTATTTTATATTAATCATGAATTATATAAGGACTTTCTATAAAAATAATTCATTAAGGATTTAGAATAATATGATTAATGGTACTGATAACCTAGAAAAGTGATTTAATGGAAAGGTGATATTTTATGGAAAAAACACGATTAAGGGAAAGATAACACATACAATTTTTCTAATGCTAACATAATGGTGTTTAGTTGGGAAAAAAGATGATAGATATGGATAAAGTTAATGGGATAGTATTGATGACCTTAGAATTAATTAATGATTTAATTTAAATGTGGTTTATTTTAGTACTAATAGAGTTTAAAATATTTCTGTATTTATGGAATATATTCAATAATCATTAGTTTAGTCAAGTAATAAATAAATATTTCTATTTTAATTGATATTATATAGTAATTATAGTTATTACCTTGTTTTATGAGAATATAAGACCATGTTATTTGCATATTTATTATGTGACAACTGTTGAGGCCATAAACATGTCCCACACCCCAAAATTCTTGTCTTGGATGACCAATACACATGACCTACCCAAAAGGTACACTTCAGTGTTATGATCATGATGTGTTGAAATTTCAAAGGTTGTGCACATACATGTATTTCCACATGCAATTGACTTGTGTTCCAAAATTTATGTTATATTCCACAGATATCCCATGTTTGAAAATGATACCCATAGACCATGCATATAAAAATGGAGGCATGTATTGAATAATTTCAGCTGCATGATAAAAAAGTTGAATGAAAATGTTTTTAAAGACTCCCACATGTTACACGAGCAAGACCTTGGAACCGAAGGCATATTCATGTAAGAGTGGATAATTGCACACATCCCATCAAAAAACCATCATGTTTCATGAGAAATGTGACATTGAGCTGTGGATGTTTTGTGGCCAACCCCCAGTAGAAAAGGATGGAGAAGAGTACAACCCATTTCCATGAACATTTATTTTTTGCAACCGGGGCCAATGATTTCAGCTACAAATACAACCTCACTTCCCACCTTGAGGAGGATATCTAGAAGATTAAGTTATGCAACTGTGCATATAAATAACTCTATTATATTAATTCAAGAAACACCATAATAAATGGACCCTCAATGGTTGAGAAAATTTGTGAAAACCAGTTTGGAGGCCTAAACATGACTTAGCCTATGGTGGAGTGATCCTCATGAAACCCCTGCAAAGGCTGTTTGGGTTCACATAAGAGAAGATTCCATTGCACAACCCTGAACTATGCACAACTCCAAATATTATGTGAAACTATTCCTCTTGAATCCATGAGTTTCCTTTGATTTGAATCCCCTTTCCTGAGAAACATTATTTTCATGTTATTAAACAAAACTTCATGCAACAACTTCCTGTTCTCAAACCCAACGTTCCCTATGCATCTATTGTATCCATTACCCTATGTATTTCTCTAAACAAAAGGTAACATAATGTTATTCAACTTGATTTACACTCCTCCGTAGTAGTTTTTATGCTATGACCCACCCAAAGGTGCATGATTAGTGGTCATGTAATCCTATAGGTATCATCATTGTGGGAAATGTTCAATTTATATCGATGGGGATTCCATATAAAGAATATTATTACCACCTTGACATGGTCCCCCTTGGGGGCTAATCCCATCAACATGTGAGTTACATGATGAAAAACTACTTAGCTCCACACTCTAGTCATATAATGTTAAAATGCAAGATAATGTCCTAACCACATGACAAAAAATTGAGGCCTTAACCTATGTCATAAACATGAGATTTCCCGTGTTTGATCGTCATGGGATGCCACCATATCCCCCTCCATGGGATGAAACTCCATGCCTTGTATGCTTCTAAGAATACACCAACACCATCCTTCCCCACTAGGGGACAAAAATACCATAATTAGAAGCTTCCATGTGTGATCACCACATTGTCCTCTCTATGGGTGGGATAAAACCCCTACCACATGAAGCATCCACATATATGCCCCACATGTTTCCCCCAAAGAGTGATCATCTTGCATCAAGAATCTTCCATTCATAATCACCTCACCATACCTCATATATTCTCCCTCCAAGGCCCAAGTGTCCTTACCATACGATGCTAAACTGCATGGATCAGTCTTGTCACATGACCTTGAGCTATGGAATAGAACTACATGGGTTTTGAAACCAGTCTCTTAAATAGGGTACATATGATTCCACCCTGATGTTCAATCCCAAAATTATACTGAGGTAAAATATCCCATCTTAGGGACATAGCCATTGTTTCATCCCCATAGGTCGTTCTGATCCTTCTACAAAATATGTTAAGCCTATGACTTGATACATCTCAATAAGAAATTTAGTTATATATCCACAAAATATTAATCAATCGACCCAATATATCCCAATAATGTTTTCTAATCCATCTCAATAATATGTTAAACTGATGAACCAATACCTATCAACAAGACGTTTTAATCCATATCCATTAGATGTAAATCCCATGACATGATCTGTCTCAATAGGATGTTCTAATAAATCTCAAAAGGTCATTAAAGTTGTGAATTGATCCATATCAATAGGATTTTCTAATACTTATGCATAATATTTTAACCCTATGACATGATTTATCTCAATAGGTTGTTCTGATCTATCTCCACAAGATGTCAAGCTGGTGACTCAATCCATCTCAATATGATTTTTTGATCCTTCTCCAAAAAAATTAAACTTGCACTTTGGCCTAATATCCATACCCCATATAAATTGGATTTATGAGGTAAAAAACCATGGAACACTATGCCCATGGCATCAACTACCTCGTGAATGAAATAAAATTCCTTTAGTCCTATGACAAAGATAGTACATAATTGTTATTTCCTCTAAATTATAAAGACGTAGTTGGTTCCAAATATACCCAAACCAAACATGCCCAGACATTCCCAATGTTAGTACTCACCCTGACTGGAGGTTTCTACCCAATCGAATTGAAAGGATCATAATTAACTAGAATCCACCTTGAGATGTCGTCGGGAATGTGTTCCATAAACAAGACTTGCTCTATGAGGGATACCTGGACTGGGAAATGATCTCCAAGGATGAATACATGGAAGGAGGAATTGACATCCCATTATCCTATTTTGATCAAGGGGAATAAATCATTGATGAAATTTCGGAAAACTATCTACCTTTAGAAAGTGGGAATTCAAGGCAACAAGAAATCCACACAATGCGTCAGCCCTATCAAAATCATTGAAATCTGTGAATTTAATGACCCATAATTTTATCAAGGAAATTTTCTTTCCTATAATTATTTCATATAGTATAAACAATATAAAATCAAACAAATAACAAAAATAAACTTTCTAAATTTAGAATGAATGAAACAAGATTCTTTTTTTATAAATTAAGGAACTTGTACCGATGGAATAGTAACTTGACCTTTTGAATAGTAATATGACCATTATGAGTAGTAAACTAGAAAAAATAAAAATTAATCTCTGCAATTAAATTTTAAATAAAATTTAAGCATCTTAGAACAAAAAATATGATATAATTATATCATAGTATAATTAAATAAATATTTTTAATTAAATAAATTAATTATCGGTATTCTTGTGATACATAAATGTTTAATTGCAATTTTATAATTAATATAATGATTAAAAATAATTTTTTTGATTAAATATATTTTTTAATTTATATTTTGTTGTCTTGTGATTAGAAGATAATTTTATGAAACCTTAACTAATTTTTCAAAGTATTATAAAATGAGTTTTAATTTTAAAATTTTTATTTTCTGAAAAAATGTTTATTTTAATTAAAAAATTAATTTAATCATATATACAAAATTTCATTCAAAAAATGTATACCATTTTTTAATTATACACATGAAAAAATTATTAGGGTGAATTGTTGTAACTTTTCTAAAATAGTTGAATTTTAGTGAATTGTGAAATACGATAATTTACTATATAAGAAAAATACATGAATTATTGAGTCATGGTTGATGTATTGCTGAGGTAGAAACACTATTTTGAAATAAAATGAACTTTTACTATATTTATTTACAATAATACACACTTTAAATATTCTTGATCCTAAATAATTAACTAATGAGTAAAATAATAAAAAAATAACCCTCTTATCCTCTATAAATACCAGCCCTCACCACCCATTCTCCTCAAACATCCAAAGCCTTGAAGATTTTACAAATTCATTAAAATAATATCTCAAGCCTCTTTACCATTGTCTAGGATCCTTTGGTCTCAACAAAATTACAAACCCATTTCCCAATGGAGGTTCTCATGGGGGATAAATTGAAGTGGTAAAATCCTCTTCTATTCTCTTTTAATTTATTTTATTTATCTTTTCTTTTCTTATTATCTACTCACCTAACTTTATCCAAGAGATATGGTAACTCTAGTATATATAATACACTATAATTTTATTGCGTTAATAAAAAACCCATCATAGTTTCTTTTCCCCTCTCCTTCTTACTAAAAATTAAAACATCTTCCACGATGTGTTGATTTGTCCCATTCAAGGAGCACAAGTTTTGGAATTCAACTAATTCCTTCAAGGATGGTGATAAAAAAATTTTTATGGTTAAAAACTATTAGAAAATATCTATTAATACCTTTTTAATGTTTTTTTCATTATATATATATATATATATATATGATATTCATTAACAATACAAAACTAGTTTGTGATGATCAAAAATGCCAAAATAATCTGAATAGTTATCATTAACGTTTTATCTAATGAATCATCCTCACATATATAAGAAATATATATAATACTATTTAATATTATTGAAATTAATTAATAATAAATAATTTCAATTTTTTACACATATTCTCATTTTACAAGATTTTCTATACATGTATAAAGGTAAACTGATCATGAAAACCAAGGAAAATGAACTCCCCCGAACAATAAAATTGTATCTTATAACTCATAAAAAACGCAATAAATCAACATAATAATATTATAATTAATAAAATAAATTCATAAAAGGTTCAAAATTAATTATTTAATGTATTTAATCTGATTTTCCATGACATTAAGTTTAAGTGTGGAACACTTTCGGATATACGGTAAGGGATTCTTTTTAAGCCTACATTTTTTACTTCAGGTTTAGATTAATATCTCTTTAACCCAAGGTAATTAATATTTATTTTTTACTTAATTATAATAAATTATACTTATTTGTTAAAAAATCATTAATCAAGATCATAACATCCTTTTTTTGGAAAATACATGTTTTAAAAAGGTTCCATTCTCAATTCTTCCTAATAAGGAATCCCGATAAAAGGCAACTATACGATTTCTTACCCAGTTTCATGTCTAATCTGGAATATTTTTTATTCAATAATTATCTTTATAAAATAATTAATTTAATCATGAAAAACTGTTGTTTTCATTTCTGGTTTTATATAAACCATTATACCATTTTGGTATTAAATAATATTTAAAATTTTCTCTTAAACCGCACTAAAGTAGATTTTTTCCAAAGTTTCTTAAACAATATATTTACATGTTTTCACTTAATTTTGAAATAAAGTATTATATTTTATGCATATTTTCCTTATTAATGTCAATTTATGATTCAAATTCATTTTTTATAGAAACCCTTATGATACGCCCATTTGGTATGCTTTATAAAAAGTTAATAATATGCATTCCCTTCCATTGGCAACCCTTCTGTTTATTTCTTATAAATAACTATTCATGTAGTACATATAGTCATGAAACTATTATGATAGGTGTTCCCAAATAGTTCTCCAATGTATTGTGTAATTTTTAGTCTCATGAGACTTCATGTGCATTGGTCTTGGTGTCCATCCTTGTCTCATGAAAACCATGTAGATTGGTCTTGTTGTTTAGCCTTGACTCATTCTCTTCCATGTGCCTTAGTCTTGGTGGTTAGCCTTGATGTATTTTTATTTCATGTAGTATGTTGTTTCCACATTTATATGAATGCATGACTACATGATCCCTTGTTTTATATGTCATGCTTACATATGTTTATTCAAGTTACATTTCTTTTTATGTTATCTTGGTATGCCTTCTATAGAATGTATCAAGATTTATTCCTCTATTTACTCTCTTACTAGGCTTTTAACTCATCACTTTGTTCATGTATTTCCAACGATAACCTATGATGATTTTAGATCTTAATGGGAGTTATAAGAATATTTTGGAGTTTAAATAAAAACAATTCGCTATAGTTTCATGTATTTAGTTTTATATACCTAATTCTCTAAAGACACTATACTTTACGATCTGTGGTTTGTTTTTAATGGTTAATTATGATTAAAATCATGTAATATGTTGTGTAAAAGGCTAGTTCCATCATATTTGGTATCAAAGGATGGTCCAGTTATGTTTGGATATTTGGATAAGAGCACTTTAGTAAGAACCCTAATGATGATTCAATGGATAAACTATATTGACACTTATGGATCACATGTTAGGATATACTTTTCACTTATAACTTCTCCTTTTATTGATATTAGTTTCATTATTATGTGTTTAAATGTTTAAAAACTTTCATCCCAAAGTGTATTTTTAATGAAGTAAATGATTACAACCATAATAAAATTGTAAAAGGTAGGATTATCGACTATTATTCTACGCATTATTTCATATCATGTATGTTTAGTAGAACTATTCAAATACCACCTCAAAATATGGTGGTTGAGTTAAATGTGGGGAAAAATGGAGAAATTATTACATCCAATTTATCAAACTCCTCTCCAGTTAATGTTTGTGAATTGAACCTCCCATTAAATCTTGTCTTAATTTCTTTTGTAGAGTATGATGCTATTTTATGCATGAACTAGAAATCTTTATAAAAATCTACCATTGACAGTCAGGAAATAGAGATCACTCTTCATATCACAAACCATCATCTAATTTTGTACAAGTATAAGGAGGAGGATGAATCTTTTCCAGATTATCATTTCATGGTTGTATATTATTTCCATATGAGAAATCATATCTTTCCCAAAAGATATAGACAAAAGAGAGGATCATGTTCAAAGATACACCTATTGTGTTGGACTACAATGATGCATTCCCTAAAGAATTTCTTGGTTTTACTCTTGATCGAGAAGTTTAGTTATTAATTGAAATTATTCTTCGATTTTTGTCAATATCAAATGAACCATAAAGAATTTACACCATTGATTTGAAATAACTAAATAAGTAGTTACTAGAGACTTTGTTCAAGGGGTTTATACACCTGACTGTGTCCCCATGGGGTACATGAGTCCCCTTTCTCCAATAGAAGGATGGCTCAATGTACCACTGAATTTATTATCATGAGCTCAATAAAATCACAATAAAGAACTAGAATACCCTTTCATTGATAAATGACTTGTTTGATAAACTAAATTCCCCCAAGTATATCTCTAAGGTAGACCTTTGGTCAAGATATCACCAATTAAATGTGAGGATGAAATATATTTCCAAGACATTATTTTTAATGAGGTATGGACACTATGATTTCATCGTGGTTCTCTTCAAACTCACAAATGCTCCATGAATTTTCATGAATTTAATGAATTGAGTCTTTATATATTACCTCTATAAAAAATTTGCAGTCTATATTGAGGATATTCTGATATACTCCAAGACAAAGGAGGAACATGGTGAGCATTTGGATATTGTGCTAAGTTTTTTGAGAAGGGGGAAATTGTATGAAAAATAATGTAAATGTGAGCTATATAATTAGTAAGTACCATTCATGTTACATTATATCACTAAATAGGAATATATATATACCCTTTTAAGATAAAGTCAATTGAAAAGTGGCCCCAAAAAACATCTGTAATAGAGATCCATAGTTTTTCATAGTCAAGCTTGGTATTAAAAACGATTTGTGAAGAACTTATTAGGATTTTCAAACCTAATAAACAAGATTAATGATAAGGGATTACAATTTATATATACCATTTAATGGGAATACTGGTTCAAAGAGTTGAAAAATAAGTTTCTCACTACACCATTACTTACTCTTATGGAAAGTGGGGAACTCTTTGTGGTATTCAATGATGCTTCAAAGAAGGGATTAGGATGTATTCTAAGGGAAAATGATAAAGTAATAGCCTATACCTAAAGGATGTTGAAAATTCATGAACAAAACTATCCCATAAATGATCTGGAGTTTGTGGATATGATCTATACATTGAAAATCATATGGCATTATCTCTATGGGGAGAAGTCTAAAGTATATAATAATCATAAAATCATCATGTATATATTTACAAAGATTGACCTTAACATGATCCGATGATGATAGTTAAATCTAATCAAATATTATGACTACTCAATCCACTACCATCTAGGAAAAGAAAATATAGTGGTGGATTCCCAATGTATAAAGGATGTTGCATCATTATAATTGATGAGAATTGAGAAGGATCCAATCTTCATAGACCTTTAGAGTATGGGAATGGGAATCCTTAAGGAATGAACATCATAAATCACTTATCAATTGATTACTAAACTATCTATTATGGAAAGAATTAAGTATTCTCAAAGAAATGATGTGGAAATCGAGAAAAATGATGAAGCTATCGGAAATGGGAAATCCTCAAAGTTCAAAATGGATGAGGAAGGAGTCATGATATTTGGGTCATGAATATGTGTACCATCAAATCTAGAGATAAATAAAGATCTTATGAAGGGTTCAAATAAGTCAACCATCTCTATTCACCTAGGGGAAAAAATATGTGTCATGATATCTGGGAGAACTGTTAGTGGGAAAATAGGAAGAATGAGATGACTAAATATACAACAATGTTCCTAGTATCATAGAAAGTAAGGGAAGAAAGGAAAAAAAATATTAAGGGGATGATGAAACCATTACCCATACCGACATTGATGTGGGAAAACATCACCACGGACATTGTCAAAGGAGTACCCAATACATAAATAGGATGTAATTATATATGGGTAATTATGGATAGTCCTAAAAATATATGTCACTTTATCGCAATTCAATAGTACATATCACTCAATCAACATGCACAAATATTCATCATAGAAGTTGTGAGACTTCAAGGAGTACTAATATCAAATGTATCCGATAATGATATGAAATTTACCCCCATGTTTTGGAAAAGTCTCCAACATTATCTAAGAACTGATCAAAAAGAATTTATTGCCTATCAACCTCAAACTAATAACCAATCAGAGTTGAATTTCCATGAACTAGAAGACATGATGAGAGTGTATTCTATGTACTTCAATGGATTATGGGACCAATATCTTCCTCTGGTCGAGTTCTCTTACAACAATAGTTTCACTCGACCATAAAAATGATTCCATATGATTTCCTATATGGGAAAAGATATAAAACACTAGAGTGTTGGAATAAAGTCAGTCAATATAAACTTCTCTGACATGAAATTATCGAATAAATGGTGGAGAAGATAAAAATAATTCAGCAACACGTCAAGGAATCCCAAAGTTTACAGAAGTGTGTTGTGGATAATAATCAATAGGACCTTGAGTTTAAGGTTGGATATGTGTTATTTTTCCAATAATCACTTTGAAATTGTAACATGAGATTTGGGATGAAAGGAAAGATAATTCCTATGTATATCATCCCCTTAAAGATTCTTGGTCATGTCAGAGCTATGGCCTTTTGACTACCACATCACCCAACCATCACTCAAGTACATGAGGTATTCCACACATCCCTCTTCTATAAGTATATACTAGACCCCTCACATTTAGTAAATTCATATGTGGTACAGTTGAAAACTGATCTCTCTTATGAATAGCATCTGGTGAAGATCTTAAATCGTAGAGATAACATTCTACACAACAAGACTACTCACTTGATCATATTACTATAGTGGAACCATAAGTAAGAAGATAAAACATGTGAACTTGAGGAAGTAATAAATTAGAAGTACCCCCACCAATTTTCACTATAGAATGTAAAATGAAATTTTGTGGGTGAAATTTCATAAGGGGGGAAGAATGTAATGACTCATAATTCTATCAATGAAATTTACCTTCTTGTAATTATTTATTATAGATTAAATCACATAAAATCACACAAAGAACAAAAAAAATTAAATTATGAATGAATGAAATACGAGGCTTCTCAGAAATTAAGGAACCTATACCAATGTAACAACAACATGAAATTTGTAATAGTAATATGACCCTTATAAAGATTAAACCATACAATAAAATAGTTAACTAGCCAATGAATGTATAAATAATATTTAGGCATCTTATGAATGACAATATGAAATTATTATATCATAAATTATGTAAATAAATGTTTAAAAATTATAAAATTTTATTTTGGTAATCCTATGAAATATTAATATTTTTGATAATATTATTAATATGATAATTATTTAAAAGAAAATTTATTTTCATAAAATAGATTAAAAAATTAATATTTTTTTTCTTCTGATTATAATATACATTTATAATTCCTTAAAAAAATTTCCAAAATCATTATACAATCAATTATAATATTTATATTCTCATGTTTTTAATAAATGATAATTTTAATTAAGAAATGAATTTCTAATATTTAAAAACAAAATCATAAAATGGAGTCTTGTTTTGAATATTATATATTGAAAAAAATTAATTGTGACTCTTTTGTATTTTTCTAAAATAGATGATTTTTTGGTGAGTAGTTTTATATTGTAATTTACTATACAAGCTAAATAAATGAATTATTGAGACATGGTTGATGTATGGATGGTTTAAGAACCCCTTTCTCAAAAAACAAACAATTTCTTCTATATTTTTTCACAATAATAATCACTATTAATAGTATTCATCCAATATAATAAACTAATGAGTAAAATAATCAAATAACACCCCTCTCCTCAATTTTAAATACCACCCCTTCCCCTCACACCTCTAAAGCATTGATGTTTGACCAAATAATTCCCAATTATCTCCTAATAATCTCACACCATGTACAAGATCCTTTTATCCAAAAAAATACCAAACCCATTTCCCTAGATAGGTTCTCAGGTAGGAGAAATTGAAGAATTAAAATCCTCTTTAGTTCAATTTTAATTTCTGTTATCTTTTTCTTTTCTTATTCTATAATAACCTACCCTTATACAGGTGACATGATAACTCCATATTCATTTGAATAATATAATTTTATTTCTTAAATAGAAAACACATCATATTTTCTCTTCCCCTCTCTTTTTTTTTACAAAAATGAGAGCATTTCTCTAATATGTTGATTTATTGCATTTAAGGATGGCTATATTTTTAATTTCCATTACAGCCTTAAAGGATGATCATAAATGAATTTGTATAGTGGGACTATGTTATAATATATGTATTACACAAAATTAAATGTTTTTTTACCATTATATATATATATTAATTAATAAATCAAAACTAATTTATGATGACAAAAAAACACCAAAATATTCAAAATGGTTATCACCTACATTTTATCTAATGAATAATCATCATAATATATATATATATATATCCATTTTATATTCTTTAATTTTATTATTAAAATATAATTTCAATTATAGAAAACTATTATTTTTTCTATGATTTTCCATTCATGTATACAAGTAAACCGATCATGAAAAACAATGAAAACGAACTCTCCTGAATGATAGAATTGTATCTTATAACTAATTAAAAAGTCCATAAATAAACTTAATAAAATTATAATAAATAAAATAAATGTTGTAATGATTAATAATTAATTATTTAATTTATTTAATCTTATTATCCCTGCCATTATGTTCATGTATATAACACTTTTGGATATAATGCAATGGATTCTTTCTAAACCTCCATTTTCCTTCATGTTACACTTTCTCTCTATTTACCCTAATGTAATTATTATTTATTTTTAGTTAATTATTTAAATTCTATGTATATGATACAAAATCATATATTAGGATCAAAACATCCCTATTTTATGGGGAAACACATGTTTTAAAAATGCTCCCCTATCAATTCTTCCTGATAATCAAGCCCAATTAAAGGTAACATCCTTATTTCTTACCCATTTTCAAGTGCACTTGATAATATATTTTAATCTATAATTATTTTTATAAAATAAATTTATTTATCATGGAAAACAATCTTGGTTCATTTATAGTTGAATACAAATAATTATTTCTTCTATGTTTTAAATAACATTTAAACTTTTCCCTTAAACCACAATAAGGTGGCTCATTACTAAGTTTTCTTAAACAATATTTTTACCTTTTTTTGATTCAGTTTAAAATCACCTATTATTTTTATTCATATTTACCATTATTAATTTTCATTTATGATTTAAATCCATTATTTAATTGACACTTCAATGATATATCCATTTTTATGCCTTTTGATATGTTTACAATACCCATTCTTTCTATGGGTAACCCTAATGTTTTTTCTTATTTATGATTATTTATGTGGAACACATATTAATCAAAATGTTATGATGGTTAATCCTAGATATTTCTTCAATTAATTGGGTAATTTTTACTCTCATGAGAAATCATGTGGAATAGTCTTGGAGGTCAGCCTTGGCTCGTTCTAATCACGTGCACTAATCTTGGTGGTTATCCTTGACTCAAGTGCCTCTATGTGCAATAGTCTTGGTTGTTATCCTTGAATCATGCTTATTTCATGTTTTATATATATTTTTCAACCATCTATGATTCAATAATTACGTGATCCCTTGTTCTATATGTTATTCTTCCATATTAATATTCATGTTCCAATCCTTTTTATGTCATTGTGTTATTCCTTTAAACCCATGAGTTGTGATCTATTCCTATATTTATTACCTTACTAGGATTTTAGCTCATACCTTTTTTCATGTATTTCTCAGGTTATCCTATGAAGATGTAAGAGATAAATGGGAGTTAGGAGATCATTATGGAGTCAAAATTAAAGCTATTTTAATTTTTGTTACATGTTTTAGGTTTTATATACCTAATTCTCCAAATACACTAGATATTATGATCCTTGTTTTATATTAAATGGTTAATTATTCTTAAAATCATGTAATAATATATGTAAAAGGATAGATATATCATAGTTAATCTAAAAAAACTCTTCTCTTAAACCATATGGACTAGTGGTGTATGGTTCATCAATGGACTTTCATGTCATCCAATTCAGCTATTCGGTTCTAGGTGCCACTAAGAAAATGGTGGGCCTAGCATAAAATTAACCTTTGGATTGGGGTATTTAATATTGGTAATACCCATTCTATGAAATCATCATAATATTTCCTTCTCCACTTTAGGATGTAAAAGAGAATTATGGGGAATTGGGCAACGCTTTTCCCTATACATATATTGATGGTTGAATATGAATTCCTTACGGGACATAATCAATAGGAATCTAGTAACCTAGCGCTTGTATACATTAGGGTAGGAAAAAAATTGATGAATAAAATTTTCAAAACTAAACCTCTTCCATTAATTTTTCCTCACATTTGGTAACACGATCCCACACCCCACCTCACTATCTATGATCATCTAGAGGAGGGTAATCAAAACCTTCATTCATCAATATTTGTAAAAGGGAACCATTCCCACCCGGGATATGAACCTTTAGGACCTGGAGGAATTAGATACTTTCTAATACTTCCACCACTAATGGATACACTGGTGGAAAATATCCTTTTTTATGACATCAAACTACTTTGGGAGCCTCTCCCAAAAGTTCTTGGATGACTCACTCCCCTAAACTGAGGAGGTAGGGGACATTTGAGCCATGACTATAATTCCTGCCTCTCAGGATACAAAATTTAAGTCTCCCACAAGGCCTCATTATCACTAGTACATACCCATTTCATAGTCTAAAGGGTGGATTGATTTCATCCCCACTCCACTTGCCCCAGTCCAGCGCACTCGACACCGACATTGATGGAAAACCCAAGACACTACCTTACATGGAGAATATTTTATAGCTCATGTCACCCCTTTCATCAATGGAATATCCCACCAAATCCCAATATTAGGTGAATAGGAATACAAATTCCCACTCCTAGTATTGAGACCCCACCCACCTCAAATGCTTGCTGGGTTGACACTCTCTATTTGTGGAACCACCAATAGCCATTACGAGAGAACTCATAGTGAGGCTAATTAGTGAGGAGTTCCTCCCTATAACACTTCCATTTAGCATATAGGTCATCCCTTTTCTATAGTCAATAAAATTGGAGGTCTTCCATTATATATCTCATTTCACAATGGATATCCACCTTGAACTCCTACTAATCAGCATGAAGGTCCTCCTCTTTATCCCATCAATTAGCACGAAGGCCCTACCGATGCTCTCACAAATTTTCCCATAGTTCATCCCGGTGATGCCACAAATCAACTTAGAGGTCCATTCAATTCTATCAAAAAATAGCACATAGTTCCTCCACATTTTTACACCAACTATCATAGCGTTCCTCCTCATGTTCCCATCTATCAACATAGAGTTTCTCCTCATGCCTCTACAAACAAAGGTGGAGGTTCTCCCTGCTCCATAAATATCTAGTACAGAGTTCCTACATGCATCAACATCAACTAGAAATAAGTTCCACCCCATTCTCCAACTGATTAAATAAGAGGTCCTCCATACACTATAACCAACCTGCATTGAGGTATTCCCCATGAGGAATTCATAACCTACCATAAATAACAATCCTTGATGTTGAGGGAAAACACTCACCATTGAAGGAGAAACCCTGAGAAGAATAGTGACATCATAAACCTCTTAGATTCCAAAATGATTGAATAATAAATGGGGGATCCTTATCCCCAGATTCTAGATTCTAAGTGAGATGTTCGGTGATTGAGTCTTACCATTCTAGAATCTTAGTTCCATAGGATTACTAGATCCCTCTATAGATACCTAATAGAGAAGGATGTTATAGCCCCATTCCAGGGACTCACAGTGCACCCATCTCCATCAACACCTATTTTCATCCAAAATACTTCCATAGAAGAAGTTATAAAGATTTCATTTTCTATGTTTATTCCCTTAGATGAAGATAACTATTCTAAGACACTAATAGATGTCGTTTCCCTCTCGTTTGATACAATGGTGAACATCGAATCCAATATAGACATGGTCTTAAATTTGTTCCCATCCCTAAGAGATATCCTAGTGTTCATCGACCATTTGACCTATGCCACGCTTCCTATTCTGATAGTTCAGCCACAAAGTATGACTATATCAGTGCATCCACCCATATCTTTCCATGTTCCAATCAAGTATTGGGGTGACCAATATCCGGACTATTATTTTACGAAAGAGGGCCTTCGCAAGAAACTAACCACTGACTAGCTATGCGTGGTGTTCTTTACACCTATAGAATTTGACATTGATGTACTATAATCCCTTACTAAGGACTAGGAACTGTGTTTTTTCAGATTATCTAGGTGATGTTTCACCTCCTCTATGATCATCAGTTGGCCTACTAGAGTATCCATGATCACATCAAGGCCATCAACCTGTAGTGAAAAATTGTTGAGATCATATTTCTCCCGATAGATCAGTTCCTTGATTCATATGGCTACAACCAGAACTGTTATCAAACATAGACTCTCTATGCTCTATAATGTCTAGGAAGAGGCATCTTCACACATACAAATTAGAGGCTGGTGGCAGTATAGTTCCCTAAATTTATGTCATATCTATTTAAAACAATAACACCAACATTATGTCTTATCCGCTAATGGTGAATACTCCCATTTAGATACTATAATGGTAAATATGGTCATCACTGACCATCCAAAGGATCAAAGGAATATAGCCTACAACATAGGGCATGGCTTGGAGGTCCTTCCTCAAGGGGATATGCAGTACTAGGAAGAACCTCTAATGGTAATCCTTACTCATAAATAGATATAGAAACCTCGACTTAGAAGTACCTCCATTAAGATATTTATATAGATCTATTAATATGTAGATAAGGTAAAGGGACATGTTGAGCCTTTCAATCCATCCTAGGTTTCACCGAAATTGGAGACCAAACACATTGTAACAGCCTTGCTCCATCAACTCGAGGAATATAAAGGCTCACTACCAACTTCAATACTGAGGGGTGCCTGGATGATAAAATTAATTTATGGGACCCCATCTCTCCTCTAGAGGGGAACCCAATCCTCCTTAGTGGAGAACCCTATTTTGAGATTTATGAACCCCTATATCTGATCAAGTCAGAAGCTAGGGGATATGGGAAACTTCTAATGTATGAGTTTTTTACCTCACCTAAGCATTGTGAATATATACCATGGGATCATGGACATTATACTCTCTGAGATGATGATATTTTCATGGAATTGGTGGATAAAGATCCCCACTAAGATGAATTTATATCTTCACTCACCACTCTCCATGAAGGACCTAAAACATGATATGTGGAAATCCCACATGATGGAAACTATTACCTGGTATGGGTGGATAATGTCCAAGAATTCCCATAGTTTTTTAATCTCAGCTTCACCCCATTAAATAGTATGGGGACCCATTTCGTAACCTAGACTGCATTATTTCAAGGTGTGGTATAATGATGGGAACACTAGAATATGAGTAGGATTCCATGTTCTAATGTTTCATTTATACAATTTAAGGTTCTACATTCTTCTAGTATATTTATTTTTCCATATGGTCCATTGCTATTTGTGAGGACCATAGAATATAGTCACTCTTTCAATTAAACTCTTCCATGATCAAGATGAGTATCTTCAAAATCTTCATGTAAAAGCATAGGCTCAATGAATGAGACAATGACATCTTCTCCAAATGAAAATTACTCACATGCATACTCCAAATTTCATTTTCCTAGGAAAAACTACTAAACATGTGTGTGGATAATGTCAGGAATGAACTGGTTCCTACCCTCATCTCCTTGAACTACCTTGGTGGATTCAAGGAATTCTATGAAAATGATCACAATTTGGAAGAATCGTTGTATCTAACTGAGAAATAGTTTTACCCATTTCCCCTTTTATCTAATGTGAGAAGACCCAAAAAATCATAGACCGTGGTCACTATGCATGCAATGGTTTCTAAGCTAGTAAAGGTAACATCCCAGGTAAATAATGAATATGACATTTTAATATTTATTAATATTTGTGAATTAAATATTAATTTTAATTTTATGGGTATTCTATGTTTTATGTAATACTCGATACACAATAATGGGTTTCTTTGAAAACATACGTTGCACAAAATGTTGTGTTATACTGAAAAATATTAATATAATATTTTTATTTTAAATTGTAGTTAATGGCTAGTAGTTTTAATGGTGGGAATAAATAAAACTAACTAAAATATGATTATATGTATTTAAATGTTTTTACATATATCCAATAAAATTGAGAGGATTAAAATAATAATGAATATGATTTTACGAATAAACAATCTAATATTCTTTAGAAGGTCATTTTATAGCCTCTTGATGAAGAACCCTTTTTTAAATATATTTTTTATAGCTTTATATGTTCAATTTGACATAATAATATTCTTATTTAGAATCGAGTCATAAAAATTTATTTTGGATGAAATTTTGGTATTTTTCTAATAAGGTTCATTTTTAATGAATAGTGAAAAATACTCTATTTTAATTCAAAACTTCCATTTAATATAATTTATTTATATGTTTGGATTATCTTTTTAATTGGTTTTAAAGTGTAATTAGATTATATTTTTATGATTTAATATTTTTTTTGTTCATTTTATGTAATTTTAATATGAAATTGGACATAAATAAATGTCAATCGTTTGACAGTTATTATCTCTTAAAAACACACTTCTTTTTATGATAACATGAATTATATTTAAATTAATTTCTTCAAATTCTGTGTTTTGAATTTGGAAAAATGGATTAAATATTTTGAATCATGAGGTCTAAATTTGGTATATACATAACTTTTATTATTAGTCATTATTTATATTTACTTCAGCAAATATTTTATTTACCTTGGTAAAAGGGTAAATCTAGTAAATAAGGGTAACAGAATAATATTATAATAATATTGACTTACCCTAACATGTGTCCTAATATAATTGGTTGATAAATTTCTGACCATGGTCATCCTTGTGTCGTTTTTGGGACCCAATGAAGCTACTTGGGAGTTACAATGACACTTCAAATTAATTAATTTAAAGGAAAGACAAAATGGCATATACATATATCTTTTAGTAAATAAATTTATACATGGGGTTATATAAGTTATATCTTCAAATATAAATATTAATTTAAAATCTGAAAATATTTTCTACATAATGGTATTTTATTTATAATTTTTAGACATCAAATAAATAAAATTATTCATGACATAATGATGATGCAGTGATTACATTATTAAAAAATAACTTAAATAAATGAGATTATGAAAACTAAAAAAATATCCAATACCTATCCAATTATTATTTTATGATTTTATTTCAAACACTATTCATATTTTATTTGAATTAAATAAGTTTTTTTACATTTATAAACTGGAAATCAATATATAATAAAATAATATTTTCAAAATTTCCTAGAGAGCCCATTCTCCCCCTTATAAAAAGCTATAAAACCTAACCCATTACTCACACCCCTTAGGCACCTTCGCTCATCAAAACTCTGTCCAAATAAGCTCTCACGATCCCTCTATTCTACCTAGAAGCCTTACCTTAGGCTGAAGGCTCGTTAATAAATATTTTTGGTTCATCCCAATTGGAGTTACCCAATTTAAAGGTGACATCTTCTCGTAAGTTCTTTCCTTTTATTTTACTTCTAAAACACCCTAAACTCTTTTTATTTCATTGTTTTATAATGAAAATAGTATCCAAAATATAATATTTTGTTTTTATCAGATTTATTCTAACTACACTTACACACACATCCATCTAATGGGTAAAAAACATACTATTTCTATGGATGACGAACTACTCCCTCATGAAACGATGATTGTTCAATCTTCTCCTACCACCTCTTATGGAGGTAATTAAATTTGAAATTTATTTATATGTGATATATATTATATTTATATTATTTCACTACTTATTTATTTTTCATTTAAATAGAACCTTTATGATATCCATAGTGGGTGAAAATGATAATTTCATTTGAGGAAGTGCGGACTATCGCCCCCTCAAAGTGATATGATTCATTCATGCCATACGTGGGACATATAAATGACTGAGTTAATGAAATTATATTTGAAATTATACTATAATTATAATATACCTCTGTATCATTAAGTTATCATTCCATTAAAATATTAAAAAAATGAAAGTAGTGTTCATGTGTATGTACGGCTTACTGTCTCCATGAAAGGTGCATTTCATTTTCATATATCCAAATGATATGGACTCTAATAAAGATATATATACTAGATATATATGATTTATATGATGTTTAAATCATTAATATCATTCTCGAGATATGGAAATTTTGACCACATGGACAACTAGTAATTATAAGAAGTTCTTTTTTTGACTCAAGTACCAAATATCAACAAAACAACTGTTATTAACATAAATGATTACATAATGTTTTTTACATGTTAATAAGTGATATAAAAGGAATAATAATCCTGAAAAAGTTTCAAAAGAAAGTAGATATTAACTTTAGTTTATTATTTAGGTGATTAATGAATTAAAGAGTCAAGTCAGACATGAGGTAAGGGAATTCATATCAATATCCTTTCATTGAGGCTTATTTTGATTTATACATGACATTCTTTTATACGGTGTATAAACCCCTTTGACTTTTCATTCCATTCAAATAGTGTCTTTTTGTAACACCTTGATATTTTATGAGAAATATTTTTTTATGTCTTATGTTATACACAAAATCCAAGTAATCTTTCACTACACACAACACTTTCTTGTCTTGTGTTATACGTAAGAGCAACCTTCCTCGATAACATGTGTTGTACACAATATCGAGTTTCACTAAACAACAATATATTGTTATAATATTATTATGGACAAGGTTTTATGAATAGTATTAATTACATTATGAATTTTATAACATTATTATTCATCCTACACATTTTCTAAAACATGGTATGTGAACAAAATAAATTTTTTGGGCAAAATAAGTATTTCTCAAAAAATGCAGTTTTGCCGCCTTTTGATGGCGCTCCAAATTTAAATCTAGTTTTTGACATGTTTATAAAGTAAATTTGACAAAATAAAATTCATCTTTGGAATCAGGATATAAAAATTTACTTTGGATAAATTTTTCATATTATTCTGATAACTTTTATATTTTAATGATTAGTAAATACACGCTATATTTTAATTAAAAAAAACTTTTTTCATCGCAATAATTTATATAATTAAATTATAATATTTAATGGTTTTAATGTTTAAAAAAATATATTTTTACCATTTAATATAATTCATGTCATTATCATTATTTTTACATTGAATTCATATGTAAAAACATTTCAATCTTTGGCAATGTTTTAACTTTTAAAACCTGTTTTCTTAACAACAAGATTAATTTTAAATTAATTACTTCAACTTCTATGTTTTAAATTTTGGAAAATTGATTCAATATTTGAATTTATTGGATCCAAATTATGTTAATAGGTTACTTCTAGTTTTTGGATATTATGAATAGTAACTACGGTAATTTTTATTTACTACAGTTAAAGGTAAGTCAGGTAATTAAACGTAAAAATAAGATTATAATTTAACCCTAACACTTTCCAAAATCTTATTGGATGAATTAAAGTTGAACCATATCACCTAAGTGTCTGATTATATTTATTTCATGGACTTTTGACCATGAAATAATATATTTATTATTAAAACCAAAGAAAGTAACAACATTTCACTCTCTTAAATCTTATAAGTGTAAGAATTTTAATTTAGTGATAAACTTTATAAAACTACGGATATCAATAATCCCCAGAATTCTAATAAAAGGAACTAAATCATATGAATTTATTTATAATTTAATTGGATTAAATAATTATCATTAAGTATAACACAATAGTGATGTTGAAATTATTTTATTGATTGAAATATCAAATAAATTATTTTAAAAGTATTAAAATAAATATTATATGAACTATTTAATGTGCTCCAATAATTTTCTAGATAAATATGACATGTTATGAATCTATTAAATCTTTTATTCTGAACATATCTTCTGTTTATATTTTATTTAAATTCAAATAAATGAATAGTGTCCAAATTGACTCTATTGTTATTTTATAAAAATTACATATTATAAAATTGTTTAAAAATAACAAAAATTATTTAAAATTTATAAATTAAAATTTATATGGTATAAAATGTAATAATGTATAAATTTATAGACAATTAAAAACATATAAGTATTTATTTATAATGATTTAAAATTTATAATAGTATTACTACAAATAAAATTAAATAGATTATATAAGGTTAAATCAAGTTAATAATGTTTAAAATAAATTCCAAACTTGTCTAAATTTTATTGGTTAACTAGATTAAAACCTTATCTCATCTAATATTTTTATTTGACTCATTTTTGGATGTTTTTATGTGGGGTTGGAATTTATTATAAATTAATATTTCTTATAATTCCAAAGGTGCACCTCTCCTCCCTTATAAAAGGGAACATCCTCCCTCTCCTCTTAACACAACATTGAGCCTTCAAGCTCGGCAAACCCCTGACCATTTCCCTTCTCAACCTCCCTAGAAACATAATATAGGTCCTGGTATTCTTAAAAGACCAATTTTAGTATCCTAAGAGGAGGTTTCAAAGAGGCGTGTCAAAGAAGAGGTAATATCATTTACTGATTCTTTCAAATTCATTTCTTCTTCTAATTCATCTTATTTTGTTGTTTAATAATAAAGTAATAACATATGTATCACTCATATACTGATATGTCATTATAAATATGAAAAAACCATTTTTCACCTTCGATCCATCCTAAAGAAAATGAAATCACCGCACGTGCATACGTATGGAATACTGTCTCCACGCCGTGGTGTAATCTGTTTTTTCCACCACCACCTTACATGGACAGGTATAAGAATTGAAGAAATAACGATATATGATTATTAAGTGATATTTATTCTAAAATATTATACATCATACACTTCAATACATTTCCAGAATCATGGGAATGATATCGTCGCTCGTGCGTACGTACGGCTTACCGTCTCCACGGTGCGATGTGATTCATTTTACATGATCATCACAAAAACATGATTATATAAACTAATTGAATGAATAAATATGATATATATTATACAAATAACATTCTGTAAATGATGTATCTATAACTTAAAAATAGGAAGAAGAATTTATTCGACAAAACACGCATAAGAACATAAAGCAATAAACACCTGAATAACAAGTAGCAATGAAATATTACTAATAAGAAGATAATAATATGACCATATATGATATCATAAATATTAATAGGATTATAGAATAAGTCAATAACATTGTTTAATCATTATACAGGAGGTTCAGATATGTACAAATCATATCGGACCTATTGTAAGGGAAAATGTCAGAATCTCATTTTTATCCGAGATTGTTTATAATTTTGAATTTACTGGTGAATATTTATCATCCACATCCATGTTTCCTCAATATGTAATATTATTTCAATCCTACTACAATTTTTTAAATCCAATTTTACCTATTGGTGAATTTTTAGTAAATGATACGAAAGGAATTTTTTTCATTTTCAGAATGAGATACTTTTTGACTTTTTAGGCCAAAGTACGAGGAGAATGTTTTTTTAACTTATACGGCATGAATGGATTTTTATGATTCCATAGTAAATTATTTCCATGAAGCTTCCTTTACAAATTTTTTTGTTTATTTTTAATTAGCTTCTTTTAGTTTAAAATGTTATGACATGTTAGGAAATGAAAAATGTTTTTGAAGTAGAAAAGATATTTTCCTCAGGAATGGAGTTCAACTGTTTTTATCAAAATTATTTTCCATCTAAGATAATATAGGGTTCTATTTCTATCCCTATTATTACATTGATTTGATTATGTTGTGATGGAATTAGTTTTATGAAGTCCTTTATCTTATATTAATTGTTTTATGATGTCACAATGTTTAAGAATCCAATTTTTATTACATGGGTTATGCTATGATGTATGATTTATAATTTTGTGGCACACATAAGAATGGTTTCATTATGAGATGGGTGGGACCTATATATCCATCCAATGCATTGGGTAAAGATTTATATCTCATGAGAAAGACCATGCTGGAATGACATGTTAAACAGGTTCAGTGATACAGGATTGGAATGAGGAGTGAACTTGGTTCAGAAATGGACTTTGTCCACTATGATAGTCTTGGCAGAGTCTTGACTAATATGAAATTATTTTATATGATTATTTGTGTATTCCAAAATGATTAATGTATTATGTCATGATTAACGGGATTATATTTCACTACTATGATTCATCCCATGTTATGACATTATGATCTCTTTTGCAGGTTAAGATTTTCAAAATGTTATGTTCTTATGAATATGATATGATTGATATTTCATTTATTTACCATTTTTGAGCATTTGAGCTCACCCTTTTGTATGTTTTCTTTTCCCCAGGCCAGGAAGAAGGGTACTAAGTAGGATATTTCAAAAGGGACTCTAGATATGATGAAATAAATGGGAGACAATGTAGATGCTTTATGAAAGAGTTGTTTATGTTTCCCAGTTTCTAAAGAAATTATACCTATAGGGTCCTAACATGGTTTTGTTATATGTTGTAATAAGTATGCTTTAATTATGAAGTAATAACAATGTATGTAAAGTATGGGTCATTATAGTTGGTATCAGAGGAAAGGTATAGTCAAACTTTGGAAACTAGGATGTGAAAGCCTTAGTAAGAACCCTAAGGATATTTATAAGGAAAGGTCTAAGCATGGAACATAATCCTTGTATTTTAGAAATGGCCATGAATAACCTATGATAAGACCTAAAGTGTGAAATTTTATTTCTAATTATGTGATTTTCCTATTGTAATTACTGTTTCTCGCACTATGCTTCTTGGTTTTAGTTAGTGGATGGAACTCGATGAAACGGTGTTAATGATGAATGCGATAGAAAATGCAATGATTGTCCCCTAGAGAAACCAAACATTATTGGAGCTGGAATGAAAAAAATTGTAGTCATGCTTACACAATTTTCTCAAGCTATGAATCATGCTGGACTTCCAAAAGAGAAAAGGAAGGAGCAACATTCTATTGAATCCTTCATGAGGCAGCGTCCACCGTCATGCAGCGGGTCTTATGATCCATTAGTGGATGAATGATGGATTAGTACAACTGAAAAGATATTTTCAGTTCTACAATGTTCTGAATATGATAAAGTCATCTTAGCAGTGTATCATTTGGAAGGTGATGCTGATCAATGGTGGAATATTATCAAAAATACAAGGAAAAGGGATGAAATTGAGTCCATGGAATGCAACGAGTTCAAGAAAATATTTTTAAATAAGTACCTCCCTTGTATTCTTCGAACAAAGATGGAGAAGGAGTTTCTTTAACTAAAGCAAAAGGATGATGAATCAGTTCATACCTGTGAAGAAAATTTTACAACACTTGCAAGGTACGCTTCTAGAATTATTATCCAACCTGAGAGTAAGATCGATCAATTCTTTAGTGGCTTAAAACTGATTCTTCGAAGGGCGTTATCCATAAGGGACTTCAATAGCTACGAGGAAATTGTTCGATCTGCTCTCAAGGTTGAGATGGAGATTGGAGTAACCCATCAGTCATATGGTATTGATAAGAAGAAGAAAATTATATTCAATGGAAAATCTAAAGACCACACTAAAAAGATTCTGAGTTTTCCTTTACGCTAAAATTGTGGAATGAAACATGGAGGGAATTTTCTTAAAGGGACAAGAAAATGTTTTATGTGTGGAAAAGAATGTCATCGGGCAATTGAATATTGAAATAATGGGAAGAAGATGTCTATTGATGCGAACAAAGAAAGGGATACATAGAATGAACCTCCAACACTTCAATGTTTCAAGTGCAAGGAGATGGGGAATTGTGACAACTAATTCCCAAATCCAAGGGGTGATGATGATGATTGACATCAACAAACTCTTAAGGCCAAAGACAAAAGAATGTCACATGAAATTATAATCAACAATGTGGAGTACGATAACGAAGTGGTGAAAGGTACACTTACCATCCACTCTAAAGTAGAAAATTTTTTATTTGATTTTGGATCCACCCACTCTTTTATTTATGAATAAATTTCTAAGGGTATCGCCATATTTCCTCAACAATTAGATATTGAGTTAGCTGTGACAACATCAAATGTCATAACGGTCGCATCAAAAGTTTACAATTCTTCTCCGATTGAAGTTTGTGGGAAAGTGATTCTTGGAAATCTTTTAATCCTTCCTACAGTGGAATTTGATGTGATTCTTGGGATGGATTGGCTTTCTTTATATGGAGCTCATATTAATTTCCAAAGAAGGGAAGTCACATTTCATATTCCAGATAAATCTATGATTATCTATCGATGCAAGGATGAACATGACCTTCCAGTGGAAATTTCTTCCATTTTATGGGTCTTGATTCCATGAAATGAAGGTTATTTATCTCA